>CM034537.1:64560185-64760185 GCA_020002185.1 Paraescarpia echinospica
TTTCGTAGATTTTAGTAAAGCTTATGACCGTATCAATAGAAACTTCCTCTGGAACAAAATTAGGAACTTCAACATACAAGGGAAAATGCTTGAGGCTTTGAAATCATTACATGTTGATTACAAATGTTGTGTTAGGGTCAACAACTTAAAGTCTGACTGGTTCAATGTTGAATGCGGGCTTAAGCAGGGATGTGTTATATCACCTATCATGTTTAATATTAACTGAATTGAAAGGCACGGGTAAAGGTGTTAAGATCGGAGACGAAATTGTTACAATGTTAGCATACGCAGATGACATTGTGGTGCTGGCCGAATCAGCAGAAGGACTGCAGACATTGCTAAATGTTATCTGGAAATGGTGCAATGACTGGGGCATGTCTATTAACAAAGACAAAACTCAAATTGTACATTTTCGTAATCCATCGATATCTGAGACTACTTGCGATTTTCTACTAGGTGACCAAAGCATATGCATCATAAATAAGTATAAATATTTAGGTTTGATTTTAACTGAATATCTTGATTATAAGGTGATGGTAAAAACAGTAGCTACTACGGCGAACAGAGCTCTGGGTTTGTTAATGGCTAAGACAAAGTGTAATGGAGGAATGTCTTTTAACTGTTTTACAAAACGATACGATGGTATGGTGCTCTCCATTATTAACTATAGTTCTGCTGTGTGGGGTACAAAGGAATATTCGGTCATAAATAGCATACATAATAGAGCCTGTCGATTTTTCCTAGGTGTGGGTAAATATACCCCATCAGCAGCAGTACAGGGTGAAATGGGGTGGAAAACCCCGACTAACCAACAATGGCTATCTGTTACTAGGCTCTGGTGTCGTTTGATCAATATGGATGTATCTAGAGTGACAAAACGTGTGTTTCTATGGATGATGGAAATGGCCGTAAGTGGGAAACGAAATTGGGGCTACGAAGTATACCATCGTTATAATGACTTAAATATGCATAATCTTACTAATATAAGAATGTAAAGGCTATAATAGAACACACAGATGTTTGCCTGTCTGTATTACAGGAACAGCAATGGCTTCATATTATAAATAGAGAAGAGGGCAGAAATGGTAGTAGAAATAAACTAAGAACTTATAAACAGTTCAAATTTTTTTTTGTAACTGAGCATTATGTTAAAAAAATCATGACTAGAAGTAATCGATCTGCACTTGCAAAATTTCGATGTGGCGTGGCACCAATCAGAATTGAAACTGGACGTTTTGAACGAAATTACCCCCCACCTGAAGCTAGGACGTGTTATAATTGCACGAATGAAATAGAAAATGAGTTTCACGTTTTAATGAAATGCCCTTTATATGTTAACGAACGAAAAGAACTAATAGGCTACGCAACAATTAATGATCCTGCTTTTTCCAGTATGAATGATCAAGATAAATTTGTATATTTATTGGGTAACGACAATATAATAAGTAAAACTGCCAGCATCCTCCAAAAAATACTGCTCACAAGATTACACAATACAACAAAATAATAGCACATGTTTATTAAATTATTACTGTTTTTATTTGTACATTTTTGTTTTTACAAGTCTCTCATAACTCTTTTTGAGTGGTCTTTGTATACAGTGCTAACTTTGAATGTAATATATTTATTTGTCTTGTATTTTAAAGCATGTATACGTGGAGTGAGACTCTAATAAAATACTACTACTACTACTACGTTCTACACACTACACTCCCGCGCCCCCGACATCACTATCCCGAAGTTATACTTACTACACTCCCGCGCCCCCGACATCACTATCCCGTACGTTCTACACACTACACTCCCGCGCCCCCGACATCACTATCCCGAAGTTATACTTACTACACTGCCAAGGCCCCCGACATCACTATCCCGTACTGTTCTACACACTACATCTCTGCGCCCCCGACATCACTATCCCGTACTGTCTCTACACACTACACTCCCGCGCCCCCGACATCACTATCCCGAAGTTATACTTACTACACTCCCGCGCCCCCGACATCACTATCCCGTACGTTCTACACACTACACTCCCGCACCCCCGACATCACTATCCCGAACGTTATACTTACCACATTCCCGCACCCCCGACATCACTATCCCGAATGTTATACACCCCCTTACACTCCCGCACACATCACTATCCCGAATGTTATACTTATCACTCCCGCGCCCCCGACATCACTACCCCGTACGTTCTACACACTACACTCCCGTGCCCCCGACATCACTATCCCGAACGTTATACTTACTACACTCCCGCACCCCCGACATCACTATCCCGAACGTTATACTTACTATACTCCCGCGCCCCCGACATCACTACCCCGTACGTTCTACACACTACACTCCCGCGCCACCGATATCACTATCCCGAACGTTCTACTTACTACACTCCCGCGCCCCCGACATCACTATCCCGAACGTTATACTTACTACACTCCCGCGCCCCCGACATAACAATCCCGAACGTTATACTTACTACACTCCCGCGCCCCCGACATCACTATCCCGAACGTTATACTTACTACACTCCCGCGCCCCCGACATCAATATCCCGAACGTTATACTTACTACACTCCCGCGCCCCCGACATCACTATCCCGAACGTTATATTTACTACACTCCCGCGCCCCCGATATCACTATCCCGAACGCACCGGGATAGCAAAGTCGCTGATATTTAATTTATTTATTACACCCAATTCTGATTTCACTACAGAAATATACTTTGTTTTATTAATTGTTTGTAATTTTGTATTGATTGTCTCTATAAAATCTAGTACAGCCGTCCGGTTTGGTCGGCTTTTACGTTAAAAATTAGCCGCCTTTAGACCTTGAAGAAACATTATTTTAGTAAGTGGCACATTGAATGTATATGACACGTGCGTACGTTGTATAGACACTGTGTAGTTTAATGTAGTGTGTGCTAACTGTTTAAATGACCTCACGTGCAACTTTTATTTTTTAGAGGTGCTTTTTTTTTAAATTAATCAGCGTGCAGTGAATTAAGCACGCGTGTATGCTGAGTTTTTATTTACGGGAGGGCAAATGTTGTAAAGGTTAAACGCCCTATTTACAAAATATAGCGCTAAGAAATTTGATCATGCGACATTTAGTCATGCGACATTTCGTCACAAAACAATTCGTCACGAGGTACAGGTTACAAATTTCGTCACAAGCCTACGACAGTTGTTCACACGACATTGCATTACAAAACGTGCGAATGCTACAATACAAATTACCAAGAAAAAACTCAAATGCCTACCTAACCTAACACCCCCCTAGGAAAACAATAAACGAAGAAATTCGGTTTTACTTTCCTTAACATTTATGAGCAAAGCAAATATTATTCTGAAAGACCCGAGGGAAAATCACGACTTTGCCTAATTAACTGACACGGAGAAGAGAAAGGAGACTACGCGTTGCTTCCACCATCCTAAGTGCGGTCAGCGCACCAGGAGTGTTTGGCGATCGAGGCCGTCAATTGAGGACATTATTGGAGGTGTTGATCGTGCCGCTTGACACAAGGTCGCGGCGAAAACAGGGAACCGTGGGTTGCTTCCACCATCCTAAGTGCGGTCAGCGCACCAGGAGTGTTTGACGATCGAGGCCGTCAATGGAGGGCATTGTTGTAGGTGTTGATCGTGCCGCTGACACAAGTCGCGTAGAAGACACCATAACAGGGCAATCTGATCCGCCCAGCACATCGTGCGTGAATGATGGGCCGTCGTCTCCCGCGCGAACTTGGGTCTTCTTGTCAACGACAGTTGTCAGCTGCAAGTGTCGCCTGCCGAACGACTATCAAAAATGTCTGCCAGTTGACATACGTGCAGTTTGTTTTGTACATTCGCAGACATATCACGCGTCAAAAAGATCGCACCTTTGTTCGCTTCCCGTGTTTTATGAAATTTTAGCCAAGTGTTGTTCGGTGACAGCCAAGTTATGACGTCATTCAAGTATGACGTCATTCCGTTTGTTATGACGTCATTCCGTTTGGGTAAAATTAGACATACGCAGCGGCAAAACAAGATGATGTATCTATATTATTTACTGTCTTTTTGTGACGCTCAGCGAAACGCAATACTCGTATGTCTTTCAGATATGACACGGACGGGTAGGTTGACTGAAAATGCTCTGCTTTGTACGAAATGTAAGCCAGTATTGTCCTCAAACGAAGCCCACTGCGGTGAAACATACAAAAGACAGGGAATGATAACAACAGAGACGTCTTGTATTTAAACACTTCAACAGAAGCAGCAGCAGCAGCAGCAGCAGCAGCAGCAGCAGCAGAAGCAGCAGCAACAACAACAACAACAACATAAACAACATCAACAATATCAACAATATCATCAACAACGTCATCAACAATTATAGCTACAACAGCAGCAGCAGCAACAACAACAGCATCAACAGAAGCAGCAGCAGCAGAAGCAGAAGCAGCGGCAGCGGCAGCGGCAGCGGCAGCGGCAGCGGCAGCTGCAGCAGTAGTAGCAGCAGCAGCAGCAACAACAACAACAACTATTATAGTTACAGAAAAAGCAACAGCATGCCATGCCAAAGGCAAGCAAGTAACAACAACAGCAACAGCAACAGCAACTACAACAATAACTGCAACAGCAGCAGCAACAACAAAATAATATCCATTGATATAAGATGCGGAGGCTACGCAGTGAATTCTCAATGATTTATATGTATCAGTACGACTATCCACCTGTTTTAGTCATCTAATAATGTCCTACCTCACGATATAGAAGTTTTCTAAGTATTTCATGTCATAGGGCTTATTGACACAAGTCTTTTTTGTAAACTGAAGAAAACCGCAGAAGATCTTTATGGCACGAGGTAGCGCTGGTAGACAAACGGTGTAGATGGAATAAGAAAATGTACTCATTCTCATAGAACACAGCGGTCTCTCTATCTGTTTCTGTCTGTCAGTCTGTCTGTCTGTCTGTCTGTCTGTCTGTCTGTCTGTCTGTCTGTAGTCTGCTGTGCCTGTCTGTCTGTCTGTCTGTCTGTCTGTATGTATGTATGTCTGTATGTCTGTCTGTCTGTCTGTAATCTGCTGTGCCTGTCTGTCTGTCTGCCTCTCTCACCATCTCCCTCCTGCTCTCTCCCTCTCTTCTCTCTCTCTCTCCACTTTCACCCTCTCCCCCCTTATCCCTCTCTTTCTTTCTCCCTCCCCTCTTTCTCTCTATGTCTGTCTCTCGCTCTCTCTCCCTCCCTCCCTCTCTCCATCTCTCTCTCCTCTCCCCCTCTCCCCCTCTCTCCCTCTCCCCCTCTCCCCCTCTCCCCCTCTCCCCCTCTCCCCCTCTCCCCATCGCTCTCCTCTCCTGTCTCCTGTCTCTCTTTCTCTCTTTCCATCTCTCTCCCTCTCTCTCTCTTCTCTCTCTCTCTCTCCTCTCCTCTCTCATCCTCTCACTCCTTCTCCCTCTCTCTTTCTCCCCTCTCTTTCTCTGTCTGTCTGTCTCTCGCTATCTCCCTCCCTCACCCCATCTCTCTCTCCTCTCCACCCTCTCCCCCTCTCCCCATCTTTCTCATGTCTCTCTCTCTCTCTCTCTCTCTCTCTCCCTCTCTCCCTCTCCCTATCTTCCTTCCCTCTCTCTCCTCTCATCTCTCACTCTCTCCTTCCTACTCCCTCCCTCCCTCTCTTTCTCCCTCCCCTTTCTTTGTCTGTCTGTCTCTTGCTCTCCCCCTCTCTCTCCCCTTCACTCTCTCCTCTCCACCCTCTCCCCCCTCTCCCCATCTCTCTCCTGTCTCTCTTTCTCTCTATCTCTCTCCCCCCCTCTCTCTCTCTCTGTTCCTCTCTCTTTCTGTCTCACTCTGTCTCTCTCTCTCCCTGCCTCTCTCCCTCACTCTCTCCTCTCATCTCTCACCCTCTCCTTCCTACTCCCTCTCTCTCTTTCTCCCTCCCCTTTCTTTGTCTGTCTGTCTCTCGCTCTCTCCCTCCCTCTCCCAATCTCTCTCCCTCCTCTCCACCTTCTCCCCCTCTCCCCATCTCTCTCCCGTCTCTCTTTCCCTCTCTCCCTCTCTCCCTCTCTCTCTCCCTCTCCCTCTCCCTCTCCCTCTCCCTCTCCCTCTCCCTCTCCCTCTCCCTCTCCCTCTCCTCTCCCTCTCCCCTCTCCCTCTATCTCTGTCTCTGACTCTCTTTCTCTCTCCTCTCTCTGTTTCTGTCTCTGTCTCTCCCCCCTCTCTCTCTCTCTCTCTCTCTCTCTCTCTCTCTCTCTCTCTCTCTCTCTCTCTCTCTCTCTCTCTCTCTCGCTCTGACACATTGACACTGCTGGACTCTCGATGAGCCAATTATTTCCTTTTTCATTTCCACCTGTCATGTCTTTCAATTGGTGGCAATCAGATTCAGTATGGGTATTTGTTTAATATGGCTTGTTTTATTTGGTATTTGGTCATGGAACATTTTGTTATAATGGAATTTTCCACTGACGTACTATCTCGATACCATATACGAACTACCAGCTTTTTAATACTAATTATAGGACATTAATTACGCCGGCTGAAATGCACCGCGCCATTAAAATTAACCGCATAACATTTATAATTGATGATCGGAGCGCAACTAAAAGACTACATTCTTGTAAAAACCGCTCAGAACCCTAACACTGACGTCCCACCAAACAAACAGTTCGACGGGTCAACAGTACAGGGCGAGAACGAAGCATTCAAACATTTTAGTTGACTAAAAAACTGGACGCGCACGTGTGGCTGAATATATAACCTTTCGTTGGTGATTTCCGCTCGTTCAAGAAAACATTGCTTGTTATTAGGCGATATTTCGACACCACCCAACTTGTTGTGTTAAACGCTACACGCGTCAATGACACAACGATAGTACCGACCGTGTAATGGAAAACTATCGCTACATTTTAAAACTGCATTGTAGTAAAGGTAGGTTCTTTATAGTGTAGCATCCAGTCTCCAGAACTGTCCAATACACATTACGCCTCGCCCACTGGCAGACCTGTTCTTTCAAACATTAACACGGCTTCGCTGTAAAGCATTCAGCCACGCTGAAATGATTGCGCGAAAAATATGCCACTTTCTGTAGCCAGTTACTCATTTACGCACTGCTGAGTGAACTGAAGCAAAGTTGTCCAAGCTTCGATACAGCAGCAAGACAATTCGAACACGGGTCCTCTCGATTTTTCTACAAGACGCGATATATACCATTATTTAAAAGAGCTCATTGTATAAAATGCCATCAACGTAATGATTTCTAGGAGTTTTTACACATAATTATCGTTTTTCAAAGTAGTTTCTTCAAAGACTTAATTCAGGGATTATTTAGGAAGGGTGTCCATTTTGTGAGTTACATGTAGGCCGATATTAATTAGTTTTCAACACATACTGAACTAGTTAATGGCGTGACTCAAGTTTGGTTTGTGAATCAATGACATTTTCTAACAAAATATCTTGTTTGAGAAAATATCAGCCAAGGTATGCCATATTCAAAAGTGTGACTTATTTGTACAAAGAATTTACCTCGGAAAAAAACATCCCCAGGTACGCGTCAAGCCTGCCGCGGAGAAGTCACACATTCTAGCGCGCTCACGGCGTGAAGCTACAGACGCCAGGACAGGCTTTTCGTAGAAATGCATTATATATATATATATATATATATATATATATTTATACGTACATGTACATATCCATCTGCGTACGCACGCATGCATGCGAACGTATGTTCGTACGCGCGCACGCGCGCACGCACGCACGCACGCACGCACGCACGCACGCACGCACATACGGACTTTCGGTAAGACTACGACACCGGATTGTCCACACGCCCGCACGCACGCACGCACGCACGCGCGCGCACACACACACAGTCACACACACAGTCACACACACACACACACACACACACACACACACACACACACACACACACACACACACACACACACACACACACACACACACACACACACACACACACACACACTATGGGGATCATATGAACAAAGTCAGCCCTAACATTTTAAAATGTTAAATTACTGGCCCAGGCTAACGTTTAAAATGCGAGTTTGAAATGCAGCCAATGAGACTCGTGAGCAGACGTTAGGTGACATTCGTCCGTGTAGACGATGTGAGTTTAGTCGGATCGTGACAGGTCCTTCGATAGCCGACCGAACAGGACAACTGTCAACTATATAGCTGAAAAATTATAATTGTGAAAATGGCCGGGGCGGAAAGCTTATTTTTCATTAAGCGGCTTATAACGAGGAGCTTCAAGGGTTTGCGGTGTGTAAATTAGCTAATTAGAGCCAATCCTGTGGAAAATTCCGCGGTCTCCAGCTGTCCGCTCGACGACGTGGACGACATCGCCCTCATGCGGAGAACACCTGTGGACGTGCAAAAGGCCACACGAATCTAAACAAAAAACACATAGAATATATAAATCTGGGACCTGCGGTAACTCGATCGGCTGCGTACGTTTTCAACGACGCCATTACAACTGATTTAATTCTCCTGGCAGCAATGTGACCAAATAACGACATTCAACAAAGCAAAGAACATCTTTTTGTTGGCACTTGCCCAGACCTGTCAGCAACGGCGGCACGGTCCGTCACGTGCTGGTTCATGCGACTGCGTCTGTTGCCTGGCTGTTTTTGCGGCCTTTGAATGTGGGGTAAACACACCGTTTTTGTAATTTTGTTCGTTCTTTTGTGCAGTGTTCCTTTCATGTGGCGCAGAATAATGAGGGTGACAGAAATGTAGTTAGAAGTAAAAACGGTTTTCACCATAGCAAACTATATATAATGAATGTAAATGTTAAAAAAACATATATCCAAGCTATATGGTGGCGCTAGTGAACACAGACCGTAGATGTGTTTTGATCTAAAATAATGATAATAAAATACGATATTTATACAGCATCGCAGATAATCACGTAGTGCTGAGCTCTATAGTGCGTGCTGTTAGTCGGCTAGCTACTCAAATATCCAAGAGCTTAGGAACTAAAAACAAGGCAGCAGCTAAATTCCATTGTCCGTGTGTACACAAAGTATTTGGCACGTCATTCTATCGGGAAGTCGTCGCTCGGCTGAAACACCGAACACTTGTCGGGAATGACAGCTTCAAACGAGCGGTTACTTTACAAGACACCCTTTGATAAGGAGCGGCTAATGGTTTCAACACGTCCGTTAACCAGTCACGTGGCTCAATGAAAGTGCGACAACGCAGCTGGCGTACCTCGGCGTGGTTTAAGCGCGACCTGTCTAGGGTTTTGAATTACTGTTTTTAATATGCTGACAACATGATATATCCTTTTTATCGGAGCTTTCTGCTTGTGGCAGCAGTAACAGTAACATATCAGTAACAATAACAGTATCAGTATCAGTAACAGAACAGTCTCAGTACCAGTAACAGAACAATATTAGTATCAGTAACAGTAACATAACAGTATCAGTAACAGTATCAGTAACAGTGGCAGTAACTGTATTGTATTGTATTTATTCAGATTCCAACAGGTCCAGTGGACCTAGTAACAGGACTGATAACTGAAACAATACATATCAATAATAAAACAACAATAGAATAATAAAAACAATAAGGACATAAAAACCACACAATATCAGCATAAAATATACCAGGCAAACATCTGTTATACATAGAAATGTTTTTGAATTGAGGATCTAAATGGTTCAGCTCCTGAAAATATATCACAAGTTGGATCACGTAAATACAATGTGTTGAAAGTAGTCATACATCTATTCAAAACACAGTGTTTTCTAATGTTGATTCTGCTATTGGAAACTCTAAAAGGGATGTAGTTTCGTAGAGATCGTGAAGGACAGTGACATTGGACAGCCCCTACCAGATAGGATGAGTCTAGTTGGGGGTGCACACACTTGTGTAAAAACATAAGATCTGCAACTTGCCAACGTTGTTGAAGGGAAGATAATCTAAAATGATGGCAAAGCTCAGGATAGCTGTGCTTTGCTGTACAGTATCAGTATCAGTAACATAACAACATCAGTAACAGTAACAGTAACAGTATCAGTAACAGTGGCTGTATCAGTAACAGAACATTATCAATAACAGTAACAGTAATAGTAACAGAACAGTATTGGTAACAGTAATAGAACAGTAACAGAACAGTTACATAACGGTATCAGTATAGGTAATAGTAACAGTAACAGAACAGTATCAGTAACTAACGGTATCAGTAACATATCATCATCAGTAACAGTATCAGTAACAGTAACATTAATAATAACAGAACAATAACAGTAACAAAACAGTTTCAGTAAAAGAACAGTAACAGTATCAATAACATTAACAGTAACATAACAGTATCGGTAACAGTAGCATAACTGTATCGGTATCAGTAATAGTAACAATAACATAACAGTATCATTAACAGTAATAGTAACAGTAACAATAACAGAACAGTATCAGTGTCAGTAACAGTAAGAGTAACATTAACAGTAACAATAACAATAACAGTAACATAACAGTATCAGTAACAGTAAGAGTAACATAACAGTATCAGCATCAGTAACATTATCAGTATAAGTATAAGTATAAGTAACAGTAACATAACAATATCAGTAACAGTAACACTATCAGTAACAGTACCAGTAACACTATCAGTAAGAGTAACAATAACAGTATCAGTAACAATAACGGTATCAGTAACAGTAACAATAACAGTATCAGTAACAAAAAATGCATCAGTAACAGTAACAGTAGCAATGACGTTGACGAATGCGACGACGACGATTACAATAGCAATAATTTAAAACTAACATCAATAATTAGAGGACGGTCAGTTACATCGGTTCGGCGTGCCTACACACTAGACCGAGCAACTCAATTTAGTAGGTTTCAAACAGCAGTGATGACTTTACGGGGAAAACTGAACTTTGAGTTTCGGGATGCGGTCATTTATTTCGTCGGACATCCTCCATAAACTACAATTATGGTTGCGTCTTTGAACTGTCCACCTGTCCCGGATACAGCTGTGGACCTGTCGGAACTCTCCTAATATGACACAGTGGCTTACTCCACCGCAGAGCGCAACTTCTGCTTCGTAGAAGACAGTCGTTATCTGGTTCTGGGTAAAGCACATTTTATCTTCTGCGGGTTATGTGGATGTTAGTGCTTATCTATAGATTGTCTGCGCATCATGTTGTGCTTGATGTGATGCGGGTAGAGAGAGCCACGCATGCAGGCCTGTGGGAGGGTGCATCGTAATGGCGTGTTATACAGCTGGACACATATCATTGCGATGAAGGTACGGCGATTTCCATTGGCTAACTTACATTTCACTTGCAAAATCTGGAATTCGGTGTTAAGAGATTTCTAACATTACCTTTTAGGATTATTTCGACTGTGAACTGAGCCGTAGTTACGGCAAGAGAAACTTAGAAACATCCTCAATCATCGCTAGTATGGACTGCTATCGTTCTGCACGCGTCCCTTATAGTATAGGGTTTAAAATTTAAACCACTTGTAAGACCAAATATCGGCAACTCGTAAACATTATTTGGCCTTCCATCAGAAAGTGAAAAATCACCATCGACGCTGCTATTTTGCGTATGGGTGGGGCAGACGGGGGACGAGGGGAGGGGCAACCGCGGTAAATGAGGACAAACGTGTTTTGTTGTCTCTGGGAGCAGGTTCTTGTCTGGTGCCAGATGTGTTGATAATTTATTAGAGGCTATAACGGGGAAATTGTTCTGTAAACAGCCTGGCGCAGTTCATCGTGCAACCACCAGGTGTCGCGTTGTGGCGTTAATACACTCGAAGCGGTAGCCTGATGCACCGCTTACGCCTAAATAAGTCATTAACAGTTCTACGAAACTGACTTACCCGTAAGAAACTAAGTGTATGCTAGACGAACAAATTCATATAACATGTGGAATAAATGATTCGTCTCGCATGCACCGTGTATGGGCAAACAGAACAATGATAGAAAGTTCGGAGTCACTGGAGACCCTTGGCGCTCCATTCAAAAAGGGTTGGCGACGCAATTTGGGGTCACGACCCAAGCGTTAAGAGCCGCTGCCGTAAATAATGATGCATGTCACCTTTATATGCTTCAATAATTTAAACAGTTCAAAGACTGTTTATGCAAAGCTGACCACACCCGCCCGGTGTCCGGCAACAGTTCACCGCGGACACAAACAATTTGTTGTGATGTCAACAACGCCGGTCGTAGTCCGCGCCGTACACGTGTCCTTAAAGCTGCTTCATCAACTGGTATAATTCATCGCAAATCCGGTTCTTTCATGTCCAAATATCTAGTGTGTTTATACAAAGTGTGTGTGTTGGTATGTGTGCGTGTCCATGCGCGTGCGCGCGCACGTTCGTGTATGCGGGTATCCAGGTGGTTGAGAGGTGTACATGGGGGTGAGAATGCTTCATTGGACCCTCGAATCCTGCCGGAATTTATACTTCTGAAAACCCCATTCGAATTGCCACTGGAAATCACAACCAATTCGATACTCATGCAATCATCAATTTGATTTTTTTTAAATAATTAATTCAAAATGGCTGTGGCAAAAGATGGCGACTGTGTTCTACGGCATACATTCCTGGCAGTGTTTGCATTCTCCGCGTGCCAGAAAGACAGGTATTATTGTTGTGAAAGAAGCAGTAATCGCCGCATGTTGTCGAGACTGGATGCAACATCAACCACAGCCGATGTCCAGATGTCTGGACTGACGACCATAAACGGGCGATGAACCTGCACGGTGGTCACCCCTCCCAGTAACCCCCCTCCAACCCCTCCCAGTCCACTAGCGGGTAACCCGCAGATTTAATTTAATCGCCCCGATTTACTGCCAAATGGCGACGCAAACGAGTTCACTCCAGGACGATGATCCGGGTAGCATTAAGGAAGTTTCCATGGAGTTTGCCGAATTACATTCCCACCGGACAGTTCATCCGGTATGTGCCGAGAAATACTGACCACACCCGCCCGGTGTCCGGCAACAGTTCACCGCGGACACAAACAATTTGTTGTGATGTCAACAACGCCGGTCGTAGTCCGCGCCGTACACGTGTACGTCCTTAAAGCTGCTTCATCAACTGGTTTAATCCATCGCAAATCCGGATCTTACATGTCCACATATGTAGTGTGTGACTATTTTCTTTAACAAAGTCGGTTTTACAAAACTGTATTGGTTTAAATGGTCAAAATAAATGACTTTAGGCGTTTCATCTGGTAACTCCTCAAGGCCAACTACATTATTATATTCTAAATGCCGGTATATTTATTTGTGTTTGGCGTATCTATTTTTAAAACGGACATAATTACAACCTTTGTTTTGAACCGAATTTCTCGGTGTATTCCCGGACGTGTGACATCTGTCTAGACGTCACGCTAATGTGCAAACGTAGCATATCCTGTCTATTATTATACTGAAATAGTATAATTAAAAAAAGTGATGAAAGATTGCTTAATTTCTATATTCTCTGGGCCGCGTCAGTTTTTCATTTGGTGACACCGTCGTCTCTTGGTCACTATGGTGCCTTGTATGAGAGTTCTTGAGATGGTGTTTTACAGTATGATGGGGCCAAAGTAGGAAAACTAACGTTAATTC
Organism: Paraescarpia echinospica; assembly: GCA_020002185.1. Lineage (NCBI taxonomy): Eukaryota > Metazoa > Annelida > Polychaeta > Sabellida > Siboglinidae > Paraescarpia > Paraescarpia echinospica. Next base: position 64,573,756 of record CM034537.1, read on the forward strand.
TAGCGCTGCAATGAATTATAGGGTATTCGTATTCGCCAAAGACATTTATTTGTTTTTGTTTAAAACTATTCAATTTAACATTTCGAAACCAGCGAATTATCTACAGTGCTCTGGCCGATCCATCATTAAACTCCACCAAGGACAGACGGGACGCCACTGTCGCTCCACGACGATGCTATAGCATCTGCTAGATACTGTCGTATCTAACACACGACGGTTGGTGGCGCCTGATCCACTACAGCAAGATATCACAATTAATCATAATTTATTCCACGACGCAACAGTTATTGTCTCGTCGCGTCGCCAACCAAAGTGCAAAGGGAAACTATTTTCCACGGTGACACCCTACCCAGTGTCAACATGTTTTTGAAATGAAATACTGCCTTCGTTCTGCGAACGTTCTCTGCATAATCAGGTTGTAGGCGTGCCTATCGTGTGCTAATGCGATCAGACGTGAAAGTCGACGGTGTTTACAAGCGAGCTGTGCCGTCACCTTCCCATCGGAAGGTTCGCTTGACCTTCCCCGCCTCAACCATCCCGTCGTTCGGGCGCTGAACTAAGCTCTTTACTAGTCGGCCTCGCTTTTTGAGCGCAGCAGTCGCGTTTCCGAGAACTGTCTCTCGACAACGTCTCCCGCCTAGCCTGGATATAGCGTCACACAGGCTGCCTTACCAGCCGCAGGCCATGATAGACGACAGCATGTGACTCGTCGATTTCGACAGTGACCGCCAGAGGTCGCGGTAGTGTCTTAGCCCTACGTCTTTACCGTTGTCGCGCTTACATTTATTCGGGCGTTAAATAATATCCGGGTGACGTTTCTGCGCGTGCGTGTATCTAGGGGAAAATATTTAGCACCAGCTATGACTGGCGCGCTTTCATTTATCCGGGCGTTATTTATGTTTATATATAAAATATATGTATATATATAATAATTATATACATTTATATGTATGTCTATATATATACATTATAAAATGTTTGTTTCCCACACAGAAACAATTTATGTCATAAAACAGTATCCTCTCCACGCACACGTCACGTGACTTACTCTTATACTCGGTCACAAATCTGAAACAACAAATTATAATTATGTACTCTAACTATAACGCTCGTATTACGACAACAAACGAAACATATTTAACTACTGGATATTATTTATCACTACGTGATCTACTGGTACCAAATATTATGCTTTACATATGCACATAAACATCACCCGGATTAAATTTAACGCCTGGATAAATGTAAGCGCGACACCGTAGATAAACCAGGAGTGTTTATATCCGTTTTTGCTAATGCTGGATCACTGGGATTCTTCGGAATCCGCTTAGAGCGATCCCACGAGCGAAGATATATGTGAGATATAATTTGTACGCGTTATGACGGCATAGGTTAGGAAAGGGAGAGGAACAGATGATGGATTGTTTGCCATCAGACAAATTATCGAGAAGAAGAGAGACTTTAAAAAGGATGTAGCATTCGGTTTTGTCGATCTGTAAAAGGTATTTGACATCGTGCTGAGAGAACTCGCATTTGCAGTCATGAGATGGATGGAGCTTGGAGAAGCAGAAGCCAAAATGATGGAGGAAATGTACAAGGAGACAACAGCGGTAGTGAGAGTCGAAGGAGAAACATTGGAACAATTTGGAGTGGAAGTAGGACTCAGACAAGGACGTGCCTTGAGTCCCCTGCTTTTCATTATGGTGATGAACCTGATCAGTGGAAATATATCGGAGCAGGAAGAACTTAATAAGATACTGTATGCAGACGACCTAGCAGTGGTGGCTGATAACAAAGATGAACTACAGAAAGCATTGCAAGAATCGAGTAACACCTTCAGAAAACACGACCTCCGAATGAATCTGGAGAAGGGAGGGAGGGAGGGAGGGAGGGAGGGAGGGAGGAGGGAGGGGGAGGGAGGGAGGGAGGGACTGATAAGAAAAGTAGAAGAATCTACCAAGTGACGTGGACCCCACCCCGCAAGGGACCAAGGGGAAGAAGAAGAAGATGACTGGAATCTTCCACGTTACCTGTCGGCGACGAAAGCCGACTCCGAGATTACGCTTTGCTACTCGAACGGGATAAGAAGTTCGTAACCAATCGAAGGGACGTTCCCTCTTGTGGTGGTGGTGGTGATGGTGATGGGGCCCGTGGGGGTGGGGTGGTCAACATGGCTCCTTGGGGTGTCGGTTCACTTATGGAGAAATGCAGCATTCGTTTTTGAAGCAGAAATAATACATTGAAACAGTGTTAGTGCGTGTCCTATACCAAGAACTCATTGAGAGATAAAGCAACCCAGTCGGCATTTGGAGAAAACAAAACACGACAGCCAGACGACGCGATGGCTGGTGTGTCTGTGTTCTTGGTTCAAACGGTGTAAAGGTGCCAAGTTAGCCGCTTTGGTGGTAGAACTAACGCCTTTTTGTTATATTCTCAAGGTCTACCGCTTTGGTGCGGATTTTTACCGCCAGTCCGATATTTCACGGTATAATTTGTACTATAAAAATATTCGGTCACGGAGCGGTTACCTTTTCGCACACTCTCCACTCGCGACCACAGCCCGAGGCCCGTGGCGCGAGATCCTCATCTACTGCCATCACATCATGAAAAGGGGTAGATCTACTGCTTTTGGGGAAATATTACTTGGTACCTCTGAACCATTTTTCATAACTTGACGAAAACTAAAATGGCACGCGCGTACGTACACTCGCACGCACGCATGCACGGACTGGCGAGTGGCCGGGCGGGTGTTACGCACTCGATTATTAGATCTATGTCATGTCCCCATTTTTGCTGCGTGCTGTGTTTTGAAAACACAAACACAATTTAATAAATATCGCTGAGTCCCCTGTGTACGGCGCACTCGACAAACACCATACCATAGCATACAGGCAGACCATTTCGGTCACCTTGAGACAACTGAGGGTGTCAGAAATGAAGACACAGACAGACGTTCCGTGTATACAGGTACCCGCAAGTTATTCCAGCTTAGACGATGGGATTGTGAACGCACGAGTTCACTTGATGTTTAGCTGTAGGTTATTGTGCTGTTGGAAGGCGCTGCGTGCGGTATCAGTGCTCGGTAACGGCGCAGACAAGTCATCTAGCGTCTACTCGTTACGTGAGAGCCAGCAGATATACGTACCGATTATTTACAATATGGACCCACTTATGTTTGTTACTAAACAATCTCAGATATGAGACAATGCTGAACTATCTGTCATGTCTCTTCAAACTTCCCACGTACACTCACCGCGCTGACAGAAACTTAATGCTATAAGAAGTGAATAAATATCTTAAAAGTTTAAAACATCTTATTTACTATTTCTCAAACGATATTTGCGTTAATAATTTATGCGTAATACCCTCGTGTATAAACTGTATAAATTACAAATGTCTCTAAAATATACAAACTTAAAACTCTCTGTTAAATATACAAACATTCAACGGTCTTGCCAATATTCTCGTGACGACAATGTAGAGTATTCAGCTACCCTGCAATCGATGCGCACATGCGGGTCAATAGCACAATTCCAACGTTGCATGTTGACAGCTCGTTCGGCTGACATGAACAAGGGCAACCGAAGCGGCTAAATCTTAGATGCACAGTCCAGTGTCAGTGGAATGTAATCAGCCTTGCCGCATTAGTAGGTTAATAATTTATATTGGGACAAATTAATTCTAGCCGTATACGATTGGTTGGTTTCGCATACAAGCTGTTCGTGTATGCGTGCAGTGATTGAACAGAAACTGGGGCTCCGCTCATCTTAATATTATAACAAGGATACAGTTATCTGAGTTTAGCGAAAACAGCCCCGGCATATGCGCAACAATAGGAAAGGCCACAATGGCAGTAAATAAGGCCATTTTATTGTAGGCTCAATTTGAGCAGCGTTGTAATAAAACATCGTCGTTTTGAAGTACAGTGGAACCTCGCTTTAACGTCACCTCGCTAATATAGCCACCTCGCAATTAAGGTCAACCTAGAACAGTCCCAAATTATTTCCACGTACGGTAATGTATATGATATAAGTCCCACGAGTACGATCACTTTACTATTCAGTTCAGTTTTGTCCAGTACCAAATGTAACCTTAATATCGAGGTTCCACTTATACGCACATGCACGCACGCACGTACGAACGCGCACTCGCACACACACACACACACACACACACACACACACACACACACACACACACACACACACACACACACACACACACACATTAATTGATACATTTGTCTATTTAAATTAATTAATGATCTTACTTTACAAGGTGGGTGTAATTCTGAGTTCTGAGTTATTTTGATGGGAGGATACATTTTACCGGAGTAGTTCTATTGTATAAAACATAAAACTCGTTTTGTCGATACACCTTGCGGCTGACGCGTTTTATCTTTCCATCGACACCTTCCTTTGACTTTTGCCAGAACATTCAAGTATTCCTTCCAAATTGCCAACAACGATATTGAACGGAACTACCATTTACCCAGAATGCATGCATGGCAATCGCACGATGGGGGGGGGGGTCACAGTGTAACTGATCCCAGAAACGTAGAATACGGGCTAAGGATAGCAGCAGTACCAATTTTTCTGGGATTGGGAAATGCAGAACCACAACAAAAATAGAATCATGGATAAGGCCGCGTAAAGTAGAACATATATCCCACTGGAATTAACCACGCACTCGAGTGTATCTATATCCGACTGTTGACAAGTTCCTGGCATCTAGTCGCTCGGAACACGACTACTGCAGCTGCAAAAACACCGATTAGACACATCAGGGTTATTACTGTTTGCAGCAATAATTACTTTAGCTAGAATCGTGTAACAAACTCGTGTCAAAAAGTCCTTATATACTGCATCAATCTGGTTTGGTTACTGTGATTGACGCACCAGAAAATTAACAGCAAACCTGTTGTGACAATCAGTAACGTTTAATAAACAAGAGCAAAGTGAAGGTAGGTAGGAACAGATTGCGAAGAGATCGCGGAAAACATAAAAGAGTTATAGAAGGAGACAGGGAAAGCAGAAACTAAGATGAAATTATGTCCGGATCGCGTGATTTCCGGATTAACGAAGTTCGTATTAACTAGGTCAGGATTAATGATATACATATTAACGAGGTGCGGACTAACGACGTTCCACTGCGTTCATTTTCTTCAATGTAACAAATCGGCATTTATATGTCCACACTGACTCTAAGTTAATGTTATTATTATGCAGTACGCAAAATAACGATTTTGATTTAATTTTTAAAATGCACAAGCTCATGCATGTCAAGCCGTAATGTAATGCCATGTCATGTCATGTAATGTCATGCCATGTCATGGTCATGTCAAATCTTGTCTATGGCCTACTGTATAATATGTGTCCAATCCAACAATTATTTCCGGGAAAATCAACACAGAAGATATGCCTACGTCAGATATTACTAAAACAAGAACATATTTTTCCACACGATACGCCCACACCCTGTAGGCCAGCTGGCAGCAATGTAACCTTCGCAGTTATAATTATGTAGTCCTCAAATGTCTCCATTTCTATAATTACTGCCTGACGGTCGGTTCACATACGTCTACTGGCGGTGGAAAAAAGAGCGCACACAATCCTAGAATGGGAGCGCGTAGTCGCAAAATCACCGCCACTTTTTTCGTCTTCCCCGAACCTGGAAATATATTAATGATCTGCCCCCCCCCCCCGTACCCACCCCCCAACGCATGGAACGACTCGAGCAATTATAGGACCCTTCCTGATAATAGCAGATGATGTACCCGTCTTTGTATACAGAACGCATTTGTCACGGTCGAGGTTTCTGTTATATAACGGGCAGTGATGACGAACGTCTGTCTTCATGGAAGTAACGATTGGTGGGATGCGCTCCTCGTTCTAAATAAATGTACAGGCGTTCGCGACCGGCCGAGACCAGACGTCAATGACGAGACAGTAAATAAACAAAACACGGGTGGGTGTCGATCAGAGCGTCACCTGGTGGCATCCCATACAAACTACCCAAGATCGGCTTCGTAAATACATCGATCTTCCCCGTTTCAACTAGAAGCACTCGTCATCCAAATTCGTGGCCAGTATTGCATAAAATACGGAACTGTACCGATAATTATTTCGGTTAACGCGGCTAGGCTCAACCAAACCATCGTATCGTCTTGTTATTAATCCAAGACACCGCTTAATTAAAAAAATGTATTTACATGTATTAATGGATCAAGTGAAAACTGGAGTGGAGTGGCGCAGTGGGTAGAGCGCCGGATTCTCAATCCAGAGAACCCAGATTTGAAGCCCGTGCTGTCGTGTCGAACCTTGAGCAAATTCGTTCAATCTACGTTGCTCAAGTTCACTCAGCTATATGAATGAGCACTTGGCTATAGACAGTGGTGGATATTTCGAGGACTGGACATTACACTATATCAGAACTTACCTTCAGTTACCTTTAAAACTTCATCAATTAGGTTTTATGATTTTCACATCTATAGTATGCAAATTATTTTAAATTCACAGTCGGCTTAGTAAAAGAGTTGCATATAGATATAATTTACTGTAATCGTTAGATCGAATAACATGCGAACGTGTGAATAACCTTCTGATACATTATACTATATAGAGTAATTTTGCCAGTTTCACTGGTTTTAGACGGAATCCGGTCAAAATTAATTTACCAAAACTAAATAATAAATTTACACAAACGCACTAGTATGTCATACTGGATACTAGGTAGGTTTGACGTTTCGCGAAATTAGTCTGAAATTCGACTAGCAAAAAATCGAATTAAGGAGACACCTTTAAACATAAAATTTTGTCCATGGTTTACGGGTTTATATTTTATGCCACACCGGTCTGAGTCGCGCACAGCTGGGCTGATCACAAGTGCTCGGGGCGTCATCACCTGCTCACAATCTGTCAGACAGGAAGGATGAAATACTGTGTTTTCATCGTTTCGTACTACGGACGGCGTCTTCCAGGAAACGACGTTGTTCTAGGGGCGAGCTCGCGTAATGGCTCGATTCTCGGTCACACATGTTTTTTTGTTGAGGGGGGTGTCTATATTATTATATAATATTCAACATTTTCGTTCAAGTGCAATTTTTGTTGCGAAATTCTTTGAAAGTTTTGTCCTTCGTTTTAAGCAAGCATTATCAGAAACAATAATACGAAAACGAAAGACCCAAGTGCGGATTTTTGGGCAGCCCTCCTCCGTTAAATTGACTACGGTGGCTTATCGTTCACCTCTTCCGAATAAATTCATGGCCTTTTTGTCTACTGACTCTACGCTTGTTCAAAATACGGCGAAGAATGTATGCTTGCACATTGCCCCGCTTACGCGAAATCGTGGATCCGCCCCAGAGAACAATGGCACGTATCGCGCCCACAAAGAATTCGCAAAAGGTATGTGTAAAATAACCTTCGTGCGATAGTTAGCGCAGTGAGACAAACCCTACAGTGTTCTCTGGCGAGCCACAACTTCAAGGTCACGATGGTGGATTCACCCCTACATCCTACTCTACACCCTGTGGATTTGTACTGTGTCCCATAAGCCCAGACTGTAAAACCACGTGTGTCAACCCAGACGATCTGTCAACCCAGACAATTTGTCAACCCAGACCGGGCCAGACGGTCTGTCAACCCAGGCGGTCTGTCAAAATAGTCGGACTGTCAACCCAGACGATCTGACAACCAAAACGGTCTGTCATGCCCGGATTGCCAGCTAGCGACGCAACACCGGTTGGACTGGTTAATTTTCCCATCACTGGTACCTCTTACTTTCTCACCGAGCGCCCATTTAGCGCCACGTCCCGTTACCGTCTCACATTGCATTCCGTAGGATATTTCTGCAATCGGTGTCAGCGAACACTGCTGGTTTAAGACGAACGATAGTTTGAAGTACCCAATGAACCTGGCAAAACATTGCCTTCGATTGTGCCAATGTTGTCGAGTAATATCAGTCGGCGCCGCCTCCGACTCCGCGGTTCAGCGACAGTGAGCAGTGCATCGTTACGGTGTCTGACTGGCACAAGATATGGTCACCAAGTACACCAAGGTTTATAAGTTACACCCGTCAATTATCGCCAAGCTGCGTAATTGCGCAATGCCGCGACACCTTGCTGAACGATCTGCGTCATCTCAATGCACATTCATCAGTGCAAACAGACGAGGCGATCGCGTGCGCTTGTGTTTAATTTGTTTGGGCAAATTGGTTGCTGTGATTAATAAAAGAGTCCATAGTTTACATCTATGCTATGCTTACATAGGATTCGCATTTTCAAGTATTTTAATTCTTCAGCATACATGGCACAATTTGCCCATGATCTCTAGTGTTTAGCCAGAAATCGGCGAATTATCTGCATATTTATGATCAAGGAGCAAAGAAAGCGAGACCAGGGTTGGTCGGTAGCGCCGCCATGCGGAATTTCATACAATCAGGCGTCAGAACATCGATCTTCTTACGTAAATTGCACGTGTTCTTTCCGGTGACACATTCCAGTGATGAACGCGCCGGGTGTGCACTGGCTCAAGGCACGCCCGATACGTGGCTGCGCGGTCCGCGAGCCGTCGGGGGCCACCAATGGTGGTCCAACAAATAGAGAAATTTATTGCCACTCTTGAGTAAACGTTGTGGCATTTATAGGTATATCCACCGAGACGCTTAGAAATCTGCCAATAATTCCTCGTTGCCCAATAACTCCGCGTCTCCCTATTTCCGTGTGTCTGTTTCACTGTTAGTAGGCCTACCAGGGCAATGTTAAAATGTGCACCATTATCAAAATATATACATTCCACACGCCAAATAAACGACAACTCATTGACGTGTCAAAAATGTGCTGTGCTGTTGGACATTTTTTGTCGCAACTCAGATGACGATCATCAAAACATTTATACAATCCAGAAGAAATGAGGAGTTTAGCCCCCAGTGTACATAGTGGGGGTAGCTCAGCCTGTGCTGTTGTGGAAGTCCCGAGGCAGTAACGATAGACATCGCAAATTCTTCTCTTATCTAAACAGTTATGTGGAAATTTTAGTACATAATTAATCTAAAAAGTTGTTCGGCGACATTATTAGTTGCGTTGTGTAATCCCAAACGTCAACTTGGAGACACGTTCCACATTGTCGTCTCGCCGACGACTAATTACACAGGCCAACATGGAATTTTTTACGATTGACGGTTAACGTGTATTCAATTTCTTCTCATTAACTAGCGCAGTACCAAGACAGAGCGTTAAAGCTGTCTGCGTGTCTAGAGTTGCACCATTGTCTGCACAACGATTGTCATATAGAGGTGTTGTCTAGGTGAGGGGGCGGGTTGTATGTCACGTCATGTGAACGTGGGCGACCACACAGCGCAACAGCAGCGTCAGCTCGAGGCAACAGATTGTGTCTGACTCCAGTGCATCGCATGCTTGTCTATGTGCCCAAAATGCAGTTAGGAGATTTGTCAAAGCATAATCTTCGCTGAAGGAACCCAACTCGTAATTGACCATATTATTATTAGTAGTAGTAGTAATAATATTATCATCATCATCATCATCTTCAGTGTCCCGTGGTTGGGCGAAGGCCTCAGCATGTCGTTTCCAAATATGCCTGTCTCTGCCAGATGGTGCCCTTCCAATACTCGTCTAGTTCGTCTCTCCTCCGTCTCGCCGGTCTTCCTCTAGACCGTTTCCCTTCTTACGGTCTCCAGGTTGTAATACATGATGTCCATCGGTTATCTCGTAGTCTGTTGATGTGCCCTGCCCAGGTCCATTTCTGTCTTCTGATTTGTTCTATCACGTCTATGACCTTTGTCTTCTCTCTTATCCAGATGTTTGTTTTTCTCTCCCGATATGTGATGTTTAACATACTTCTTTCCATCTTTGTGCCCATGTTTCCGCGCCGTATGTCATCGCTGGAAGTACAAAGTTACCCTTGAAGATGTCGCGGTGTTTGGCGAATGCTGTCCAGCCGGCGGTGATTCTTCTTTGAATATCCTATACATTATAATAATATTATTAAATATAATACATGTCTTCAAGAAACTAAAATAATTCAAACACGTATTATCCCTAGATATGTTTCCATTAAGATTCAAGAGTCAATAACTTTATTGTCCGTTTAAAACGTTGCATTGAAACGGAAATTTTCCTTTAAATACACATTGAAATGCCAGTAATAAAATTGGTACAACACATAAAATTTGTAAAACACATAACATTTGTAAAACACATAAAATTTGTAAAACACATGATGGGCAGCACTAATAATTGGCAAAACACATCATAATTAGCACAATTTTTTTTAATAAAATAATAAATAAATAAAAATAATAATAAAATAAAATGCTCATACCACAACATTTCATACATATTCTTGTGTAGGCAGTTTACTTAAAACTAACATTTAGGATTATAATGGCAGAGGGAATAAACGATTTCTTGAGCAGTTTTTTCCTCGCTAATGGCACTTTCAAACGTCTGCCTGACAGAAGTTTCTGGAAAGCTGCATTCAGAGGATGGGTCGGATCGAATGATATTTGAGTTGCTTTCCTTTTTAGGGCAACGTTATACAAACTGGACAATTGTCTCTGATCACGCCCAATTAATTTGCTAGCTAAGTTGACAATACGTGCGAACTTAATTTTGTTTTTGCTCGTGACGTTGCCGTGCCATGTTATTATGTTAAAAGATAGAATGTTTTCTATCAACCCCCTGTATACAAGTTCAAGAATATGCTGACTGACATCAAAGCTTTTCAATTTTCTCAAGAGAAAAGGACGCTGCTGGGCTTTCACGTACACGTAGTCTACATACAAAAAACATAATATACACAAAGTATGTACACAAAGCGTTAAGCTTTGATCAAATAAAGTAACCAGGTACTTGAAGCTATCGACTATTTCAACTTCTTGATTATCTATCGAGATCGGTTTTTGTGCCTGTTTAATCCTTCCAAAGACTAACTCCTTAGTTTGAGCTATGTTCAGTTCAAGAAAGCCGAACTTAAACTGACAAGTTAACGAATCAATTAGGAGGTAATACTGAGGAAGAGAGAGCTGATCTTTAAGGCGACCTATAAGGGCCATGTCACCTGCATATTTAACCAAAATAAATATTGGATTGTTGCACGATATTTCGTTCGTATAATTTAAACACCACTCTTTGATATTATTCTGCAACATTTACAAATAATGTCATAAGAGCATTTGCAAGGCTAAGTACTGTTTAGCGTTTCATAATTATTCCAGATCTTTTCCCAATGTCCCATTTAAAAAAAAAAGTTAAGGTTAGAATTAAGGTTAGGGGTAATCAAACAAGGAAGTAAAAAACATCTAACTACTCACGTGTTGCTAGGCATTTTTATATCTATTTTTACTCTCACAATGGCAACGGTCACTGGGCCTAAGTGCCAACGACATGCACATCGATATAACTTCAAACATTAGCTGTTTTGCAAACAAACCGCGCGGCCATTGTTCGTGACAACTTTAAACCTAGCGCCGTCCGAACAAGGCGAACACAGAATGGAACATTTGTTCAGCGGAAAGAACTCGTTTGTTTTGGGTGAACAGTGAAACCCAAATCGGTGCCACCCACTTAGCAGTAGCCAATGTTCAGCATTTCAAGTGGTGTGGGCGGCCGGTGTGTTTTATTGGTGACGCTTGGAGACCCAAGACGCCATAAAACAAAAGGCAGTAACTACGTCACACTCGCCTCCAATGTCACCGCAAGTGCGAGGCTTCACTCCAACTCTCGTCCTCCAGAGTTCACGCGGAGACATCGTTTGACTGTTACCGTCAGATGGCATCACTTAATTTTGACATTATACTTCTCTGAGTAAACAAACTTTACATACACGTGATAAATGCTTAATAATAATAATTGAACATTTTTGGTACTCGCGTAACAAGAATTTCGGTCGATCTTTTCTCGACCATTTTAATGACGTAGACGCATAGCGCCAATTGTGCAAAGCGGGCGGACGTCACTCACCTCTGAGACGTCACAAAAACAAAAGGTTTACAAGGGTATTGAGAGTAACCCATAACAAAGTATATGAAAATAATCATAAATTAAATAATCAAACATCATAATATGTTATAAATAATGCTTATTATATGTTATATACATAAATATAACACATTAGTTCATCCCAATTCCAACATGGTCTATATATATATTGTTTGTTTATTTATTTATATTTGCATTTTACATGTTATATACGGTATGCTGTATTTTGTAATAATAAATAAGAAATGCATACTGTTTGTTGTGGAAATAAACTACACACTGACAGATCGACTGACTGCCGACTGCTGCTCTCAGTAAGCGTTCATCTGCCAGGTTATGCGATACAGCTATCCTGGGTCAATGGGCTCAACAAAAATGTCGTTATCCCGTAGGCAGGTTTTGAGTGTCTAGCCTCCACTGCCAACGCGCTAGGCATCGTATCGTTTACTCTAGGCGCGGTGTTGTTCTTTGTCGGCGACGAATATCAGCCGGCTTTGTCAAACGGCGCTCACCAGGAATTTTCCGTTATTCGTTCTCAAAGAAATAGCCCATGGGGGCGGGGAGGCTGAGGGTGGGAACGTTGGGGGTGGAATATAATCTACAGGCTATGCATAGTTAGATTTAGCTGCGGGACGTGTCAGAGCCTCGGAGACAACAACACAGGCGGCTGTTCAACCACAGCCGTTGGCTCAATAACGTGTCATTTCTACTCGTTTGACAAACACTGATAACTGCAGAACGATGATTTTTTACAAAATTAAAATACCGTTCGTAGGGAGAGATTAACAACTTTCGTAATTTAAACGGAAGGAGTGATATATTGACTAGTAAAACGGACATAATCAGCTGTTGGGAGTCTGATATTTCTGTCACATTGCTCAGAGTTCTCAAATTCAAAAACTCATTTTAAGCAGCAGGTCACTGAAGTGACAAGATGGTGTAAGGACAACTGCTTAGACCTGAATATGGACAAGACCAGGGAGATGGTTAGAAGGAAGGAGTGTGTGAGTGAGCTTGTTATTGAGGGTGTGACTGTGGAGAGAGTGAATGAGTATAAATGTCTAGGCACTGTTTTGGATAATAAACTCACTGTTGAATCCAACACCAACTGCATTGTAAAGAAACGTGATCAGAGAATGTTCTGCATGTTTAGACTGATATACTTTGGTGTGAGTCATGAGACTCTACAACTGTTCTATCGCAGTTTTATTGAATCAGTTTCGACATCTTCTTTTGACTGCTGGTTTGGCACTTTGAGTGTGAAGAATAGAGGCAGGTTGAACAGTATTGTTAATAGGGGAAGTAAGTTTGTGGGAGTGAGAGCTGCGAGAAATGGTTTACAAATCATGGGTGACTTGTGCCATATCCTATCATAGCACCATGATACACTGCCATCGTGCAGGAGACTTAGAGCTTTCACTGCAGAGAAGACGAAGACATTGAACAGTTGTGTTCCTATGTCAATCAAGATTATAAATAAATCCTAAACGTTATTTCTAACTGAGCAATTTTATTATTTTTGTGGGTTTATAATTTTAGAATACTGTGCTGTATTTACTGTGACAGATACTGACTGTGATAACATGGTATTTTAATTTTTTTAATTAATTTTATAACCGTCTCATGTTATGAAATAATAATAATATATTTTATTTAATATAGCGCCAGATCCAATTATAAATTGTTCGTGGCGCTTTACAACATGTAGAACCCAGATAGAGGTATTAATGATGGCTAAATAAGCATGCATTTTCTAAAAGAATATTAAAATATAATCATTGGGTATCCTCCCTGTCACCACCGCCATTATCAGTGTACGAGTGAGGGGGGTGAATGTGTGGGAATATGAGTTATATTTATTTATTGTCACTGCCTTTTTATGTTTTGGGTTTTATGAAGTTTTTATGTATTAATAGACCACAAGACAAAGTTCTCTTTTGAGAAATTCAATCAAGTATCTTGTATCTCGTCTGCAACTGATGTTTCTTGTAGATGACGCACTGCAGTGAGCTACTCACCTTTAGATGACGCACTGCAGTGAGCTACTCACCTTTAGATGACGCACTGCAGTGAGCTACCCACTTTTAGATGACGCACTGCAGTGAGCTACTCACCTTTAGATGTAAGGGATGCGCAGATTTGTAGTAGTATGTTTCATTACAGTAACATTGGTTTAAGTCGACGAACGCATTCTCGACAATTAACGACCGCGTCTGTTCTGTTTGCAACGGAATTTTCCAGCGAAACAATACGGCGAATTAAGTGGTATATGTGGCTGGTCATGCTTCGTCGGACATACGGTGCAAACTGTGTAGTGCTAAATCAACCGACGTTCAGCCTCGCGTAAGATGACCGACGTCTTACGAATGTATTAGTGAATTATTTAATTAACCAACCACTTTACCATGTCCTACTTAACAAGGAAAACTGTCAAAGGTTTCTATAGCAAATCTGTCTTGCCATGTTGGCACAACACGATTTTTGCCGGAAGTAGAAGTCAATAGCACCTCTATATAATAGTAATAATAATAATAGTGATGATGACGATTAATAATAATAATAATAATACACCTGTAACTTAAATTTATATAGCGCCCGATTCACTTAAGATAAAATGTTCTACGGCGCTCTACATAAACCTGCACAACTATATAATGATACAAACCGATAAATATACCAGTGGGTTTAAATATATACTAATAGAGTAGTTGACATAGTGACACAGAAATGTCATATTCCCTTAAGACATGGCATGACTTTGACACACAAATGTCATATTCCCTTCAGGCTGGGCATGACATTGACACACAAATGTCAGACTGCTATCACTGCGGGATGCCGCACACGTCTCCGGTTACCACCAGTCTCTAGAGGCGATGACATATAAGTGTCGAATTTCCTTCTGTTACTGGAACACTGGAATGACAAATAGTAGTCAACAACGCAGAAAAACATTAATCCTTAATTAACGTGTATTAATTACTAAATAAAATTTATTATAAATAAACGTAGGAGTCATTATTGTGGATAAAACGCAAACGTTAAGGCAATTTTAAGTCGAGTAACGCGTTCCCAGCTGCTGAATGACAACAAAAAGTTGAGTTCCTACTTTGTCAGCTGGCATCATTGAGCATCGCATAACCTGGATTTGAGTGATTGTGTTTCAGGAAAAAATTAAGACGGAACTCACGGGAAATTAAGTCACAGGAAAACAAGTCACAGCTCTAATTTCGAAACGTGTATTTAATTAATTAGACTAAAATTATGTTGTGACTTTATTTCCTGTGACTAATTTTCTCATAATCTCAACAGAATCGTTGCCAGACGTCTGCATACCAATATTGTATCAAAAGGCAGGTTTGTCACGGGCACCGTCAAAACTAAGGGCGCAGGTCCTACAGCCAAAATGTAAATACTATTATTAATCGAGACTGGATCATATTTCTAACGTGTATTTAAGGCGATATGTTCTAAATAGAAATTCATAAAAGGTACGATAACGTATGCGGCATAACTAGAGTATTTTGTAACGGTGTTCATAATTTTCAGTTCAACCGCTGCACCTTGTGGGTTTGAAGATTCTCTTCTTGGGGCAAGTGCCAAAAAGATGCCACATGTTATAGCATCTTCATGCAAGGCCAACTCTGTTTGTCAACGTTAATTGGCAATTTAGCATGAGTTTTTTTAAATGAGTAATTTGCTTGTCTTCATATCATTAATATGGTTAAACAACATACAAACGATTATATTAATAAAATAATTTCTACTCGTATTTCTGTACCCACATTTCCGCTCACCAATTATCTGTGATCGGATGTCCGTACTTAACGACTCTGTCTGCCGACGGACATGTCACGGGTTGGGTATTGGGTCCGCCCGCGTGGTGTCGGGTTGCCTGCTGAGATGCAATCACACATGCGGGCGGTCGGGAACACACGCAGGCGGGCAGACGAGCAGGCAGGCAGACGCGCGCACGCCACATGTCCCAAGTATCTACATGTCCCCACTTGTCCCAAGTCTCTCACTTGTCCCTACTTGTCCCAAGTCTCTCACTTGTCCACACTTGTCTCAAGTCTCTCATTTGTCCCCACCTGTCCCAAATCTCTCACTTGTCCCTACTTGTCCCAAGTCTCTCACCTGTCCACACTTGTCTCAAGTCTATCACTTGTCCACATTTATCCCAAGTCTCTCACTTGTCCCAAATCTCTCACTTGTCCCCACTTGTCCCAAGTCTCTCACTTGTCGGAACTTGTCTCAAGTCTCTCACTTGTCCCCACTTGTCCCAAGTCTCTCACTTGTCCCTACTTGTCCCAAGTATCTCACTTGTCCCAAGTCTCTCACTTGTCCACACTTGCCTCAAGTCTCTCACTTGTCCCCACTTGTCCTAAGTCTCTCACTTGTCCCAAGTCTCTCACTTTTCCCTATTTGTCCCAAGTCTCTCACTTGTCCACACTTGTCTCAAGTCTCTCACCTGTCCACACTTATCCCAAGTCTCTCACTTGTCCCAAATCTCTCACTTGTCCCCACTTGTCCCAATTCTCTCACTTGTCCCCACTTGTCCCAAGTCTCTCATTTGTCTCAAGTCTCTCACTTGTCCCACATCTCTCACTTGTCCCAAGTCTCTCACTTGTCCCCACTTGTCCCAAGTCTCTCACTTGTCCACACTTGTCTCAAGTTTCTCACTTGTCCCCACTTGTCCCAAATCTCTCACTTGTCCCAAGTCTCTCACTTGTCCCCACTTGTCCCAAGTCTCTCACTTGTCCTCACGTGTCCCCACTTGTTAAAACTAAAAGTAATTATATACACAAGATGACGTGTTCTGGTCTTAGTGTTAACTAGGACACTCGTTTCCATTTTCATCGATCTTGAAACAGAGGGTGATATCGGCGATGCAATATCGCAGTATGAGACACACTGTCAGACGACAACGTCCTTTCACGCAATGCCCTGGCGGTGTCGTTCAAGGACCTCATTCCCAGCACATGTCTAAGACAAGTTCAACGCCCGTCGTATACTCGGTGCATTGGCAATGCTGAAGCCCGATTTCTAGTCGGTGACAGCTCGTCGGCCAATGAATAGTCCTAGAGTAGACATTCACTCCCCCCAAGTGATCCCGATGGCCACACTTTTGGTGTCTGGCTCATGGACTACTCGTGGGCAGACAAGACTGATCGACGACAAAAAGTCGGTACGGTGCTTAATCGTTCGTCAATTCATTCGTTCAAAGTTGAATTGTCTGTCTGTCTGTCTGTCAGTAGCCTATAGACGTAAATATGTATTTCTGTGTGTCTGTATTTATGGGTGCCTGTATGTTTGTGTGTGTGTCTGCTTGTCTGTCTGTAACCTATAGACGTAAATATGTATTTCTGTGTGACTGTATTTCTGTTTGTTTGTAGTTATGGGTGCCTATATGTTTGTTTGTTGGTCTGTTGATCTGTCTGCCTGTCTGCCCGCTTTATTTTTCTAACGGTGTGCATGCGTGCGTGTGTGCCCGTGCGTGTCGTATGTGTGCGTACCTAATTGTCTATTTATTTAAAATAAACACAAGCCTTAGGGCATGTTTTGTCTGACCCGGCTGTCTGACTTGACGACCTACGGGTTTACGTCTCGCAGGCACATTGTGATTACTTCCCCGAACGTTTAATCTGGTGACTCTGTTAAATCGCAACCGCAGTACGTGTGTTTAGGCACACACACGCACGCACGAGCACGCGCACACACACGTTGGCACACATACACATTGGCACACATACTCACACACACACACACACACGCGCGTGCGCGCGCGCACACACACACGTTGGCACACATACTCACACACGTGCGGAAACACAAGACCTTACCCTGCTCCATGTCTCCAGAAACCCAATCTGTGACACAACAAATAGAGAAAAAATGCATTCTTAAAATACATACTGGATTTTAAAGATGGATTGTAAAGATGTCTTAACTGCTTCCGTATGCTGCCTGGGCAGACAATGCACCGGCAGGAAGCCTGACGTACTCGTTCGGAGGAACGGATGCCGGCAGACCCGACGGCGTTGTCACCTAATTAAATAATGCTAAAAATAGTTCCGATACAGACTGCTGGAGACAATCTTCGAACAAAAGTGAAATTCGGCGGGTCTCTTCCTCTCGTCTGTCCTCTGGGTCACGTCCCGGCCTTCAACTGTTTTTCCAGTTCGCTAGCCTAGAGTTTTCTCTGCTCTTCTCCATCAGCTCCCCTCGACAAGCCACAATCATTGCGAGACAGTCGTTTAACCACCACTTACCCAGTCACACGGAGTTATCTGATGTCACTAGATCCACCAATCGCTGCGTTACGCTGCCCTAGAACCGTCACACGCTAATCAAAATTTTAGATAGCCTTCCTTCGTTGACCCCAATCCATTCTCCCGCGCACCCTCGTGGTACACCCTCTTCTTTCAGGGTCTGATCCCAGCGCTACTATCAACTATATCCAGTGACACGCCTTGCAGCGCTGTGCCACGTCGAACCGAAGCACCCCTGCGAAGAACTCATGCCCTGCCGTCATCCGTCGTCTTCTGCGGCCTTCTCACACGGCGGTGAAACAACGATGACAAGACTTGGCAGGCAGAAGACGACGAAGACATGGCGGCAGAACAGGACAACAGACAACAGCACACGATGGAAACAGGATAGTCCAACAGAGACATGACAGGATGACAGACAGGATAGGACAGAGCCTGGTGGATACACAAAAAGACACGAGACATGATACGACAGGGAATGATGGAGAGAGGACATGACACCTGACTACGGATGATGGAGACAGGACATGACTGGGGATGGTGGAGACAGGACAAGTGGTGATGGAGACAGGACAGTATAATGGGTGATGGTGACAGGACATGAATGTGGATGATGGAGACAGGACAGGGAATGACGAAGACAGAACTGGGGGTGATGGAGACAGGACAAGACAAGATAGGACAGGGCAGGTTGGAACAGGGGACGATTGAGTCATGATGGCACAGAACAAGGGTCGATGGAGTTGCTGATTGCATTATGATGACGGTGACTAATAATAACGACATTGACAACACACACCCGTGGGGCAACACACCGAGGACCACAACTATCACAATTACAGTATTTCGAGCTGACGGCGCCACCTCTCGAATGGCAAACAATTCAATTTGTTCATTGAAAAAGTAACAAGATCAGAGGCCAATGATCAAACGGGGCGAATGAAGATAGAACATAGCGAGTGGATTTCGTTAGTTGGGAGAATATATACATACCGTGACCCACGTTAGTTGGGAGGAGATATACATACCGTGTCCCATGTTAGCTGGGAGAAGATATACATACCGTGCCCCACGTTAGGTGGGAGGATATATACATACCGTGCCCCACGTTAGCTGGGAGAAGATACACTTACCGTGCCCCACGTTAGCTGGGAGGAGATATACTTACCGTGACCCACGTTAGCTGGGAGGAGATATACTTACCGTGCCCCACGTTAGCTGGGAGGAGATATACATACCGTGCCCCACGTTAGCTGGGAGGAGATATACATACCGTGCCCCACGTTAGCTGGGAGGAGATACACTTACTGTGCCCCACGTTAGCTGGGAGGAGATATATATACCGTGCCCCACGTTAGCTGGGAGGAGGTATACATACCGTGCCCCACGTTAGCTGGGAGGAGATATACTTACCGTGCCCCACGTTAGCTGGGAGGAGATATACATACCGTGCCCCACATTAGCTGGGAGGAGATATACTTACCGTGCCCCACGTTAGCTGGGAGGAGATATACTTACCGTGCCCCACGTTAGCTGGGAGGAGATATACATACCGTGCCCCACATTAGCTGGGAGGAGATACACTTACTGTGCCCCACGTTAGCTGGGAGGAGATATACTTACCGTGCCCCACGTTAGCTGGGAGGAGATATACTTACCGTGTCCCACGTTAGCTGGGAGGAGATATACATACCGTGCCCCACATTAGCTGGGAGGAGATACACTTACTGTGCCCCACGTTAGCTGGGAGGAGATATACAAAAAGCGGGTTCTCCGCCAGACTCTTCTCGGTGAACGAGTATCGATAAATGAGTTTAGGCGAATAGCGACAGACGGCACAATCTCAGCCCGAAATCAGATATAGGACCTACACAATTACACACCCATATAACATGGCTACTGCAGCGTGTAATCTGCCTAAGACGACGGTATTGGCATTATGATATCCCAGAAATGGTTTGCCCTCTGCTGTCCTTTGGCATTTCTAGGAAGTGTCTGCATTATCCATCGATAACATCGCACTAACCGGCGCCTAGAAACGTATGACCTCGCATAGGGCAATATTGCCGTGTTACAGTGCCGGAGAAGATTATCTGATGACCTGTGACACGCAGTCGATGCCTGAAAACATCGCTTGCATTTGAAGCATATGAAACATATATAAATAATTCAGTTAGGTTTGCAGAGGCATCTTGGTAATAGCGAGATTGTGTCATTTCAGAGCGAAATCATTTTATTTAACCGCACTGCTCTTAATGAACTGTCTGCGTTCCGACATTACAGTTATGTGGATATCATAAGTCGCTCTGTGGATGAGAATATGTTACAATAGTCATGGTACCCTTTATCGTAATAACAGCGGATTTAGATGGCGCAGAACATGTAGAGAGAATGATTGAGGACAATTTTTCAAAAAGAGCGTTGAAACGAGAAAGGACGATAGAGAGGAGAAGAGGAAGACAGAATGTAAGATGGAGAGACGGTGGCGGGAGATCTAGGAAGGACAGGGATGAACAGTCGAGAGTAAAGGAACATTTCAGGAGACTGAGATAGTTGGAGAACAACTGTAAAGAGGATGGAACGGACCGGGTGATGTGGACCCAACTCCGCAAGGGTTCAGGGGAAGAAGACAAATTATAGCAGCCTTTATATGGCAATCTTTATTTAGTAACCGGCAGACTTACTTGGTTTTACTCTTGTCACCAATCCTTGGAACTTTCGTAACGCATTCCTCCAATAATAATTGAAATTGATTGTAATTGTTTAATTAAATTCAAACCGTATGTGGTTAGCCTGATACAGTAGTCAATAAAATGGCCGAATAACAAAAGAAAACATCGAAGAGAACATGTCCAGGCACCTTGTTCCGCGTTATCCACCTTGTGTTAGTTCAGCAGGCTCCCCGCTGGTATGATATCGCATCACCACGACGCAGGTGTAGTTATCAAAAAGTGATAAGGCATAAACGAAACGGCTGTATCAGAAGTATTTCTCGTAAAGCCAGTAGTAGTTTTTTCGGATTGACCCCTTAACAGTTACCTCAGATGTTTTGCTTGCTAGAAACAATATATTTAACATATAAAACAACATCTTCAAGACATTGTAATTAACATTGTGGTTGGTGTCAACATATTTATGTTAAACAAGTTCTAAATTATGTTTCTTTTCCAAGCAGTTGCAAATTGCCACCTAGTATTATAGGCCTACTGTTCCTCCGTGTGCGGGAGATGCCTCAGACGCTGCTGCCATCTGGCGAATGGATACGTATCGAGCACCAATGATTGGGGAATGCTGTGATTCCGATAGAATTCAAATGTTGTCTTCGAATCGCTTCGCTAGAACACAGGAAGTGTTTGATGAGAATAAACAACCCTGCAATTATACATGTCTCACAATTCTACAGTTCTATCAGGTTACAGGCAGTCAAAGTGGCACGTTATATAGCGAGAACCACCCACAAAGTACTGCAGTTGACGTTATGTATAATTATTCATGTACAAATAACTAAATTCTGATTACCACAACATGTTTCGTGCTAGCCTAACTTAGACGGGTTCTATTTTCTCAATATATTGTCATTCGAGCATAGACAATTCACAGTTTGCATAAATTGTGCTTCGCCATGATCTGCACTCTCTTACTTTTACTTAGGCCTAGAAACCTCTACATAGAACTAGACCAGCGCTATTTAACCTTTTTGGCTCTGTTGCCCCTTGAGCGAGCCAACAAAACCTCATATGACCCCTCCATTTCAAAATACCAAACTCGACAAATACATACATAAATATTTTATTAGTAAAATATGACATTAGCTATACATTGGCTTCCCAACCTTTAAAGTAAGATCAATCGTACGATAAGCAGTACGCTACACATGAATATATTGGTGTATTGTTGTAGTTGCACCTTCTTGATATGCGATTATTTATCATAGCTAGAGCACATCACAGGTCGTTAGTAAATTCCAGTATATTTTGTGTCTTGATTTTAAAATTGATCCCTGTGGAAATGCCTCGGTCTCCACAGCAATACATTGGGATGAGGAAAGTGAGAGCTACGCCAGATTGCATTGTGTATTCACTACCACCCTGTTGTCAGAAAGTTACCAGGTCAGAATCCTGAAAATCTTCGTTCATCGTGCTATCTTCTCGCAGGGTCTTTGATGATTCCTTCATCCACTGATAAAGTATCACTATCTATGCATTCTTCTCACAGTGTTCCAGACTTGGGAAATATCCAAGGATGGACTGCACAGTGGAACCTATGTGCGGCATTATATCAGCTAATAGACAATACCTTTTGTTCTCTCCAAGTGACATTGACAACTTGGAGAACATGAGAACCTCAGTAACATGAACTTCATGTTGGCAAACCTGGATTCGTGAAGGGAGCAGGCAACCTTGCCTTGAAATTACGAACCATATTCCTTTCTTGTGACAGGTTCACCTGTTTGATATCACCAAACGATGTGAAGTATAGCCCAGCTTTATAATAACTGTACATGGCCTCTCTGTCTGACATCATACCCTGCAAATTTGATCTATTGATTCTCGCCGTTGCAAAAACATGATGCCATTCGAAGACACGATGAAATGCTGTTTCCGTGATAACTGTTTCAATAATTGTTTGTTGACAACCGATTAAGTATCACGAAATGACTTTTATTAAATTCGTGTTGGCGTGGTCGAACCGGAACTGAAACTGCGCATGCTCGCATCAAAGATTGTAAATACGATATGCAACTCTAAGAAATGTCACGTAACATAAACGTCAATAGCGCCATCTGGCGACCAAATAGAATAACTACTTATTCTAACATCCCCTCTTTTTTTTAAAAGGAGCATAATAAAAATGTTGGCTTTATGAGCCCATGGCAACATAACAACATAATGCAATCTAACACTAGAGTCAATTGGGCCACTATACTATAATGATCAGAGGTTACTAGCACATGATCAGGTTTGGACAACAGGGGGTTGGGGCTGGTCTTCACTGGAACCGTGCTGGCTTTGTGACGACTCGCCCAGAGCGCGTTTTCACTGGCGAGACGACTTTCGCAGGAGACGCGGACACGCTCGGTGTGGGAGTTGTCATTTTCGGCGCGATGCTCGGCACGTCACGCGGTTCGTCTTCCGGTAGCGTCTTCTGTTTCCGTTCACGCGGCTGTTCGCGTGGTTGCTGTACGCGTGGCTGTAGTTCGCGTTGTTGTATGAGTGGTTGTCGTTCGAGTGGTTGTTGTTCGCGTTGTTGTACGAACTCGTGGGGCGCTGTGGCATCGTCTCGTAGATAGCGTCGATTGCGTCGGAGTATACGACCTTCGATCTCTACGATGTACGACCTGTCGTTACACTCATCGACGACTGTGCCACGCGACCATTTGATCGGTTGGTGTTTCTTCAGCGACTGGACGAAGACTGGAGTGACTTTCTGTAGTGGTCTCAGATCGCTGACACTTCGGTTGTAGTATCGCTGGCTCTGCCTATGTTTTGTAGTCTTACGTGAAATCGTTTGCTCGACCTCGGGAATCGCTGGTTTCAGCAGAGACTCGGCCTGTGGGACGACTACTCGTGTGCGTCGATTCATCAAGCGCTGTGCCGGACTGCTGACCATCTGACTCGTAGGAATATTGCGCCATTCCAGGAGTGCTTTCATCGGGTCGGAAGATTTCGCTAGCAGCTGTTTTGCAATTTTGACAGCGGCCTCCGCCTTTCCATTCGACTGACTGTGATAGGGTGACGATAACGAATGTTCGAATTCCCAACTCTGCGCAAAGCGTTCAAACTCAGCGCTTATGAACTGTGGCCCACCATCGGAGTGGACTATGTTGGGAGATCCGTGACGTGCAAATTGCTCTTTACACGCCTCAATCGTAGTGACCGCTCGTTGATCATCTAGCTTCGCGATCTCGAAGAAATCGGAGTAGTAGTCGACGATTATGAGGTATGTGTCCTGACCGTGCGCGAAGAGATCCATTCCGACCTTAGCCCACGCTCGCGGTAGAATCGTGTGGCTACGAAGACTCTCTTTCTGTTGCGTAGGTCGTTCTCTGGAACACTCACTGCATCGCTCGACCGTCTGTTTTACGTCGTTTGTCATACCGTGCCAGTAGAGACTGTCTCTGGCTCTGCGTAGAGTCGACTCAATGCCTTGATGACTGCTGTGTAGTCTCACTAACATGTCATTCTGGAGTGACTTTGGGATGAACATACGCTCTCCTTTGTACAGGATACCGTTGTGCCCAGCGATGACGTCTCGAAACGTCCAGTAGACTTTCAGGTCAGACGGTAACTGTGACCTGTCCTGTGGCCAGCCTGATGCGACCAGCACGAGTAGTTTCTGCAGAACCGCGTCGTCGGCTGTGGCCTGACGTATCGCGTCTACTCTCGGCTCGCTGATGTTGACGTACTCTCTGGAGTCGACTGTCTCGACTTCCTCAGCGATGGCGTTCTCCGTTGTCATCTGGAATATCTGCTCCTTCGTCAGCTCAACTGGTTGTCTACGTATCGACGGCGCTCGCGACAGCATGTCTGCAACGAGTTGCTTACTTCCTGGCTTGTAGACGACTTTCATGTGGTAGCGCTGAAGTGCCATCATCATGCGTTGAAGTCTTTTCGGAGCCTCCAGGAGTGACTTTCGGAAGATCGTTTCCAGTGGCTTATGATCACTGTGAATCGTCACGTCTGGATGTCCATAGATATATTGGTCGTATTTGCGGCAGGCAAACACGATGGCAAGACATTCAAGCTCGATCGGTGTGTAGTTGCGTTCACTCGCTGTCAGTGAACGCGAAGCATAGGCGACTGGCTTCTCGTGTTATAGAAGTGTCACTCCTAGCTCCTGCGTACTTGCGTCACATTGAAGTACCATCGGTTTCGTCACATCGTAGTACGAGAGAGAACGTTCTGCGGTTGCGATGTCCTTCACTCGCTCGAACGCTTCTTGTTGGTCTGGTCCCCACACGAACTCGGCGTCTTTCTGCACCAGACGTCGTATGGGCTCGCAGACTGCAGAAAGATTCGGCATGAATTTCGCGATGTAGTTCGTGAAGCCCAGGAACCGTCGTACTTGTTCGACGTCCATCGGCGTCGGCATATTCTTGATGTCGCACACTTTATCAGGAGACAACACATGCCCGATGTACACGATCTCTTTCATGTGAAGCCTCATTTTGGATCTGTTCAATTTCAAGTTTTGTTCGCGAGCACGCTGTAGTAGCTTGATGAAGTTGCTGTCATGGTCTCTGCGGGCCTCTGCGTCTGTCTGACCACGACCGACGATCAAGATGTCGTCAGCTACTGTGGAGATCCCTTCGAGACCCTCCAGCGCTTGCTGCAAACGACGTTGAAATTCCTCCGGACTCGACGAGATACCAAATGGTATACGCAGCCATCTGTATTTTCCTGCCGGAGTCCAGAATGTCGTCAGGTAACTGCTTTCATCTGTCAGTTTCACCTGCAGGAATCTGTCTTTCGCGTCGACAAGCGAGAAGATTTTCGCATTCGTCAGCGTTGGCAGAACCTCTTCGATCGTAGGTAGCGAGAAGTGGTTGCCTCGAATCGCCTTGTTCAGGTCAGAAGGGTCGATGCATACACGCACCGAGCCGTTCGCCTTACGTACTGCCAGACAGCTCGAAATACACTGAGTCGGTGTCTCGACTTTCGCGATGACGCCCTGTGCCTCCAGTGCCTCGATCTTCTTTAGGAACTCGTCCTTCAGTGCGTAAGCGACTTTCGTGGTCGATTCTGTACGGGAGCGACAGTTGTGTCAATCTCGATGTTGTACTCACTCGGAAGACACCCAAGTCGGTGACGCTGAGGACATTGCATGTTGCGGCGGTGTCGAGTTGACATCTCAGTGCAGTAGGAGCTGAACGACTCTCCGATGATACGTTGATTGTTGCCATCAGACGTCGACCCTCCTTGTCCACTTGTATGCGTAGAATGCTGGAATCGCTGTCACCGTCGACGAGGTAGACACGCTTCGCCTTTGACTGTGCCTGCGGCGCTCGGCAACACATGGCGTAGTGATTTTTCTTTTTACAGGCGTAGCACTCACTGCCGAATGCTGGACATTGTCTCGGCGGGTACTCTGTGCCGCACTTCCCACACTTGTCTGCTTTGTTGCTCGACGTGTGAGTCGGTTGAGATCTCGGCCTGCGTTTAGCCTTCTTCTGTCTCGTCTTGTAGACCGCCTGCTCTTCCTCGTTCAGTTTGAGCTTCCGCATTTCGCCTTCCGTGTCCTCCGCTAGGCGACACAGGGTAATGGCTTTCTCCAGGTCTAGATTCTTTGTTTCAAACAGGCGCCGACGCGTCCGTTCTTGGTCTAACCCCAACGTTAGCGCGTGAAGAACCATGTCGTCCATCAGATCTCCAAACGCACATTCACGGACCTGCTTCTTTAGGGCCGTAATGAAGTCATCAATAGAGCGATCGTTCTGCTTCATGGTGAGGAAGTGATGTCTGGATGCAAACACGCTCACTCTAGAATGGCAGAATTCATCAAACTTCGCGATGACGTCATCAAACGTTGGAACGCCTTCAAACGTGAAGTTGTCATAGATGTCATTCCCTTTGTCACCGATACAGCGTAATAGAATCGCCGTTTTCGTCTTCGCTTTCGCGTCATCTTTGTCACTGGCGTCGACGAACTGCGTGAACTGCTTTTTGAAACGCAGCCATTGCTCTGGCAGATTGCCGGACACGGGAAGCGGGTCGGGGAGAAGGAATCGTTCCATCACTTTTGTAGTCAAAATAGAACGGACTAACCTTCTTTCACCGCGACTTTACGTTCTCTGAGTTCCAATTCACCTCTAGTTCGCTCTTTCTGACACCATGTTTCAATAATTGTTTGTTGACAACCGATTAAGTATCACGAAATGACTTTTATTAAATTCGTGTTGGCTTGGTCGAACCGGAACTGAAACTGCGCATGCTCGCATCAAAGATTGTAAATACGATATGCAACTCTAAGAAATGTCACGTAACATAAACGTCAATAGCGCCATCTGGCGACCAAATTGAATAACTACTTATTCTAACAATAACCAGCGATCCTCCATATGGAAGAGAAGAACACTGAAATCGGATCCATGGCCCTCCATGGTAAACAGTTTAGAGAACAGACAGTCCTCTTTTTTGCAGAATTGCCTTTCAGGTAGCGTACAAGCATTAATTATTGTGCACAATAGACAACATATATATGTTGATTCATTCATTTGAAGCGCGAAGTATCGAGGTGTTTTCTAACACTTCTACAACTAAAACGGGTTAATTGGTTCACACTTCATACAATAATAATTATTGTTCTTTCGCGACCATGACGATAGGCCAGCGATTCTTAGCCCCTCGGTCGCGACCCGTGGCCATTTGTTGGGGCGCCCAGTGACTGCCCGAACTTTCCGTAATTTCCCCACTTTCCCCTTACCAGATTCATGCCAGATGAATAAGTCTGCCACATGTTGCATGCATTTGAAGTACCATGTGATATTATATCACATGCATGCATCAGTAATAGCAAGTAATCTTCTGTTTGGTTCCGCCAAAAACATAATGAGCGCACTCGGCGAAAATTGGTGCCGTTTTCAATTCACTGCATATCAAAACTTTCAAAGTACACGTTCACAGACAAATATCGTTTTAATCAGCATGTCCAGGCACATTAGATTGTCAGTTGGGTTGTCTGCATAATCATTACGAAATAAAATGGGTATGAAATAAACTAATATTTCGCCTCTTAAAAACATAATTGAAATCATAAGATCTTCCCGACTACATCCGCCATCTTTGCTTTCGGTTTGCAAGGAGTATGCTCTCTCCATATCGATAATAAGCCAATAAACGGGGTTGATTTGGTGATTTCTCCGGGTTTGATAGGCAAGTTTAATAAATGTTCTCATTTATTCACTTTAATTATATTATCTGCATTTATGTGATTATGATTTTTGTTGATTAATTATCACAAGTTAACTCTTTGAAGGCATGGCCAGCAAAACATGTCCTGAGAGCGGAATTTGGGTCGCAGCCAAAACAAGCTAAGAACCGCCGTGATAAGCCTACCAAGGTGCTAGTTGATAAAACAGTAGTAGGCCCTATCGGGGATGTTTGAATATTATTAGGATATATAATAATGCTTGTACTAGTTTAATATTTGTTAGTTGCTTAACATCGCAACTCATTAGTAAGAACATTGAACGAAATACCGTGTCGTTGTGATTTTCTACGTAGATGTTTAGACGCCCACCATAACTTGCACCGCTGCTCCGCACTATTTGTTAACGTTGGGTGGCAGCACTGTATCTTCTTATTCTGCATTTCTCCAAGCATGAAACTGGCACCAGTTTGAACTACTTACAAGCAAGTCACGGGATGCTGTTTTGTTGAGTCTTTTAAACGGTAAAATATAATTGATAGTTGTAAACCAGCTATCGACACATTGATTGATTGTCTGAAATAAAACATTATTATTATTATCGTGTGTATGGCGTATTCACGAAAACAAACTGTGTGATGATTGAATTAGAATTTAGACCCTGCGTCAAGTCTCGCGAGAACCTATTAAAAGTGGGGGCTGTGGTTCATCAAAACATCCAACTGCACCACATTGAAGCTCACTAAAAACATCAAAGATCGTCGGGAACCAAGTTCAGAGGCGCATCAAAACAAAACGTTTTGGTCAGTCTCATAAACGATAAGCAGGATTAAAGATGGATGGATACATCAGGGAGATAAGGTCGGTAAGCAAGGTTAAAAAGATAAGTGTCTAACAGCGTAAGGATTACATACTACTGTAGGTGATTTAACACAAGAAGGAACGGATTATAGAGTCGGCGCAGCATCCGGGGAATCCCTTGTTCCAATGTGCGTTGTATTAACTCTGTATAAACAAAACGTAATTCAGAACTAAGTGATCGAAAGAGGACAGGCTGCCTTATACGAATAAGCAAATGATTTAAATATGCTGGTCTATTAAATTAGAGTGCTTGTTTGGGCATTAGCAGGTTCTATTCGCATCAAGAGTTGGCATTGCAGCGAGTAAATATAATTACGCTTTGGTCAAATATTTGGAATATTGCTAAGGCATGCAAGGTCTGCGCACGAAGTTGTTCACTACCTAGGCTATCATAAACTTACTACAGGAGACCCTTCTGTAGACAAGCGACGTATATAGGGCCTACTGTGACAATAAGTAGCCCCCGGTTCACGCACACTAAACGTAGTCAGAGGACGCATGCACGCTAAGTCAATCCACCAATAATTTTGCGAATGCTCGTATTGACATATGAGCTTATATTTGCGACGAATTATGTTCAACTCCTAGCACCCAATATATGCATTTACGTGTTGTTTGTCGCGGCAAATAACTTGGGAGCGCGGTTGCCACGGTGGTTCCAACCATGAGACCCGTCATTGTGACGTCATTAACGGATCGGCGGAATTTTTACGCCAGATAAACATTGTTTTCTATTTGCATTTTACAATAACACAATTTCTCAGTTATGAATTGGTTTTGAGGCGAACAAATCGGTCATATTCGACAAACCAACCTCTCGAAACACAACTAAATACTACTCGGTGCTACATCATTAATAGTGACATATCAAGCTTTCACTTTTGACATAAAAAAAACACAACCAAAAACCGTTGCCAAAGCGTCAATATTCAGTTGCAAAACAAAAGTATTACTAATGAGGGTTCATGACTACTAAACGGTCAAAGCCGTGACGATCCAGAATCCTCTCGCTATCTATAGGGGAAACACTGGAGGCATTTTGACAACCAACCCGTGTGACAACAAACCCCGGTCTCCCCTGGGTGTTCTCATCATGTTCGCCAACTGGGAGGTTGACAATTACTTTTAACTCTACACATAACACCTTTGAACTTAGTTATTAACAGTCATAATTGGGGTCATCACCTTTATGCAGATGATACACATATTTATATTTCTTTATCTCAGAAATTGTCTTAATGATATTATCCATTGGATGTCTCAAACGAGAGGTAGAAATAACACTGGAAGATACTATTAGGCAGCACTAGCTTACACCATGGATCAACAAACCACGTGCAACAGTTATAATCATTCTGATCTTGTAGAACGTGTTCCCACCGTGACGCCCTCTGGAGGAGAATTGTTCATCACTCAATTCTCTCAGGTAGGAAAAAGATCACTGAAAATCACAGCATATCGCAAACACGTATGGAAAAACGTTGATTCTTATTTAATAGATAAAACCTTAGGAATGTTTAAATATTCATAAATAAAACATTGGCGTCGGAATGTGGTGAATATTGGGTGGTGAAGCCGGAGACGGAACCTAGGCACTTCGCTGTTGCTAACCTCGATTACCCAGGCGCCGTGAGGTGGCAGCTCCTCAATACGGCCTGGAATATTAAGGCCCTGCCAATGTTACCAGTAGGGGGCTTTACTCCAGATTTGGGTAGAGATGATGATTGGCTCTCAGGCCAACTATGAAATAACAAATTAAATAAGGATAGACTTTTATCAGATAGTACTATACTACAACAACTATTCAACATTAAACTTATATTGAAACATGTCACATCTAAAATAAACCGACAGGGAGTAATGTGTGTTCGTAGTTTAATGTATTTTAATCACATGCATATTCACTAGGTGGCTGCTGTCGTGGTTGTCAAATATTCCGTATTGACGTTCTTTGTTTATGCTCGAACAGAAACAAAAGACTAAATGTGAATAAGTATGATATTAGATATCAAACAAGGACAAATTTAACTAAACAAAGTGCATGATGCCTCGTGCAACGGTCGGATTGCTAACTAATATAATGTTGTCGCCAAAGTACAACCAAAACGTCTTGATCTTGGTGGCTAAGTCAGTAGCGTGTCGAGTATCTATTTAGGGTCCTCGGTTCGAATCCCGTTGAGTATTCAAAATTGTCGTTTTAATTTAAAATTAATTGTATTTGGTATAATACTATTTCGGGCTCTATTTCGTAATTTCATTTTGATATCGAAAACTTACATAATATATAAATACGAGATGATGCAGTTGCAGATAGGAAGTTCCAACCGGTGGGGGGGGGCTAAACGTCTTCTGTCGTTTGGGACCTTGGGTTGGTTGTGCACCGTCCACGCGGCTCTATAAGTCTACTGTACGTGTGTACCCCCAGTGACAGTCGCTCAGTGTCGTCGCTCAGCCGTGACAGGTATCAACAGCAGACAGTGTTTTGTATACATTTGTTAAAACAGCAGTATCTGGGTCGATAATGAGATATGCTGGTGACGATCGGGTGCAACGCGAGCCAGGTTTGTTGCAGTTGACGTAGCTCCTTTCCTACACCGTAACCAAAAGTATGCGCATGACCTCCGACAAACTTTGAAGTTTGATCCGTCCAATTCGTGTCATTCCCATACCATGTGTTTGGCAGTTGCGTTTGGCAGTCATGTTAGTTTCGTGGCAGTGATGAATTATGAATAGTTCGTATGTAATTCCCATTTTTCACCGAAAAAGATCAGACTACGCGTGAACACTTCTCAGAGCAACCCTAATTAGTCAGCAAATACGCATCAGTCAGGATGGCCGAGCGGTCTAAGGCGCTGCGTTCAGGTCGCAGTCTGGTTCTCCAGGCGTGTGTTCGAATCCCACTTCTGACAACGTTTTACTTTATGTCGAATATTTATTTTTAAAGTTATACATTTTGGAACTGACTACAGTAACAGAACTGCTATACGAATACAAATTTTATAAATATTAAGCCAATTTGCTGCAATTATAGTATAGCATTCTGAGAATTTATTTTGTTTAACATAATAAGCAGTTTTATGATAAAACGGTGCAACAAACGAAATATTATATCGGCGTGTCACTTGTTTAATATTCCGGTGGCCGGACCTGACGACTGGTAATTTTGCAAAAGCATAATTTATCTAATAACATATAATGCCAATGTGACATATACACTGTTCCAAGTATGATGCCAATCTGACATGTACTCTGTTCCAAGTATGATGCCAATGTGACATGTACTCTGTTCCAAGTATGATGCCAATGTGACATATTCACTGTTCCAAGTATGATGCCAATGTGACATGTTCACTGTTCCAAGTGTGATGCCAATGTGACATGTACACTGTTCCAAGTATGATGCCAATGTGACATATTCACTGTTCCAAGTATGATGCCAATGTGACATGTTCACTGTTCCAAGTGTGATGCCAATGTGACATGTACACTGTTCCAAGTACGATGCCAATGTGACATGTACACTGTTCCAAGTATGATGCCAATGTGACATGTACACTGTTCCAAGTGTGATGCCAATGTGACATGTACACTGTTCCAAGTGTGATGCCAATGTGACATGTTCACTGTTCCAAGTGTGATGCCAATGTGACATGTTCACTGTTCCAAGTATGATGCCAATGTGACATGTACACTGTTCCAAGTATGATGCCAATGTGACATGTACACTGTTTCAACTATGATGCCAATGTGACATGTTCACTGTTCCAAGTGTGATGCCAGTGTGAAATGTTCACTGTTCCAAGTATGATGCCAATGTGACATGTACACTGTTCCAAGTATGATGCCAATGTAACATATACACTGTTCCAAGTATGATGCCAATGTGACATGTTCATTGTTCCAATTATGATGCCAATGTGACATGTTCACTGTTCCAAGTATGATGCCAATGTGACATGTACACTGTTCCAAGTATCATGCCAATGTGACATGTACACTGATCCAAGTGTGATGCCAATGTGACATGTTCACTGTTCCAAGTGTGATGCCAATGTGACATGTTCACTGTTCCAAGTATGATGCCAATGTGACATGTACACTGTTCCAAGTATGATACCAATGTGACATGTACAATGTTCCAAGTATGATGCCAATGTGACATGTTCACTGTTCCAAGTGTGATGCCAGTGTGACATGTTCACTGTTCCAAGTATGATGCCAATGTGACATGTTCACTGTTCCAAGTATGATGCCAATGTGACATGTTCACTGTTCCAAGTGTGATGCCAATGTGACATGTACACTGTTCCAAGTACGATGCCAATGTGACATGTACACTGTTCCAAGTATGATGCCAATGTGACATGTACACTGTTCCAAATGTGATGCCAATGTGACATGTTCACTGTTCCAAGTGTGATGCCAATGTGACATGTTCACTGTTCCAAGTATGATGCCAATGTGACATGTACACTGTTCCAAGTATGATGCCAATGTGACATGTACACTGTTCCAAATGTGATGCCAATGTGACATGTTCACTGTTCCAAGTGTGATGCCAGTGTGACATGTTCACTGTTCCAAGTATGATGCCAATGTGACATGTACACTGTTCCAAGTATGATGCCAATGTGACATATACACTGTTCCAAGTATGATGCCAATGTGACATGTTCATTGTACCAATTATGATGCCAATGTGACATGTTCACTGTTCCAAGTATGATGCCAATGTGACATGTACACTGTTCCAAGTATGATGCCAATGTGACATGTACACTGATCCAAGTGTGATGCCAATGTGACATGTTCACTGTTCCAAGTGTGATGCCAATGTGACATGTTCACTGTTCCAAGTATGATGCCAATGTGACATGTACACTGTTCCAAGTATGATACCAATGTGACATGTACACTGTTCCAAGTATGATGCCAATGTGACATGTTCACTGTTCCAAGTGTGATGCCAGTGTGACATGTTCACTGTTCCAAGTATGATGCCAATGTGACATGTTCACTGTTCCAAGTATGATGCCAATGTGACATGTTCACTGTTCCAAGTAGTAGTAGTAGTAGTAGTAGTAGTATTTTATTAGAGTCTCACTCCACGTATACATGCATTAAAATACAAGACAAATAAATATATTACATTCAAAGTTAGCACTGTATACAAAGACCACTCAAAAAGAGTTATGAGAGACTTGTAAAAACAAAAATGTACAAATAAAAACAGTAATAATTTAATAAACATGTGCTATTATTTTGTTGTATTGTGTAATCTTGTGTGCAGTATTTTTGGAGGATGCTGGCAGTTTTACTTATTATATTGTCGTTACCCAATAAATATGCAAATTTATCTTGATCATTCATACTGGAAAAAGCAGGATCATTAATTGTTGCATAGCCTATTAGTTCTTTGCGTTCGTTAACATATAAAGGGCATTTCATTAAAACGTGAAACTCATTTTCTATTTCATTCGTGCAATTATAACACGTCCTAGCTTCAGGTGGGGGGTAATTTCGTTCAAAACGTCCAGTTACAATTCTGATTGGTGCCACGCCACATCGAAATTTTGCAAGTGCTGATCAATTACTTCTAGTCATGATTTTCTTAACATAATGCTCAGGTACAAATTTTGTTTTGAATTGTTTATAAGTTCTTAGTTTATTTCTACTACCATTTCTGCCCTCTTCTCTATTTATAATATGAAACCATTGCTGTTCCTGTAATACAGACAGGCAAACATCTGTGTGTTCTAGTATAGCCTTTACATTAACATGGTCTCTTATATTAGTAAGATTATGCATATTTAAGTCATTATAACGATGGTATACTTCGTAGCCCCAATTTCGTTTCCCACTTACGGCCATTTCCATCATCCATAGAAACACACGTTTTGTCACTCTAGATACATCCATATTGATCAAACGACACCAGAGCCTAGTAACAGATAGCCATTGTTGGTTAGTCGGGGTTTTCCACCCCATTTCACCCTGTACTGCTGCTGATGGGGTATATTTACCCACACCTAGGAAAAATCGACAGGCTCTATTATGTATGCTATTTATGACCGAATATTCTTTTGTACCCCACACAGCAGAACTATAGTTAATAATGGAGAGCACCATACCATCGTATAGTTTTGTAAAACAGTTAAAAGGCATTCCTCCATTACATTTTGTCTTACCCATTAACAAACCCAGAGCTCTGTTCGCCGTAGTAGCTACTGTTTTTACCATCACCTTATAATCAAGATATTCAGTTAAAATCAAACCTAAATATTTATACTTATTTACGATGCATATGCTTTAGTCACCTAATAGAAAATCGCAAGTAGTCTCAGATATCGATGGATTACGAAAATGTACAATTTGAGTTTTGTCTGTTAATAGACATGCCCCAGTCATTGCACCATTTCCAGATAACATTTAGCAATGTCTGCAGTTCTTCTGCTGATTCGGCCAGCACCACAATGTCATCTGCGTATGCTAACATTGTAACAATTTCGTCTCCGATCTTAACACCTTTACTCGTGCCTTTCAATTCAGTTGATAAATCGTTTATAAACATATTACACATGATAGGTGATATAACACATCCCTGCTTAAGCCCGCATTCAACATTGAACCAGTCAGACTTTACGTTGTTGACCCTAACACAACATTTGTAATCAACATATAATGATTTCAAAGCCTCAAGCATTTTCCCTTGTATGTTGAAGTTCCTAATTTTGTTCCAGAGGAAATTTCTATTGATACGGTCATAAGCTTTACTAAAATCTACGAAACATGCAAACGTTTGCTGGCGGCATTTCTTTCTAGTATTGATTATGTTTGTAATGGTAGATAGGTGGTCGAGACAACTGCGACCTGGTCTAAACCCATTTTGTTCATCACACAAAAGGTTGTTGCCCTCTACCCACAATATAAGACGATCATTTAAAATAGAGCAGTATATTTTATACACATGGGAACTAAGCATAATTCCCCTATAGTTCAATGGCACTCGTGGATCAGACGTACAACACTTGGGTATCGGGGTTACAATGCCCCGACGCCATGCTTCAGGAACCATGCTGTTGTTAAAACAGTGATTAAATAGTTCGTAAAGGAAGTCTATGGCATTTTCGTTGACCAGCGTTTCGACTGGGATGTTATCATCACCCAACGCTTTGTGTTTCTTGGCCTTGTTTAAGGCCAGGCGAATGTCCTCCTTAGAGATAGGCCCATCAAGGTGTTCATTGTGACCCAGTGAGTGGGTCTCCACCGGCGGTTGATAGTCAATTGTTTGTTCGTAATTGACCGGGTTCAGCAAAGTGTGAAAGTCAGTTCTCCATTTATGTAATATCACGCTTTGATCAGTGGATATGGAGCCGTCCTCTAACATCACTTCCATTGGTATATCATGGATGCGTTCTTGTCCAAGTATGATGCCAATGTGACATGTACACTGTTCCAAGAATGATGCCAATGTGACATATTCACTGTTCCAAGTATGATGCCAATGTGACATGTGCACTGTTCCAAGTAAGATGCCAATGTGACATGTACACTGTTCCAAGAATGATGCCAATGTGACATATACACTGTTCCAAGTATGATGCCAATGTGACATGTACACTGTTCCAAGTATGATGCCAATGTGACATATACACTGTTCCAAGTATGATGCCAATGTGACATGTTCACTGTTCCAAGTATGATGCCAATGTGACATGTACACTGTTCCAAGTTTGATGTCAATTATGACATGTTCACTGTTCCAAGTATGATGCCAATGTGACATATACACTGTTCCAAGTATGATGCCAATGTGACATGTTCACTGTTCCAAGTATGATGTAAATGTGACATGTACACTGTTCCAAGTATGATGCCAATGTGACATGTACACTGTTCCAAGTATGATGCCAATGTGACATGTACACTGTTCCAAGTATGATGCCAATGTGACATGTTCACTGTTCCAAGTATGATGCCAATGTGACATGTGCACTGTTCCAAGTATGATGCCAACGTGACATGTACAATGTTCCAAGTATGATGCCAATGTGATATGTACACTGTTCCAAGTATGATGCCAATGTGACATGTACACTGTTCCAAGTATGATGCCAATGTGACATGTACAATGTTCCAAGTATGATGCCAATGTGACATGTACACTGTTCCAAGTATGATGCCAATGTGACATGTACAATGTTCCAAGTATGATGCCAATGTGACATGTACACTGTTCCAAGTATGATCAAATAAGTAAATAATGTTGATGTTGACCGTGCACTTTCTTTAAAACGATCAGAATGGTAAGTTAATCCAGAAGGCAGGTTGAGTGCACACGTAGGCCTACTACTCGATGCTACAAATACAAAATAATACGCTACTCACTTATTTGACAACTAATTCCACCACTGTATATCAGCAGATAGTCAATTATACTACTGAATTGTATCCAATCTATAGCTGATTTCCAGTTTGAAAGGTTTTTTCCGTTAAATAATTAGTATATACCAGCTCTACATTCTCGCGATCTTCTTTGCATCGTGTGTCGC
Source organism: Paraescarpia echinospica (assembly GCA_020002185.1). Lineage (NCBI taxonomy): Eukaryota > Metazoa > Annelida > Polychaeta > Sabellida > Siboglinidae > Paraescarpia > Paraescarpia echinospica. The sequence goes on from CM034537.1 coordinate 64,611,303, forward strand.
TTATCAATTTAAGCAATGTTCCTAATATATCTTAGTACTGTTCCTAACATCCTATCTTAACAATCTTCCTAATATATATCGATTATTTCCCACACGCTTGACAGGTCTCTTCTCCAAACGATAAATAATTATAAGATTATGTTTGATAATAACCAACGTCATTAATAACTAATGCATGTAATAACACATGTTATGTGCTTCAGAGTATGGGGAGTGAGGACCACAAGTTTTTAGTTTCAGTTCAAGATACTTTCCTTTCTCAACATGTGCTAGAACCAATCAGGGGTGAGAATGTGTTAGACATAGTTTTGTCCTCACAGAATGAATTAGTTGACAATGTCAAGATATGTGAGCCACTGGGGAGTAGCGATCACAACCAGATAATTTTACCATCAAAGTAAAATCAGAAAGGAATAGTAAAAAGCAGTATACGAGAAATTTCCACAAAGGAAGGTATAAGGACATGAGGAAATATTTAGCAAAGATAGACTGAAATAACACACTGAAAAATAAGACAGCAACAGAATGCTGGAATATATTAAAGAGTGAAATTAAGTGCATAGTCGATAAATTTGTACCCTTAAAAAAACAAGGGAAACGGTCCAAAAAGAAACACTTATCGAAAGAAGCCATTAAAAAAATTAAGTATAAACAAATGATGTGGAAGTCATTTAGATGTACTGGAAATGACGAATACTACAACAGTTATAAAGAAGCACTTAACCAAGCAACAGCTGAAATTAGAAATTCAAAGAGAAGCTATGAACAACAATTAGCTAGTAATATAAAACATGACAGCAAGAGTTTTTATGCATATGTTCGAAGCAAACAGAAAGTTCAAGATATGGTCGGTCCTCTAGAAGATAGTGCTGGAAATATAATATCAGAGGGATTCTTAATGGCAGAAGACCTGAATAAGTACTTTAGTTCAGTGTTTTCCAGAGAAGATATTAGTTCACTGCCAGTACCAGAGGCTAAGTTCAAGGGGGCAGATTCAGACTATTTAGGACAATTAATTGTAACCCCGGAAATGGTAGCTAAGAAAATAAGGGCTATGAAGGATAATAAATCACCTGGAGTGGATGGGATTCCGCCCAAACTACTATTGGAAATTGTAGAACAAATTAGCGTACCGCTTGCAACAGTTTTCAATTTGTCATTAGAAGAGGGAGTGGTTCCTTTAGAATGGAAAGAGGCAAACATTATATCGTTATTGAAAAATGGTTCGAGAAACAAATCAGAGAACTATAGACCAGTGAGTTTAACATCAGTGATATGCAAATTATTAGAAAGACTAATTAAAGATCACATGGTGGATTTTCTTGTTAAACAAAACTTGATAAACCCATCTCAACATGGTTTTTTTAAAGCGAGGTCATGCTTAACAAATATGTCATGTTTTTTGGAAGACATCACTAAGTGGGTAGATGAGGGATCACTGGTAGATATCGTCTACTTAGATTTTCAAAAAGCTTTCGACAAAGTACCACATCAAAGATTACTGCTGAAACTAAAGGCCCATGGCATAGGAAATGGTATAATAAACTGGATAGAACAATGGCTGATTGACAGAAGACAACGTGTAGTAGTTGATGAAATAACAAGCAAGGTGTTGAAATTTGCGGATGATACAAAAGTGTTTAGAAGGATTAAAAGTGATGGAGATAGACAGCATTTACAAGATGATCTTGACAGGTTGATCAAATGGTCTGAAAAGTGGCAAATGCTGTTCAATTTTGGGAAATGTAAATGCCTCCACACAGGACATGGGAACGAAGAGGTAGAATATACAATGGGGGGTACTGTACTAAGTACTACTGTAAAAGAAAAGGACTTAGGGTTAACCATTAGTGCTGATATGAAGGTTTCAGAGCAGTGCGGAATTGCAGCTTCAAAGGGAAATCAAATCCTTGTATTAATTAGGCGAAACATAACGTATAAGGAAAAAGAGCTAATAATACCGCTGTACAAAACAATAGTTAGGCCTCATTTAGAATATTGTATTCAAGCGTGGAGGCCATATCGCAGGAAGGACATAGATATGCTAAAAAGAGTGCAGAGGAGAGCAACTAAAATGATACAAAAACTGAGGGATCTTAGTCACGAAATACGCCTAAAAAATGCGGTTTAACAACATTAGAGACCAGGAGATTGAGAGGAGATCAGATAGAAGTGTTTAAGATATTGAATGGTTATGAAAATATTGATAGAAATATTTTTTTTTAGTTAAGAAAGATAGAAGGACTAGAAGACATGAAGTTACATTAGCAAAGGAGCAAAGTAGATTAGATATAAGAAAGTTTTCATTTTCACAAAGGACTGTAAATTAATGGAACAGATTATCTGCTGATTGTGTTGGTGCTAGTAGCGTGAATATGTTTAAAAATAAAATCGACACATACCTCAGACGGGCTGGATACACATAGATAAAAGGGTCGGACTCTCGATAAGCCAAAGGGCTTCCTTGTCCACCTGCCACCTAGAGTTAATTCTCTGGGTGGCAATCTTGTTAAATGTTATATGTAATTACGTTTTTGTTCAGATGTAAAGAACACAGTAGGACCAACATTCTGATGAGAAGTTGCCAGATGTATACGATTCGAGCCCAAGTAATCGTTAGTTTTCCATTACAATGCCAAGTACCGGTGAAGGATAACATGTAGAGTTAGACTATAAAACAGTGAATTATAACTAGAGTGAATCATATAAGAAACTCAGCGAAGTATTAGTATAATATTGAGTTGAAATTTCATTGCCTCTTAAAAGACATGCTGAGTTAGACAATAAAACTGAAATACCAAACAAAAATCAAAAGTTGGAGAATCCGGGTATCGATCCCGGTACCTCTCACATGCTAAGCGAGCGCTCTACCATTTGAGCTAATCCCCCACCTTGTTTACCACGGTGTTCCTCTAGCCCAAATAACGCGCATCTGGATCAATTCAATCACTCTTACTTAGTTTTATTAGTAGTAAACATGACAGACGTGTACATCTGCCAATTATAGACATTCGCTCAACGACTGATATGCAACTATCATAATTGAAAATTTTAAAATTATGTTATCATAGACACATATGAAGCAATTTCATGAATGCTGGGATGTTCAATTCCGAAGAGAGAGCTGTTCCAAATATAACCCAGGATCTAGCACAAAGTTATAGAGTTTCATTAATTCAATAAATTATACACTTCTAAATTAGTGTGCCTCTTGTTTGTCTTTAAGTTAATTGAGTACATGTTATTATAACTTGTTGCGCCTCGCAGTTCGACATATTACCTGTGTAGGTAAACAAACTAGAGGCACTTATACAAAATGTTTTATGTTTTTATGTATATATATATATATATTTATATATTTTCCACAGTAGAACTATTACGTTCAATGAAGTAGCATGGTCTTAGAGAACATGTATGGATTATGTAGTACATATTTTATGTATTACAATTACAGATCTTTATCTATTATCAGCAATACAAGAAACTGAATATTGTAAAAGAGTATCATTAGTGAAGTCACATGGTTTATGATAACAATGTAGCTCATGCAAATGTTCAGTCAGTCACTGCACAATCAGTCAGACAGACAGCCAGTGAATACAAAGCAGTTAGCTTCCAATCTTTTCCACGTGTAATGGACGTTCGCCGCTCGGCCGGCGTTTCGCTCAGGTCAAAGTCTCGCTGGGTTGACAGTGTTGACAGCGTTCTGTGTTACGTTGTTTATCGTTCCTATTGTAGTTTCCCTCTTCCTTCCCTCCTTCCCTCCCTGTACAGAACAGCTCTTTTCCAGACACCAAAGCAGCGGTGTCTCGGTCACACTTCACTTGACGCGAGAACACGGCCCGTCGTGTTGACTGACAGTCAATCATACGGCTGAGTGAGCGCGATGAATGCCTCAACGAGACAGCGCGTGCCGACTGCACAGTCGTCGAGAAGTGAGACCACACACGAAGGTTACATAGACACGACTACGTGGGAAACATACTTTACTGTTAAGACCGTGGAGATCCATATGCAAAACCGGCAAGGAACATTTTGAAATTAACCGCGTAGCACTGTACTAGCACACGAAGCCGTAAAACAACAGGATCCGTGAACGCGACAAGAATACACTGACGACTACTACCTCTGCTGCTACACAAACATTATGTGTGTGGTGTGTATGTGCGGCCGGATCTTCAAATCTCGAATCGGCCTGTTCAGTTACCGACGTACTCATCAGATATAAGTGAATATTACGATCATCAGCTTCATTATGACTCGGATAATCATACTCGACAACGAGTGATTGCAAGACAGAGACAGCCACCTCGCAAAAATCACCCTAGAACAGCCTCAACGTATTCCCATTTTTCCACATACAATAAAGTATGAATATGAATCTCGCAATTCGGTCACCTTGCTATTCAGGTAACTTTTCTCCAGTCTCAGAGGTGGCCTTTATAGAGAGGTTTGACTATAATGCCAATGCCAATAAACAAACATTAATACTACTACTAATACTATCAATGTGAACGGTGAAGAGGAGGAGACACATAACTAGAGGCTAACATAACGTTTCCCCGAAAAAAGCAGAAAGAAACGTAGCAGTAGGTTGTAGTATTAAGATTTGAAATTTCACAGCACATGCCGAAACAAAACATTGGAGAATCCGGGTATCGATCCCGGTACCTCTCACATGCTAAGCGAGCGCTCTACCATTTGAGCTAATCCCCCAGACTGGTAAATTTGTATTTCTACCGCAAGTGACGAGCTTCTCATTCAAATGGGAAAGTAAAGGTTTAGATACATTGGGTTTGTTATTTTACATTTACTTTGCTTATTGTCGCAAATGATTCAATGATTTATATTAATTATGTTTAAAAATGTTTTCTCAAATATTAAAACTGTGATAATGTTTTATATACAAATGGCCTACAAGATGTCATGATGTTATCAACTTTAATTAATTATATTGATACGTTAGTTGCATCGAAATTTTGTATATTAGACCAATTGATTTGAACAATGTTGTTCTAAACATGTAAATAAAAATCGAAGTGGAGAATCTGGATATATTAGGAAACATGACGCGAAGCACATTTACTTGTTTTAGGTGTCAAGTATCGATTTTTTCCATTTAGAATTGAACACTGTTTCACATACAGGTATATAACACATCAGTAAGCATGATGTATATAAATATATAATATTCAGTTACCTTAACTCAATACATCATGCACGCATTATCTGATAGAGTTGGGGGCCTTATTAGTATTTATTCAAAGTAATTCACACTTCCCGATAGACAGTTTGCAGATGTAGATTGTGCAGCCAGACCTATAGCGTGGACCCAGTCCAAACCTTCTAGAATTTCAAGTCCAGTCCCTGATTGGAATAGGCGTTTAACATGTTTCCGCCTAATAAAACCGTTTCGTGACGTCCAAACTCGTGAAGGGGGATTAGCTCAAATGGTAGAGCGCTCGCTTAGCATGTGAGAGGTACCGGGATCGATACCCGGATTCTCCAACTTTTTATTTTATTTTTGTATTTTACAGTTTGTGCGCTTCGTTTATTTTAGCAACCGTCCGTATCAATTCGTGATTTTTGTGCTACGAAATATATTGAATTTTATTAAAATGATTCAGAAACGAAATAGCAAGTGCGTGTATTTGAGTCGTGCTTCTGACAACTTTTCTCCGCAGTGTATTGATAATTTTATGTTCTTTGCATCTTTATCAAAACTGATTGACATATAGCATAGTTATTTAGAAACATTCCGCATTATATGAGAGTAACCAAGCACCTTGCATGGGTTGTCTTATTTTGAGAAAACATGCAGTTTATTAAATTAATTACATGTTATAACGTGTTAGTCAAACACATATTTCGACCAGCTTTCAATTCTAAATGAAAAATGCACTTTCTATAATTCGTAAATAATTTGGTTCGCGCATCGTGTTCTTTCGAACGTTGCATTTGAGTTTGGTTTTTGAGAGAGGTATGAACGTAGAACAAACCAACGAATGCTTGACTTGACTAACTGACTTAATTAACGAATAACACATACATAATCGCATCTGAAAAATGCAATTGTGGGAATCACTTGAACTATTGTTTGGTCAATAAATAAATAAGTTAATACTGCGCGAAAACAATTATTACACAACAATCCACCAACAGAAGAGAACATAAATCTGGTCACATGGTTTATGCGTTGGAAGTATACGCTATGTATGTATGTATGTATGTATGTATGTATGTATGTATGTATGTATGTATATATATGTATATATATATATATATAAATATATATACGTGTGTATCAACTTGACAGCGCGTACCGACTGCACAGTCGTCTAGTAGTGTGAGACCACGCACGAAGGTTACATAGACACGACTACGTGGGAAACTGACTGTACTGTGAAGATCGTGGAGATCCATATACAAAATCGGCGTAGAACATTTTGACATTAACCGAAGGCGTGAAGCAACAGGGTCGTGAACGCGACAATAATATATCGACGACAACTACCTGCTGCTACACAAACATAAAGTATGTGATGTGAGCGGCCGGATCTGCAAATCTCGAATCGGCCTGTTCAGTCACCGACGTACTCATCAGATATAAGTGAATATTACGATCATCAGCTTCATTATGACTCGGATAATCATATTCGACAACGAGTGATTACAAGAGAGAGACTGCCACCTCGCAATTAAGGTCACCCTAGAACAGCCTCAATTTATTTCCAGTTTTCCAGATACAATAAAGTATGAATATTATTCCCACAATACGGTCACCTCGCTATTCAGGTAACTGTTCTCCAGTTTCAGAGGTGACCTTAACAGTTAGGTTTGACTGTAATGCAAATGCCAATAAACAAACATTAACACTACTACTAATACTATCAATGTGAACGGTGAAGAGGAGGAGACAGATAACTAGAGGCTAACATAACGTTTCCCCGAAAAAAGCAGAAAGAAACGTAGCAGTAGGTTGTAGTATTAAGATTTGAAATTTCACAGCACATGCCGAAACAAAACATTGGAGAATCCGGGTATCGATCCCGGTACCTCTCACATGCTAAGCGAGCGCTCTACCATTTGAGCTAATCCCCCAGACTGGTAAATTTGTATTTCTACCGCAAGTGACGAGCTTCTCATTCAAATGGGAAAGTAAAGGTTTAGATACATTGGATTTGTTATTTTACATTGACTTTGCTTATTGTCGCAAACGATTCAATGATTTATATTAATTATGTTTAAAAATATGTTTTCTCAAATATTAAAACTGTGATAATGTTTTATAAACAAATGGCCTAGAAGATGTCATGATGTTATCAACTTTAACTAATTATGTTGATATTCTAGTTGCATCGAAATTTTGCATATTAGACCGATTGATTTGAACAATGTTGTTCTAAACATGTTAAGAAAATCGAAGTGGAGAATCTGGATAGATTAGGAAACATGACGCGAAGCACATTAACTTATTTTAGGTGTCAAGTGTCGATTTTTTCCATTTAGAATTGAACGCTGTTTCAAATATATAACACATCAGTAAGCATGATGTATATAAATATATAATATTCAGTTACCTTAACTCAATACATCATGCACGCATTATCTGATAGAGTTGGGGGCCTTATTAGTATTTATTCAAAGTAATTCACACTTCCCGATAGACAGTTTGCAGATGTAGATTGTGCAGCCAGACCTTTAGCGTGGACCCAGTCCAAACCTTCTAGAATTTCAAGTCCAGTCCCTGATTGGAATAGGCGTTTAACATGTTTCCGCCTAATAAAACCGTTTCGTGACGTCCAAACTCGTGAAGGGGGATTAGCTCAAATGGTAGAGCGCTCGCTTAGCATGTGAGAGGTACCGGGATCGATACCCGGATTCTCCAACTTTTTATTTTATTTTTGTATTTTACAGTTTGTGCGCTTCGTTTATTTTAGCAACCGTCCGTATCAATTCGTGATTTTTGTGCTACGAAATATATTGAATTTTATTAAAATGATTCAGAAACGAAATAGCAAGTGCGTGTATTTGAGTCGTGCTTCTGACAACTTTTCTCCGTAGTGTATTGATAATTTTATGTTCTTTGCATCTTTATCAAAACTGATTGACATATAGCATAGTTATTTAGAAACATTCCGCATTATATGAGAGTAACAAGCATCTTGCATGGGTTGTCTTATTTTGAGAAAACATGCAGTTTATTAAATTAATTACATGTTATAACGTGTTAGTCAAACACATATTTCGACCAGCTTTCAATTCTAAATGAAAAATGCACTTTCTATAATTCGTAAATAATTTGGTTCGCGCATCGTGTTCTTTCGAACGTTGCATTTGAGTTTGGTTTTTGAGAGAGGTATGAACGTAGAACAAACCAACGAATGCTTGACTTGACTAACTGACTTAATTAACGAATAACACATACATAATCGCATCTTAAAATGCAATTGTGACAATCACTTGAACTATTGTTTGGTCAATAAATAAATAAGTTAATACTGCGCGAAAACAATTATTACACAACAATCCACCAACAGAAGAGAACATAAATCTAGTCACATGGTTTATGCGTTGGAAGTATACACTATGTATGCATGTATGTATGTATGTATACATATATATATATATATATGTATATATATGTAAATATATATATGTAAATATATATATATATATGTGTGTGAGCCCACGCACGAAGGTTACATAGACACGACTACGTGGGAAACTGATTGTATGTACTGTGAAGATCGTGGAGATCCATATACAAAATCGGCGTGGAACATTTTGACATTAACCGCGTAGCACACGAAGCCGTGAAGCAACAGGGTCGTGAACGCAACAAGAATATATCGACGACAACTACCTGCTGCTACAGAAACATAAAGTATGTCATGTGAGCGGCCGGATCTGCAAATCTCAGTTCAGTCACCGACGTACTCATCAGATGTAAGTGAAGATTATGATTATCAGCTTCATTATGACTCGGATAATCATATTCGACAACGAGTGATTACAAGAGATAGACAGCCACCTCGCAATTAAGGTCACCCTAGAACAGCCTCAATTTATTTCCAGTTTTTCACATACAATAAAGTATGAATATTATTCCCACAATACGGTCACCTCGCTATTCAGGTAACTTTTCTCCAGTTTCAGAGGTGACCTTAACAGTTAGGTTTGACTGTAATGCAAATGCCAATAAACAAACATTAACACTACTACTAATACTATCAATGTGAACGGTGAAGAGTAGGAGACACATAACTAGAGGCTAACATAACGTTTCCCCGAAAAAAGCAGAAAGAAACGTAGCAGTAGGTTGTAGTATTAAGATTTGAAATTTCACAGCACATGCTGAAACAAAACATTGGAGAATCCGGGTATCGATCCCGGTACCTCTCACATGCTAAGCGAGCGCTCTACCATTTGAGCTAATCCCCCAGACTGGTAAATATGTATTTCTACCGCAAGTGACGAGCTTCTCATTCAAATGGGAAAGTAAAGGTTTAGATACATTGGATTTGTTATTTTACATTGACTTTGCTTATTGTCGCAAACGATTCAATGATTTATATTAATTATGTTTAAAAATATGTTTTCTCAAATATTAAAACTGTGATAATGTTTTATAAACAAATGGCCTAGAAGATGTCATGATGTTATCAACTTTAACTAATTATGTTGATATTCTAGTTGCATCGAAATTTTGCATATTAGACCGATTGATTTGAACAATGTTGTTCTAAACATGTTAAAAAAATCGAAGTGGAGAATCTGGATAGATTAGGAAACATGACGCGAAGCACATTAACTTGTTTTAGGTGTCAAGTGTCGATTTTTTCAATTTAGAATTGAACGCTGTTTCAAACACATCAGTAAGCATGATGTATATAAATATCAGTTACCTTAATTCAATACATCATGCACGCATTATCTGATAAAGTTGGGACCTTATTAGTATTTACGCAAAGTAATTCACACTTCACAAGAGACAGTTTTGGAGATGTAGATTGTGCAGCCAGACCTTTGGCGTGGATCCAGTCGAAACCTTCTAGAATTGCAAGTCCAGTCCCTGATTGGAATAGGCGTTTAACATGTTTCCGCCTCATAAAACGTTTGCGTGACGTACAAACTCGTAAAGGGGGATTAGCTCAAATGGTAGAGCGCTCGCTTAGCATGTGAGAGGTACCAGGATGGATACCCGGATTCTCCAACTTTTTTTTTTTTTTTTGTATTTTACAGTTTGTGTGTTTCGTTTACTTTAGGAACCGTCCGTATAAATGCATGCAAAACATAGTTTCGATAATTCGTAAATAATTTGATTCGCGTATCGTGTTCTTTCGAAAGTTGCATTTGAGTGTGGTAGTGGTATTTTGAAACCATTGTGTTTGTCACGATGGCCGACTGGTCTAAATTAGTCGTCTCCTCAAATCGCAGCATGTACCTCCATTGTGTGGTTTCGAATCTACTTTTAAGTTTGACGAAGACCAAGAATATGCTGTTTGGAATAAAACCGCCTTGAAACACGCATATCGTGGATGCGTTAAAGCTGCATGCTTCCTCAATCGGTTTAGATTATCACGAATCCGGTTCTTTGATGGCCAGACATGTGACGTGTCAGTAGTTCAGATAATAACCGCGCAGATGTTGAAATAAAAAGGCCCTACTTTTGTTTAAATGCCAATTTGCAAAGTCAATTGGCGCGCTGAACAAATCAACGAATGCTCGACTTGACTAACTTACTTAATTAACAAATAACACATACATAATCGCATCGTAAAAATGCAATTGTAAGAATCACTTGAATTATGTTTGGTCAATAAATAAATCAGTTAATTCTGCGCGAAAACAATTATTACACAACAATCCACAAAGGTCTATTGCCATGTACTCAATCATACAACTGAGTGAAGGATTCGAACCCGAAATCTTTCTCTATATGACGCTCTATTAACTATGCCCCTGACTCCACAATCACGCAAGGTCCAGCGATCATAAATATGTAAGGTGCGAGGTTATTGTCAAAGGTTTGAAAGTTTGAATGTCAAACATTGTTTGTTTGGACAAAAGACAACATAAATCTATATATATACATAGCGTACACTTCCAACGCATAAACCATGTGACCAGATTTATGTTCTCTTCTGTCCAAACAAACAATGTATGACATTCAAACATTCAAACCTATATATGTGTGTGTGTGTGTGTGTGTGTGTGTGTGCGCGCGCGCGCGCGTGTGTGTGTATTTGTGTGTGTGTGTGTGTGTGTGTGTGTGTGTGTGCGTGCGTGCGTGCGTGCGTGTGTGTGCCCGCAAGTTGACTTTGCAAATTGGCATTTAAACAAAAGTAGGGAATTTTCATTACAACATCTGCGCGGTTATTATCTCAACCACTAACACGCCACATGTCTGGCCATCAAAGAACCGATTGAGGAAGCATGCGGCTTTAACGCATCCATGATGTGCGTGTTTCAAGGCGGTTTATTCCAAACAGCATATTCTTGGTCTTCATCAAACTTAAAAGTAGATTTAAAACCACACAATGGAGGTACATGCTGCGATTTGAGGAGACGACTAATTTAGACCAGTCGGCCATCGTGACAAAAGCAATGGTTTCAAAATCCCACTACCACACTCAAAGGCAACTTTCAAAAGAACACGATACGCGAACCAAATTATTTACGAATTATCGAACGTGCATTTTTCATTTAGAATTGAGAGCTGTTCGACATATTTGTTTGACCAACACGTTATAACATTTAATTAATTTAATCAACTGTTTTCTCATAATAAGACAACCCATGAAAGATTCTTGGTTACTCTCATATAATACGGAATGTTTCTAAATAACTATGCTATATGTCAATCAGTTTTCATTAAAAAAAAGTAAAGAACATAAAATTAACAATACACCGCGGAGAAAAGTTGTCAGAAGCACAACTCAAATGCACGCACTTGCTATTTCGTTTCCGAATCATTTTAATAAAATTCAATATATTTCGCATCTATACGGACGGTTGCTAAAATAAACGAAACGTACAAACTGTAAAATACCAAACAAAAAATAAAAAGTTGGAGAATCCGGGTATCGATCCCGGTACCTCTCACATGCTAAGCGAGCGCTCTACCATTTGAGCTAATCCCCCTTCACGACTTTGACGTCACAAAACGGTTTTACGAGGCGGAAACATGTTAAACGCCTATTCCAATTAGTCACTGGACTTGACATTCTAGAAGGTTTCGACTGGGTCCACACTAAAGGTCTGGCTGCACAATCTACATCTGCAAACTGTCTGTCGGGAAGTGTGAATTACTTTGCGTAAATACTAATAAGGCCCCAACTCTATCAGATAATGCGTGCATTATGTATTGAATTAATGTAACTGAATATTATATATTTATAGACATGATGCTTACTGATGTGTTATATATGTTCAATTCTTAATGAAAAAAATCGACACTTGACACCTAAAACAAGTTAATGTGCTCCGCGTCATGTTTACTGATCTATCCAGATTCTCCACTTCGATTTTTATTGACATGTTTAGAACAACATTGTTCAAATCAATTGGTCTAATATGCAAAATTTCGATGCAACTAACATATCAACATAATTAGTTAAAGTTGATAACATCAGACATCTTCTAGGCCATTTGTATATAAAACATTATCACAGTTTTAATATTTGAGAAACAATATTTTTAAACATAATAAATATAAATCATTGAATCATTTGCGACAATAAACAAAATCAATGTAAAATAACAAACCCAATGTCTCTAAACCTCTACTTTCCCATTTGAATGAGAAACTCGTCAGTTGCGGTAATAGTACAAATTTACCAGTCTGGGGGATTAGCTCAAATGGTAGAGCGCTCGCTTAGCATGTGAGAGGTACCGGGATCGATACCCGGATTCTCCAACTTTTTATTTTTTGTTTGGTATTTTACAGTTTGTGTGTTTCGTTTACTTTAGGAACCGTCCGTATAAATGCATGAAAAACATAGTTTCGATAATTCGTAAATAATTTGATTCGCGTATCGTGTTCTTTCGAAAGTTGCATTTGAGTGTGGTAGTGGTATTTTGAAACCATTGTGTTTGTCACGATGGCCGACTGGTCTAAATTAGTCGTCTCCTCAAATCGCAGCATGTACCTCCATTGTGTGGTTTCGAATCTACTTTTAAGTTTGACGAAGACCAAGAATATGCTGTTTGGAATAAAACCGCCTTGAAACACGCATATCGTGGATGCGTTAAAGCTGCATGCTTCCTCAATCGGTTTAGATTATCACGAATCCGGTTCTTTGATGGCCAGACATGTGACGTGTCAGTAGTTCAGATAATAACCGCGCAGATGTTGAAATAAAAAGGCCCTACTTTTGTTTAAATGCCAATTTGCAAAGTCAATTGGCGCGCTGAACAAATCAACGAATGCTCGACTTGACTAACTTACTTAATTAACAAATAACACATACATAATCGCATCGTAAAAATGCAATTGTAAGAATCACTTGAATTATGTTTGGTCAATAAATAAATCAGTTAATTCTGCGCGAAAACAATTATTACACAACAATCCACAAAGGTCTATTGCCATGTACTCAATCATACAACTGAGTGAAGGATTCGAACCCGAAATCTTTCTCTATATGACGCTCTATTAACTATGCCCCTGACTCCACAATCACGCAAGGTCCAGCGATCATAAATATGTAAGGTGCGAGGTTATTGTCAAAGGTTTGAAAGTTTGAATGTCAAACATTGTTTGTTTGGACAAAAGACAACATAAATCTATATATATACATAGCGTACACTTCCAACGCATAAACCATGTGACCAGATTTATGTTCTCTTCTGTCCAAACAAACAATGTATGACATTCAAACATTCAAACCTATATATGTGTGTGTGTGTGTGTGTGTGTGTGTGTGCGCGCGCGCGCGCGTGTGTGTGTATTTGTGTGTGTGTGTGTGTGTGTGTGTGTGTGTGTGCGTGCGTGCGTGCGTGCGTGTGTGTGCCCGCAAGTTGACTTTGCAAATTGGCATTTAAACAAAAGTAGGGAATTTTCATTACAACATCTGCGCGGTTATTATCTCAACCACTAACACGCCACATGTCTGGCCATCAAAGAACCGATTGAGGAAGCATGCGGCTTTAACGCATCCATGATGTGCGTGTTTCAAGGCGGTTTATTCCAAACAGCATATTCTTGGTCTTCATCAAACTTAAAAGTAGATTTAAAACCACACAATGGAGGTACATGCTGCGATTTGAGGAGACGACTAATTTAGACCAGTCGGCCATCGTGACAAAAGCAATGGTTTCAAAATCCCACTACCACACTCAAAGGCAACTTTCAAAAGAACACGATACGCGAACCAAATTATTTACGAATTATCGAACGTGCATTTTTCATTTAGAATTGAGAGCTGTTCGACATATTTGTTTGACCAACACGTTATAACATTTAATTAATTTAATCAACTGTTTTCTCATAATAAGACAACCCATGAAAGATTCTTGGTTACTCTCATATAATACGGAATGTTTCTAAATAACTATGCTATATGTCAATCAGTTTTCATAAAAAAAGTAAAGAACATAAAATTAACAATACACCGCGGAGAAAAGTTGTCAGAAGCACAACTCAAATGCACGCACTTGCTATTTCGTTTCCGAATCATTTTAATAAAATTCAATATATTTCGCATCTATACGGACGGTTGCTAAAATAAACGAAACGTACAAACTGTAAAATACCAAACAAAAAATAAAAAGTTGGAGAATCCGGGTATCGATCCCGGTACCTCTCACATGCTAAGCGAGCGCTCTACCATTTGAGCTAATCCCCCTTCACGACTTTGACGTCACAAAACGGTTTTACGAGGCGGAAACATGTTAAACGCCTATTCCAATTAGTCACTGGACTTGACATTCTAGAAGGTTTCGACTGGGTCCACACTAAAGGTCTGGCTGCACAATCTACATCTGCAAACTGTCTGTCGGGAAGTGTGAATTACTTTGCGTAAATACTAATAAGGCCCCAACTCTATCAGATAATGCGTGCATTATGTATTGAATTAATGTAACTGAATATTATATATTTATAGACATGATGCTTACTGATGTGTTATATATGTTCAATTCTTAATGAAAAAAATCGACACTTGACACCTAAAACAAGTTAATGTGCTCCGCGTCATGTTTACTGATCTATCCAGATTCTCCACTTCGATTTTTATTGACATGTTTAGAACAACATTGTTCAAATCAATTGGTCTAATATGCAAAATTTCGATGCAACTAACATATCAACATAATTAGTTAAAGTTGATAACATCAGACATCTTCTAGGCCATTTGTATATAAAACATTATCACAGTTTTAATATTTGAGAAACAATATTTTTAAACATAATAAATATAAATCATTGAATCATTTGCGACAATAAACAAAATCAATGTAAAATAACAAACCCAATGTCTCTAAACCTCTACTTTCCCATTTGAATGAGAAACTCGTCAGTTGCGGTAATAGTACAAATTTACCAGTCTGGGGGATTAGCTCAAATGGTAGAGCGCTCGCTTAGCATGTGAGAGGTACCGGGATCGATACCCGGATTCTCCAACTTTTTATTTTTTGTTTGGTATTTTACAGTTTGTGTGTTTCGTTTACTTTAGGAACCGTCCGTATAAATGCATGCAAAACATAGTTTCGATAATTCGTAAATAATTTGATTCGCGTATCGTGTTCTTTCGAAAGTTGCATTTGAGTGTGGTAGTGGTATTTTGAAACCATTGTGTTTGTCACGATGGCCGACTGGTCTAAATTAGTCGTCTCCTCAAATCGCAGCATGTACCTCCATTGTGTGGTTTCGAATCTACTTTTAAGTTTGACGAAGACCAAGAATATGCTGTTTGGAATAAAACCGCCTTGAAACACGCATATCGTGGATGCGTTAAAGCTGCATGCTTCCTCAATCGGTTTAGATTATCACGAATCCGGTTCTTTGATGGCCAGACATGTGACGTGTCAGTAGTTCAGATAATAACCGCGCAGATGTTGAAATAAAAAGGCCCTACTTTTGTTTAAATGCCAATTTGCAAAGTCAATTGGCGCGCTGAACAAATCAACGAATGCTCGACTTGACTAACTTACTTAATTAACAAATAACACATACATAATCGCATCGTAAAAATGCAATTGTAAGAATCACTTGAATTATGTTTGGTCAATAAATAAATCAGTTAATTCTGCGCGAAAACAATTATTACACAACAATCCACAAAGGTCTATTGCCATGTACTCAATCATACAACTGAGTGAAGGATTCGAACCCGAAATCTTTCTCTATATGACGCTCTATTAACTATGCCCCTGACTCCACAATCACGCAAGGTCCAGCGATCATAAATATGTAAGGTGCGAGGTTATTGTCAAAGGTTTGAAAGTTTGAATGTCAAACATTGTTTGTTTGGACAAAAGACAACATAAATCTATATATATACATAGCGTACACTTCCAACGCATAAACCATGTGACCAGATTTATGTTCTCTTCTGTCCAAAAACAAACAATGTATGACATTCAAACATTCAAACCTATATATATGTGTGTGTGTGTGTGTGTGTGTGTGTGTGTGTGTGTGTGTGTGTGTGTGTGTGTGTGTGTGTGTGTGTGTGTGTGTGTGTGTGTGTGTGTGTGTGTGTATCTCAACATGACAGCGCGTACCGACTGCACAGTCGTCTAGTAGTGTGAGCCCACGCACGAATGTTACATAGAAACGACTACGTGGGAAACTGACTGTAGTGTGAAGACCGTGGAGATCCATATACAAAATCGGCGTGGAACATTTTGACATTAACCGCGTAGCACACGAAGCCGTGAAGCCTGGATCGTGAACGCGACAAGTATACACTGGCGACTCCTACCGCTGCTGCTACACAAACATAGAGTATGTGATGTGAGCGGCCGGATCTGCAAATCTCGAATCGGCCTGTTCAGTCACCGACGTACTCATCAGATATAAGTGAATATTATGATCATCAGCTTCATTATGACTCAGATAATCATATTCGACAACGAGTAATTACAAGAGAGAGAGACAACCACCTCGCAATTAAGGTCACCCTAGAACAGCCTCAATTTATTTCCAGTTTTCCACATACAGTAAAGTATGAATATTAGTCCCGCAATACGGTCACCTCGTTATTCAGGTAACTTTCTCCAGTCTCAGAGGTGACCTTACCAGTTAGGTTTGACTGTAATGCAACTGCCAATAAACAAACATTAACACTACTACTAATACTATCAATGTGAAAGGTGAAGAGGAGGAGACACATAACTAGAGGCTAACATAACGTTTCCCCGAAAAAAGCAGAAAGAAACGTAGCAGTAGGTTGTAGTATTAAGATTTGAAATTTCACAGCACATGTCGAAACAAAACATTGGAGAATCCGGGTATCGATCCCGGTACCTCTCACATGCTAAGCGAGCGCTCTACCATTTGAGCTAATCCCCCAGACTGGTATATTTGTACTTATATCGCAAGTGACGAGTTTCTCATTCAAATGGGAAAGTAGAGTTTTAGATACATTGGGTTTGTAATTTTACATTGACTTTGCTTATTGTCGCAAATGATTCAATGTTTTATATTAATTATGTTTAAAAAATGTTTCTCAAATATTAAAACTGTGATAATGTTTTATATACAAATGGCCTAGAAGATGTCTGATGTTATCAATTTTAATTAATTATGTTGATATGTTAGTTGCATCGAATTTTTGTATATTAGACCAATTGATTTGAACAATGTTGTTCTAAACATGTCAATAAAAATCGAAGTGGAGAATCTGGATAGATTAGGAAACATGACGCGAAACACATTAACTTGTTTTAGGTGTCAAGTATCGATTTTTCCCATTTATAATTGAACGCTGTTTCAAATATATAACACATCAGTAAGCATGATGTATATAAATATATAATATTCAGTTACTTTAATTCAATACAACATGCACGCATTATCTGATAGAGTTGGGGCCTTATTAGTATTTACGCAAAGAAATTCACACTTCCCGAGAGACAGTTTTGGAGATGTAAATTGTGTAGCCAGGACCTTTAGCGTGGACCTAGTCTAAAATTTTAAAATTCCAAGTCCAGTCCCTGATTGGAATAGGCGTTTAACCTGTTTCCGCCTCATAAAACCGTTTCGTGACGTCCAAACTCGTAAAGGGGGTTAGCTCAAATGGTAGAGCGCTCGCTTAGCATGTGAGAGGTACCAGGATGGATACCCGGATTCTCCAACTTTTTATTTTATTTTTGTATTTGACAGTTTGTGTGTTTCGTTTACTTGAGCAACCGTTCGTATAAATGCATGATTCTTGTGCTACGAAATATATTGAATTTTATTAAAATGATTCGGAAACGAAATAGCAAAGGCGTGTATTTGAGTCGTGCTTCTGACAACTTTTCTCCGCGGTGTATTGCTAATTTTATGTTCTTTACATCTTTATCAAAACTGATTGACATATAGTATAGTTACTTAGAAACATTCCATATTATATGAGAGTAACCAAGAACCTTTCATGGGTTGTCTTATTATGAGAAAACAGTTGATTAAATTAATTAAATGTTATAACGTGTTAGTCAAACAAATATGTCAACCAGCTTTCAATTCTAAATGAAAAATGCACGTTCGATAATTCGTAAATAATTTGGTTCGCGTATCGTGTTCTTTCGAAAGTTGCATTTGAGTTTGGTTTTTGAGAAAGGTAAGAACGTCAAACAAATCAACGAATGGTTGACTTTACTAACTTACTTAATTAACAAATAACACATACATAATCGCATCGTAAAAATGCAATTGAGAGCATCACTTGACTTATTGTTTGGTCAATAAATAAATAAGTTAATAGTACGCGAAAACAATTATTACACAACAATCCACCAATGTATATAGCCATGTACTCAATCATACAACTGAGTGAAGGATTCGAACCCGAAATCTTTCTCTATATGACGCTCTATTGACTATGCCCCTGCGCTCCACAATCACGCAAGGTCCAGTGATCATAAATATGGATGGTGCGAGGTTATTGTCAAAGGTTTGAATGTTTGAATGTCAAACATTGTTTGTTTGGACAAAAGAGAAAAAAAATCTGGTCACAGGGTTTATGCGTTGGAAGTGTACGCTATGTATGTATGTATATATATATATATATCTTAAAATGACAGCGCGTACCGACTGCACAGTCGTCTAGTAGTGTGAGACCACGCACGAAGGTTACATAGACACGACTACGTGGGAAACTGACTGTAGTGTGAAGACCGTGGAGATCCATATACAAAATCGGCGAACATTTTGACATTAACCGCGTAGCACACGAAGCCGTTGTACTGGTCTGGAAGGAGGTTCCGGTCTGAGAGTAAGTTCCGGTTCCGTTTTGCGTATTGCGCATGCGATTGTACATGTCAAAGGTTAGCGCCTACTTTCGGCCCGCAGCTGTATGGTCTGGAAGGAGGTTCCGGTCTGAGAGTAAGTTCCGGTTCCGTTTTGCGTACACACAGTACATGTCAAAGGTTAGCGCCTATTTTTAGCCAGCTTAACACGGTGTTTGCCGAAAGAATGTGTGATAGTTTACGTTAATGATACGGTTACTTTTGTAATTGTTAGTATACATAACAAAACCTCATAATTAGCATAACTGGTAGTTATTTGCAAAACAAAATGTGTTTATTTTGATGTCATTGTCTCAGAGCGTTGACGTTGTGTATCTTACGACTTCGTCACACAGAGCTGCAGTTTTCAGCGCTGTTTATACGCACAGCGGGTTTTGTGGTAAACACAAATCTCCGCATTTTAAATGACATGACACATACTTATCTCCGTCAGTTTGGCATGTATGAAGCTGAATTTTTTTTATAAACTAACAGGCCCATTGGGGGTGGTTCGTAGATTTAGATTTTTTTAAATTCGTTGGGGGTGGGGATCTTGGGGGGTAACAATTTATAAATGACACATATCTCTGTTAATTTGACATGTATGAAGCTGACATTTTGTGTGTGCTTTAGGGTGTCCTTTGGGGTAGTTTGTACATATAGGTTTTTTTCGAAATTCATCCAGGTGGTGGGGGTCTCGGGGAGGTCACAATTTTAAAATTGCACTTATCTCTGTCATTTTGTCATGTGTGGAGTTGAACTTTTGTGTTTGATCTAGCAAGCCCATTGGGATCTAGATATAAAAAAATTCAAAATGTGGGGGTCACAATTTTAAAGTGGCACTTATCTGGGCCAGCCATGCCTGTATGGGGCAGACATTTTATGCGATCTAGCGTACCCATTGGGATGGTTCGTAGTTTTATATATTTTTTTAATTTGTCCGGGGTGGCGGTCTGGGGGTCACAATTTTAAAATAGCACTTATGTCCATCAGTTTTGGAAATATGGGGCTGACATTTTGTGTGCAGTCTAGAAGTCCCATTGTGGCACTTCAAAATTCGTACGGAGGGTGGGGATCTTGGGGTCATCATTTCCAAACAGTTTTTCCCAACGCAACTCAGAGTAACTCAACAATTCTTTAATAATACATTTATGGAAACGGGTCACGACTTACATAAATAAACATTTATTATCATGTCAACGTGTATAATTATGTGTGACATAACAGTTCAAATAGTATTATTAAATGAAATATAAAATGTAAAAAATTATTTATTTACACAGATCAAAACTAGCCCTTTGTATAATACTGTGATGTTTCATCAGACAAGTGATGAAATGCAATTATTAAAAAATAAACCTATTGTTACAAATAATTATTAACTCATAGATAACATTAGCCTTTCTGGTCATACATATTTACGTCACATTATGGGCAATCTAATGTAATGTAAATTAAACTGAGGAGATCCTTATGAAACTAAAGCTGTGATTGTTATTACGTTAAACAAAGTAACATAAAACAACAGGAATACACTAAAATGATTGGCATACATTTACAAAGAACCAAACCACGTAGCCCGTTATATAACGCTGCACTCGCTTGCAATACAACACTGCTACAAATAAAGTATATCATAATATTTAATCAGCCAAGTAATATAAAATTAAATTATTCAGAAAAAAACCCATCGTCACAAGTAATCATTAATTCATATATAGCATGACTGTAATAATAATAAAGTAAGATATTTATATAGCGCCATAATCACACAGTGCTCTATGGTGCTTTACAATACAATCATAATACCAAACCTGTATAGTTAGATCATTAAAATATTAAGTTAAATATCATAAAAACAATACAACTAAGAATCGTACATTGAATTAAAAAACAATTTAAATATAAGGGCATTATACCTAAAACATAGATAATGAATAAACTCATTTAAATAATAAATTACACTAGGAGCCATCAAATAATAGGATGAGGTGAGATTAAAATAGTAAGATGACAAACTAAAGTATATATTCAGTGCTGCATGTGCCATTACTGTTTCTTGTATTGCAGGAACTCTGCTAATACTGCCTTTCTGACATGGCACTGGCCTATCTTGTAAGGTGGTACTCCAATGATGATGGCCTTTGCATACTGGAATACAGATACACATTAATGTTAACATTTCCTTACATAAATAATACACTCATCTGAAAACATATCATCCCTTAATAACATACATAGATACAGGTCACAATTTTCCTTTGCTATTTCTGTGAAGTATACTACTTTACACAAACCTACTTGGTAGTGTGATAACATGCTCAATGTTACTGTAATCGAGCTGGCAGTTAGTGTGTATCATGTGAAGTTTTCATTCCTACATCAGTGAGGGACGTTTTATGTAACCAGCATTGCAAAAAACTGCAAATATATAACATAGCAAATGTCATGTAGGAATATGCCAGGAAACAGACTATTGTGTCTCTGTGTATAACAATTGTGTCTCTGTGGAGGATTGGCACATTTGCTGGGTTTTTTTCAAATTGGCAGGAATTTATTGTCTTAATATATCCTAAATTACAATTAATGGTAAGACCTAATTGTTTCTCAAATGATGCTCACCATCATTGTGAACACACCACAACTGTCTTCCTGCTGACCATATCTTACGTTTATGGCTGTCCATGTCTCCAATGGCAAGCCCAGCTTTGCATTTCTCGCTTGCGTGTACTTCCTGGAAGAAGGACAGAAATCCGTTCACATTTATCAGTCATTTTGCACCTTAATTCAGGCATCTCTTAAAAATAACGGACCTACGAATGCAGAAACAATATCCATACTATCCAGATATCATAATTATTTGCAAAGTGTATTGAAAGTATAGTCTGACTACAGGGGCACATGTTAAAATAATCTACATACTCCTGCATAAAACATATCACTAACCAACAGCAGGCATGACTGAAAGGCTTGTTACCATAAACACTGCAGTAGGCAACAAGCCCTGTCTCCACTGTTTTACTACACCAATGAAAACATGGACATGTGTAAAGACACACACATAATCAGTAAGTGGTGTTACAGCAGTTGTTAACCAACATAGGGCTAGAAGCTATAAGAAAGTGATTGTAGTGCACACAAGCAGTCGGAATGGTTACACTGGTTCGTTGCAAGGTAACACTTACTGCCATAGGGCGACAAACTTGTTTTGTCTCGTCTCCTGCGGCAGTGAGTCCAGCACTGCGACTGTCTTGTCCTGTGTATTTGCCACCAGCAGGAACCAATGGTTCTGGTGGCAGATGGGCAGCATGATCCAATGGTAGTTGGCAAAGCATACCTAGGGAAAAATAAGTAACACACATTACTGCTTGTAAAAAAACATATAAGTGTAAGGGTATCACAGTTTGAACCCATTGTTACTTGAACAAAATCAGACTAACTCACTCAACAATGTACAGGTGGTCGAAACTTAATAATATAATATTAACACATTTATTAGCCTAAGCTACAAATAACATAGTTAAATAATTTACAGATAATCAAATATATTAGTATTTTGATTATATTTTAAATAAAATGTGTGTTATTTACAGTTTCTACATGGTGTTCCATTATTTTGACTTCTGGCAGTTTAGTTCAACACCAGTTTACCTTTTTGTTACAGTTCTTTCATCACGTCATACTATATCTATACTATGTCTTGTGTGTGAATTGATTGGAAATAATGCTCACGGAAAACCCCCACATGGACATAATTCCCATCATGGACATAGCATGTCATGGACCAAATCCATAATGGACTTAGCCCCTAACAGTAAGTTATTGTCATATGTTTAGTTTTGTTTTACAATTATTATGTCACACATATTATCACTTCATATGCATTTGATAGAAGAAATAATAATGACATCAGTAACTTTGTATCATTCTTGGTCATGGGTTTTGTGCATGACAGATTTTTACTGTGACAGGTTACGTTCTATTCTCATGAACAACTACTAACCTGGTCAAACAGCCATGTCGTGAACTGACCCTTATCCAGCAATATTGCCAAAAAACAGGGTAGTACATAAATATCACTGTTTTCTGTGGAGAGCTTGTCAAGGTATGCATATATCACCTGTAACAATCAATTGTCACTTTCAATATATTTAATTACACATTGTAACTTACTTTAGAAATTTAACCACACCCAGTAAGGTAGGTGGACATATCACCATAATGGTGTTTATGAATAATGAAAGAACTCGATGTCATAAAAAACTATCATGTTTATATTGCCTGTGTACAGTGTAAATGCACTCAACCTATTCAACCTTTTGAACATATGTGTATATGTGTGTGTGTGCGTGCGTGTGTGTGTATGTGTGTGCGTGTGTGCGTGCGTGCGTGTGTGAGAGATGTATGTATATATATACATGCACGTTTTTGAAGAAAATAACATACTTGGTCATTTAGCCATTCCCCTGTGAAAGGGTGATCAAGTCTTTTGATGTCATGCTGATGCCACCAACTGTCACCTTAGCAGGAAGACTGTGTGGAGTCTGTGATGCAGGAAGACTTTGTGGAGTCCATGTGGAAAGAAGACTGTGTGGAGTCCGTGATGCAGGAAGACTGTGTGGATTCTGTGTGGAAAGAAGAGTGTGTGGAGTCTGTGTGGAAAGAAGACTGTGTGGAGTCTGTGATGCAGGAAGACTGTGTGGAGTCCACGTGGAAAGAAGACTGTGTGGAGTCCGTGATGCAGGAAGACTGTGTGGAGTCTGTGTGGAAAGAAGAATGTATGGAGTCTGTGTGGAAAGAAGACTGTGTGGAGTCTGTGATGCAGGAAGACTGTGTGGAGTCTGTGTGGAAAGAAGAGTGTGTGGAGTCTGTGTGGAAAGAAGACTTTTACCACTGCATAATACATATTATTATAATGCTATACAGTGTCCAAATGTTAACATTGCCTCACAATTCCTATTATATCATACATATTAACAATTTTTTTACTTATTTCCAATAATAAAAAATCACATTCCAAAGGTTTACAACGCATGAACTAATGAAACCATTTAAACAACACTTGGTGGAACTGTTCTCTGCAGTGTAGATCACACAGTTGCAATTGAAACATGCATGCTGATTATGGTGAATGTATCATAAGATGATAAATCACAATTTAGTAAAATAGTCACAAGATGGTAACCATGCATCAGTTGTGTGCAAAATATACATATACAAATGTAAATTACATTTATTCTAGCTATGCTATTCAATGTTCATAAAAAAATAATAATATAATGTATGTGGAGCGCAGTAGCACAACAGTAAGAGCTCCGGACTCTCGACTGAGAGGAGGCAGGTTCGAATCCTATGCAGCGGTGTTAAATTTTGGGAAAGTTCATTTACTCTGCATTGTTTCAGTTCACTCAGCTGTATGATGGAGTACCTGGCTATAGACAGTGGTGGATATTTGTGTACGAATAGTCTTCACGCATTAATCACATCGTGGCTGAATACTTCCAAGAGAAGTCGAGATGGTGTTCGATTGAACAGGTCTGCCAGGGAGTAAAGTGTAAAACGCATCGAGCAGTCCTGAGGACTGGATACTGCGCTATATAAGAATTTACATTTGTTAACGTATAATTAACTTATTTGTTAAACAATATGGATGCCAAGACATCACATTATGGTATTTATAAAATATAACACAACACAATAATTAAATACCGAGTATAAAATATTGTTCTATGATCAATCACTTTTATTACAACAAAGTAACTCAATATACTATGAAGATTCCTTCACATAAAACAATTTGGTATGCTTGCACACCTAAACTTATTTAGTGTAGGAAACATCAAAGAATAATGAGAGCAGGCATGGGAAACTAACTTTGAAAATTATTTAAAATACATCAACTCAGATATTTTCCAGTTAAATTAATTAATATCATACGTTTATCAGGTCAATTAAATTAAATTAACCTCCCAATTTATTTCAATAAAATAAAATTAACAAATAACTTTCATTTAATTAACATTCAATTTAAACTAACTTCTGTTAAATTAGAAATCAACTTTAACTCACCTGATGATTAATTTTAATACAAGACAAAAAGAACACATTATCCACTAAAGAGGCTAACTGGTAACTGTCTGTAACAGGCCAAGCAAGCTAATAAAGCACAATGACATTGTACAAACTTATCTAAAACTTGAAAGTACAATATGAGAATTTAAGTTAAATACTGTATAGCTGGATTGTGTTCACTTTCACATTTTTAACCCAGCCCTGAAGTGCCTGGCTACCCACTGGACATTCACAGTTCACCCAGCTCAGTCACTGACTGTCCCTGGCTGGAGATCTCAGATTGTGCAAACAATTGCCTGAACCTAACTATTTGCTTTCATGTCAGTTGGGTCACTGGTTGCTACTAGTGTGCACTTAGAATTTACATCTAATGACAACAGGCCTGTGAAAACCACCTGAGACATAACATTGACTTAGAATCAAGCTTGCATATTATGCATGTGGGTAGTTTTACATCTTACAGCTTGAACCTGGAGCACCAAACTTTTAGGAATTAATATACGACCCCCACAATAGGGTCGTTTCAAGATACTCCATATATTTGTATATGGGAGACATCACCAGTACATATCATGTATTTAGATTTTCAGAAAGCTTTTGACAAAGTGCCACATCAACGATTTCTACTTAAACTATAGGTCCATGGCATAGGAAATGGTATAATTAACTGGATAAAAAAATGGCTGATTGACAGAAGACAACGGATAGTAGTTGATGGGGAGGATTCAAACTGGAAATCAGTTTTGAGTGGGGTACCACTGGAATCAGCACTGGGACCTATATTATTCTTAATATATATCAACGATTTGGACGATGATATAACAAGAAAGGTGTTGACATTTTCGGATGATACAAAAGTGTTCAGAAGGATTAAACGTTATGTAGATAGACAGCATTTACAAGATGATCTTGACAGGTTGATCAAATGGTCTGAAAAGGGGCAAATGTGGTTCAATTTTTTGAAATGTATATGCCTCCACACAGGACATGGGAACGAAGATGTACAATATACAATGGGGGGTATTGTATTAAGTACAACTGCAAAAGAAAAGGACTTTGGGTTAACCACTAGTGCTGAGATGAAGGTTTTTAAGTAGTGCGGAATTGCAGCTACAAAGGGAAATAAAATCCTTGGATTAATTAGGTGAAATATAGTGTATAAGGAAAAAAAAAGATAAATTGTACAAAACAGTAGTTAGGCCTCAATTAGAATATTGTATACAAGCGTGGAGGCCATATCGCAAGAAGGACATAGATATGCTACAAAGAGTACAGAGGAGAGCGATTAAAATGATACCAAAACTGAGGGATCTTAGTTATGAAATACACCTAAAAGAAGATGGTTTAACAACACTAGAGTCCAGGAGATTGAGAGGAGATGAGATAGAAGTGTTTAAAATATTGAATGGTTATGAAAATATTGATAGAAATACTTTTTTCTCAGTTAGGAAGGATAGAAGTACTAGAGGACATGAAGTTATATTAGTAAAGGAGGAGTGTAGATTAGGTATAAGAATGTTCTACTTTTCACAAAGGACTGTACATGAATACATCAGATTATCTGCTGATTGTGTGGGTGTTTGCTGCGTTAATATGTGTATTATTTTGTGTAAACATACACCTCAGAAGGGCGGGATGCAGAAGGGTTGGATAAAAAGGGTTGGGCTCTCAATAAGCCAAAAGGCTTCTTTGTCCACCTGCCATCTAGAGTTAATTCTCTGTGTGGCAATCATGTTAGGTGGACAATGAAGGTATGGGGTAAATCAGATGTTTGGATCTTTTTTCAATGGACTATATCTGATGCTTCAACTGTTGCATCATTGAAAGTCATTTTAATTAAATATCAACATAATCATACTCGCTGATGCAATGTTTCGGTCAATAAGCCCATGCCAGGGGTAATTGTGCACAAAGGTTTGTGCATTTACCTCGCGGATTTGAACCACCAACAGATACCGAGACATTAGCATCTACAGGTGTACTCTTAATTTAAAATAAACAATGTTAAAAAGGAAACCAGTTTCAAGTTTCAATTAAAAACAGACAACTTAATAAAGGCCATTTTCAAAATTTGCAGATGCTGCAAAATAGTATTGTTCACTTGTTACAATTATCAATAAAGCTTACTACATAAATGATGGATGAAATTACCAACACAAGTTACCTGATGCTGCACTGCCATAGCCTAGGGCAGTAGGGGTATAAATTCTAGTGATAAGGGCCTGAGCAAACTATGCAGAGAATGTCATAATTCACTTGATACAATTTAACACTACAAAGTGTACCAAGTCAGTATGATACAATTAATTAGTAAATTCCTTACTGTCATGTAACAGTATTCCCACACACTGTCAATAAGCTTATGTGTCACTGTGTCTACTTCTGAGAAAGGAAATATAACTATTCATACACAAATACAGTACAGTACAGTGTGACAATAACAATGTAAGTACCTGTGCTAAATGCAACACTGATAGCGAGTGGTTGTCCATGATTTATTAATCTATTTCATTCATTAATTGCACTATATATGGTCAAATAGATTGGTATTTAGGTTGGTGTACATTTTAGTGGTAGGCCCCTAGGCTAGGCCTATACATTTTTAGGTAAAACGATTGTTTAATAGCGTTAATAATTTCAGCTGAAAGAATATTCACAAAATAGAATTCACAATTAACTAATTTCAAGTAGCACTTATCGTGGGGGCCAGTGTATTAAGGTTTGGCTCCCATGGGCATGGAATGTAAATTTTATGTGACAAAGTAGTGACAAACTAGCAGTACATTTGGTCATATAAGACTGAAGCCATTTGACATCTTAGGTTGAGTGCAATTTTTATTAATATTTGCCAAAAAATAACCACCAACCTGCAATGACTGCCATGGGTGTCTGTTTTGTCAAAGGAATACTTATTTATGCTTCAGGAAATCAAGAGGTACAACCCACAGAAAGATAAGAATAATAACCATTCTAGGTAATAAACGGTGGGCCTGCAGAGCAGCTGTATTAATAGCCACGTCATTGGCATTGCGTCCAGCCATCGTTTCATAATTATACTTCAAAAACATAGGCCCCCTATTCTGACACCTATATCATTTAAGAGACCCATATTAATAGACTGGGTGCATGCGCGAGCATGCGCAATACGCAAAACGGAACCGGAACTTACTCCAAGACCGGAACCTCCATCCAGACCAGTACACCGTAAAGCCTGGATCGTGAACGCGACAAGAATACACTGGCGACTCCTACCGCTGCTGCTACACAAACATAAAGTATGTGATGTGAGCGGCCGGATCTGCAAATCTCGAATCGGCCTGTTCAGTCACCGATGTACTCATCATATATAAGGGAAGATTATGATCATCAGCTTCATTATGACTCGGATAATCATACTCGACAACGAGTGATTACAAGAGAGAGACAGCCACCTCGCAATTAAGGTCACCCTAGAACAGCCTCAATTTATTTCCAGTTTTCCACATACAATAAAGTATGAATATTATTCCCACAATACGGTCACCTCGCTATTCAGGTAACTTTCTCCAGTTTCAGAGGTGACCTTAACAGTTAGGTTTGACTGTAATGCAAATGCCAATAAACAAACATTAGTACTGCTACTAATACTATCAATGTGAAAGGTGAAGAGGAGGAGACACATAACTAGAGGCTAACATAACGTTTCCCCGAAAAAAAGCAGAAAGAAACGTAGCAGTAGGTTGTAGTATTAAGATTTGAAATTTCACAGCACATGCCGAAACAAAACTTTGGAGAATCCGGGTATAGATCCCGGTACCTCTCACATGCTAAGCGAGCGCTCTACCATTTGAGCTAATCCCCCAGACTGGTAAATTTGTACTATTACCGCAACTGACGAGTTTCTCATTCAAATGGGAAAGTAGAGGTTTAGAGACATTGGGTTTGTTATTTTACATTGATTTTGTTTATTGTCGCAAATGATTCAATGATTTATATTTATTATGTTTAAAAATATTGTTTCTCAAATATTAAAACTGTGATAATGTTTTATATACAAATGGCCTAGAAGATGTCTGATGTTATCAACTTTAATTAATTATGTTGATATGTTAGTTGCATCGAAATTTTGCATATTAGACCAATTGATTTGAACAATGTTGTTTTAAACATGTCAATAAAAATCGAAGTGGAGAATCTGGATAGATCAGTAAACATGACGCGGAGCACATTAACTTGTTTTAGGTGTCAAGTGTCGATTTTTTTCATTAAGAATTGAACATATATAACACATCAGTAAGCATCATGTCTATAAATATATAATATTCAGTTACATTAATTCAATACATAATGCACGCATTATCTGATAGAGTTGGGGCCTTATTAGTATTTACGCAAAGAAATTCACACTTCCCGACAGACTGTTTGCAAATGTAGATTGTGCAGCCAGACCTTTAGTGTGGACCCAGTCGAAACCTTCTAGAATGTCAAGTCCAGTGACTAATTGGAATAGGCGTTTAACATGTTTCCGCCTCGTAAAACCGTTTTGTGACGTCAAAGTCGTGAAGGGGGATTAGCTCAAATGGTAGAGCGCTCGCTTAGCATGTGAGAGGTACCGGGATCGATACCCGGATTCTCCAACTTTTTATTTTTTGTTTGGTATTTTACAGTTTGTACGTTTCGTTTATTTTAGCAACCGTCCGTATAGATGCGAAATATATTGAATTTTATTAAAATGATTCGGAAACGAAATAGCAAGTGCGTGCATTTGAGTTGTGCTTCTGACAACTTTTCTCCGCGGTGTATTGTTAATTTTATGTTCTTTACTTTTTTTATGAAAACTGATTGACATATAGCATAGTTATTTAGAAACATTCCGTATTATATGAGAGTAACCAAGAATCTTTCATGGGTTGTCTTATTATGAGAAAACAGTTGATTAAATTAATTAAATGTTATAACGTGTTGGTCAAACAAATATGTCGAACAGCTCTCAATTCTAAATGAAAAATGCACGTTCGATAATTCGTAAATAATTTGGTTCGCGTATCGTGTTCTTTTGAAAGTTGCCTTTGAGTGTGGTAGTGGGATTTTGAAACCATTGCTTTTGTCACGATGGCCGACTGGTCTAAATTAGTCGTCTCCTCAAATCGCAGCATGTACCTCCATTGTGTGGTTTTAAATCTACTTTTAAGTTTGATGAAGACCAAGAATATGCTGTTTGGAATAAACCGCCTTGAAACACGCACATCATGGATGCGTTAAAGCCGCATGCTTCCTCAATCGGTTTAGCTGATCACGAATCCGGTTCTTTGATGGCCAGACATGTGGCGTGTTAGTGGTTGAGATAATAACCGCGCAGATGTTGTAATGAAAATTCCCTACTTTTGTTTAAATGCCAATTTGCAAAGTCAACTTGCGGGCACACACGCACGCACGCACGCACGCACGCACACACACACACACACACTCACACAAATACACACACACACGCGCGCGCGCGCACACACACACACACACACACACACACACACACACACATTCATATGTATAACCTGTAATCAAAATTAACGAGCTGTATTCCCGCTTGTTTTATTAGACAATGTGTACTGCCTGTGCACATTGAGTGTGTATGCTAATGTGGGTACTAATGTGTTATGATGTGCGCAGGCAAATCTTCAAATACAAATCCAACAGACATTACTTCAGACACCTTTAAGTGTACAAGCCATATGAAGACCGTAAATCCACAAAGTGGACTTTTATGAAGTGCATAATAGACGGCCAATTAACGCAACATTCGGTATCCATTTGCTCCATCACAAGTATTAATACGTCGGCGATACCTTACGCTCCACTGACTTGAAACGTCGAAATAAACAACCAATACAGACTTGTCGGGCAATTACCGGCATCAACAGTCGCTGGAAATTTCCGTCGCCCAACCAGCAATACATAGCAGATGGTCATATGTGGCTGTAATCCAGCCTTTGACCCCTTGCTGACCGGACCCTGGCTGGCCGGGACACTGGCGTCTGCCGAGCTGCAGACACGCGTGACTAAGTTGACCACCGCCGCCGCGGTCCACGATGTGTGACGTAACGGCAGGAGCCCAGGCGACAGGCGCCGTTTTAAAGATCGTCTCTCTCGCTGCACACAAACGGTTGCGCTGCAGAATTTAACCAGATCATTTGACGTTTGGATTCTCCCTGTGCTTATCAAAGTTCAACCCATTTGAAGCAGGAAAATGGCACTTACTAGGAACTGTCCCTTCCAGATCCCGGAACCCTATTGCTGGGATGAGTCGTTCCGAGTCGGGGTGAGAACGGGGGAAGATCGCGATAACATTTACGCAGAAACAGAGAGCGGTTCCGCTAAATATTACTTGTTGTTCATATTACACATGCTATATTTATGATAACTTAAACATTTAAATCACGTCTTCAACGCTATCGAAACAAGTCCTGGCATTAATAAGAATCGATGTCTGTGTACGCAAAATACTTGGGTGATTGTAAAAAGTATATCAGGTTTGTTAGAATGTACCAGAGGTGACAAGTTAAAGAATTAGGAGGAAATAGATACCCACAAGAGATAAAAAGGAATAATGGCAGCGTTGATGGTGGAGGAAGGGCGTGAGAGTGGACATCCCCTGGTACAATACGGAGACGTGTCCAGAATGACCCTCTCAGTGATATACTTTTATATCGTCATTTGTCATAGAAATTGTTATGTGGCAATTTGTTTAAAAGAACATTCAACTTCGTAAAATGAAAAGACATGACATTTTGATTGGGTGTGACAAAACTAATAAAGAAGCTCCTTGGTACCTTTGAAGAACTAGTTAACATTTTTTAATAATATAATATAATATAATATAATAATCACATTGCCGTACTCCACCATTACATCACCAGACCGCGTGCTGATAGTCGTCTGCGTGTGTCACTTGGCTGTTTGACCAGTTTGTGTGCATTTAAACATTGATGTCGGCTACATTGATAGTCACTCGGTCGCTGTTGTTGTAGCACTCATTACAATAATTAGTCACCACACGTCGCGACACGCAGCTAATTATACCTGCAGGAAATGCCGCGAGGTGTGTCGTGACGTTATCGCTGCCTTCCTGACGATGTAGTAGCACTAAACCTGTGGTTCTCAAACATATGTAAGCCACTACCCTTTTTCACATTATTTATTCACAACGACCCCCATCCCACTCATTCCAAAATAGCTATTGGCTCCTTTACAAGCGGTGACTATAGAGGGTACACCGTTATTAAAGTCTATTTTAGCAGGTCCACGCAGAAATATACGTTTTTTTAAATATAAGTTTAATTAATTGGGTGTTGCTGCATAGCACTGGCAAGCCTCTTTATTCTGGGTTTTGTATGTGCACCGTGAGCATATCGATAGTTTTGTCCGAGCAGCAGCATTTACATCAGGTGTACGTGTCAGTAGGACAGTGAATGGGTCAGTTACAAGCTTCAGGTTTGACTCAATATTTCACGAAAGTATGTCTTACGAACTAATGTTCCAAAGCTTCCAGGGTACACTGGGGTGGCAGGACATGGACAGAAAACGAACGAGGAAAGATTGACAAAAAGGGCATGGAAAACGAGAGAGGTGTAATAGAATAGGAAGATCAACGTTAAGATGGAAAGATAATGTGAAGAGAGATCTTGGAAGGACAGGAGTGAACGACAGGGAGTGGCGACACGCTACAGGACTGGGATAGATGTAGAGAGATAATTGACAGGGTGGAACGGACCGGTGATGTGGGCTCCACTCTATCTTGCAGGGACGAAGGGGAAAAGAAGAAAATGTTGCTATAGTGTACGTTAATAATTCTTATATTAATTGCGACGTGAACAAGAAGATAAGATGATTTTCATATGTGCCAGTGAAGATGATCGAAAACTCATAATTGGGTCCTCCTGACGTCATTATGCACCGGGTCGCTGCACAAGTTTGGTCCACCATGGCTAAGTGCATTAACATATTAGACAGCCACAATCAAGACAAATAGTAATCTGAGCTGCTTGTTGACAAGCTCCAGACACAGCGAAATTGCCTCTTCTAAATGGCATTTGTCCAAGTGTGTAAGGGGCTTAACCGGACTGACATACTTTCTTTGTTCAGTCCGTGCCGAGTCCGGACAACGCGAAATAGCGGCGACATAAACAGCCGAGCGAAGTAAAGGGGTAAGACCACATTTAAATTTTACATAGGCGGCCATTATAACGTTTCCTTAATTTCCTGCTAAATTTGACAAACAATTTTCTTGACAATTTCACAGCATATTTAACCTCCATTGACACAAGTGCTATGGAAAACTCGTAAAATTCTCATACCTCAGTTTTCAGAAAAATCCACCCAAACCTGACACCCCTCAATTTCGCCCCAATCTGGTGACGGATTTTGAAATATTGGTGCGTTCTGCAAAATAGCCACTGTGCGAATACGCGAGCGACTAGCGTATGTTTATTGCTACCTCGTGAAAGATCTAATGTAGTAGTACATTTAGTATTCACTGGACTGACATGTGCCATGCCAAAGTGCTCGAACAAAATTCACACATGCCACCAAAACGGTATTTTCAAGGGCACTCTTTCGGTCGGTAATGGCGGACGAATCCTTAATGTGGTCTTACCTAAACCATCTGTCTTCAGCCGTGTCCTTTGACTCCTCTGTAAAAAGCCATCTCCATATTTCCGGGCTTGACTTGATGAGTTGTAAATTGCTCGCTAGGCTATCGGGTGTTGAGATTGTTTCTCATTTGAACAACACACCGACTAAAATGAACTATTTTAATTACTTAGATTTTATTCGAATTCTTTCGTGTGGCCGGTCGGATTCTTTTCCGCCACGACGTCGTGTCCACTGCGCCCTCCTGCACAACCTCTGTCACATCCATGTCTCTCCTCACCACGTCGCCCTGTCCACTGCGTCCTCCTCCACAACCTCTGTCACATCCATGTCTCTCCTCACCACGACGCCTTGTCCACTGCGTCCTCCTCCACAACCTCTACCACATCCATGTCTCTCCTCACCACGACGTCCTGTCCACTGCGTCTTCCTCCACAACCTCTGTCACATCCATGTCTCTCTTCACCATGACGCACTGTCCACTGCGTCCTCCTCCACAACCTCTGCACATCCATGTCTCTCCTCACCACGACGCCCTGTCCACTGCGTCCTCCTCCACAACCTCTGTCACATCCATGTCTTTACTCACCACGACGCCTTGTCCACTGCGTCCTCCTCCACAACCTCTACCACATCCATGTCTCTCCTCACCACGACGTCCTGTCCACTGCGTCCTCCTCCACAACCTCTGTCACATCCATGTCTCTCTTCACCATGACGCCCTGTCCACTGCGTCCTCCTCCACAAACTCTGTCACATCCATGTCTCTCCTCACCACGTCCCTCATTCGGATTCTTCGGCATCCTCTGCCTGCGTTTCCCCACTGGTTGACGACATGCTTTCTAATGACTTAGATTTTATTACGCATCCGTAATTAACATATTGGAATAGAGGGATTCGTATGGAGTCTTATTTGCAATGTGTAAATAAACTATTATGTAGACAAACGCTTAATAAAGGTACAAGATAGAAATTCAATCCAGATAACAACTGTCCTTATACATAATTATGAATTTATACATAATGCACTGTTTCTCATTTTAGATCAAATGCCAGTAGCAAGACATTGTGTAACCGCTTTCGATAGTACTATTTGGCGATTTTCTGCCAGTATTTACCAAGAAAAATGAATGTGATGTAGTTTTATAATAAAAATCGGCCACGGAGAGTTATAACTCCGACAAGCTGAGTGTGTAGCCACAAGGAGGCTATGTTTATGGACAATGGACCAGTCATTTTGAAGCATTAAAACTCGCATGCCCCGGTCACGTTAGCGGCAGTTTCAGCTAAATGCCAAAACAAAACGAATTACTATTATTATTAAGAATAAGAGACTTGCACAGCGTGTGCCAGCATTCCTTCCCTGCGGCGCGTTCAACTGGAGTAAACTGGTGGACGTAGATGATATTCAATTAAAATGGATTGCACATGGAATGCACCCATTGTAATTGCATCGACATTCTTCCGAAGCATTTGAGCGTGCTTACATGGCGCCAGCGACTGACGTGTCTTTTGAAACTGCGCCCTCTTCAACAACACAAATAGAAGCTCTGAGTGCGTTAGTCAACTTAAGCCGTGAACACGGTGTCATGACTATCAGTCATTTTCTCAAAAAATAAAATATTTTACAATGTTAACACCGTGTGGTCTGCGAGGAGTTGTTATCGGTATAGCGGCAGGAGCGTGACGTATTCGGCTAGGCGCTTAACGTTGCATTCTGAGATCGTCCATCTTTCAAATACAAATTTCCAGTAAACCAGCATGTCCTATACACAATATACCACTTTTTTCAACTCCATATTATTTCGTTTCACATAATATGCAATTTGAGATAACTCGGCGTAAACAATTGTATCCACGAGCAATGCGTTTATTATTCTGCTCGTCAGATCTCGAGACCGATACTTTTTCAAAAGCATAATTTATCGAATAACATATCGAATGCCAAAAGTGATATCTATGGTAGCAAGTGTGATAAAACAGGTGAATATTGTTCATATTGTACTTGTACTCTTTCTTAAAAAAAACAGTTAACATGGTAGTTTAACCCAGGATACGACTTTAAGACAACATGAAGGTGACTGAGGTGCCACCTTGTGATTAAATGTACTTTCAGTACGACAACCTGGACACGGAGCACACGAACATCTTCAAGGCGATCTTCAAATGTGCCAAGAATCCGAGTTGCGGAGCTAATCTGAAGAGTCTCATGTAATAATCATAATAATGAAAATAATAATAGGAATGTACATATGAAATAAAAAAATGACATCATAATGAATCTGGTCTCGTTTTGTAGGCTCGTGAATCACATCAAGGGCACGGACTTCAAATACAACGACAAGTTATAGACGGTGTTAGTCTGCTACGAGGGAGCCTGTCAAGAGTCAACTAGACGGCACACGAATCTCATCTACGCATGCGTCTGGTTGAAGTTCATCGACTCGAGCGGAGCTGGTGCAATATGCCGCAACATTCCAATCGCAAACAAAGTGGAACAATCGATGTTCTCCGTCGTTACAGACCTTGCTAGTATATATATATATATATGTGCATACATTTACATAATTTGTATTTGTTTAAATGCTGTTGGGAAAATAAAAAAAACAGCCTTATCCTTATCTTTGCTTTCTGATCAGTTTACCTTCACACAACCGCATTTGAGCTAAATTGAGATTGCTTTGAGCTAAATGTGACGTAAATGGAACATTTATTTTGGTACACTTGATAGGTATCGATATAGTTACCGTGCGTCAAAGGAACTGTGGGGCCTCTTTGAACAACTCTGTCCACGAACCGCTGCAGGAGCCGAGCCACAAAGGGTGGTATTTTAAATACATTAATTACGCTTTACATGTCGTATGACATTGCATTGATAATCACTTTACTTATGTAGAAATACGAACGGGATCTCCAGAGAGACGAACATACAAGGCGATCTGGCGAGCTAGATCCGACCTGTTGAACGATGACATCATGATTGAATACTATATCGTATAACACGGGAGCTTTTGGTTAGTCACTTGAAATATTTTCTAGTAGAATCACGTTTGGAATTGCCAAATTGGAATAATGAAGTAAAACGAAAATGAGAATCCACGATACGCTGCCGACGTCGTCTACCAATAAGGGAACAGGGAAGCAATAGGGCCTATATAATTACATATCAGTTTATAAAATATTAATAATGATGGTGATGACACACACACGTACACAACCACACACGTGCATACGCACGCACCCACACCTTGATATAATTTATTGTTTTTAACGATGGTTAATTGAG
Organism: Paraescarpia echinospica; assembly: GCA_020002185.1. Lineage (NCBI taxonomy): Eukaryota > Metazoa > Annelida > Polychaeta > Sabellida > Siboglinidae > Paraescarpia > Paraescarpia echinospica. The sequence goes on from CM034537.1 coordinate 64,648,726, forward strand.
GTGAGAAAGAGTTTGCTGGTGCGACAGTGTATCGCATCCTCTGAGTACGCACGCTAAGGGGAAAATAACTAAGCGCATTTGTTCCCACCCTAAACACGTTTCAGAAATTATTAAGAAGAAACGTATGCAGTTTATTTTTCTCTATAGTAGCAAAGGTGTTATATATATTTTAATCAGCTAAGATAACCTCATACATTTAAATTTCAAACACAATCTGGAGGTGCCACATCAACGGCAAAACACACAGCTCTATTACTAAGGGCTACATACTGCTTTAATAGCATTGCAAACCATGGGGGGGGGAGATGTCCGGGTGGGAAGGCACTATATAGGGTATCTCCCCGAGGGAGAGACGTTCAGGGGTTAAGATCTACCGGTAAGTAATACAGGCATGCGATCGGTGCGTACGCACCCCCATTTTTTGGGAAACTACTTCCGCTCGGGGGGAACTATAGTAGCGCTTGCTATAAATCGTGACGTAAAAAGATGTATTGAGATTGCAAACAAATGTACAACGGCACCGAAAAAAACGTTCACCACTAACCTCTTCACAGCGCGAAAATTATCGAACACTACTCCCCCTGCCTGTCTTCCAAGGTCATGTCCGACAGCTACGTAACTGAGACTCCGGCTTAAATAGGATGGGTGTTTATGGGAAATGTGCAATCCATGCAACAAACGACCCCAAAAATCAACAACGCTATATGCCTATACTGTAATAGGGCTATGATAAAAACATGCATCGTGCGGTATGAATTGCCCGTATTGCCTATGATAATAGTATATTGACTTAAGGCTAGGCATTAGGACTAAGTACGAGACATGACTAGGTGCCTTCAATGCGCAATATACATTATACAAAGTGAATAAAAGATGAACTTACCACGCCGATAGTAAGCAAGGTCCGGATTCAAGGCTGTCGTATTCCGGGTTAATCCAGAAAGATGGCAATCTACACACTAGTTATTAAAAACAAGAAGCTCTAGAATCTAGGCCGAGTCGTTCAGAAATGGCGTAAAGCGACAGTGACGTCACTTCCGCGGTTACAAACGACGCACCGCTGTGCGCGCCACTAGTCGTCAAGCCGTACGCCATTAATATATTAAACAACAAACTCTGATAATGATATAATGAACAAATACGAAATCATGATACTCATGAAAAACAACATGCATACGAATTAACTACGCAGAGACAATTGCATATTATAATGAGCTAACTTACATCTGACCGTGGAGCAACACCGGAACGGGAGCAGTTAGCACCATTACATTCTTTTGCACGTATGCTAATATATCCCCGTGTTTAAGGGTCGGTTGCATATTCTACCCCTAACAGTAACTTACTAAATAGTCTACACTAACTCCAAACCTAACTATAAACCGAATTAACCTTAACGCCGTACAAAAAAATATTGGCATCACCAAGGAAGGCCAGCATCGTGGTGTTGTAGTCACTGCTGTTGAGTATGACCGTTTATAGGGCAAAACGTTGTTCCCGGGAAAATTAAGGTTACTGGAGGACTTTAGCTTGTTTGACACATTTCACTAGTTCTCCCCTTACACTACGTCTTGTGTTAATACATAGTCAACTGGAGGTCCGAGGCCAATCCTATATGGTCCAATGAAACGAATAAACGTACAAAAAGGCGACTCAGGCGAGTGAACCTTGACACCTGGGAAAAGATACAACAACATTGTCCCCAAAGTCACTTAATAAAATACATATGATAATAATGTAATGCCAATAAACAAATAATAATAATAACAGTATTACTACCACTAGTACTACAACAACTACTACTACTACAACTACAACTACAACTATTACTACTACTACTACAACTACGACTACTACTACGACGACGACTACTACTACTACTACTACTACTACTACTACTACTACAACAACTACTACCACTACTACTACTACTACTACAGCAACAACTACTACCAGTATTACTACTACTACTACTACTGCTACAGCAACAACTACTACCACTACTACTACTACTACTACTACTACTACTGCTACCTACTACCTACTACAACCACTACTACTACTACTACAGCAACAACTACTACCACTACTACTACTACTACTACTACTACTACTACTATTGCTACCAACTACCTACTACTACTACTACTACTACTACTACTACTACTGCTACTACTACTACTACTACTACTACTGCTACCTACTACTACTACTACTACTATTACTACTACTACTACTACTACTACCTACTACTACTACTACTACTACTACTACCTACTACTACTACTACTACTACCTACTACTACTATTACTACTACTAATGTGTATATAATACCAAGTACAGATTAAGGAAATAGAGCAAGCAACACGTATCCAGAGAACCTGGATGTGTGTCAGAAATGTTAACAAAATAAAAGTAGAACAATGAACAACCAGACGAACAAACAGACGCCTCACCAAGTTCCACAAAACCATCTATGGTCAGCCTGTTGAAACCTCCTCCAGCCCGTCTAACGCCTATCACGGCATCTAAATAGTAAACAAAATATTCCTATTTCCCCGAACAATAAAAGATTGGAATTCCCTATACCAGATGCAATAGTCAACAGTACAGAACCACAGAAATTCAGACAAGCCTTAGTACACGACTTGCATGCGCACCCAACCCTGACCTTACGATTCCTAAGGAGTGTTGGCCAGTACTCAACCAAGACCAATAGCAAACCATAAAATAAAACTTTTGGAGAATCCGGGTATCGATCCCGGTACCTCTCACATGCTAAGCGAGCGTTCTACCATTTGAGCTAATCCCCCATTTACGTCACTGCTTGTTGGTGTAAACGTATACATTCTGATCACACGTTTTTATCAGATGTGCAAAAATACAACTGACGACCATGTTGGACTTTCTGTTTTGAAACAGAATAATGGATCTGATCATAGAAAGAAATGTGTGTTTTGATCTATAGGCTAATTAAAATTGTACACTTTAGCGAATGTGACGATATGAAAACAAAACGTTTGTCAGAAGTGGGATTCGAACCCACGCCTGGAGAACCAGACTGCGACCTGAACGCAGCGCCTTAGACCGCTCGGCCATCCTGACTCACTTTCCGACAAGACCTAGCATTGCTCATGCACAGTGAGCCCTATCTGTACGTAATGATGTTACACAGCTACACGATAGGGTATCACATTATTGCTCACAATAGTGGTTCTAAATGCGGTAGATTCATGCTTTAAAGTTTGATTCTTATGTTTTCGACATCACAGAATGCAATAAATAAATCTAAATTTCGTTTGAATATTCTGTGAAAGTCAGTAGTGTAAAGTCAAGGTCATTATTTTTGTTGACTTTTATTTTATTTTGTTATTATTTTTCGAAATTGTTTAAGTAAGCCGAACGTAACTTGTTGAAAATGACAGTTTTTGGGTGGCTGCTACGAGAGCAACCAAGAATGGTCTTAGTGGCAGTCTCCCTGACCCCTTTTTAGCTTACCTACAGCAACATGACAGTCCATGGTTGGGATATTGTCAATTCGTTATTCCGTACATTAAATCATTATTGTTCTAATTTTATGTTCTACATTTTAGCTAATAATACATGCATGTTTTATCTGTTATTTTTTTCAACATATATTATTTCATAATTGAGCTGTAGATGTTTCTGTTTTGAAAATTGTACTGATTTGATTTATATGGGAGTCAAATAAACACTTTTTTCAACATCAACAACAACAACAATATAATACATGCACAATACACAATACAAAAATATTCCAAATATACAATTGTAAATCACAGTTTTGAAGTCGAAAAGAGCAAGAAGAAGTGTGTCACTTATAACAATTGCCCAAATTACAATTGCTATAATTACAATCAAAAATAGATTACAATTTGCAACATGCGAGATTACAACATACAATTTATATTTTTAAAAGAATGAAATATATATCACCAATACCATTTGTATTAAAGAATAACAATTTGTGAAGTCCAATATAGACAATACATTTTTAGTAAGTAAGCAAAATATTATCAGTGTTTTTTTAAGCAATGGACGTTTCTAGATCATATTAAAGAATTGTCTAGATAATTCCATAGTGTTACACCTTTAAACGAAATACACATTCTCTTTAAATTTCCGATCCCGATTCCGATTCATTCAATGCTATATGATGCTGCAAAACACAAATACTGATTTCACATTTTCAAATATTCACTATATATTTGACGACAACTTGGCACATAGTTAAAAGTGATCAAGACAAAAATATTTAGACCCAGGGGCCTCTTCTAATTTGCCCTGAATGGCGTTGGCGGCCATTTAAAAAATGGCCGCCAAAACTAGTAATCTTCATATATTGAGAACTGCGTTACATACAGCCGTCATATTGAATCGAAATATAAGTTTTCGGGGGTACTGATTTCGAAAGTGTTAATTGTGAACTTGTCCGACAATCACATTCGCCATTTTTAAAGATAGCGGCCATCGACACTATTGTCTGTATATCTTATGAACTACGTCATCCACAGCCGCAAAGTTGGTGTCAGAACAAAGATGTGTGGACACCGATTTAAACACATTCAAATATTTTGCATTTGACCTTCGTTGACATTCCTATCCGTCATTATAGAAAATGGCGGCCAACAAAACCAAACGTTTCCACACCTTAAAAACTACGTCATATAAGGCTGTTATTTTTGGTCGAAGTGTATGTTTTCCGGGGTAGCGATTTCAAATAGTTTACTTTTGACCTTGTCCGACATTCATATCCGCATTTGTAAAAAAACATGGCGGCCGTAAAAACGAATTTAAGAAGTGCATCACCTAAAGCTGTAATTATGGTACCGAATATAGTTATCGAAGGTAATTATTTCACATAATTAACTTTTGACCTCGTCCGATATCCATAGCCGCCATTTTTTTAAAGATGCGACTGTCAACAAATGTAGTTTGCATTTAGAAAAAGGTGTCTGATACTTACTTTTATGGTGCTTCACATTTCCCGTCACATTTGTACATTTCAGTGTATGACAGTTCCGCCTTTCTGCATCTACAGGTGTTCGGCTTACAGCCTGTCAGACAGCCACACTTCAGCAGTTCCCAACGGGCTTGCGAGGCATGCAGTAAGATTGTCCACAAGGGTATCCAACTCTCTCCTCGAGATGTCCATCCTCATCCCCCTGGAGACAGGATGTCTGGCACTGGACAAAGTAGATTTGTTGTCCCCCAACTGTAACCTCCCTGGTGATCGGTACGCTTTGTGTGTTGAAGCAATGCGGCCCGTATCAGTGGAATGTGGTTGGTGTCTCCCTTTCTGTGTGAACAGTTGCCTTCTAGATTCATTCACATTCACTTGACAGCTTGTTCTGTCGTACACCAGGATGGTGAATCTTTCTCTTGTGTGGGATTCTGTAGCTCGCCATGGTTTTCCGAAGGCTCTCTTAGTGCACGGAGTCAAATGCCTTTTAGAAGTCTACGAAAGAAACATATAGCCATTGCCATTCTACTACCTGTTCTATTATACTTCTAAGGATGAATATCTGCTCAACTGTGCTTTGTCCTCTTCTGAAGCCTGCTTGTTCATTTCTCAACTTGTTGTCAACTCCATCTCTTATTCTGTCTATTATTACTCTTCCGAACACAATACTGGGGACATATGTTAGAGTAATTCCTCTCCAATTTCCATACTCTGTAAGGTTACCTTTCTTTGGTATTTTAAAAAACAGTCCGTGTTTCCACGTCTTTGGTACTTTTTGTTCCCAAATTGTTTTGAATAAGCTTAGAAACCAATTATCTGTTGTCGTCATGTCTGCTTTCAACAATTCTGCTGTAATGTCATCTTTGCATTCAGCTTTCTCATTTTTAAGCTTCCTCAGAGCTGACTATTCTCTGTTTTTTGTTATTTCATCTATGATTGGATCTAATTCAATATATATCACGGGGTCATCGGGCATAGGTCTATTAAGGACTTCCTCAAAGTGTTCTTTCCATCTTGACCGCCTGGCTGGTTCTTCATTTATTATGTTTCCAGATTTGTTTTTTACTGCATTCGCTGTCTTGTGTTTGTCGTTACTATGTGTCCTCGTGATGTTGTAGACTTCTTTCATCCTTCCATTTCCGGCTGCTTTCTCTGCTTCAGCGACCAGGTTATCTACCCACTTTCTGTTATCTTGTCTCATGCTTTTCTTTACGCCTTTGTCTTTTTGTTGATACTTATCCTTGTAACTCTGTTTTATCCTTTCTGACTTTGCTTGTTCCATGTTGTTCTTTAGTCGTTTCCTGTTTTCTACCAGCTCTCATGACCCTTTGCTGATCCATGGTTTTCGTCCTCTCTTTTTGTAACCCAGTACTTCTTCCGCTGTTTCTTTGTAGGCCACATCGAATTCTTGCCATTTTCTCTCAAAATGTCATTATCTGTTTCGTCGTAGTCCTGTAATATATCATATCTGTCCCGTAGCTTCAACGAAAATTGCATTTTTATGGTTGGTTGTTGAAGCTTGATTGAGTCGAATATCTTTCTGCACTCACTGGTCTTTTGCTTCCTCTTTAGCTTCAGCCTGATCTTCAAGCGCACTAATGTTACTCCCCTCATCACTCTGGTGTCCATAACTGATGTTCTGTGCTGCCTGCTCACTAGCACAAGGTCAGTTTGGCTTATGGATGAGTCGATGTGGAAATATGGTACCTGTTACCACAGGATTGTTTAATCCACTGAAGTCCATTAGTCTTTCCCCATTTTCATTTCTTTCACTGCACGATGCATGAAAGGTGAATATGCATCCGTTCCTCAGACAAACGTCACACCAAAACGCCCGTTAAAACGCAACGGGCAAAGCTAAAAACTTTCTTTGCAGTGTAGCATTAAACAACTGTCTCAATAAGTTTCGCACACAGGTCAATGTATATAAGCAAAAATTGTGTAGCCGCATACAACAGTTTTATAAACTTTTTAGTCATTCCCCCCTTTAATTGCTCTTGCTCACAAATGCATGCAAACATATAAATCAGCTTATGCAGAATTTGTCGCATCAACAGTAAGATTGTAATATAATTATTCAACTCATTTAATTGTACGAAGACTTGAGTGGGTGTTGTGCCCAAGATCTGAGCGGTGCGCAAGTACACGGGTCTAGTCAAACTCATGGGTTAAGCTAATGTAGCTAATAGCCTACTGTGTTACGTATGCATTAAGCACCTCGCTAACAGACATTTGTTGATATATTTACACAGTCCTTCAGAAGGGCTTTCGTACATAAGCGTCTGCTTATGTTGAAATTCACTAACTAATTGATATGCCATAAGAGGATCGTAAGTCCATCACAAAGTGAACTTTTGTGAAGTACACAAAAGATGACTGTTCCGTGTCCATTTAGTGCGCCGGGAACACCAATACGTCGACAATATGTTACGCTCAACTGATTTCATGCGGAGAAATAAACAACCAATGCAGACAGGTCGAACAATTTGCGGAATCAACAGTCGGTGGAAATTTCCGTCGCCCATCGTGCGACAGATAACAAACAGCTGGTGATATTCGACTGTAATCCAGCCTCTGACCCCTCACTGATCGGACCCTGGCTGGCCGGACACTGGCGACTGACGGCTCCAGACACGCGTGACTGAGTTGACCGCCGCCGCCGCGGTCCACGATGTGTGACGTAACGGCAGGAGCCCAGGTGACAGGCGCCGTTTTAAAGCGCGTCTCTCTCGTTGCACACAAACAGTTGCGCTGCAGAATTTCACCAGATCGTTTGACGTTTGGATCTCTCTGTGTTTTTCAAAGCTCAACCGATTTGAACGAGTAAAATGGCGCTTGCTGTGAACTGTCCCTTCGAGATCCCAGAGCCTTATTGCTGGGATGAATCGTTCCGAGTCGTGGTGAGTACGCGGGGAGATCGCAATGACATTTAGGGGAAACTGGGAACTTTTTCGCTAATAAGATGACGAATCACCACTCTGTATTGTCGCGACTATTTTTCTTCACATTAATACATTGTAATGTTTTAACCAAAGTAAAGTGGGTTTATTGCTATTGTCCCATCTCATTATAGCAGGTAATTTTGAGTCATTTTGTACTTATATGTGGGTAAACGTGTTGATGTTCTGGCTAACACATTACACATCCCTAATAGGTCACATTTGCTTTTTTTCTTAAACAAATATATGTTAAGATAAATTTGTGCCCGTTAATTAATTGGATTGCTTCCTATTATTACCAAACTCACTTAATTCGTTGTAATGTTGAGCCATTCTGTGAGTATGTGCAAGTATTGATTTGTTAGCCAAAATGGTCCCACCATTTGACGAAAATGGTACTCGCGACATTATTGGGTGAGTGCATTGGTTAATTTTTGGATTGAGCATAATCAGAAACCTTATGATAGACTCTAAAATGTAACCTGTAGCCCAAGGGTTGCGAAGTTACAGCTAATTAACCACGGCACCCGCGGAATCGGACGCCATCTTGAATTCTGCAGATAGCGCACGGAGAAGTTATGGGGACTATTAGGATGTTGTTCCATGTGGTATTTAAAAAACAATCGTAAATAATAGCTTTGTATTATTTGTTTCCATGTTTCATCCTCTTGGGCAACTATATTAGCTAGTACTTCTTTTGCATTTGAAGAATCTCATTTCTGGCAATGTCGTCATCAACATTTTTAATATTAAAAACAATTTTACTTGTGAGGCAGCAATGTTTTCTGATCAGTAACTGGAGGTTTGTTTGCGACAAGCAACTTCAATCACCCCGCAGCGAACACAGCGTGGCTCCGTCATTGGTCACTGCCCAGATCAAGCTAGCGTAAACATGTCGCCAGACCGCCTGCTGATTGGTTAAATATCGTGTGTTGTGTCGCTTGGATGCTGGACCAGTTTGCGGGCACGGAATTAATTAAAAATTAGATGTCGCCTGGATAGTCATTCGCTCGCTGTTGTTGTTGTAGTACTCAGCACAATAATTAGTCACCACACGTCGCTACTCGCTCCTAATGAGCTGCTGGAAATACCCGAGGGTGTGTCGGTTGGTGATGTTATTTGTTGCGCTACCGAGTTTCCAGTGATTTTATGAACGTCTAGAAATGTTTGGTTATTTTAGCCGCAACAAGCGGGTATGCAGAAAGAAACAAAACAAGAAAGAAAATATAAAAAAAATGTGTGATTTAAGGTATGTAATATAGCGTGAAAGCATTGATACATGCCACTTAATATCCAAACCTTTTTTTTAGCAAATTCACATTTAATTATTACTACAGTTTCCTTACGCAAACGCACGCACGCACACACACACACACACACACACACACACACACACACACACACACACACACACACACACACACACACACACACACACACACACACACACACACACACACACACACACACACAAACACACACACACACACACAAACACAGACACATACCAATTTATAAACAAAATATAGACACAAAGAAACGTGTTGATTAAATTCTCGTGTTCTTATGGAAATGCAGGAACTGAAATTATAATACAAATTTTCTGTAACTGTTTACATAACAGCATGCATTGCAAAATCTTTGGAATTTGTAACATCATATTTCATTTTCACAACACTATAATAATTACCGTTTTTAAACAATAATTTCGTCCTTAATACGCCATCACGTTGCACAACAAGTTTAGCACACGATTGTCAAGCTATTAAAATGTTGGATAGCTTTAATCAAGTGATCTGAGCTGCTTGTTGACAGGCTCCGGACACGGCGCTATTGGCTCATCTAAGTGGCATTTGTCCAAATGTATAAGGGGCTTAACCGGACTGACATACTTTCTTTGTTCAGTCCGTGCGGAGTCCGAACTCCGCGAAGTAACGGCGACGTAAACATCCCGGCGAAGTAAACACGCTATCGTCAGCCGTGTCCTCAACTCCTCTGTAGGAAACCATCTCCATATGTCCACACTTGCGCTTCATAATGATGACTTGATGAAATGTTAATAACTTGTCACCATATCGGATGTCGCTCTTGATTTGCATGACACATGACCGCGTACAACAAACACTTCCAAGCCGAATCGCGATAACCTGACAGAGCGGCGCCACCGATTGGTTACCTATGGTCACGTGCTACGTTGTCGTGTGGGAATGGCCAACCTGAAAATGTTGTTGTTGTTGTTGTTCTCTTGTTTTCCTGTCTGTCAGGGGTGAGGCTGGCGTCGATTCCGATCATCGATTTCTGTTTTCTTTTTCTTTCCCCTCACTGATATTGCATTGCTCTCTCCACTAACTGTCTCCATTCCCCTCTATCTTTCGCTCTCGTTCTCCACTGCTCTCTCCACCAACTGTCTCCATTCCCCTCTATCTTTCGCTCTCATTCTCCACTGCTCGCTCCACCAACTGCCTTCATTCCCCTTTATCTTTCGCTCTCGTTCTCCACTCCTCTCCCAATCCTTCCAAATCTCTCTTTACATAGTCCTCCCATCGCAGTCTAGGTCGTCCTTCGCTTCCTTTCCCTTCCGATCTCTGAGTATTTGCTTTCTTTACCAACATTTCTACTCAGATACTCTTAAAATATAAATGTTATTTCCAATATGAAACAAAATGACGAATAAAACCCATAATTCCTAACTGTTAAAAATGACATAACGTACATAGGCATTTTGGATAATTATAATTGTGTTTAACCCATTTACCTATTGTTTATCTATAATAAATACTATTAGATTACACACCCACCTAGGGAGCAACACATGACAAAAAGTTCACCTCTAAGATAGCATTATCAGGCAACCAAGTCAAACAAGGTCACCGTCAAATGATAATATTTCGACATTGTTCGCTTCCGCAAACGTATTATAATTACAATGCTTGCATGTATACTTTTATTAATAATAAAATAGCCAAGCCAAACATTTTTGGAAAGCTTACTGTCTCCTGGTCAAAGTGTAGAGCTGAGATCAAACAAGGTCACCATGAAATGATGAATATCCGAACTTTTGCAATACCGCGAACGTCAATTAGTTATAATAACTCTGTATCTTCTTAATTTCTATGGACATATTGCATACATCGCGAAAGAACAATTTCTTCCCATCAAAATGAGATATGACTTGGAGGTTTCAGTTGATTGAGTTTGTGTGGAGTGACCAAACAGTGTCACCGTCAAGCGATAAATATTCGAAATTGCACCATCCCGCAAACGTTATACTGTACCTATGGTGGCTTATAGCCTATCTACGTTACCTACTTACTCATGGTGATATACATTTTGGAAGCCTGCTGTGTCCCCGTAAATACAGTATACCACGGGGAGCTATCAAGTGGTGCAGTAAGTGTGGGATGAAGGTCAAGCAAGGTCATCACCAAATGATGGAGTGTTCAAAACTGCGCCATTCCGCAAACGTTGTACAATTACAATGTTTGCACAATTATCTACTTTAATTACCTACACTGGGCCATGTTATACACCTATGCGTATTGTATCCCCGTAAAAATTATTGGCATGAAATTGTAAAGTGGTCGTCTAACTGTGGAGTGAAGGTTGAACAAGGTCACCATCAAAAGATGTATTTTCGACATTGTGCCTTTCCGCAGATTGTAGGTGATGTTATACTTCTACGGCATTTTTGCCTCACCCATGGGATGAGAAGATAGATGGTGGTTGATGCCACCCTCAATTTTTAATTTGAATGTCATTTTGAGGGTCACAAACTCAATCTTTTGTCAAAATTTGTTATTAATTAACTGACATGTTCTTGTGCACACGACAGAATCTCCACGTCCTAATGTAACAATAACTATTTTGATTGGTAATTGCTAGCTTGGTGGAGGGAATTGGCTATTTTGTAATTGCTAGAATTGTTGGTTTCTGACTGTTAACTGCCTGTCCAGTGTGGAGGTCATTCAGCGGTCATTAGTAAATTGCCTAATGTAAACTGTGATTTTTGTTTGCTCCGCATGTGCGTAATTAAAATGACGTTAGTAAACAGATCAATCACGCCGGGGATGGACACAGCCGATGGGAAACAGCTACAGTTACAGATAGCTGACTGTAGGATGTTTCGAATTACTTCTGTTTTCCTGGCGGGATGGTCTTAATCGTTTCACAAATCATTATCTGACAATATGTAGAACACCGTTGTGCCTGGACACAGATAATATTTCCTTGTTGGTAATTACTGCATGTTCAATAAAATCATAAGATGCAGATATGCCAGGAACGGGAGAGCGCATCATTATTATTAGGAAGTAAATCTTTCACTTGCCCATATGCAAGACATTGTTTGTCCTGTAGACCCTTAAGGTGTGACTATGGAGTGGAGGGTGGTGGTGGGGTGGAGGGTGGTGGTGTGGACTTGACTGTATAGAGAGGGGAGAGAACAACACAACGTTAATGAGGGTTTGGGAAATCTATGTACGAACAGATACTACAATAAAGCCTACATTGTAGGTCGAATCGGATCTTTGTTTTTATTTATGTATGTTCTTTGTTAGTCGTATTCGGGGGTAACTTGAACGAAGTAGGATGAATACCTGAACATGACTGCAAGGGCTTCTACACTATGTCCACCCCAGCCATCTGGAGTGGGCGTCTGCTGATGAACCAGTTGATATTATTCATCGGACAGAACATCTTTCTCATTCCCTCGATAACGGAGACCACGCACGCTGCAACTTCATTTACAGAGGAGTTTAAGGGTCGCGAATCAATCCAGATCCAAATGGATGTGTGCATGTTCGTGGTATGACATTTGGGTTTCCCCTTAAGTTTGCTATTAACAACTGGCAATGACGTGGACAGGTCTTTTCTCAGAGCATGATGTATGCCGTTGCCATTAAGATGAATAACGTTATTGCCTGTCCCAAAGCCTTTCCAAATGCATGCAGCTGGATATAAACTTGACAAACTCATAACTCCAAACAATCGGAAACACATTGCGAATCATGCATGGCTTTGATCCCTTTTTTCCAAAAAGGATTTTACACAAGGATCAACAGTTGCGTATCAGGTTCTCCAAGGTCATACTGGATGTAGCATGTCATAGTTGCACCTAGTGACGACGGCTGTGGTGTCTGAAGTGTCAATCACGTCCTTGTAACCTAGATAGTGGAGCTTTGCAACCTTAATGGAGAGAAATGCAAATAGCTCCTGTATGTTGGTAACATCGCGATGAAAGTATTTCCAGTTTATTGGCACCTTGTTGTACCCATGTTACTTTCCTCAGAATCCCGTTACCACGCTTCTCTCTTGTGGATTATTTGATCCTGCTGGCGAGGCACGTGTCCCGGTCGACGCCAATATTGTTTGAGTGAACTAAGTGCTTCACGGTGTGCGGAACAACAACATTGTCTGCATACTCATCAAACGTAGTGACGTTGGTTGATGCACCTTTTGACGGTGACGTTGGTTGATGCACCTTTTGACGGTGATGTTGGTTGATGCACCTTTTGACGGTGATGTTGGTTGAGGCATCTTTTGACGGTGATGTTGGTTGATGCACCTTTTGACGGTGATGTTGGTTGAGGCATCTTTTGACGGTGATGTTGGTTGAGGCATCTTTTGACAGTGACCTTCGACATTCACTTGAGAGCTTTCCAAGCTTTCCAAACAGCGCAGTTTTGAACATTCATAATTTGGTGGTGTTCTTGCTTGACCTTCACTCCACATTTACTGCATCATTTGAGAGCTCCCCGTGGTATCCCGTATTTGCGTAGAGATAGGAGGCTTTCCAACGATATATGACGTGGCCATGAGTAAATAGGTAACATGTATAAGTCACCATTGGTTTTGTATAACGTTTACAGGATGGCGTAATTTCGAACATCTATTATATCCAAAAATATATGACATGCCCATTTTGTTTAAAAATAAAGTATATATGCAACAATTGTAATGTTAAGACGGCAGCGCACAATTTCGTAATTTCAGCATTTGACGGTGACCTTGTTTGACCTTGGTGTCACGCTTACTGCATCACTTGGCAGTTCTGAGACAGGCCTCGTTGTGATGGGGATATCTTGAGCTTTCAAGTGATATACCATTTGGGTTTTGCACATAAGGGGAGGGGGGTATTATGTAAGTTGGTGCGTTAGGCAGTGCCTATCTCTCGCCTATTGACTAGATACACACGAATAGCGTGTGGTTATGCTGGTCAGAGCTAAGTTGCATATTCATATGACAAATTTGCATACCATGATTTGTTCACTGACGTAATCATAACCTTATACCCTAAAAACATGCGTTTGGACACGTCATTTTGATTGTTTGGATGTTTGTAATTCGAGATACTCAGAAAAGTAGTATGCGATACCTAATTTGCATATTAATGGGTTTCTAAAAGACGCTCAAGGGTGCCAAGGTGGCATCCGTCGGATTATTGACATATAAATTAAGGTTAGATGATCACAAAAATGCAATAAAACATATTGCAGATCTTAATGCGCGGTCCACCTTCAAAAGGGCGTTTGACTGCCGGACTTTGCTGCGTATACACCTGGAGTAAACTGATGGACGTAGATGATATTCAAATAGACTGGACTGCGCTTGGAATGCAACCATTGTAATTGCGTCGCTATTCTTCCGAAGTATGTGACCGTGTTTATCAGGCGTCAGTGACTGGTGTGTCTTTTGAAACTGCGCACACTTCAACAACACAAATGGAACATCTGATTGCGATGGTCAACATCGGTCGTAAACACTGTTATTTATACGACCCCAGACATTCCAGAACGTAGCCTACCGCTTGATTTTTGTGGAAATTTTATCATTGTAGTCGCATGCAGGGCGTGGCGTAGTCTATCTCGTTTATTTCGGCGCCGTGAGGTAGGAGCAATGTACTGCTCTCTCACTACGTCCTGGGAAATACCTGGGTAAGACGGGTTTGAACAGTTCGTTCGTCAGTGGTCCCGGTTTACGCCGAGTCCGGGTAGATATATAATTTGCTGTTTCAGATTTGTGACCAAGTATAAGAGTAAATCACGTGACATGTGCGTGGAGAGAAAACTGTTTTACGACATAAATTATTTATGTTTGTGGGAAGCAAAAATTTTATAATTTATGTTTATATATAGACACACACACATATATACATGTATATATATATATATATATATATATATATATATATATAATGCCCGGATAAATGAAAGCGCGACAGTTGTAGCTGGTACTAAATACATTCCCCTAGATACGCGCACGCGCAGAAACGTCACCCGGATATTATTTAACGCCCGAAAAAATGTATGCGCGACACCGGTAACACTGGCTGGAACTTAATAATCTAGGCCCTAGTGATGGGCCAAACGAATGCTACCACCTCACGGCGCCTGGATAATCGAGGCTAACGCGAGGCAGATAAATTGTGACGCCACACCACGGAGGTTAATTATATCTTGAAATGACTGAGGCGCCATCTTGCGATTGCTTTCAGTATGACAACCTGGACACGGAGCACTCGAGCATCTTCAAGGCGATCTTCGAGTGCGGCAAGGACCCGAGTAACGGAGCCAAACTACAGAGTCTCATTGACGTCACAGTCGACCACTTCAAGGATGAAGAGGTGGGTCCAACAAGAGGTCAAGTCGAATTTATACGAGCAATAACATATTTGTATATGATGATCTTTAGTTTATGTTTATTAATGTAGTGTGATTATTAAATGTTACTGCACATTTATAAATTATATCCTTTCTACGTGTTTTGTTAAGTGATTGTTGATATCTTCTTTTGTTTCTTCTGCGTAATACGTAGTATGTCATAATTGTTTTCTTATTCTGATTATTATTATTATTACTATTACTATTATTATTATTATCCTTCTTCTCCAATGTTTCATTATTCATTATCAATATTTATGTTCGTGCATGTTTGTCACACACGTCATCATTGCGTGTGATTGTAGCCCACTGTATGGGACGGATTGAATTGACGTCGTGTCAGTTGTGTCATATCGTCTTTCCATGGTGGACTTGTTATACTGTCCCTCTCTGAAGGACTTGTTATTATTATCGTCCTTCCCTTGACTCGTTGTAGGGCATGATGGAGAAGTCGAACTACTCGGACATCGTCACCCACCGCACCATCCACAAAGAGTTCGTCGCCAAAATCAGTGGGCTGTCGACACCGCTCTCTGACGAGGCCGTTAACTTCGCCAAGAAGTGGTCAGTGTCACCATATTGGGATCATTAGTCGTACGTCATTGCCCTTATTTGGTGTCCGGTCGTCAAGGTGATCCGCCATCTTGGCTATACACAACCGAATGTACCATAGGACCCAAACTACGGAGCAGTATGTCTAAGGCATGATCCATTTCCATCGTTTGATTGCGGTAGACGTTGCTAGGATACGAGACCGGATATCACGTAAACACTAATCGTCCAATTTTTTAATTGCGCGAACATGAATACCGTATCAACCGTATTTAGAACGCCACGTTGATAACAGTAAATTTAAACATTGTTCAGCGTGTGAATAAGAGAGATAGAGAAGTACCCAGTGACGCGGGAATGAAATTCATATTTGGGGGGGGGGGGCTACCGGAGCTTCAGCACCACTACAAAATTTTCGCCGCCGCAAATCTCCACATCAGGGAGGTTCGTCAAAATTTCGTCACCGCGCCGCCGCAAAAACAAACATTTACCCTCACATTTAATGAGGGGGGGCAGAACCATATGTCTGCCCACCGGGGAAATTCCAGGGGGCAGCTGCCCCCGCCCCCCTGTTCCCGCGTCTACGGAAGTATCCCAAATGTTTAATCATGGTATACGAAAGTGTTTACTTGATCATGCTCGCTACAATATATTATGTGTGTCGCTTTGGCATTTTATATGTTATTCGATGAATTATGCTTTTTGCAAAATTACAGGTCGCCACGTTCGGCTAGCGGAACAATAAACGTAGCACACGTGGACGAATTTGTTCGTCTTTTGCGCAGTTTTATCTTAAAATAGCGTACTATGTTCAAGACAATGTATTATTATATGGAGTTGAGGAAATTGAAACACAGTGCATGGAATGTTGAATCGCTAGAAATTTATATTTAAAATATGGACGATCTCAAAATGCAACATTAATAACAGGAGATTTCGTAATAAATATTTGCTTGCTTTGTAGGCTGGTGAACCACATCAAGGGCACCGACTTCAAGTACAAGGGCAAGTTATAGACGGGGCCGTCTGCTACGTGGGAGCCTGATAAGAGTCAACTAGACCGCACACGAATCTCATCTACGCATGCGTCTGGTTGAAGTCCATCGACTCGAGCGGATCTGGTGCAAGCAACTCTGCCCATGAATCGCTGCATGAACGATGAATTATGCAGGACATTTTCGTATTCATGCACATACTACACATCAGATATCGTGTGACATTGCAATGATAATCAATTGACGGATTCAGAGGAAAGAAGATTTGGGATTTGGAGCCAACCCGAACGTTAGAGGATACAAGAGGTCTGCTTGTCAGATCCTACTGTTGAAAGACAGCACCTAGTTTGATGGCTACATAACAAGAAATGAACACTGCTGTTTAGTCGCATAACATTTTGTCTAGACTAGTAGTATCACATTTGTGTTTGGATTTGTCAAACGGGAATAATGGAATAAAAGGAAATGAAAATCCCCATTATGCAATTGGTAGATTGAATGTACACGGAGCGAGAAAACGTGATCCACAAACAACATACGGCAAAGAGCTAATTAACTGCTACGATGTTGTGTTTTCGGTTCGATGATCTGTTTCGCTAAAACGTTTGCATAAGTAGGGTGGTTTTCTTAAAAGCTGTTCTTTTGATAAGGAGGGTGGTTATCGTAAAACATGTCCTTAAAGTGACCTTGACATTGCCCTCGATGTGAAGGTTACTCAGTTTTCAACAATTTAAAAACAAGGTTTTCGAATTCTGAAGGAATTTTGTTTTGCTTCTCGACACCTACTCAAAATGTGCACAATTATAATAATTAAATAATCCGTTGTCCAAATTACATTGGATTTCTTGCGCTGTGGCATCATTTGACATTATTAGTAGACATTGTGAACCATTTGTTATCTCTCTATGGGTGTTGGGTTTGATTTTCAGACCGAAAACATTCGTTATCCTTGACTAAAAGGCACTCACTACTTTTCTGGGTGCATGGCGAATGGTTTGTTAAGAAAATCAATAGTTGCATCCAAACAATGCAACACAAATCACAAAGGGTGAGGTCATTACGTGATACAAAAGCAGAAAAAACACGTTTCTTTGATGGGTTACAATGGTATCATAATGCATAGGCGGGGCGGGGGAGGGCAGCTGCCCTCCTGGAATTTCTCAGGGGGAGGGGCAGACATGGTTCTGCCCCCATTAAATGTGAGTGTGAATGTTTGTTTTGTGGCGAGCGTCAATGGCGGGTGGACATCTAAATTGTATGAGTCGATTAATGTGTATTTTTGTTGGATATAAAAGGTTTGTGCAATTGGAGGGCAGAAATGGTTTTCTGCCCTCCCACCATTTCTGCCCTCCCTCCCAGTAATCGGCGGTGCAGCGGCGAACAATTTCCAGCAGCATTTCCCCCTTCCCGTCTGCTGATGTCTCGGTAGAGCCTACTGAGACAGCCACAAGGTGAAGGAAGATGTGAAGATATGCGGCGGCGAAAATGATTAAGTGGTGCTGAAGCTCAGGTAGCCTCCCCAACATGAATTTCATTCCCTCGCCACTGTCATAATGTGCATTGTTTGAAAACGAAGGCATTTGCAATATTGCAGGGTCGGATCATATTTAGCCAGGAAGTTATTCCCCACACTCACAGAGAGATGTGAAATCGTTAATAAAACAGGATTAGTGTATGGAGGTGTCACAATAAAAAAGAAACCAATATAATTTAACAAAAGGTTTACGTTATGACCTCAGTGTGCATACATCGGTTGGGGGTTGTTTTGCCCACTGCATCAATAGCTGCATCCCCAGGGAGATGTGAAATGGATCAAGCTGACTGCAGGTAATGTCACTGAGTGTTGCAATAGCAACTTAATATTTGGTTAGTGTGTTACAACGGTATGATAACGTTTTTGACCAAACAAAGGAATTTGTGACATTGCTGAGTGGGGGGAGGGGGTATTTCAGCCAGGAAATAACTCCTTGCACTCGTATAGAGAATGTTGCAAAATGATTACGAGTGATGCCAGTGATCAAATATTGCATTTTATTGCAATCCAAATAGTACCTCGAATTGAATATTATATCCGCCTTTGTTAATATGTCGCACTTCATAAATTAACGGTACAACGGGAAATTAGTCCACTAAACGCTATATTTTATAATCATATATTTTCTTCTTCTTAATATCAGAACCTTCCATTTCATATTTCACTTCTACTTGGCTGTCTTCAGGACTTAGCCCCGCTACCCCTGACTTGGACGCGAGAAAATCAGTTCGAGCTGATAGGTAGTTCCCACGATGGTTCCCTGGAAGCAAGATCCGATTCTTCCGGATCTTGCTTCCAGGGAACTATCGTTCATATTAATAACGCATGACATATATATATTTATACTCTATATATATTAATATATATATATATATATAATATATATATATATATATTAATATATATAGAGTATAAATATATATATATTTATACTATATATATATATATATATAATATATATATATAGTATAAATATATATATTTTTATTTTAGCTTTATTAATGAGACAAAGTTAAGGATTTAAGAAATTGTCATTCTAATGTTTTTTTTCTCCATTTGGTATTTGTAGCATATATCAATATCGAGTAGCACTTCCTCTGGCTGAAATAACAGCCTTGACACGCTTAGGCATTGAATGGATTAGTTTTAAGAGTTCGGCGTGTGTTATACTCTGCCAGGCAGTATTTAGCTTCTCCCAAAGGTCATCCACGGAATTTGGCTTGTAGTTATGAACTAGCACTTTCAGGTTTTGCCACAGATTCTCGATGGGGTTTAGGTCTGGAAATTGGGCTGGCCAGTCCATTACCGTAATGTCTTTCTCTTCAAAAAAGTCCATGACTTTCTTTGCTTTGTGGCATGGCGCATTGTTTTGTTGAAAAATATAATCTCTGCCACCGTGTAGCTCATCTGCAGATGGTAACATGCTCTTTTTAAGGAGTTTTATGTACTGTGCTTGGCCCAACGTGCCGTCGACCAACACCTTGGCCGCTAAAGCAACCCCACATCATTTGTTTGTTTCGCAATTTCCTTGCAAGTTCCCTCATGCTGGCTCTTTTCCTGTGTAGTACCACAACCTCAAAGCGTCGCTCATCAGTCATTCGATGGTTTCCGCTCATCTTTTCTACTAACGAAACAAAAAAATCTTATTATGTTATTTGACAAATCTTTTATTCTTCACTACGTCAGGCTTTTTCGTAATTTATTTTCTTTTTAAATACACACATATACATTTTAATGTTATATATGGCCTACATAATAATCGAAATGTGTAGTTTTTATTGTGTTAGTAACACTGTACTTACACAATAAAAACTACACATTTATGAGGATAAGACCGAAGAAGGTGAGTTGCTTTGGACGAGAGAACGAAGCCAGGATCAGGTGGTGGAGACTCAAGGAGCTAACGGTAGCTGACGATTATGCCAAGGATGTCAGCAACAACAGGGAGGATGAAGAAGGGTATGATTGGACAACCCTTTGTAATACAATGAAAGAGAAGGGCAAACGTCAATGTGGGGTCACGAGGGGCGGAAAATCTATACAAAACCGGGAAACCTGGTGGTGGAACCAAACAGTCCAGGAAGCAATAGACAAGAAAAAGAGAACATTCAAGAAGTGGCAACAAATGAAAACGCAAGAAGTTCACGCTGATTGCAAAAAGGCGAAGAAAGAAGCAAAGACTACTACAGTAGCAATGGAAAGAGGGAAGGCTGTACAAGACCTGTAAGAGAGACTGCATGGAGACCCGAGAAGGGGAAAAAGCAATCTGTAAACTGGCGAGATCTAGGTTTACGTCGTCAAAGCAAACGACGGTGCCGTACTTATGACACCAGAGGAAAATATCAAGAGATGGGCGGAGTGTTTCAGGGACCTGCTCAACGATTCAAGACCATATATTGACCACAGAGACATACCACCGACCCAAGGTCCGCTGTGTGAAGTAACATATGGAGAGGTAGATAGACAGCTGAGAAAAATGAAGAACTGTAAGAGCTGTGGACCAGACGGAATACCTATTGAGGCACTCAAACACCTTGACGGTTGGGGCGTGTCTCAACTGACCAAAATCTTCAATAGTGTCATGCAAAGCGGCATGATGCCTGATGTTTGGAGAGAGAGCATCCTCACGCCTACAAAGACAAGGGAGATCACATGAACTGTTGTAACTACAGAGGAATAAAGCTGCTTAGCCATACCAGGACACTCTGAGAACGTATCATTCGAAGTCAGCATTGGCCTCCACCAAGGTTCAGCGCTTAGCCCGTTCCTATTCATCATGCTGGTTGACGCGGTATCTCAGGAAGTGTGCTCTAAGCCACCATGGGAATTACTCTATGCAGACGACCTGGTAACCAACGACACGAGAGTGATGGGTCCCCAAGATAGACTCCAACGGTGGAACAATGTTTTGATGGACAATGGGGTGAAGATTAACGAGACCAAAACAGAATATCTGACAACAAGGGAGACCGCCGAACATATACAACTGAACGGAGACGCCCTGAGGAATCTAGACCATTTCAAGTACTTGGGATCAGTAATAGATAAAGATGGAACAATCGACAGAGACTTGGACCTACGCATGCAAGCCGCGTGGTCGAGCTGGCGGAAACTGACCGGGGTCCTGTACGATAAGAAGATGCCCCTAAGACTCAAATCGAAGGTGTACGAGGTCATCACCAGACCCGCCCTAACGTACGGGAGTGAATGTTGGGCATTGAAGACCAACAACAAGAGGAAAGTTGCCACCACAGAGATGAGGATGCTTCGCGGGATCCTCGGAGTATCAAGGTTGGATCACATCCGAAATGAAGAAATAGACAGGTACTGAACCTCCCGCCAATCGACGAGGTCATGCGAAGTGGCCGTCTACGATGGTTCGGTCATGTGCAACGACGAGATGAGAACAACGTCGTCCGCAGTATGATGAGCTTAGCGCTACCAGGTGTCAGAAGACGGAGATGCCCAAGGAAGACGTGGAAACAACAAATCAAAGAGGACATGAGGGACGTAGGTGTTACAGTGGATATGACCCTAGATCGCATGGAGTAGAGGAGGAGGACTAGGCCGACCCCTTGTTGATAGGGATAAGACCGTCAAGGTGAGCAAGGTGAGCATGTAACACATGTATTGTACTATTATAACGACTTACATAATGTATTTTGTCCATTAATTCTTACATCATATTTTAGTTTGTAAACACACCTGAATCTGCTTGTAGAGATATGTGGAGTCTAAATAAATTTGATTTGATTTGATTTACATGACGTCTCGACCTCATCTTGACTTAGTCTCCACCGAGTCTCATCGTAAGACGTGACTCAGACAAAGTTGGTGTGCGGGGGCTTTTGGAGTGATATTTTACAACATAATGTAAGTGTTTAGTTTAATCTAGACCAGGCCATGACTTTAAACACTAGCCCAAATGAGCGGTCATAGTTTATCAAAGTGTGAGCCGGTGTAGTAAGTTCAACACACTTAAAATGAAAAACGCTACGGGTGCATTTACATCTACTTATGATTGAGCTTGCGTATGTATGTTGGAATGTTAACCTTTTCCTCTTAAACGGCTTCAACCTCGAACGCCAAACTTCAGGGATTAATCTACGACCCCACAAATAGGATGTAAGACCTATATATTTTCAAAATAGGAAAGCAGGAACCACGCTCGCGCGGCAGATACTTCGCAATACACGAATGTTATTTGACAGTTCTACACTATCACGAAAAGAGCCTATGGATGGACGCGAACTTCACATTCTCTCCGACCCTCGTCATTTTAAACAAACAACGGATATTTGCGAGCGCGTTATGGTGTTCGTGTGACGATGCTGTATGTATGCTAACATTTGGTAAATATTACAATCACGACTATCAACTACCAAGGCATCCCGTTAGGTAGCGGGCATTTTTGCTAGTAACCACAATTTAGAGATAAGGGGATATTCCATCAGGCGAATAGCATTATTAGTACAATATTATGTAGAGTAAATGAAATGTTGGATCAATCTTCCATTGTATATTTAGTTAGAAGTTATTATGCGATTCAGTATATGAACTTGTTGTATGTTATCGCTGGATAACGTGGACAAGTGGTGTACTTCTGCACGGTCGAAGATGAATCCGGCATTAACACCGAATTAATTTCCAGGGCATTGGCAGAGTTTGCTCGCTGTTTCTTCTCACCGCATGGAAGTTGAACTGCCTACCGTTGTTCTGCTTGCAAACGCAATAACCACACTTCAGCTTACACGCTGCATACGCCGTGTTTTCATTGACAACGTGATTTATGTTGCGTAAATAAACCTCGCTCATGATACAGGATGTGAACGCATCAGCCAATCACCGGCTTTGATGCTTATCGGAAAGGGGGCTTTCAGTGGGGTGCGCGATATTGGAATTGTAGCATCGTTTTGCATTACGCAAATGACCAGGGCACCGAAGCAATTTCCCGCTGTGCTGTTGATTATTTTGAGGCCTGTAATGGTCGAATTTCGGCTGTCGGCGTGTCATGGTCGTTCAGTGCAGATAAAATAAGTGTCTCGTGACCGGTTTATGTAGTCGTTGGCCGCGTTTGGCAGGTGGTCACTCACAACAGGTATATTACTGTCAGAATCAATCCGTAAGTAAAATTGTGGTCGCCCATGAGAGGCGGTCGGCAACGAAAGAGATTGCCCAAGACATGTTCTATATATGACGTCATGCCGAGTGGTACAAAACGTACATACGTTGCGAATTTTCGGCGTAAAACAAACACATGTTTTATAAGTTTTGATCGTTATACGATAAAAGTAAGTCTAATTTTTTTATGTGTTATGTATAACAAATATATTGACGTGATGGATATATGTGAGAAAGATTTTCATACAAAATTTGGCATACATTATTCGTCTCGTATGCTTTCGGTACGGCAAAGCGGGACTGCTGAATTGCATAATGTTTAGTCTCGCTTAACCGACTCTCGTCTGGCTGCGTGACTTTCGCCAGGAAGATAGTCTGGCTCAGAATCGCGTTATGACTGCCTACTTGTTGACAGCCATGAAAGCTGCCACCTAGTGAATGTGCATGTGATTAAAAGGCACTAAACTATGAAAAAAAGTTTAATGTCCGTTTATTTTGTGTGTGACATGCTTCAATATAAGTTTAATGTTGAATAGTTGTTATAGTATTATCTGATAAAAGTGTATCCTTATTTAATTTGTTATTTCATAGGTGGCCTGAGAGCCAATCATCGTCTCTACCCGAATCTGGGGTAAAGCCCCCTACCGGTAACACTGGCAGGGGTTTAATATTCCAGGCCGTAGTGAAGGGCCAGTGCTGCCACCTCACGGCGCCTGGGTAATCGAGGCTATATAATGTTCTGATCATTGTGCAAGATCTCATTTGAAAGGCAAGACGCGTGCGACCGAACTTACGGGGCTAAATAACTCACGTAAACTTGACAACACGTGTATAAGAGCACTCGAGTGACGGACTTCTTCGTTGGTCATCTGCCGCATTGGGTCTCTGCTTTCAGAAGATCCGTTGGCCGGCGTGAACTCACTCTGTTGTCACTGGTGCCTCGGCCGCGACATGGGCAAGACGGACTACGCGGTTGCCGAGGAGTCACTCGCCGCCGAAAACGGCAACGTCAAAAGTGTCAGCATGGATGAAGGAAAAGGTACGTGCGGCGTCCTTATCTGTACAGGTAGCAATTATAGAGTAGTATGGCACAATGCGCACCCTTCTAGCGACCAACACGATCGGTCTACTTATTTTCCACAAAGACAGAATCGGTTAACACATTCACATAGACACTTAATACTTATCTTATCTAAACAGCTTTAGAATTACAGAACCGTAGTAACTACATAACAAATAAAAAAATTATTTTTGTGATTCCTACTCATTTTGAAATTCTAGCCAAAGCAAAGCGCACCCCCGGTTTACTTTGGCTCCATTACTGTGAATTGTATGGTAAGTTCGTCTTAGATGCATATTAATAAATATTGTTTATATATATATCAGAACATCGAGTCTCTTAATACTGAAGTTACACGTATTGTATAATATGATAAAATAGTTATAAAACTAGAGCGTGATTATCTATTAGTCATTTGTAATAAAATGTGGATACATTTGTGATTCCTTAAATTCTGTAGTTGTGAAAAATTGTGTGCTAAATATTGATTAGCTTAGCAAAAATACATCCTACACAAAATGGATTCGCTTTGCCCGCATTGAACGTGACATCGTAAATGCAAAAATATGCGAAAGTCAAGTTATTGTCGGCATTATCTAATGGCACCGGTCGTAGCAAAATATATGTGACATGCAAATGTCTATTTCACATTTTGACTTAGTTAAAGTACTTTTGCAACAGAACTGTTTAAAACAATACCATTTATTATTATTATATTATGGGTAAAACAACCATCAAATTGGTGTAAGGCATTTGTTGCCCTGTTACTGCAAAAAACGAACGTGACCAAAATAGTTTGGTGTCATGTTGCTGTGTTTGTCTGGTTGAATGCGCCAATAAAAGTAACATCTGCCGAGATAGATGGGGGTACACTACACCGAGGGGGTGCGCTTTGCCCCGCACTACTCTAATTGCGTTTCTCTCTTGTACGAATTGTGTCGACGTTGGGAAACGTTCGATATATGTGAGGACGGAAGACTATAGCAATCTTGGTGGATGACATTCTCCCTATTTTCCATATTTACCCCCAGTTGTATTAATATACACTATCAACTAACGCAATTAATAACCATACGCGTACGCGAAAGGTGAACGCAAAGTCAGATTTGAAGTCGACTCCACTTCTCACGTCGGCGTCTTGCAAAACATCATTAGTTAATCGTGCAGTGGGCGGTTTACGATCGGCTACCACTGATAATGGTTTTCTCGTATGCAGTGATTGTCTGTGAGTTACTAACAGTAAAATGCATGTACGAAATACACAGATATATGTATGAATGCGTTAACAGAATAATTTAACCTTTACCGCAATCGATAATCGCCATGTCATGAATGACAAATGCGAACCCCAAAGCCAGCGGTTTTTAACTCATGGGTCGCCAAGAGTCTCTAGTTATTTCAAATTTTCCCTTTTTTCCCCCTTGCCCGATATCTGGTGCACGCGAGACAAACTATTAACTTCACACGACATTTGGTGCAAACTGTTCATCTCGCATGCATCTGGTGTGAACAATTCATATTCTGTCTGATGCCGGCGAAAATGCGCACTTAATAAAATTTGTTGCCATTTTTGAATCACTACGTATCGAAGTTTTCAAAATACCGTTTCACGGACAAATACCGCTTTAGTCAGCAAGTCCAGAAACACCATATTTTCTATCTGATTTTCAGCCTCCTTATTATAACCAAAAAACAAATGAAGTAAGTTAGTGTAATATTCTTTAAACGACATCTTACAACCTTGCCGACTTCGTCCCCCATCTTTGCTTTCGTTTGTAGTTGAACTAAGTAATCCTTCACAAAAATTGTTTTTCATGACGTGATGCCAGTAGATGAGGATCTTGTGCCATAAACCACGGAATAGGGAACCCCTCCGAGTCTTGATAATTTTTCAATTTTAGGGTATATAAATACTTAAATATTTTGTGGTAATTTCCGTGTGAACTGTCGATTAAGTTATATGATTGGCTTGAAAATTAGTAAATCCTTTTTAAACCATGAAATATCGGTCTGGTGGCAGATTTCGGCATTAAAGTGGTAGCGTTATATGAATGAATGAATGAATGAATGAATGAATGAATGAATGAATATCGTTTATTATAGAACGCTATGATACGGTACATTCGATGGTACATTTTAAACAGACATTGACATAGTTTTTATAAGGAGGGTATTGAGCCACGTGTGGATCAATACCCTCTCAATATATGCAATACATATGTGATTCCATGGTGCAAGTAGAATAATTTAAGAAAATAGAAAATAGATTATGCAAATGAAGAAAACAAAACAGCCGCATAAATCACATCATTATATTTTTATGAATTGACACATTAAAATTGCAACAATGAATGTTAATTATATAAGTCTATATTGTTCATCCTCCTCGCACCATGAGAAGAGGTGACGTTAGGTATAGTACACAATGTATTCCACGAGAACCACTCGGTAGGTCGTGAGGGTATCCCCAAAATGAAGAAAAAGGGATTTTCTACCGCCGTTTTCTACGGTAGACTTGGCACCTCTGAATAATTGGCAAGGGCTGTCGTCTTTCTAGGTCGACAATGAACAGCCTTGATTTTGTGATTCCTATATGTCCAGCAAGCGAATATTTATTTGTTCTCATTTAGATTATACACTGCATTTATGATATGTACATTTATTTTATAATTAACTGTTTGAAGACATGGGTCGCCGAGCAAGTCCCGCGACCAGAATTTGGGTCGCAGCCAAAAAGGTGAAGAACCGCTGCCCAAAGCAATCACTGCGGCTCGTATAATTAGGCTAAACAACCAAACGAACAAACAAAACTAGTGTTTCAAGTCCTGTCACGCAATTGAGTCCATTAGCGATTACGTGATTTCCGGCTGCTTATCACAGCCACGGCCTTTTAACAAGATTTAACAAGATTGCCACCCAGAAAATTAACCCTAGATGGCAGGTGGACAAGGAAGCTCTTTGGCTTATCGAGAGTCCAACCCTTTTTATCTACGTGTATCCCGCCCATCTAAGGTGTGTGTCGATTTTATTTTTAAACATATTCACGCTACTAGTCCCAACACAATCAACAGATAATCTGTTCCATTCATTTACAGTCCTTTGTAAAAATGAGAACTCTCTTATATCTAATCTACACTGCTCCTTTACTAATGTAACTTCATGTTCTCTAGTCCTTCTATCTTTCTTAACTGAGAAAAAGTATTTCTATCAGTATTTTCATAACCATTCAATATAACTACAACATGTCATCGTATTATGCAGAACGATTATACTTGGTGGGGGCACAAATCGTGCGTGCAATCTTTTTTTCAGTTTTAACAAAAACCTGATCAAATTCATCCGTAAGATATCTATTTGTTAAATTTCTAACATCTATACTGCACAATTTCCCAATGCAATGTATACACTTCTTTCAGTGTTTTATTTCTTCTAATACTACTACAGTCTATCAATAGCGAAAACGCTGGTTTTCATGCATGCGCAGATATCATATTCTTGCGAGACGACGGACAAAGTGGGCGGAGCTATACGCAAGGTGGGCGGACTGATGGATGTACAGTTTGGGAAAACAGAATTCGCCGATGGGCCTCACTACCTGCCGCAGGGGCTAATCCAGAGAGTGTAGTCTAGGGGTGGCTCCACTGGCGGCCGAACCAAAGGTAGACAATTTGTTGCTGCCCCGCTGCCGTAACTTCAGCTTCTTCGCTGTCTCGACTGGTGACATCGGAAGACGGGGGGATTTTGAACATTATTTGCTGCCGCGTCGGCGTAACTTAAGCTTAATGTAACCTGAAACGGGGGCGTATTTCCAAAGGTCTAGGGGGTACGGTCAGATGGATCCATTCAAAAAGGTCTACGGGCTCGCCAAATTTCAAAGATCTGGGGGGCACGTGCCACTCAGGTCCCCCTGGATCCGCCTATGTGCCAGGCAATAGGTCACGTATAAATTTACGTACCTAGTACGTCGGTGTTTATCTACTTCACAATCAAACTTACGCGCGTGACCTGTGCCAAGCTTTGCTACGCCACCAATGTTTACGTAATATGTATAATATATGTGCATTACATTGCTATTTCGGCGTGACACCCAAACACGCATTCTCGATTACATTATATTCGACAGGTGCACATGCTGTGCATCCAGTTTGATAGTTGACGGACATTGTTGCAAGACAGTGATGGTTACATATAGATTAACGTATCAAAATCCAGTACGTCGCTGTTTACTACGTCACAATCAAACTTACGCGCGTGACCTTCGTCAATATTTGCCGCGTCACCAATGTTTACATATGTAATAACATAACATTGCTAGGTCGGCATGACATCTGATCAATAATTCTAGTATACTTGTCGCGCATAAACAGCTTTGCCTTATATTTTTTAAAAACAATCGGACAGACTGTCTTAAAGCTATACGTGTTCGGCATCCATTTTGATGGCTTGACGGACCTTGTCACGTGATTGATAAGTCGATTCGCTGAACACCAGATTCAAAATGTCCTAAAATTACAAGTGTGTATTCGAAAAAGACTATTGGTTAGAAAGGGGGAGTTTTCCTTTTTTTTGGGGGGCATCCTCTTTTCGAATATTCGTCACTTCACGTGTCGTGTAACAATATGAATCAATTTCATACCTTCGAACTTGGTATCTATCGTATACGTGTCAAGGTATGTTATGCTGAGATTGGCCATGATCCCAGTAAATACTTTTCATGTAGTATGTGATTAAAAAACAATATACATTATTCTTGGTGTGGAACTTTTGATATCGCAGTTTTTTTGTAATGTTTTTACAAATTCACTAATGGGCCACCAGGCACATTTCAGAATGTATGTTTCGTTGTCGAATGATTTCTTGTCTTGTGAACACATTACCGTATTCTCTATAATTGAAGTCCCAACATTTTTCACAACAAACCCCACACTGTGTGACAACTAACCCGGTGTGCCGGTCTGGAAGTAAGTTCCGGTCTGAAAGTAAGTTCCGGTTCCGTTTCGCGTATTGCGCATGCGGCTGAACATGCCTTTGTGTTAGCGCCTACTTTTGGCCCGCTTATACACGCGTTGAAAGTAAGTTCCGGTTCTGTTTTGCGTATTACGTATACGTGTATACATGCCAAAGGTTAGCGCCTGTTTTCGGCCTGCTTAAACACGGTGCCTGCCGAAAGTTTGCGTGACCCATTTATATTATAGTTTATGTTAATGATACGCTTAGTTTTGTAATTGTTTAAATGACACATATCTCCGTCAGTTTGGCATGTATGAAGCTGAAATTGTATATGTGATCTAGCGGGCCCATTCGGGGTGGTTCGTAGATTTCGATTTTTTTTTAATTCGTCGGGGGTGGGGATAGGGGACAAATTTTTTTTAATGACACACATCTGTCAGTTTGACATGTATGAAGCTGACATTTTGTGAGTGAGTGACTTTTATTATATACACGCATTACATAATTAGTGACATACATATAATAATACCGAGGGTAGCAGATAAAAGTACACATAGGATACTTATTTCCAATGTTGTCCTCAACAAAATAGTGAGTACTAATTATAATAAAACAAATAAAAATAAAGAAGCAATAAATATAAATAGATAAATAGTATGTTTTTTTTATAATAAATATGTAAAAAATAGCAAAATTAAAAATACAATAAATAAATAAATATTTTGCATTAATAATATTAAGACGCAACGTAAATGTTCTTGAGCCACTAATCTACTATATAAAAGGGTCGTCACCTTTTTGTAAAACTAATTTTAGATTGACATTTTTTTGTTTCGATTGTCAAGTTGTTCCAGTGGCATATGCCTGTATAAAGAAAATAAGTTTGTGCAGAACCCTTTACTCTGGGAATAACACATGCCAATTCATTGGCTCTTGTGGGGTATCTATGATGAACCATTTCAACATTTGTTCTTAAATATGCTGGTGCATTACCATTGATAATATACTGTTGTACTCTATATTCAACAGGGAGTATTCCAACGGTCTTAAATTCATTAGCACCAACATGGAACCTCGGTGGAGCATTTAACATAAATCTGACAAACTTATTCTGTGTACACTGCATTCTGCACTTAATTTTTCTCTCTCGATAATCTAGTATACCAAGCTGAACATGTGTAATCAAAATGACATTTAATCAATCTGAATCGGAATCGGAAGTGCTTATTTGACCCACATATAAAAACAAAACGGTACAATTTTCAAAAACCAGAATTATCTACAGCTCAATTGTGAAATACTGAATATGTGTTAAAATAACAAGTAGTATATACATGTATTATTAAGTAGAGTATATAACGTAAAAAATAGAAAAAATCAATGTATGATCTAATCAATTAACAACATCCTGACCATGAAGTATAAGGTTGCTGTAGATAAACAAAAACAGAGGTCAGGAAGATTGCCACTAAGACCATTGTTCGTCGCTCTCGTCGCAGCCACGCTATTTAGTAATTTTCAACAAAGTATATTTGGTTTATTTAAACACTTTCGATAAAATGATAACAACACAAGTGCATACTTTCAAATGCAGTAACGGTTACACAAGTATTTGAATTACAACACCAATAATCGATGTCAAAATCTCAAAACAAATTTAAAGGTTAATTTGAAAACTAGCAGATAGTTACAACTATATCAGACATAGTAATTTCAGTACGTTGTGTTAATAAATTATCAAAGGTAATAAAATTAAAACAAGATATGATTATTTATTGATTATTAAGAATGTCCACATATATAACAATTTGGCAAAGAGCACTGTATTCTGTAAATTTGTAGAAAACATACTTTGGCATAACTAATAAATCCTTGCATGCTATATGTTAAAATGTTGTTCCTTATGTGAAGTGCAATACTGTTGATTAGTAACGGAATATCAAACCTAATGCATCGTTTGGCAAAGTCACGTTTTGCCCTATTTGTATGGATGTTGTCATGTATCCATGTGTTAATGTTGTGAACATTTTTATTTAGCGTAAATGGTAAGTTTTGAAAATATGCTGGAAATGTCATGTACCCATATTTATAATACAATTTCAATTCCTATAAATGCAGCATATCTGTTACATTAATAATTTTTTGTTTCTTAAACAGCTGGTCATTATGTGAATTATATTTAGCTAAGCATATTATTATAATCGTTTTTTTTGTAGTTTGATGATTCTGTTACATTTAAAACCCCATATCATTAGGCCATAATTAATGTATGGTAACTTTAATGAGCTATATAAAGTAACTGATATATTTACTGGCAAAAATCATCGTTTCAATTTGTTTAATATACCTATTCATTTAGAACATTTGATTGAAATATTTTAATATGATTGTCTCAGCTTAGGTTTTCTTGCAAATTCACTGCAAGTAGATTACAGTTTTGGACTCTTTCGATTCTGGTTTCATCTATCTTAAGCAGGACATTTTTAACTTGTTTGTTTCCAAGTTTGTGTATTATATACTTGGATTTCTTTATATTTAAAGACAGTTTATTTATTTTCAGTCATTCGTTTACTTTGTTCAATTCTGCATATAAATGTTGTTCGATGTCTTTTTGACATATGTTTAAAGATTGGATTGTTACATTACGTATTTAAATACTTCATTTGACTTTGGTAAATCATTTATGTATATAAAAAACAAAAGTGGGCCCAGTATAGAACCCTGTGGCACACCTGTAGTAATAGGCAGGATTTCAGAAATAGTATCGTTGTAAATTACACTAGTAGTTTTTTGTTTTGATACTAAACTTTCTGGCGTTCCTGTACACAAATTTAAGTTTATTTGAAGTTTTATAAAGGAAGAAGCTATAATATCATCAGAAAGGGACTGATCTAAAGTCACCCCTAAATATGTGACTCTTGACTTTGATTCAATGACCTTTCCATTGCATACAACATTAACGTTGTTACATTTGTACAATTGTCTCTTCGTTCCAAACACGATGGATTGTTTTTCCTAAATGAAGAGACAGTTTGTTATCGATTAACCATTCACTGATGGATTCAAGCTCCGAACATAAATTTCCCTCTATTTCTGCTAAATCTTTTCCCGGGGCAAGCAAGATTGTGGCGTCCGCATATAGCAAAAGCTTGCATTTAACTGCAGTAGACATGTCATTTACATATAACAGGACGAGTAGAGGCCCAAATATGGAACCTTGTGGTACATCGCCCCAGACATTGTTCCATCGACATCTGTAACTTGTACTCTATCCGCCAAATATGATTTAAACCAACATATAGCAAGTTCATTTGCACCTAAACCCTTTAGTTTCTTCAAAAGGATGGTGTGATCTACAGTATCAAAAGCGTTTTGCAAATCCAACAATACCATGCCTATGCAATTGTCATTATGACATTCTTGTTTAATGTAATCGGTTAAGTGGATCAAGCATGTATCAGTGGAATACGATGACTGAAAACCAGATTGAAATCCATATAGAGTTTATGTTCCGAACACTTTATACATTATTCTTCACACTGAAATTGGTCTATAGTTCTCAACATCAGTCTTATTCTTCTTTTTATACAATGGAACAACCCTGGCCATCTTCAAGTCATCGGGGATATTTCCAGTATTTAGATAAGTTTACAATGTGGGTAATCAGTTTTGCTATGACAGAAGAACCATCTTTGACAAATCTAGCAGGGAGTTCATCTAAATATGTTGCCTTACTAGCGCTAATGCTATTTAATTTATTGTACACTTGTTCTACAGTTACACTGACTAGACCAAACATGTTATCTGAAACATTTTGTTTATGATAAAAATCAACAACGTGAGCTTGACCAAATCGACCAGAACATGATGGTAGCTTCTCAACGAGCGATGAAGCAATAGAAGTAAAATAATAATTCAAATATTCCGTGACCTTCCTTTTATGAAAGCACATTTTATTTGCAATGTTCAGATTAATTCGTTTAGGTTTGGTTTGCCATTTTGACGATGAGCCAGCCTCGTTCAGAATTTGCCACAGCGTTTTAGCCAGTTTTGATTTTCATTTACAGCATGTACATAATATTGAGATTTAGCTTTTTCTTTTTATATTTGACCTGATTTCTGTGATAGAAAAACAGCTTGTAGTCCGATTGATTTTTTGACTTTCTAAATTTACCTAGATAATTATCCCTTTGACTGATTAAGTTAAGTATTTCGCTGGACATCCAAGGTAGTGTTCTTTAACTCGAACCTCCTTATATGGGGCCAGTTTATCAAGAACTGATAAGAATTTTGATTTTGCCCCATGCAATATCAACATTGTTACAACTAGATACATCTGTCCAGTCCACGTCATCTAGATTGTGTAAGAACTGATCTTTACTATAATGTTTAGAGCAACGAATTTGAAATGTACTTGTTCAGTGGAACTCTGATTATCTTTCTCGTACAATAAGTTATTAAATGGCCGCTAATCCTAACACTGAGAACACCTGACTGGCATATTTTCTTTTGATCATTTACTAAAATAAGGTCAATAGCAGATTTACTAATAGTACATATTCTTGTAGGTTCAGCAGTCAATTGCTTAAAGTCAAATGCACGTTCAAAATTGCACAGAGCATTAACCAGTACATTGTTTCTAGATGGCACCAAAACATTAGTATTAAACATCTCCAAGCAAAATGCATTCACTAAAATAGTTTCCTACATTAAACGACAATTCTACAAGTTCGTAAAAGTTACATTGTCGCGGTGGCCTGTAACATATCCCTGTCAGTATGGGACGCTTTTTAGGCAGGAGGACTTCCGCCCAAACAGTCTCCACGCCGTCGGGTAGTAAGTCTTGACGTGGTTTAAATACACGGTCGCTTCGGATATAAAGACATACACCACCTCCGTTCCTGTTGCGGTCGTGACGGAGGATTGAATATCCGGGCAGTTCGACCTCCGAGTCCTCAACCGAGTCATCAAGTTACGTTTCACTTATATCAATCACTGCTGCCTTTGTTTTTGTAGCAAGTACATTGACTTCATCCATGAATAAAATGTATTCCTTTTCGTAAAAAACACTGTAATTGCTCGGAATCAGCGTCAGATGGCGGGTTCGTGATGTTGTCGGAGGTCAGCTGTGGATTTTGCAAGGGTCGGTTGTCAAATGGAGAATCTGACTCCACTAATTCGTCCAGAACATCGGCGCTGGCCACCGCCGCCAATGCACATTTGTTACATACCAAAGGGATGCACTCTCCTGCACTGACAGTATCTGCACACACGTATGTTGGTATGCCACCACACTTTATATGTATCCATCTATCACACACATTACAGGAGCCGGCCTTGCTATTGGGCCTTACCCCTTTCCCCTCACCCTCAACGCGCAGCCATTCTCAACGCGCAGTTCTGCGCTGTCTACACCAAAGAAGATCTCTCCACAATCTCCACTCTTGACAACAACCTACATCCAGACATGACAGACATTAGTATTAGTGTAGATGGCATCACAAAGCTCCTTAAACCCCGGAAAGCAGCCGGCCCGGATGGCATTCCTTGCCGTCTTCTACAGTCAGTAGCAAAAGAGCTCGCTCCTGCACTCACACAGCTGTTCCAAAGATCACTACAAACAAGCGAGATTCCTGCAGTATGGAAACATGCAATGGTACAACCAGTGTTTAAGAAAGGAGACCGAAGCCAGGCTGCAACTACAGACCTATGTCCCTCACATGCATCTACTGTAAACTCCTCGATGTCATCAGATCCGAGGTTACTGCACATCTGGACCGAAACAACATCATCACCAATACCCAACACGGATTTTTGGAAACGGAGATCATGCGAAACACACCTAACCATCGACGACCTGGCAACTGAACAAGATAAAGGGGGACAGACGGACACAATCCTTCTAGACTTTGCCAAGGCCTTCGACAAAGTCCCACACCAGCGCCTCCTCAAAAAGCACTATGACATCCGAGGCAACATACTAAAGTGGATCGAGGCACTCCTCTCCCACAGGACACAGGAAGTAGTTGTTGAGGAAACAAAATAAATCATCAATAGGTAACGTTATCTCTGGAGTACCCCAGGAATCTGTCCTGGGCCCAACACTTCCTGATATACATAAATTACATCGGTGACAATATCCAAATCAAGATCAGACTCTATGCAGATGATAGCATCCTGTACTCTTACTTAAAACACCAATGATAGCAAGAGAGTCCAACAAGACCTGGACACTCTGGAGCTATGTGAAAAGAAATGGCAAATGCAATTCAACTTCAACAACAGACAAATGCCAGGTGATGACAGTCACAAAAAGAAACTGATTAAGTCCAACTACTCCCTACATGTCAGACACTCAAACAAGAAACCATCGTAAAGTACCTTATTGTCAAGATTAATGAACACCTCCACTTTAGGAAACACATAAAGGCCACCACACGTAAGGCAAATAAGACAAGCGCCTTAATCTATAGAAACCTTAAAGGATGCCCAGCCACCATTCAGTCACATTGCTTCAAAAATCTAGCCCGACCAGTACTGGAATATGGCATGCAGTCTGGGACCCCCACCAGATGAAGCTCAAGTCTGACATCGAGATGGTCCAGAGGAGAGCTGTTAGGTGGATCGTTCATGACTTTAAACAACGACAAGCGCCTCTGATCTCGTTGCCAGACTTGAGCGTCCAAAACTTCAAACCAGAAGAAAAGTCGACCAGGTCTGTAAGATGTACGAAGTCATAAATGGTCTTGTCGACATCACACCTCCCACTGAAATACATCAGCTACGCTTGTATACAACCACAGGACATAATTACAAACTCACTATCACATACCTCCACTAATTGTTCCCCCCAGTTGGAACACCATCCCACCAGCCACACCAGATACCACTTCACTGGTAGCTTTCAAGCAGCAGATGGGTGGCTGGGCAGCAAACTAATCCTATGGTCTACGCCACATAATAGTTTTATGTGATCTAGCGGACCCATTGGGGGTGGTTCGTAGATTAATATTTTTTCGAAATTCATTCGGAGGTGGGAGACTGTGGGGTCACCATTTCCAAAAAAAAATTCCCAACGCAATGGAAATAAGTCATGCAATCACGAATTACATAAGTAAAAATGTATTACCATGTCAACGTCCGTGACATAACAGTTCAAATAGTATTATTAAATAAAATATAAAATGCAAACAATTTAATTCATTTACGCAGATCAAAACCCTTTGTGTACATTTAACAAGACTTAACAAGATTGCCACCCAGAGAATTAACTCTAGAAGGCAGGTGGACAAGGAAGCCCTTTGGATTATCGAGAGTCCAACCCTTTTATCTATGTGTATCCCGCCCTTCTGAGGTATGTGTCGATTTTATTTTTAAACATATTCATGCTACTAGCACCCACACAATCAGCAGATAATCTGTTCCGTTCATTTACAGTCCTTTGTGAAAATGAGAACTTTCTTATATCTAATCTACACTGCTCCTTTGCTAATGTAACTTCATGTCCTCTAGTCCTTCTGTCTTTCTTAACTGAGACAAAACTATTTCTATCAATATTTTCATAACCATTTATTATTTTAAACACTTCTATCTATATTCCTCTCAATCTCCTGGTCTCCA
Organism: Paraescarpia echinospica; assembly: GCA_020002185.1. Classification (NCBI taxonomy): domain Eukaryota; kingdom Metazoa; phylum Annelida; class Polychaeta; order Sabellida; family Siboglinidae; genus Paraescarpia; species Paraescarpia echinospica. The sequence goes on from CM034537.1 coordinate 64,686,140, forward strand.
GTGTTGTTAAACCACATTCATTTAGGCGAATTTCATAACTAAGATCCCTCAGTTTTGGTATCATTTTAGTCGCTCTCCTCTGTACTCTTTCTAGCATATCTATGTTCTTCTTGCGGTATGGCCTCAACGCTTGAATACAATATTCTAAATGAGGCCTAACTATTGTTTTGTACATTGGTATTATTAGCTCTTTTTCCTTATACGTTATGTTTCGCCTAATTAATCCAAGGATTTGATTTCCCTTTGAAGCTGCAATTCCGCACTGCCCTGAAACCTTCATATCAACACTAATGGTTAACCCTAAGTCCTTTTCTTTTACAGTAGTACTTAGTACAGTACCCCGTTGTATATTCTACCTCTTCGTACCCAAGTCCCGTGCGGAGGCATTTACATTTCCAAAAATTGAATCGTCAAGATCATCTTGTAAATGCTGTCTATCTCCATCACTTTTAATCCTTCTAAACACTTTTGTATCATCCGCAAATTTCAACACCTTGCTTGTCATTTCATCATCCAAATCGTTGATATATATTAAGAATAATATAGGTCCTAGTACTGATCCCTGTGGTACCCCACTCAATAACGATTTCCAATTTGAAGCATCCCCATCAACTACTACACGTTGTCTTCTGTCAATCAGCCATTTTTTATAGAAGTTTATTATACCATTTCCTATGCCATGGGACTTTGATTTAAGCAGTAATCTTTGATGTGGTACTTTGTCGAAAGCTTTTTGGAAATCTAAGTAGACGATATCTACTGGTGATCCCTCATCTACCCACTTAGTGATGTCTTCCAAAAAAACATAACATATTTGTTAAGCATGACCTCCCTTTTAAAAACCCATATTGAGATGGGTTTATCAAGTTATGTTTAACAAGAAAATCCACCATGTGATCGTTAATTAGTCTTTCTAATAATTTGCAAATCACTGATGTTAAACTCACTGGTATATAATTCTCTGATTTGTTTCTCGAACCTTTTTTAAATAACGGTATAAAGTTTGCCTCTTTCCAGTCTAAAGGAACCACTCTCTCTTCTAATGACAAATTGAAAACTGTTGCAAGCGGTACGCTAATTTGTTCTACAATTTCCAATAGTAGTTTGGGCGGAATCCCATCCACTCCAGGTGATTTATTATCCTTCATAGCCCTTATTTTCTTAGCTACCATTTCCGGGGTTACAATTAACTGTCCTAAATAGTCTGAATCTGCCCCCTTGAACTTAGCCTCTGGTACTGGCAGTGAACTAATATCTTCTCTAGTAAACACTGAACTAAAATACTCATTCAGGTCTTCTGCCATTAAGAATTCCTCTGATATTATATTTCCAGCACTATCTTCTAGAGGACCGACCTTATCCTGAACGTTCTGTTTGCTTCGAATATACGCATAAAAACTCTTGCTGTCATGTTTTATATTACTAGCTAATTGTTATTCATAGCTTTTCTTTGAATTTATAATTTCAGCTGTAGCTTGGTTAAGTGCTTCTTTATAAATGTTGTAGTCTTTGTCATTTCCAGTTCATCTATATGACTTCCACATCATTTGTTTATACTTAATTTTTCTAATGGCTTCTTTCGATAAGTTTTCCCTTGTTTTTTGAAGGGTACAAATTTATTGACTATGCACTTAATTTCACTCTTTAATATATTACAGCATTCTGTTGCTGTCTTATTTTTCAGTGTGTTATTCCAGTCTATCTTTGCTAAATATTTCCTCGTGTCCTGATACCTTCCTTTGTGGAAATTTCTTCTATACTGCTTTTTACTATTCCTTTCTGATTTTACTTTGATGGTAAAATGTATCTGGTTGTATAATAGTGCCATGTTTATAACAAAACACTTCTACAAATATGGTATATTTTAACATTTAATCAGACACATGATCAAATCCAATAATATCATTTAGCTCTGGTCACGCGCAGATGTACGCTCGCTGTTCAGCACCTTAGGGGAGTATATAGGTCAGTGGAGTAACGATCGCTACAGCAGCCAGTGACCCAAAAAATGTACAAATGGGATTTTGTAGGTCCAAAAATAAATGTTTGATTCTAAGCAAATAAGTTACATTTTGTTATTGTACATATAACGACGCATATTTTCCATAAATAGTTCAATGTAATACGAGTTACTTCTGTTATGACAGCTACTTGAAGTCAACCATGATTTTCATCGCGTGTCCAGCGTCATCGACGAAGAATTACTATGCTACATAATATTTGATCATTTTAAATTACATGTAAACGGAAAAATCTTTTTGAATCATATTGTATATATGCCATATAATAAGAATCAAGAGGTATAAGATAGCATTTGACTTGGAAACATTTTGTTTCCCTCGTGGATTCTTTGGTGATTATTATAGCACTGTGTTGTTTCATGTGGAGGCCTATTATTAATTACTGCAGCTCTTTCAGAAACGTGTTGGGAAGTATAACTGAAACGTAATCAATAACATTGATCAGTTATCTCTGGCTATGCTAACTGTCATATGTATCCGCGGATTGAAACTAGGCAAAGTATGAGCTAATGAATGAACATACCTTGATGATGTATACGGACACGCAATATTATTACTGTTAGATAGTGCTACTATTCGTCATCGAAAACGAATAAAATGTTTAGGAAAATATATTAAAACATGATGTGGTATGGAACTGTACACAGGTATGGAGTTTGTATTGTTTTTTTATTTCACTTCCTTAAATAGTTCTTCATCTCATAATTATTTACGTATGTTGTATAATAATATGATCCACAACATGTTTGACGGTTAGTAAATGTACACCAATCTACTTTATCGATGCTGGTGTTTATAAAACATTGACCAATCATGATATTAATGAAACAAAATCGACAAATAACACCCCAAAATAGGTCATACTTGACTGCTAACAACTGATGACGCTGGACACTTTGCGATCACGCTGGACACGGGTTGGGCAGAACAGACTCAAAGGACACTGGCTTCCCTTACAATTTAATAAATATAATTATGTGGATGCATTTTTGAAGGGATCTAGGCATGCTCGTGCGACTTTTCCGATTTTATCTGAAGCTATGCCTATTACATATCACCGGTAGATATGTAATTATATACATATATCAGTGTGAATCTAGAGTTTGTGGATCTGTTGACATTGAGTTGTCACACATGTCACATTCTCATGTAATATAACCATATCCTCACTGATGGGTTTGTAGGTAGAACTACCTTGTCAGACATTCCTCAAGCACTTGTGTAGCTGGTTTATGTAGGCCCTACTTGCCATCTGGCAGGACAATGTCCGTTTGTCGCTATTCGGCAACGTCATCGTGGTTGTTTCCAAACTGTTAAATCTATTTAAACTCTTCTTGATACGCATGTTTACACAACACGTCCGAACTTGACTAACCAGTCTGTTGGATTTTAGTTTCAAAGGAATATTTTTTTGTACGTTACATAAGCAGATGTTATTGCTTTTGAAACGTACAATAACACCAGTATTGGCTGACAAAACAAGCAGGATATGATTTTTGTATTTGGATTTCCCTCGCACAATTTAGCATGCAGATATTGAATATCTCATGCATGCATTTTCCTTCTTCAATTGTTTTTTCTGATCAATATTCACCTCAAAACTACAGAACTATAGACCAGTGAGTTTAACGTCAGTGATTTGCAAATTATTACAAAGTCTAATTAAAGACCACATGGTGGATTTTCTTATTAAACATAACTTAATAAACACACCTCAACACGGGTTTCTAAAATCGAGGTCATGCTTAACAAATATGTTATGTTTATTGGAAGATATAACTAAGTGAGTAGACGAGGGATCGCCACTACATATCTTCTACTTAGATTTTCAGAAAGCTTTCAACAAAGAGCCACATCAAAGATTACTGCTTAAACTAAAGGCCCGTGGCATAGGAAATGGTATAATTAACTGGATAGAAAAATGACTGATTAACAGAAGACAACGGATAGTAATTGATGGGGAGGCTTCAAACTGTAAATAAGTTTTGAGTGGGGTACCAGTACTGGGATCTATATTATTCTTAATATATACAAACGATTTGGACGATGATATAACAAGCAAGGTGTTGAAATTTGCGGATGATATAAACGTGTTTAGAAGGATTAAATGTGATGGAGATAAACAGCATTTACAAGATGATCTTGACAGGTTGATCAAATGGTCTGAAAAGTGGCAAATGTTGTTCAGTTTTGGGAACTGTAAATGCCTCCACACACGACATGGGAATGACGATGTACAACATACAATGGGGGTACTGTGCTAAGTACTACTGCAAAAGAAAAGGTCTTAGGGATAACAATTACTGCTGATGTGAAGGTTTCAGAGCAATGCGGAATTGCAGCTTCAAAGGGAAACCACATCATTGGATCAATTAGGCGAAATATAGCGTATAAGGAAAAAGAACTAATAATATCGCTGTACAAAACAATAGTTAGGCCTCATTTAGAATATTGTATACAACCATGGAGGCTACATATCAAGAAGGACACAGATATGGTAGAAAGAGTATAGAGGAGAGCGACTAAAATGATACCAAAACTGGGGGATCTTAGCTATGAAATACGCCTAAAAGAATGTGATTTAACAAAACTATAGACCAGGAAATTGAGAAGAGATCAGATAAAAGTGTTTGAAATATTGAATGGTTATGAAAATATTGATAAAAATATATTTTCTCAGTTAAGAAAGATAGAAGGACTAGAGGACATGAAGGTACATTAGTAAAGGAGCAGTGTAGATTATATGCATATACGAAAGTTCTCATTTTCACAAAGGAATGCAAATGAATGGAACATATTATCTGCTGATTGTGTGGATGCTAGTAGCGTGAATATTTAAAAAAATAAAATTGACACATACCTCAGAAAGGCGGGATACAAGTAAATAAAAACGGTTGGACTTTCGGTAAACCAAAAGGCTTCCTTGTCCACCTGCCATCTGGAGTTAATTCTCTGGGTGGCAATTTTTTTAAATAATATCATTCCTCTTACATGAAATGCTTTCTGTCTGTTTGTATCATCGTCATCATATATATATAAATGCTTTATTTTAGACTGACATATGTTAAATTAAGGAAGCGGTACATGTGGCAGTTTGTATCAGCGGTTCCTGAACGTTGTCATTTTTCTTCGTTTTTCTCAGGCTAAGAAAGTGTATTTCATTATCAACATGTAATCTCAACCAGTAATCTATAATCTAACATAAGAAATATTCTCAACCAGTAATCTCAACCAGTAATCCATAATCTAACATAAAAATAATTTTCTCTTCCAGCATATTACGTTGCCCACAAGGGTGTGATTAGGAAATAAGTCACACGTCCTTTATTTAATTTTAACAAACAAACTTGTATGATTGATGACATAGTACATAATCGATCTCTTGGAACAAAGTGCTCTCTCTGTTCTTATGGTAACAATCAGGTGTTATGCAGATCTTGCAAGTTATGAATGGATAAAATATTAAATGTTACTATAAACAAGGAGATTATAAAGAAAACATTTTAAAACACTGACTGGGAAAATAACTGGCAACGGTACAATAGATGACCAATGGACACGTTTTAAGGAATATATTAAAATGATAGAGGATGAATTTATACCTCAACGACAGATGATACAAAGGTTTTTAAAACAATTAATAGTTCATATGAGCAGAATACACTACAGGAAGATTTATATAAACTTACATTGTGGTCTAATCAATGGTTATTAAGATTTCACCCAGACGAAATGCACATTGATGCAAAATATATCATGGCAATTATTAGGTCTTTTACAACCCTAAATTTAAAACTTTTTATACCACTATATAACGCTCAAGTTTGAAGTCATTTAGATTATGCAGTAACCATGTGGTCCCTTTAAAAAAACTAAAATATAAGGATGCAATAGAAAATGTGCAGAGACGCGCTACTAAGCAACTTCCTGGAATTAAGGATGTTCCTTACCAGAAGAGACTCGAGAGGTTGAAACTTCCAACATTAACTTATAAAAGAACAAGGTAAGATATGAAATGCAGGTGTAGAAACTACTAAATATTATATTAATGTATCTTTTAACATTCTGATGCTACAAAGACTGTGAAATAAAGGAAGGAACAAGGGCTCATAGCTTGAAACTATTCCAAGAACACACATATATTACATTACAGAGGAAACCTTTTCTATCAGAGTCACACAATTATGGAATAATTTGCCCGAACAAGTGGTAATTGCACCTACATTAACTAATTTATAAACTGCCTTGATAAACATTGGAGTACAAAAAATTCTTTACGACTACAAAGCCGCCTTGGAGGAAGTCGTAGAACATTTACTGGACAAGCTGGAGATCTGACCACCGAGTCCACCGGCTACGGTCAAGAACAACCTAAGTAAACCTACGTAAGTCACCTAAGTAAGTCACCCAAACAATAACAATGTGCGCTAGGCAACTCAATTCTACACAACGCAACATCCCACTCATATTTAGATATAGAAATAAAATATCACCTTAAGTAACACATGACTGATACTTGACATCGTCACTAGTTACTCTATGGAATGTTCCCTGTGCAATAACATATTCTTATAGTCATTGTTTTTAAGGGTGTATGAACAAGGATCAACCAGCTTGGTAATTAAGACTTCAACTGAACAGCACCACTCACTTGTCGTTGTTGTTCTCCTCGTCGTTCCCTGTCTTCAGGGGTGAGGCTGGCTTGGATACGTCAACATTTTCTTTTCTTCTTCCTCATTGCGCTTGCACTACTTTCTTTACCACCCTTCTCCATTCTCCTCGGTATTTTGCTCTTTTCCTCCATTCCCCTTTCCATCCCTCCAGGTCTCTCTTCACGCAATCCTCCCACCTCAGTCTCGGTCGCCCTCGTCTTCTTTTTCCCTCCACTCTCCGGGCATCTGTTTTCTTTGCCATCCGTTCTTCTCCCATTCGCTCCACATGTCCTGCCCAGTTCAACCGACTTCTCACCAACTTCCTTCTGAAACTTTCTTTCACACCAACATCCTCCCTCAGCTCTTCCACTCTTCGCTTAACTATTCCCTAACCCAGTTGTTTTCGCACAATTGTACCCTCGCCTATTGTTTCTCTGTCATTGCCGTAGTTTCTAGGCCATACAGGTAGGCTGGTGTCACACATGCGCATAGTACCTTTCCCTTGTGTTTTCGCGAAATACGCCTGTCTCCCATCACACCTTCTACTTTCCTCCATGCATTCTTCCCTGCTTGTATTCTCCTGCGAATTTCTGTCTCTGAGGAGCCATCCCCACATATCGTTCCCCCAGGTATACAAATATGTCTCTTTGTTTTAGTTTCTTCCCCTTCAGGTGTTTTTTTGGTTTTGTTTATCCATTTCCGGACGTTGCAGCCTTGATGGATTGTCTATAGACAGCTCTTTCGTTTGCCAGTCTCCCCACTCGCCAGACGTCGGCTCCCATCCATTCCTCTATGTCCTTCCCCCATTGTCTCCTAGGTCTTCCTCTGCTTCTTCTGCCTTCCACTTTTCCTTCCATTATTAGTCTCTCTAGAGATTGATGCCGTTTCACATGGCCGAAATAACTTAGTTTCTGTTTCAGGTGTATTTCCAGTTATTTGCTTTGTTGCCCAACCCACAGCACCCCTGTCTTCTCCAGATTCACTTTCAGTCCGTGTTTGTTGAAGATATCCTTCCACTCTATCAGTTGTTCCTGTAAATCCGCATCCCCGACCGCTACCATCGCTAGATCGTCTGCATACAGTAGATTATGAAGAATATCTTTCGTACTGGTCTTTCTACGTATCGGTTCCATCACTGCGATAAACAGTAGTGGGCTCAAGTCACTCCCCTGTCTCAAGCCAATTTTGAATTCTTCTGAAATTCCAGATCCACACACCACTCTGCCCATCGTTTCTTCATACGTCCCTTCCACCATCCTGACCTCTGCCTCTGGGGCCCCCGTCCATTTCAATGTTGCCATCTCAGTATCGCCATTACCATCTTTCTTCGTGTCATAAGCTTTCTCCATGTCTATAAAACCCACAGCCATACCATTAATATAAATGAACTTATACAGGGTGCTGTGTCAAGCTTGTAACATTACTTAGTGCATCTAATGCAATGTATTGATTTATGTACTTCTTCAAAAAATATGTATAAATGTAGCATTCGAGAACAGTAACGATAGCAAAACAGCCGATTTGATAGCGTCACGCGGTATCCATCACGCATGCGCAATTATAACCTAAACGGTTGATTGACAGCTACGGTAAAAAGTGGGTCAAAGTGGGCGCGGCGATGGATATACTGTTTGGGAAAACAGAATTCGCGCCCCGTCAAGGAATTAAAATGGATGCCGAACATGAGCAGCTACCGGATACTCCGTCGTATATTTTATTGAAATTCTGGCTTCAAATGTTCTATATTGTGACAACGACATAGAGCAACGTTTTATAAAGTGAGAACTGCATGCCAGAGCGATTCATTTACCAGATATCTTGCCCTCCATGCAATGTAATGCAAATATGTTCACATTACGCTTTTGGAAGGATTGACGGAGGTCACGCGCATATTTACGAATGTGACGTAGGCAAGCGTTGACTCCATTTATGTTAAACACCTAATACTAAGTAATTATCCGAATCGGTGGTACGTAATCGGTGGTTACAATCACCTGACCATTTCAGATTTTGTTCACTTATATCAATGGTTATCAAGCGCTAAGTATGAACTATTTCTAGAGTAGTTTATTTTGCACAAGTTGTCGACGTCTGATTCAAACCTTATGAACTGGCCAATCTTTAACTACGACATATGCCATTTAAGGGCCATTGAATAATAAGTAATACAGCGTGTAGGTAGTTTCAAATTCTTACTTCTCCTCTAGTTGACTAAGCAGTGTGGCTGTTTTAAGAACAATTTATTACTTGTATTACATTTTTTATTTCCCGCATTCGAAAAAAATAACTTTTAATAAACCTTACTATATTCATTTGAATAAAACGCTGTAAGCAACATATCTGCCAAATGTCTTTGCAATACCATTTAATATAACACAGTTTTATTTTTTACGCGAAACAAATATGGCTGCCATAATAAAATGCAATGGCTAAGTGTTTTCAATTATTGTTTTTAAGTAAATAAATGCATATGGGCGTGTGTGCGCGTGAGTGCAAATGACAGCATGTTTTTCAATTATGGTTTTAGTACATAAATGAATAATTGAATAAATGTGCGTATGTGTGTGTGTGTGAGAGAGAGAGAGCGAGAGAGAGTGTGTGAATATATATATATCAAGAAATATTCACCTAATATTTTATTCACCGTATCTGGAATTAAAACTGGTGGCTAAATGACAATCTGCGCTTTACCGACTGTGAGTGTCTTCCGTTAACTGCCGTTTCTATCCTCATCCCTGCGATCAGCGAAACTCTACTACTGCCATTGCCACTAATCAGGCCGCATTTCCGACGTCCCGAATGATGATGTCGTTGTATGTTGAAAGTTCCCTACTGGACGTCGTGTCGAGTCGCCCTCTCTGTCGTCCTCATGCTCAACATGGCGATGCTCTACTTACTGCGTGTCAACATCAGCGTCGCCATCATCTGCATGGTGAAGGAGCCGACTGGCGCTCACGGCAACTTTAGCATGACGCGGGCCAACGGGACACTGACGGGATACAAAATCGAAGACGAAGGCGTCGTCTCCACGCCAAACGTACGTGTCTTAAGATAAATAATAAACACTTGTCAGGTAATCAGAATGAGGGTCTGTTTCATAAAGCATTCGTGCGTAAGAACCTCCGTATGAAGGACCTGTACGTTTCCACGCCTAAGTGCAATGTTCTGAGTTATGTCATTATCATTACTGGTCGGCCGGGACAGGGCCATTGGTGAGATATTTCCACGTGTGTCTGTTCTTCATAAAGGATGGAAGGTCTGCTACTTCAACATCAAACTTTTCGCAGACTAGATTAGTGCATGTTTTCTTTTGTTTCCCTGTGTTTTCCCTAACATGAGTGGGTGTCCAGGAGATGAATATTAACACTGAGGCGATAGCAGTGTCCAGCTAGTTCCGTAATCTACATCAAACGTCCCCGTACGAACATTCCTACGATATTTCGTGAAAACAGAAGCATGAACCTTGAAAGATTTTGTGTAACTCGGAACGTAGTTCGTTAGGTGTATAACAAGCCCCCCTCTTGAGCCGCTGCCCATTTTCAAAGGTACTTTGGCTATATAACAGGGGCAGCAGCTCTACAGGGACACGCGTAGACAGCCTCCTACCTTCCACATAGGACATCGTATATAGACAATATATATATATTTGTATGTCAATGTAATGTATGAACATGCAAACTATATTACACTTAACATAGCCGCGTCCAGCAGCAATACCGCGAGATCCCCATGTATAACAAATATCATAGAAAATCGTAAACATTATTGTCTAGACAGCGCTTTTCGACTGCAAAGTGACCGTTGAAGGAGGGAGAGGATGGCCCGAAAAGCTGGCCGATGAGCGCGTTTGGCAGGTGGCTACTCTAGAGTGGTTGATGTAATGATAAAACCTGCAACGGAAACCTGGCCGCTGGCTGCAGAAATGTTGCCTTCTTATCCAGTTAGTTGAGCTACTACGCCATCTACTCACGCGATGACATACAATTTGAAAACGTGCCGTTTGGTGTACTCACTGTACGATGTCCTTTTATGAAACGCAGAGACATTCGGTTAAACGTAAAACATAAGATCATTTAGCTTTGTTTATAGCGATGAGTACAAATAGTTGCCGAGTTAAAATCTGATGGCAGCCAAATTATATACCATGAGCATCCTTTTTATTGAAAATCAAAATAAATTACCAATAAAACACGGGATGCTCACAATTGAATCCGTTGTCACGGACAGACGACGTTAACAATTCATTAAACTAACAATTATAGGGCCTATTGGCGATACACATAACATGGCACAGGCCCTATACGAGAAGGTGGGGCATTATATCGACATGCTGTGGCTTGGTAGCACACCTCTTTATTGACCACACCACGATGCACAAAATGGCTGCCATTTTCAACATGGCCGCCAATATGATATGACCACCTTTAACTATGTCCGTAAATATGTTCAACACTGTTACCAATAAGCTTACAAAATAATATTTCTTCATTCGCTAGGTGGCACCACCGTTTACAGATAAACGTAATTATTTCATGGTGTTTGTTGAATATCACCACCATTACCAACATTTAGTACAAAAGATGCAGTTATTAGTAAAAATTAGTGACCTATATTTAATACAACATGAAATAGTATGAATACCGTTACATTCAACACGACATTAAAGCGATTATTTGATAATTTTAATATCTTTGTAATGTACGCAATTGTTAAATAATCCAGTTAATATGATTATTTCATGTAATTATTTGCTTTTGTTTCATTAGAATTATGATTTATTAGTCACTAATATATAGAAAAAATTATTTCCACTTTGGCCTCACCTTCACGATCCCTATAAGGCATGCTCATGAACATTCGGGACTGTCCGTCAGACTTCGATTAACTACGCCTAATTATTATGCAAGAAAAACGTATTCAACACGTGTGTATTCGGATTAGCCACCGCCATGTGAATGAGTCGTGACCGATACAATTATGAGGGGGTGCAGAGAGTATTTTCGTGATCCGTGGTTAGCAAAATTATTTCCTCTTGAAACGTGAAAGCTCTTTTTTATCCCTGTGATTCGTGATCAGGTGCAACAGCGTGTAGCGTGATTAAACAAATATTTTCCTTGTGAACCGTGATTGAGGTATCACTTTCTTCGTGAAATTGACGACAGGTTACTAAAAATGTCGATCTCTTCGCAGATTTCTGCTCACAAAATATATCTATACCACCAAACCGCAAAAGAAGATAATTTAATCTGAGATGCCCTGTGAAATGTGAAAACACTTTTTTTTTCACTGTGAATTGTGATCCAGGACCTCCCTGCACCCCCACAATTATCAAAAGGAAACGTGGACCAGCTGCTGTTTATGTCACAGATTCAGCAAAGAAAAGCAGGATAATATATGGAATAAACGGAGAATGAACATAACGACAGCTCATGACAGACGCACGAAGCCGCCGATGACATTGATTGAATGATTGGCATTGTTTTTGTTGGAATATAAAAACATACGAAATCTCACCTATGGTACTATCATGTTCCTTTTTCACTAGGTACATCTGGTTATACATTTTAAACTTTCAATGAAACGTTTAGATATAATATAAACTTACTGAAGCCGAGAAACATTCAATAATGACACCATTTCGTTTGCACCATAAATCCACCTGCCATTTCCATAAGAAGTATAAATACAACATACAAATCCCATGAAGTATTGTATAATATTAAAATAACATAGGTGGCTATGTACTTTCCAATCCCCAAATGGTTTAATTTTAGTTTGAACAATGTAGATATATAAAGAGCGTAATAACATTATTGTCGACAAAATAAAAAAATTCTATTGTACCAGTGTAACATGTTTTATTTTGTACTGGGAGAGCAATAATTATTTGTTCTGCCCACCATTTAGAGTAAAAGATATTGAATTTGTTTCTGTGAAACTCCCGTTTCGATGACAAATAAAATAGTCATTGTATGATGCTAATAGAGTTGTAAAATAAAAATAAAAAATTAAATAACGCATATTTTAAAACACTGTTTTCAGTCATCATTTGTGTATTTAACTCAAGAAGATCATAAAAACATTTTGAATGTTGTGGAACATTCATATTTTATTAATTTAAAAAATTATTGTAAAAGCTATTTTGTCGACACCTTTTTATACACTACTCCCAGTATAGTTCACTTAACACAAACTTGTTTCAACAAATTTGGAAGAATATGCTGCAGAACACAATCCAAAAATGATGTGCATAAGAATTTAAGAAAGCATACATTTTATTATGTACTCCTGTTTTGGAACATAATGACGGGATGTTGTGCATTTGGATGCACAAATCGATCGATTGCACAAATCCATTTGAAACATGTAGTGATGTACATTAAAAATTCTTTATTGTCCATATAATGTTTTATATAGTATGGAAATGTTCCTTTGGACTCACACTATATTAGGACATATACACATATAAACATTATATACACGTGTTCCCAGCAGAAGCCACACGGAACTAATGTGGCAGAACAAAGTCAGACATCTTCTTCACTATTGTATCAGGTAACACATTGTCCAATCAATAGCACTGCTATGCATTTTGATACACAAAGCTATCAGATGCACACATCCATTTTAACAAGATTTAACAAGATTGCCACCCAGAGAATTAACTCTAGGTGGCAGGTGGACAAGGAAGCCCTTTGGCTTATCGAGAGTCCGACCCTTTTATCTATGTGTATCCCGCCCGTCTGAGGTATGTGTCGATTTTATTTTTAAACATATTCACGCTACTAGCACCCACACAATCAGCAGGTAATCTGTTCCATTCATTCACAGTCCTTTGTGAAAATGAAAACTTTCTTATATCCAATCTACTCTGCTCCTTTGCCAATGTAAGTTCATGTCCTCTAGTCCTTCTATCTTTCTTAACTGAGAAAAAAATATTTCTATCAATATTTTCATAACCCTTCAATATTTTAAACACTTCTATCTGATCTCCTCTCAATCTCCTGGTCTCTAGTGTTGTTAAACCGCATTTTTTTAGGCGTATTTCGTAACTAAGATCCCTCAGTTTTGGTATCATTTTAGTTGCTCTCCTCTGCACTCTTTCTAGCATATCTATGTCCTTCCTGCGATATGGCCTCCACGCTTGAATACAATATTCTAAATGAGGCCTAACTATTGTTTTGTACAGCGGTATTATTAGCTCTTTTTCCTTATACGTTATGTTTCGCCTAATTAATCCAAGGATTTGATTTCCCTTTGAAGCTGCAATTCCGCACTGCTCTGAAACCTTCATATCAGCACTAATGGTTAACCCTAAGTCCTTTTCTTTTACAGTAGTACTTAGTACAGTACCCCCCATTGTATATTCTACTTCTTCGTTCCCATGTCCTGTGTGGAGGCATTTACATTTCCCAAAATTGAACAGCATTTGCCACTTTTCAGACCATTTGATCAACCTGTCAAGATCATCTTGTAAATGCTGTCTATCTCCATCACTTTTAATCCTTCTAAACACTTTTGTATCATCTGCAAATTTCAACACCTTGCTTGTTATTTCATCATCCAAATCGTTGATATATATTAAGAATAATATAGGACCTAATACTGATCCCTGTGGTACCCCACTCAATACTGATTTCCAGTTTGAAGCCTCCCCATCAACTACTACACGTTGTCTTCTGTCAATCAGCCATTGTTCTATCCAGTTTATTATACCATTTCCTATGCCATGGGCCTTTAGTTTAAGCAGTAATCTTTGATGTGGTACTTTGTCGAAAGCTTTTTAAAAATCTAAGTAGACGATATCTACTGGTGATCCCTCATCTACCCACTTAGTGATGTCTTCCAAAAAAACATAACATATTTGTTAAGCATGACCTCGCTTTAAAAAAAACATGTTGAGATGGGTTTATCAAGTTTTGTTTAACAAGAAAATCCACCATGTGATCTTTAATTAGTCTTTCTAACAATTTACAAATCACTGATGTTAAACTCACTGGTCTATAGTTCTCTGACTTGTTTCTCGAACCTTTTTTGAATAACGGTATAATGTTTGCTTCTTTCCATTCTAAAGGAACCACTCCCTCTTCTAATGACAAATTGAAAACTGTTGCAAGCGGTATGCTAATTTGTTCTACAATTTCCAATAGTAGTTTGGGTGGAATACCATCCACTCCAGGTGATTTATTATCCTTCATAGCCCTTATTTTCTTACCTACCATTTCCGGGGTTACAATTAATTGTCCTAAATAGTCTGAATCTGCCCCCTTGAACTTAGCCTCTGGTACTGGCAGTGAACTAATATCTTCCCTGGTAAACACTGAACTAAAGTACTCATTCAGGTCTTCTGCCATTAAGAATCCCTCTGATATTATATTTGCAGCACTATCTTCTAGAGGACCGACTTTATCTTGAACTTTCTGTTTGCTTCGAACATACGCATAAAAACTCTTGCTGTCATGTTTTATATTACTAGCTAATTGTTGTTCATAACTTCTCTTTGAATTTCTAATTTCAGCTGTAGCTTGGTTAAGTGCTTCTTTATAACTGTTGTAGTCTTCATCATTTCCAGTACATCTATATGACTTCCACATCATTTGTTTGTACTTAATTTTTTTAATGGCTTCTTTCGATAAGTGTTTCTTTTTGGACCGTTTTCCTTGTTTTTTGAAGGGTACAAATTTATCGACTATACACTTAATTTCACTCTTTAATACATTCCAGCATTCTGTTGCCGTCTTATTTTTCAGTGTGTTATTCCAGTCTATCTTTGCTAAATATTTCCTCATGTCCTTATACCTTCCTTTGTGGAAATTTCTCCTATACTGCTTTTTACTATTCCTTTCTGATTTTACTTTGATGGTAAACTGTATCTGGTTGTGATCGCTACTCCCCAGTGGCTCACATATCTTGACATTGTCAACTAATTCATTCTGTGAGGACAAAACTATGTCTAACACATTCTCACCCCTGGTTGGTTCTAGCACATGTTGAGAAAGGAAAGTATCTTGAACTAACTAAAAACTTGTGGTCCTCACTCCCCATACTCTGTAGAGATTTCCATTGTATATGCCCGTGGTTAAAATCCCCCATAATAATACAGTCCCGTTTGCTTACTTCCCTTATAGCGTTTTGTATTTTTTCATTCTCTTCTATGCTTATGTTTGGACTTCGATAAACTAACCCAACTGTTAACGTTGAGTTTCCTGTAACTATGTTACACCAAACAGCTTCTTCGCAATCTGCTTCTCTTTCTAATTTTATTTCATAAGCCTGAATAGATTCTTTAATATATAAAATAACTCCACCTCCCTTTCTTCCTATTCTATCTTTTCTAAACATTACATATCCTGTCAGTCCCAATTCAGCATCTGATATATCGGTGGTGGTCCAGGATTCGGTTATACCTATTATATGAGGGTCAATATCTTCTACCATAATGTTTAGTTCATTTCTTTTGTTTACTATACTCCTTGCATTTAAACAAACACATTTATATCCAGCTTCAGAAGAGTTTTCCACACTGTTATTTGCTGATTTATTTGTGCTGTCTTTATCTATGCCTCCATTTTCAGGCTTTTCTGTGAGTCCCCCCTGCGAATCTAGTTTAAATAGATACAACCTGTCCCACTGTCAACAGATCGCAGCAGGTTCTCTGAGAAAACTGCTGCCCCCTTTCCACTAAGATGGAGGCCATCTCTCATGTACATATCTTCCCTCCCAACAAAGTATCCCCATAAATCTGTGAATCCCACCCCCTCTTCGTCACACATCTGCTCAAATAGTGTGTTGATCGCCATCCTCTTACAGTTTCTATACGTTGCCCCCCTTCCTCCCATTACTGGCAAAATTCCTGACAGAATAACCTGTTCAACTCTTGTCTTCTTTAGCTTCCTCACTAACTGTCTATACTTCTGTACTATCGCAGTTGTTCCCTCCCTGTCTGCATTATTTGTTCCTACATGTACCAGTATAGACCCCCCCTTGCCATGTCCCAATACCTTCTCTACCCTGTCAGTTACATGTTCAATCCTAGCCCCCGGTAAACAAACAACGATGTCCTTCCCCTCGCTCAGTGCCTTGTCCGTCTTTCTCATAATGGAGTCGCCCATAAACACCCTCTCTTTCCTCATTGCCCCCTCTATCACTGCCTTAGAATAGCTCCTTCTTCGGTTTGCATCTGTCTGCTTGTTGTCTTTCCCCCCTGTCGTCTTCTCTCCTGTCACATTCTCTTCCGATCCATTCTTTCCTGTCGCTTTTTCTCTTGTCACCTTCCCTTTTATCGACTTCTCTTCTATCACATTTTCTCTCACTTCCTTTCGTCCCTTCTTCGTTTGTCCCATCTCGTTTTCCTCTCTCCTCTCCCTTCCCATCTTCCCTCCCTCCTTCTCTACGGTCACTTTCTTCCCTGTCACCTTCACGCTTGTCACGTTTTCTGTTGTCGATTTTCCAATTTCTTCCCCTCCAATCACCTTCCCTCCTCTCAATCTCCTTTCCTCAGTTTTCTTGCCACTGCTATTCTCCTTCAGTCTTGCAGTATTCTCACCTCTCTCCCTGTCGTCTCTCTCCATTCGACCTGCCTCCTTGCTAATTCCCATCTCCATTCCCTTCACAATATCTGTCAACCTAACTATCTCCTTCTGCAGACACTCCACCTTCCAACACCCAATGCACTGAAAGGTGAATCCTTCCTCCATGGTTTCTGCCCATGACTTCCCACAGCCGGACAATGCAAAATCTACCCAGCTGTGGCAGTGATCGCACACCAAGTGTCGCTTTGCCTTGACTTGCCGCTTGCAAGGCGCCATATCCCGATCAGAATTTATTTAATAACTTAACTAACTTAGTCTTTATAAAGACTGTTTCCTGTGTACTACAGCACACTTTAGGTTACAAATTTCAATTACACAGCCAACTATTTATCCTGACACGAACGCTAACATTACCGGTAGTGACCTAATTTAAATACAATCAATTACGTTACGTTAGGCTGCTTTATTTATTTAGGTTACGCCGCCCGACTATCGCCCTTGCTTAATTTTAACAACAATGCTACCTAATCAAAATATCTAGCAAGTACTGGCTTACACAGATATTATCTTATGTAAGTAGTTTGATGGTTGTTACTTTATCTCCTATATATTCTACCACATAATCAGGTTTGTTAAATCTTGTTTACAAATTATTGAAGCCTAAGTGAGTTACCCTATTATCACTCACTATACTAAGGTATTCTAAAATACTATAACTAACTAACTTTAAGCACAACTGCTACTCAATATATGTTTATTGCAACTTTATGAATGATATTAAGGCAAGAATAATACTTATCAATCAGTAATTCCACTTGTTTATCAACTTTTCTGCACCACCAATTTCTACGATCTATCTCCGCCAAATATAGCCTCGATCAAAACACGAAATGATGTACAACTTCCCAGTAGATGTCGCACAGAACACAATGGGGCAGAACAAAGTTAAGCACCATCTTATGTCAGATGACACATTCTCCAATTAATGGCACTGTTGAGTAGAGCTCTTCAACTTCCTCTTTCCATCAGCTCGGCTGTTTCCAATGTTCCTGCAAATAAACAAAGTTGCATTTAGGAAACTGAGCCTAAATATGAGTTAACTAACTCAACACTGCAGATTAATTCAGTTTAGATATTAGATTATCAGATTTATCACCAAGTGTACAGCTGGCTAAATGGAAAAGAAATACAAGATAACCTTTTTATGTTGATTCTGTCAGACTAAAATCCCAATCCATTACTTTGGCCAACTTTTAATTTGCTTCTATATAATTAACTGTATGCATTGGTCATATACAGTGCATTCCAGATAACTCGAACTCACATAAGTTGATTTTCGCTAAGTTAAGTCAATCGTTTCTTCCATCCTGTGCAAAGGTGCCAATAAGGGGACCTTCTGATAACTTTCTAGTTATCAAAAGAGTCCACTTATCAGTATTGCCATGGTCCCTGGAGGTTCAACCTTATCCTTAGTGCACTGTATGTTTTCCTTTATTCTTGCTCTAATAAATAATGTTTTATATAATTATACATATGGACCATTCTCGCAAAAAGTGTACAGTAACGGTAAAGTAACATATAAAAAATAAATGTTTAATTTGTATGTATTTAGCGAGTACTATCAATATCAAATGCGCTATTTACAGAAAGCAGCGTAAATTTATCTGATCTATTATTAGATTAAAAAAAATTATATTCATGGATAAAAAGTTATGTATACTAGAGTGCAGATCTGCTCGTGTCAAAAATTCGTGCATCACAAAATTCCGTGGCAACACGGTATTGTGTACGTTTTAACAAACCTAAAACTTTTACATTGACTGATGGCATGCCAGCCAGGTTTACTAACAACCGTAGTTGTAGCATTAGAAACAGTCGGTGAACGTACGAATCTCACATTTTCATGTTTCGGTTCAAATAAATGGGGAAACGGGGACTTTTAAAACAACGCTGATTGGAATTTGGAAAGGCAAGACCCGTAAACACACAGACCCAACCAAAAATATGCAAAACAATCCACGACCAGGTTAATCCTCTTGCTATGATGCATTTTCGTTCACTGCATGTAAAATACTAGGCAATGCAGTTGTTACTAACAAGAAAGACGAGACACTTGCGGCTTGGCTTGCCCAGTAGCAGGGGCTCGACTGACCCAGTCCCAGCTGACACCGATTGCAGCTGTCGGCGTCGGCGGATAGTTCTAGTTCTAGTTCTAGTTGTTTCAAGCACTCGGCAACGTTCTATTAACTGACTAGTCTGTATTATTGTGGTTACGATGTTATGATCTTATGAGGTCTCATTCAACTAGTCAGCCTTTTTCAGAACATTATCGCCAAGCCGACCTTTCTATGCTGGCACCGAGGGTGGTCACTGCCAGGGTGCTTGTCGTCCTCAGTGGTTCTTTTACGTCCCAAATTGAGACGGGACCGACATTAACGTGATCTCCGAGTCATGAGGGATACACAGTCCCCAATGTTGAGAGCCAGGTTTTTACACCAAATATACCATACCTGCCCGGTCCGGGTATTGAACTCGGGTCGCCGGCATGTCAGGCGGATGTGCTAACCACTACACATAATCGAAACGTTACTCGGCTGATGGCATTGGGAAGCAGGATAAATAAAAAATGCTTACGCTTCCTACACTTATAAAAAATAGCTGTCAATATACATATGTCTACAAATTGCTTATTTACAATGCCATTGCAACTCGTATCGAAATCTAACATGTCGACTGTGTGTGTGACGTCAACGGTCTTTGTGTGGTTCACTGCGCGTGCATGAATATTTATTATACTCGGGCTGCATATTTAATCATCCACGTGACAGCAAGCACAAAATTATTCGCGTAAATACAATTGTTTATCGGCTTTTTGCGCAGATAACACCCAAATTATGCAAAAACATGCAAGGCATTTTGATACAGTATATCTCGAATGTATATTAGCATACAAAGAATCGCTTTAATTATGTACCGTGAAGGCTACCCAATAACCATCTTGCTAGAAGACTCTGTACGTATGTAAATTAGTATTTGGATACGCCAAGTTGAAATATCACATGCAATACAAAATTATATATGACTTTCCAGTAACCTGTGTGCGTTTGTCCGGCAGCAAGGCGAGTTCGAGTGGAACAAGGTGCTGCAGGGAAACATCCTGAGCGCCTTCTACTTCGGCTACATCCTCACCCAGATCCCGGGTGGCTGGCTCGCCACCAAGTTCGGCGGCAAGCACGTCATGGGCACGGGGCTACTCGTCGGGGTCGCCGGCACCATGGTCACCCCGATGGCCGCCCGCATCCACCCCTACCTCCTCATCTTTGTCCGCATCCTCATGGGCATCGGCATGGTGAGTCCGTCTTCGCTGTCTTGTTCGTTTCGTGGCAGAATTTGTCAATATTGATGTTGCGAATACTCATGCCAGTGGTCTTGCTTGAGGGTAACAATAATAAAACCAATCATTATTTCCTCAAATGAACTACTGTTGGATACATTCAGAGGTATAAAATGTTTCTAGATGGTACTAACACATTTACCTCTTCCACCCTTTGCAGGGTGTCTTTTTCCCGACAACACACAATCTGTGGGGGCGTTGGGCGCCTCCGATGGAGAGAAGCAAACTGATTGTGTTCTCACAGTCAGGTAAGAATTCACGACATATGTCTAGTCAAAAAATATTCACATCGAGAATCCAAACACAATGATGTGTTTCTGTGCATGTGTGCGTGTGTGCGTGTTTGCGTGTTTGCGGGTGTGCGTGTGTGTGTGTGTGTGAAACAAAGTAGATTCGTGACTTTCGAGAACATACCGGGATACTCATTCACACCCTTCAACAAAGATGAAAGCAAGACCATCATCATGCGTTCTGTCTGTCACAACTTGTTGCAGGTGTCGTACTGGGCACGGTGGCTGCGATGTCCTTCTCCGGCTATCTCTGTCACTGTCCCGTGGACAACGGCTGGCCCGTGATCTTCTACGTGCATGGTAAGAAGACAGTCCATGGAAACCTTGCCCATATGTCGTATTTTTATACGTTACCGTTTGTGTGTGTGTGTGTGTGTGTGTGTGTGTGTGTGTGTGTGTGTGTGTGTGTGTGTGTGTGTGTGTGTGTGTGTGTCTCTCTCTCTCTCTCTCTCTCTCTCTCTCTCTGTGTGTGTGTGTGTGTGCGTGCGTGCATGTGTACGTGCTGAATAAGTTGTCGACACTAAATAGGGTACGGCGGGGCAGGTTGTGTTGTCTTGTGTCAACAGAAGGGGCTGTTCAGTGAACGCAAGTCACAACAACACTTCCTATGTAAATGGCGTCCTGTCCGTGCACGTAATATGCTACAATCTGTGTTTACTCTAATTGTAGGAATCATCGCCTTCTTATGTTATATCGTCCTCTTGTACTTCGTATACAACACGCCAGCGGAACACCCGAGAATCACGGTCGCCGAGAAGCGCTTTATTACCAAGAGTATAGGATCGGGTGCTTACAAGAAGGTGAGAGCGGTTAAACTGTAAAGTGCTGTGTTTAAATATTCACGTGTACACGACTAAACAGCAATATGATTTATCATGCAGTTTGTAACGTCTTCTACGAAGGCGGGATGGGCTAAAACGTTTATAGTTCATCATAGTTAAAAAATGTGTTGTGAATCGTGACGTTGATGGTTTAATAAGAAAACAGATTTCAACAATGTCACCGATTTGACAACGGCTCTCTGAAATGGTTTTACAGCAGAGTCGTGCTCATTGAAATACGACAGAAACAGAAAGACAAAAATTACCAGCAAGTTTGTGAAACATTACAAATGGTGCTGAGTCACACAAAAACCTACGAAACACAAACACATACAAGTGTGTCAATAGTAAGAGGAAAGACGCTGCTTCAACGTTTGCAGTCGTAACTTTTGTTTGTGTTGTCTGATTCCATGTATTGCGTTACGCTCGATGTAAGATTTGTTTCGCAGTACTCTCGTATTATTTCAAAGATTGTTTTAGCCAAAGCTGGTATTGAGCGGGACAGCGTTGCAGCAACGTTGTCATTGATGTGTTCTGCAGGGTTCATTATCCGCCAGGGAAAAACTCGAACCTCCCTGTTCGTCTATCTCGTGTCCTCACTAATGCGAACTGTTCCACCCGACAGATCGAGCACACGCCGTGGCTGGAGTTCCTGCGATCGCCCGCAGTCTGGGCCATCATCGTCGCACACACGTGCAACAACTGGGGCAACTACACCCTCGTGTCGTGTATTCCCATGTACATACGAGACGTCTTCAAGACGGACATCAAGAAGGTAACAGTCCGATCGTGTACTCTTTCTTGTCAAAACTTGGTTATTAAACGTTAACGCCACCAAATGGTCAGGTCATGGTCAAGTACCCGGATGTAGGCCAAGTACCCGGACGATGTATCCACCAGGAGTAAGCACTTGACAAAAAACAAGAGACACGAACTTAAGCAGTATCGATATTTGGTTCAACACTTGTCCGCCAGGGATGATGTTTGTAGTTCATGATCTATCCGTCAGGGGGCTCCATTCCTCTTCCTCCGCGCCGCGCCAACCGTCCCAGGTAGACCACCGCTATATACAAGATCATACCAGCTTGCATCCGTGTAATCAACTGAGGTAAGTGCAAATGTCCTACGTAAAACTGTAGCATTGTTTAAAAACTATAGCACTGGTGAATGTAAAGGTATTGCGAGACCTTGATTTTGTTGATAAAGATGTCTCAAAGAATGTTATATGTTCAGGAATCACTTCACGTCTGCCGTTAATAACATACATAGGTACGCAAAAATTGACAAACACCTCTTTGTTAATACAGGAAGAAGTCGACGTATGCAAGTAATAAGAGACACTGATAGGCAAAAATTTACAAACAGGGTGATGGGCAGGTCGTAGATATGTATGGTAACCAGAAATGACAAAATTTAACTTATTTTACTAGTTCTCTACCGATTCGTCAGGATTGAACCTATGTTAAAGTTGTAAATGTATAGGCTAGGAGAGGCCTATACCTAAATAAATGGTCGACTATAAGAGACATTGATAGGTAAAAATTTACAAACAGGGTGATGGGAAGGTCGTAGATATGTATGGTGATCAGAAATGATATAATTTGACTTATATTACTAGTTCTCTACCGATTCGTCAGGTTTGGACCTATGTTAAAGTTGTAAATGTATAGGCTAGGAGATGTATAGGCTAGGAGAGGCCTACACCTAAACAAATGATCGACAAACTATGGGACATCAGAAAAGACACCATTGCGCATGCGCAATGGCCTATTTAACGACGTCACTTACCTATTTAATGACGTCTTTGACTTCCTCTTCCTCCGCGCCGCGCCAACCATCCCAGGTAGACCCAAGAGACACGAACTTAAGCAGTATCGATACTTGGTTCACTGAAATCTGCTAGGGGGAGTTATTTGTACTTCTCTTTCAGTTCGTAACCTTTCCACCAAGGGGCGCCAATTTTCATAAATAAGACGCACGAATTTTGGCAGTATTCCTACATTTAGTCCAACCCTTGTCCGTAAGGTGACACCACTTGTAGTTCACGACTTATCCACCAGGGGAAAAAAGAGTTGATGAAAATTCCGCCAGATAGCGCTATTTTAGTTTGAAAATCAGCCAGGTAACATTTAGTTCATTATCTATCCGCCAGGTGGCGCTATTTTAATCCAAACTATCCGCTAGGGGGCGCTATTTTTAATTCACAACCTATCCGCCAGTGGCGCCACTTGACCTACATCCGGGTACTTGACCTTGACCTAGTTATGACGTCATTCCTCTTCCTCCGCGCCGCGTCAACCATACGCGCTGAACCACCGCTATTACTACTTATTAATAGTAGTAGACAAAATTATTAATGATGTAAGAATTACCATTTTTTTATAACTTAAACCTAAACACACACACACACACACAATAAAGACAAACTAACGAATAAGATTGATTAAACGATGTTTCGCAAACAAATCTGAAAAGAAATAACATTTCCGGAGTATGCACCCCCAGGATGGAATCCTTTTACCAATAAGATATAATTGAATAAGTGAAAACTCAAGAGACCGTTGAAACTCAACAGACCACCAGCTGAACGTGTTTCTTTGGAACAGAGGCAGAGGGTATCTGGTTATGATTACGTCAGTGAACAAACCACGGTATGCAAATTTGTCACATGAATATGCAAATTAGCTCTGACCAATATACCCTCACGCTTTTCGTGTGTATCTCCTCAAAAGAACCAACTTAAATGCCTCCTCCCCGTACGTGCAAAAGGCCCAAGTGGTATATCATTTGAAAGCCCAATACATCCCCATCACAACGAGGCCTGTCTTAGAACTGCCAAATGATGCAGTAAGCGTGACACTAAGATCAAATAAGGTCACCATGAAATGGTATACATTTTCGAAATTGTGCGCTTCCGTCTTAACATTAAATTACAATGGTTGCATATATACTTTTTTTAAATGGGCATGTCATACATTTTTGGAAAGTTTATTGTTTCCCCGTCAAATGAGATACGACACGGAGCTGTTACTCGGAATAGTAAATGTGGAGCTAAAGTCAAAGAAAATCACCGTGAAATTATGAATATTCGAACTTCTGCAATACCGCAAACTTCATGAAGTTACAATAACTCTGTATCTACTTCGTTTCTATGGACATGTTATACACATTGTGAAGGAAAGATTCTTCTCGTTAAAATGTGATATGACTTATACAAAACAAATGGTACCTTAAATATACGTTACCTATCTACTCATGGCCACGCGATATACCTTTGGAAAGCCTGTTATCTGCCCTAAATACGGGATACCACGGGGAGCTATTAAGTGGTGCAGTAAGTGTGGAGTGAAGGTCAAGCAAGGACACCACCAACTGATGAATGTTCCAAACTGCGCTATTCCGCAGACGTTGTGCAATTACAATTCCGCACATCGTGAAGCACTTAATTCACTTTAACAATATTGGCGTCGATCGGGACACGTACCTCGCAAGCAGGATCAGATAATCTACAAGAGAGAAGCGTGGTAACTGGATTCTGAGGAAAGTAACATTGGACAACAATGTGCCAATAAACTGGAAATACTTCCAAATTCCATCGCGATGTTACCAACATACAGGAGCTATTTGCATTTCTCTCCATTAAGGTTGCAATGCTCCACTATCTAGGTTGAAAGGAAGTGTTTGACATTTCAGACACCTCAGCTGTCGTCACTAGGTGCAATTATTACATGCCATGCATGATTCGCAATGTATTTCTGGTCGTTAGGAGTTATGAGTTTGTCAAGTTTATATCCAGCTGCATACATTTGGACAGGCTTTTGGACAGGCAATAACGTTATTCACCATAATGGCAACGGCATCTGTCATGCTCTGGGGAAAGATCTGTCCACATCATTGCCAGTTGTCAATAGCATGGGAGACCCAAATTTCATACCACGAAGGCACCGCAGCATTCACACATCCATTTGGATCTGGGTTGATTCGACCCTTCAACTCCTGGAACGCATCACCATTGCCCTCTGTAAATAGAGTTGCAGCGTGCGTGGTGTCCGTTATCGAGGCAATGAAAATGATATCCTGTCAAAGGAATAATATCACTAAGATATTCCAATAACCCCGGATGCTCTTTAGCAGTATTCAGAGCGCAAAGCGTAACAAGCGTTTATTTGGTTGACCAGTCAAGTGGTTTATCAGCACAGGCCCACTCCAGATGGCTGTGGACATAGGACGTGAAGAGGCTGTCATGTGCACAAGAACATGTAAGTTAATTAATACAAATATTTTGACACAAGATTGAGTTTGTAACCCTCAAAATGACATTCAAATTAAAAATTGAGGGTGGCATCCACCACCATCTATTTCTTAATCCCATGGGTAATGCAAAATGCCGTAGAAGTCTAACATCACCTACAATCTGCGGAATGGCACACTTTCGAAAATGCATGCATGTTTTGAAGATGACCTTGTTCAACTTTCACTCCACAGTTAGAATTTCATGCCAATCATTTTGACGGGGATACAATACGCATAGATGTATAACATGGCTATGTAGATAAAGTAGATAATTATGCAAATATTGTAATTTTACAACGTTTGCGGAATGGCGCAGTTTTGAACATTCATCATTTGGTGATGACCTTGCTTCACCTTCACTCCATACTTACTGCACCACTTGATAGCTCCCATGGTATCCTATTTTTAAAGGGAGACAGTAGGCTTTCAAAATGTATATCACATCTTCAGAGTAAGTAAGTAACGTGTGTAGGCTATAAGCCACCATTGGTACAGTATAACGTTTGCGGGATGGTGCAATTTCGAACATTTATCGCTTAACAGTGACACTGTTTGGTCGTCGCTCTACACAAATTCCATCAACTGACACCTCCAAGTCACATCTCGTTTTGACGGGAAGAAATTGTTCTTTCGCGATGTATTGAACATGTTCATAGAAATGGAGTCGATACAGAGTTATTGTAACTTAATGACGCTCGCGGTATTGCAAAAGTTCGGATATTTATCATTTCTTGGTGACCTTGTTTGACCTTTGCTCCACATTTACTATACATTGGAACAGCTGCATATCGTAACCTGTTTTGACCGGGAGACAGTAAGCTTTCCAAAAATATCTGGCATCACTATTTTATTATTAATAAAAGTAGATATGCAACCATTGTAATTATAATACGTTTGCGGAAGCGGACAATTTTTGAAATATTATCATTTGATGGTGACCTTGTTTGACCTTGGAGTCACGCTAGTTCTGCGATAGGCCTCGTTGTGGTGGGGATATCTAGGGTGTACAATCTGGGTTTTTATATGGGGAGGGGGGGCATTTAAGTATGTCCATTAAGTAGTGCCTATCGCTCGCCTATTGAGGATATCTAAATGAATATCATGAAATTATATTGGTCATATTCATATATGCATACTATGATTTGTTCACTGACGTAAGCACACACAGATACCCTGAAAACATTTGTACACATCATTTTGATTGTTTGGATTTTACAATTCGAGATTATTGAAAAAAAGTAGTATATATTTTAATGGCGATGCTATATTAATGAGTTTATGCAAAAATGCTCAAGGGTGCCAGGATGGCATCCGTCGGATGATTGACTTTGAATGTTTGAACATCACAAAAATGAAAAAGAAAAACATCGTGCAGACCCTAAAGCGTGCAGACTCTGATGCACGCTTCACTGGCCTACACCCGGCTAAGTATTGTCCGCCAGTTAGCAATTCTGCCTCGATGTAATGCGGCAGTGTAGATATATGATTCGCGAATTGTTTTCCAGTTAATACCAATTGGTGAGGTTTATAAGGGAATATACAAGAAGTACTCCAAAAGAACGTATCCCTTATTTTCCTACTAATTCGTCCCAACTTAATCCTTTGGTAGCTCTAGGTTAAACTTTAGCACATGCACGGTTAGCATAACAAGTGCTCGGTTCGCTTATTATATGCCGAAGTATACGAATTCAACAAATGTGTGTTGGAATTGTTCGACTCGCATATTGCTTACAACGTTTCTTGCAGAACGGAGTGCTGTCAGCTCTTCCTTTCTGTACGACGTTTGTCATGGCCATTGTTGGCTCTCAATTGGCCGACTTTGTGCGGCGTAAAAAAATCCTCTCAACCGTTCACACAAGAAAAGTCTTCCAATTTGTCGGTAGGTCAAACAATCGGCAACACCACCGCAGCAATGTTACGATCATGCACTGATAAGTCGTAATTTAAAGGTTAATATAATCGTTATTCAAAAATTATAAATAAATGAGACAATGTTTGACAAAAATGCACCATTACTGCTTAAACATGCTTTTACATATGATAAAATAGCTGTTATTAAAAATCGTTTTAGTGCGTAAAACACTTTAAGTACTTGTTATCCGCTAACGTCGCAAAATTGATATAAAGTAATTGTTTATTGTTAGGCGCGTGTGAAAGACAGCCCTACGACCCACCCGCTCGTGCGAGGATCCTTGACGTAAATTTACATAACTCGGTAGCAAACACGAAGAGCATTGCGGACTAATGTCAAAATTATAATTCTGGCGAATGAGTTTGTACGTATAACTTCGGGAGCTATCAGGAACTGGTTGGACTTCGGCCAAAAGTACGGAAACGTCCGGAAATTCACGAACTAACGTTTTAGAATTCTATACTCTTCAACGTACATTTTTATGGTAAACAAAATTGCAGATACTTAAAAGATATAACTATCTATGTTAGTTTGACTATCATAAGTATGATCAATTGTCAATGAAACCGGTTCCATACACTTTCAAGAAACTAAACAGTACTGTACGTATGAGAATACGCAGTCTAACTGAAATGAAAAACAGACTTGTACAAAAAGAAAAACTGACGTATTACTTTCAAAGAGTTAATTTGCGTATCTGCGGTTTTGTGCGATGACCGATAGGTTTCACGGTACCGGCCGCCATGGTGGTCGCAATGGGCTACACGAAGAGCTCGCAAGTGACTGTGGCCGTCATCTTTTTGACGATTGGCGTGTGTTTCACAGGCGTGAGTCGGTCAGGGTATCCAGTCAACCATGTCGACATCGCTCCTAGGTATGTTCATAATAATAACAAACGAAAATGGCCATCCTCTAGATGGCGCCACTTACATATTCTCCCGATTTGCGCCACATACACATCATCCAGATGGCGCCACACATACACACGCTCACATGCTTGCACCCTCGCGCGCACACACACACACACACACACACACACACACACACACACACACACACACACACACACACACACACACACACACACACACACACACACACACACACACACATGCACAAGTGCATGCACACACACGCACGCACGCACGCACGCACACGCGCAAACATACACTCATACGGTTACTGAATTAATGGTAGATAATATATTTCACATAATTTTATATAGCACTCCATCCCAAACATTGTTCTGGGACGCTTTACAATGTTTAATGAAAAATAAAACTAATTAAAATATAGTATTGTTATTATTATTATTAGGCATTGTTCGATTTTAAATATCTACATTGTATTCATCAAATAATCACATGCTGAGTTCCTATTCAACTCTGCAACCTTGCATTCGCAAATCTCTGTTGCCGCAGTCCATCCGTCTCAGTGTCTTCTTCTTTTACCCTCCACTCTGAGGTATTCGCTTTCTTATTTAACTCCATCCATTCCGTCCACGTGCCCAGTCCACTTTATTCGACCCCTTCAAAGTTTCTCCTTCTGCTCGCGGCATCGCTTCCCAGCGACGGTACCGCCTCGTATAAAAAGGTTTTAGCACGTGATTCACCTGTGAGAGGTGACACATACGTGTTTGTCTCCAGATACGCCGGAATACTAATGGGAATATCAAACACCATGGCAACGGTCCCCGGGGCAGTGTCGCCGACCCTCGCTGGGGCCTTGACCCCGAATGTAAGTCGTACATTCAACATACACATTACTGCTAACAACATGACTGTTTTCTAACAGTCGTAAGTTACGTATACACTCGACGTATTGCTGGTTATCGTGTCAGCTACGTCACTCGTGTGCGTGCGTGTGTGCGTGTGTGCGAGTTACATAAACGGCTCTAATGCTACGGAATCGTTTATACCTAGATATCAAATAATAGTTTGTATAAGATAAAGCATGTGTTTGACAGTATTGATACCGTTACACATACAAACTGTTGCACTCTGGAGTCATCTGGGTGTTTTGCTCTGGAGGGCAATTTTGTTTAATCGTGTTACGTATTGTTAACTCAATTGATGCATGAAGGGATCATCTTTTGTGTGCAGGGCACGCAGGCCGAGTGGCAGCGAGTGTTCTTCATCTGTGCCGCCGTCTACATGTTCGGCACCGTCGTCTTCTCGTTCCTCGCGCGCGGGGAGGAGCAACCGTGGGCACGGTGTGACGCGAGAACTTCGACGACGTCCACCGTCGGTGCTGGCACCATGGTCGACTACACGAACAAACGCGGTCGCTACACAGAGATCTCGCAGAAATAGACGCAGCCCCTCGAGTGGCCTTAGAGGTAGTGGATTCCTGTGAGGGTGAATCCGTAAATGACGCTGCCATTGTCGATGATTGTTAATGTTAGGAAAGTAAATAAATAAAATAATAAAGAGAAACTAAAAAACGTTTTAACGAACGTAGTCTGTGTAATGTACAAGCAATCTGCGATCGGCTTACCATGTGTCGGTACTGTCGAACGTCAGTGTACAATCGACGATAACTATCGATTATGTCTGTCGATACTTAACTATCGGGATACATCTATAATTCAATGTACTGCTACACCACTACATATCAGCAGTGTCATCTATATATCAATGTGCGGCACTGGCGCCGGAATGAAATTAATTTTGAGTGGGCTCAGCCGGAGCTTCAGCACCATTCAGCTGTCGGATGTTGAAATCGGAAGATGGAGTGGGGCAGAGGGGTTGCTGTTGAATATTTATTTCATCAAAAACCTTCAACTGCATCAGCTTAAATGCTCCCCAAAGGCACCACCGCCACGCTCTCCAAAAACTCCTATTGTACACCATGATACTCATAAAAAACCTCAAATGCCACCCAAAAGTGCACCTCCTTCCCTAGATATTGGGAGGTTAATGATAGCTCCAGCCCCAACCAAACTATTGTTGGTCCCAGCCTCCACGTCATCCGGTTCCGGCGCCTAAATGCGCTGACTGTGTAGCTTTGTAAGTATATGTCATCCCAGGCTCCACGGCACACTCTTCTCTTTCTATGTCCAATAAACTAATTGCAATATTTACCTCAGATCTACCAACTGACTATGCATTTGAAACAGTACAAATGTAGTTATTTATTTTTCAGCGAACAAACTGTGTGGTGAGACATTCCCCTGGGGGCGCCACCGCTAAGAATTTAAGAACAAAATAGTGTTATGATGATAACAGTTGGCACTGGCTTGTTGTTCCATGGGTAGGTTTAACCAAGCTAGTATAAAAGAATCAATCTAATTGCTGCTGATAGATGGCGAAGTGAATGTTAGCCCCACTGTGCCCTACTTTGTTGTTGACAATGTTAGCCCCACTGTGCCCTACTTTGTTGTTGACAATGTTAGCCCCACTGTGCCCTACTTTGTTGTTGACAATGTTAGCCCCACTGTGCACTACTTTGTTGTTGACAATGTTAGCCCCACTGTGCCTTACTTTGCTGTTGACAATGTTAGCCCCACTGTGCCCTACTTTGTTGTTGACAATGTTAGCCCCACTGTGCCCTACTTTGTTGTTGACAATGTAGCCCCACTGTGCCCTACTTTGTTGTTGACAAAGTTAGCCCCACTGTGCCCTACTTTGTTGTTGACAATGTTAGCCCCACTGTGCCCTACTTTGTTGTTGACAATGTAGCTCCACTGTGCCCTACTTTGTTTTTGGCAATGTTAGCCCCACTGTACCCTACTTTGTTGTTGACAATGTTAGCCCCACTATGCCCTACTTTGTTGTTGACTATGTAGCCCCATTGTGCCCTACTTTGTTGTTGACAATGTAGCCCCACTGTGCCCTACTTTGTTGTTGACAATGTAGCCCCACTGTGCCCTTCTTTGTTGTTGACAATATGCTCAGTCAACCTATATTTGTAGGATTTCGTAAAGATGGAATAGGGTTAGGGTCGTGTGCGTGTGTGTGTGCGCGCGTGTGTGCGCGTGTGTGTGCGTGTGCGCGTGCGTATGTGTGTGCGCGAGTGTGTGCGTGTGTGTGCGCGTGTGTGTGCGTGTGTGTGCGCGTGTGTGCGCGTGCGTGCGCGCGTCAATGCATGGGTGTATGTGCGGTGTGCGTGTGTCTGTGTGTGTGTGTGTTTGTGTACGTGTATGTAAGTGCGTACGTATGTGCGTGCGTATCGCGTGTGCGCGTGAATTATTATAAACATTGCCGACACTGACTGAGTAGCTAGGCCTAGGCCTGCGCCATCCATTTCAATCAAGCGCTCTTTTTGTAGGTAGTCGAAGTTTCTAGTTTCGTTATTTTGAGAGACTCTTGATGGCCATAGACCTGCGCGTGTTCAGCGGTGACCGAGAAAGACACGCGTCCATTAATAACTGTTTCTATTTCAACTGACTATATAACATGTTCCATTTTAAATTGCATGACTGAAAAAGAATAATAGAGCAAAAATTTATTGTCAGAGCTTATTGGATCATTCTGGTTGGCGTATTTATGTGTGTCAGGATGGCCGAGCGGTCTAAGGCGCTGCGTTCAGGTCGCAGTCTGGTTCTCCAGGCGTGGGTTCGAATCCCACTTCTGACAACATTTTTACTACCTCCTTTTAATTATACGCAACCATTGAAAACTGATTTTGCTTATTTTCTTCATAGGGAAGATTTTCCTTAATTCTACGTTAAGGAATTATTCCGTAGATTTTCACAACAATGTGTCCACTTGCTGGATTCGTTAATATAACCTAGACACAATTGCGCTACAAGTGCCTCTTCAGTCCGCGCGGGACAGATGCGTAATTTACTTCTAGAGTCGTGGTAAATAATTATAGTGCCAGCGAGTTCGAGACATTATTCTCTATGATTAGTTCATCTCCAGAACATCTAATTATGAACGGGAAAATTTGAATATTTCTGGACTACAACAATATAATTGTAGGCAGAATCACAACAGCATACGTCACCATTAATGTAAGTGTGGAATTTTGCTTCATCACACATGTCGCCTGTAATATGGGAGATATCCGTGTATCGATCACGGTGGCTGTCGTACCCCGGGACTAATATGGCTTGCGATTGCTCCGTCATCAGAACTAATCCCCGTGCGTGTCTTTGATACTGGTTCAAACGTAAACATTCTGATTGCAACTCTTATAAACTTCGTGATAGGATGAATGTTAAGAAGGATGGCGCGGATTTATCAGAATACGACTGCGGATGCAACACTATTGACTTTCAAGCCGTTGACGTGCATTAGTGGAACTCAAAAAAGTAGATTATAATATAATCTGAAGTGTTCCTTATAGTGCGGTAATTATGGAATATCTTTAACGCGGTGCGGTGTTTTGTGTAATATTTTTTATGAATAATTGCTACGTTATACTTGAAATTACATAGTCCTTTAAAGCAAATGCTGAACTAGACTAAACGAGGAGAAAATTTAAACTGGGCTTACCAAAAAAACATTGGAGAATGCGGGTATCGATCCAGGTACCTCTCACAGCTGAGCATTCGTTTTTGTGCAGGTTTGTACTTTAGCCATGTATTTTCCTTTTTTGCGATAAGGATGAACCTAAAGTGACTTGAATATAGACACGACCAGTTCATAAGGTTCCAATGGTTGCAACTTGTTTTTTACTGCCTGCCTCGCATCTGAGAAAGGCTAACACAAACGTTTGTTTTACTGCTACTGCCGTTGGTCTAAATTTGGGACATAAACGGATCCTCTGAGGATGACAAGCACCCTTACAGTGACTACCCTCAGTGCCAGCATAGAAATGTTGGCTCGGTGATAATGTTCTGTAATGGCTGACTAGTTGAATGAAACCTCACGAGACCACAACAGTCTAGTCACGATACGTACAGATTAGGTTAGTGAGTTAATAGAAAGTTACCGAGCGCTAGAAGCAACGAGGACTAGGAGAATATGGCTATGTTCATATCGAAAAGTTTTTATTTTAGTGAGTTCCTTTACTTTTACCTATGGAGAGGCTTAGCTGCTGGCAACGCGTATAACATGCACTGGCTATAATATTTCATGATGCATTACTTTTTATGTTAGCCAAATTATTACATTAAGACTTTTCAAATACATGGATCCTATATGTGTAGTGTCGCCTATGTGTTAAATTTCACCACATATAACCAAATGTGGCAGTAACACAACATTTGTCAGAAGTTGGATTATCTCCTTGTAGACCGCTGTGTCATACAATACAATACAACTTTATTGATCCCAACATTGAGAAATTGCACGTCTGCCGTCAACTCTAGTGCATAAAACAAAATCAACCCTCACGCACTCATACATTAAAAAAAATTGTAATATAAACAAGTACTTTATAGCAGTACCAGCTCAAGTCAAGCATTCACTAAGTAATCATGCAAATGAATTATTATAACTTAGTTTAAGTATCACATTTACACACCCACACCCACACTCATACCCACACACACACCCACACACACACCAACACCCCCACACCCACACCCACACACCCACATCCACACACACACCCACACCCACACTCACATCCACACCCACACCCCCACATCCACACCGACACACCCACACACCCACACACCCACACACCCACACCCACACCCACACCCACACACCCACACACCCATACACCCACA
This sequence comes from Paraescarpia echinospica, assembly GCA_020002185.1. Classification (NCBI taxonomy): domain Eukaryota; kingdom Metazoa; phylum Annelida; class Polychaeta; order Sabellida; family Siboglinidae; genus Paraescarpia; species Paraescarpia echinospica. The sequence continues at coordinate 64,720,680 of CM034537.1, forward strand.
CTCACACACACACCCACACCCACACAACCTTGCATTATATCCGCTACTGCGTACATGTTGTAGGATTAAATATTCGCGATGTTCAAACGGCAAGAACTCAAAAACAAAAAACAAATCATAGGTTCATCCAGCGACAAACTTTTAGATAAGATTATTATCTTTACTGTGATATTAAAAAAATATTAAATCCCATTGCAAGTTTAAGCATTCGCAATAAGTAAACACAATTCCTCAGGGCATCCAGCGACATGTTTGTAGGTAAGATTATTATCTTTACTGTGATATAAAAATATAAAATTCCGCGATTGCAATTTTAGGTACGACATGAAACACCAACCCACATAGATGCGCGCCATGCTAAACCCTAGCAGTGCTCCATGCGGTGACGTCACCACGACCGCTAGGTTTCGCAACAAACTTTGCAGAAAATGTACAGAAAAGCACGACCAAACGGGGCTTTGAACAGGGTGACGGAGGCGGTTAAAATTTAGTTGAATATCAGGCCACTATTTTTAGAGTACATTTCATTCAGATTGGGAATAAAAAAGATGAATTTCGCGTAATCTTTAACTATGTTGTATTTTAAGAACCTATGAACGTCGGGCAGTGAATTTTTGAAATAATATTATGGTTTGCAGACCCAGCCAATTGTAGCTGCCCCGTAAAACCTCAAGATGTTTTAGAATACTTAGCAAGATTGCCATCCAATGCAACAGCAATTGGTAATCCAGTGTTGACAAAACCTACACCAACTTCTCAGCAAAGATGGGATTATGTCAAACAGTGAAATGTGCATGTTAAGTGCCTGGATCATTGTTCCAGATTATTTATCCCCAAATTATCATTCATATAATTGATAATCATTACGTGGTTCAAACAGCTTATTAACAAACGACTGTTAAGCTATTGTTTGAATATACAGTGACAAGAAATATATGTATAATTAGACATATCGCAACTGCTGGCGATTGTTTGTTAGTTATTACGCTCTGCGCGTCAATCAATCGGCTCTCTATATGTGGCTATATCAACTTGTCATCGCGCGGCTGATCGGATCCGAAATTACTCACATAAGTAAAAAAAAACATAGAGGGTGTAGTGTTTGCTCAAATTACCACTCACTCCAAATTATGAACTATATAACATCCCGCTATGCATTTACCACTAGCGCCAAATTATGTAGCGGCCGCCACATAATTAAGGAGCGGCCGGCTGTACAAAAATAAGTATATATATATACATATATATATATATATACATGGCACTAACGGGCTTCGGTATTATAGTGCATTATGAAATATCTTTAATTCGGTGCAGTTTTAGTATAATATATTTAGGAATAAATACTTGGTAATAATATTAATTTTGAATTACTTAGCCTGTTAAAGCAAATGCTAAGTGGCAAGGGCAGGAAATGGAAAGATGGCTTACCAAAAATACATTGGAGAATCCGGGTATCGATCCCGGTACGTCTCACATGCTAAGCGAGCGCTCTACCATTTGAGCTATTCCCCCAGTTATCGCTTCCTTGCAGGTTTGGACTTTAACCATGTAGTTTCTTTTTTATCCGATAAGAATGAATGTAAAGTGACTTGCACATAGGCGCGACCAATGTTCCAATGGGTGCAATGTTTGGCGACTTGTTTGTTTCACTGTCGAGCGAAAACAACTCTCTTATTTGGAGAGCCAGATTAAGCTAACACCATGCATTGTCTATTGTAGTGTTACTGCTCTCGGTAGGTTTGTTCAAATCACCATCCACCCTTACATTTTGAACGATCCAACAAGACCATATTAACAACAATACTATGTTCCACTCCACAGATGGCGCCACAATATTTCCTCCTACGATACGACGATTAAACCACCGCCCATCCATATGTTATGAAGACCTACGTTTTGTGGACGTCGCAGACTTAGGCCTTGTCCACATCTAATTTTCAACCGAATTATGATACGGATCAACTAATTCGGCTCTGTTCACATACACAAAGTTAGGCCGGATTAAAACGCCAACCGAATTAGTGCACCAGGAGGCGTGGTGTGCGGGTCATAAGTCATACGCCGCGCGAGACTACAGCCCTCTGCCATCCAGCAACGCCGTCATCGCCGAATCAAAACAAACGGAGCGTTCACATTGGTTTGATCTGCATCCTAATTCAGTTAGCCGAATTCTAATTAATCGATTTTCCCGCATTGGAATTCGGGCAGCTTAATGCGGATCAAGAGTGTGAATGATGCGCTACCCTAATGCGGATTAAAGTTATGTGTGAACAAGGCCTTAGACCGATCGATTTTTGTGATGTGATGGTGGCAACTGAGTTTTGTTAAATTGCAGTAATATAAACGTTAGGTCTATTGCTGGTACTATACAACGAATTATTTGCGTACACGACAATTTTCGGGCCGGGAACGGGAACGGGAACGGGAACGGGTACGGGAACGGGAACGGGAACGCTAACGCCACTGTTGTGGAATATAGTTACTGCACATATAATTGTCGTGAATTTAAACGTAGGGCCAAAGTAAGGATCGATTTAATACCATCTATAATTGTTAGGACCATATAATTATTAGAAATAACCTAAAAAGTATACTTGGTTGTTATTCTCGGTGATATTTTATTTATCTGACTGTAATTGAGCTACAGCGTATGCATGCATATATCTTTGTATGTTAAAGTATGTATGTACGTATGCATGTAAGTGGGTATGTTAACGTTCCTATCTTGTGCGCCAAGTTCAGATGTTAAACTATGACTTTTAGAATGAAAATCAACGGTTGTATTTTTTTATAGTAAAATCCCCCGTGGTTAGGGTTGTTACCGGTTACCGGATGTTAGACGAACGTTAGACAATTGACCTATCCATCTCGTGACTTGTTGCTAGGGAAAAGATCCGTCAACCAGCCCATCAACAATTGGATACCGAACACATGATGCGTTCGGATAATACATCGTAGAGACAAAATGACACTGCAAAGTTTTAAAGAGACAACCGTATGCGGACATGTTTGATCTAGCTGGTATTATGCCGCCCTTGTAGTGTAATGCACGTATTACAGTTATAAACATCGATGGCAAAGGCACATCTTAACGGAGGTCGCGCGCATAATTTTGATTGTAACATAGGCAAATCACGACGTACTAGATCCATCAGTTGATGACGACGTTCCATATGTTCGACAACCATTTTGATGCTTAACGGACACGATGCTAGGCAACAGGTCACGTGACTGATAGGTAAATTGTTAGCAATATCACGCATGTTCTGTGCGATTGTCGGTGACGTTTTTACTTTTACTGACTTGCAACAATCGCTAAGAACATACGGTGCGTTGCAAAAAAACTAAGTTTTGCTGTCATGTTGGTTAAACGCCAGGTACGACAACTTCGGAAATCCGTGTGCAACAGACACGCATCAATACGTCAATATCTCGAATAGTGACGAGTAAAATACATAATTAGAGTGAGGAACTGCCGGAGGTTTAAGGTGGGAATGTAATTTCAGTCAACTGAGTCTTGAGTTTTGTTTTACATTGTATCAGTCAATGACTGGAGCTCACATCTTACGAGCTGCTTACAACGTGAGTCAGGCCCACTCTCTCTCTATATATATATATATCTCGCTCTCTCTCTCTCGCTCTCCCCCCCCCTCTCTCTCCCCCTCTCTTCATCTGTCCCCTCTGCTCATGTAAATTGATATACAATGATCAATTTACATTATATATATATATACGGGCCCTGTATATATATATAAATATATATGTGTGTGTGTGTGTGTGTGTGGTCTACTATGTTCATGCGAACGTACGCACGTTCGCATGCCCGTATAAGCAGTACCAGCTCTTCCAACCAGATATATGGAACTGTCTGAAGAAAAACCGGAAACATTTCGATCAATTACACACGGAACATTCCGTATTATTATTTAACGTTTCCTACATTTATTTCGATTAAACTGATAAACAACCATCGTAGATAGTCGTACACAAATCGATGACAGTAGTTGTACAATGATACAAACAATAATTATGTTTTTCGTCACTGTGGTCTCGATGATTTTTAAAACAACCATTTATCGAGAAAAGTTCATACACGATGTGACGACACACCAACTGTGTGCGAATTTGTACATTACAATTATTATAATGTAAACGTGCAGCATTGGTCGAATGTCACAAATTGGGAGCGAACAAACCCAATTTAAACAGAATACAATGTACAAACACGGAGAAGACAGAGCAACGGCGAAGACAAGAATCTATGTTGCAACCGAACGCCATAAAATGTATAGGAAACAGCATCACAAGTCTGAAGGGGCTGCTTTATGAGGTTTTTGTTAAGAACATCACAATGTGTACGAATGGTAATAACGATGTAATAGGTACTGCTCCGTTGACACCGTACCAATTCAGCCCCGATATCAACACCGTATCGATTCTGCCCCTGATATCAACACCGTATCGATTCTGCCCCTGATATCAACACCGTACCAATTCAGCCCCTGATATCAACACCGTACCAATTCTGCCCAATTCTGCTCATGACATCGACAACGTACCAATTTCTAAGTAACACTGATACTACACGTTGTCCACACCCGACTATGTTCTTGTTTATATGACTAAACACATACATTTGATGTATGTAAATAATACATTATTAGCCCCCAAAGCAAGTACAAAACCTTTACAAATGTTCGAAGGACAACGAACGTAGATACGTGATTACGTCAGTTTAGGACGCAAATATCTACACCAACGCAAGAAATAGAGAAAGCCCCTTGATTGAGCAACGCAAAACGCGTTCACCATACAAGCATGCATGCACGCACGCACGCACGCACGCACGTACACACACACACACACACACACACACACACACACACACACACACACACACACACACACACGCATTTACTAACACACAATGCATACATACACATATCATGGATTCTTGATCAAATAAGCACCTTTTCATCGTTCACACAAGTTGACAATGTCTTCACATCACTACGCACAGGCTAAGGCGGAGTCAGGACGCACTAAACACCAGAGCTAGATGTGCAACTCAGAGGGTTGACGATTTGCAGCAGATCAGTGCGCTTTGCATTGACGAAGGCACCTAACGCTGTTCACTTCCCAGCAGAATGTGCTGCGTAATTTCCGGTCGCCATACATCCTGGACACTTCACTATCATAGGCAACTCAATCGACACTGGCACTTTGGAAACAAGCACCATCTCGTTGTATTGGTCGAGTGTTTATCGATAATGCATCTTCGTAAGTTCGTCTGTCGGAACGAGGCACCAGCTGTCTTCTTCGCAGCATAAATAATTGGCTAATTAAAACAAGAGTAACTTTTGGAATGGCCTGTATAGCAGCGTCCCGGCGTCGCGTTGTTTCCAGCTCGAACATGAGCCACAGTTGCAAGCGATGTACAGACACTTTCTAGTCCGAGCAACATTGTTCAGGCGGCCGTCTATTTCTGCGTGATCTCCATGTAGCGACCGCGTTTGTTCGTGTAGTCGACAGTGGTACCAGCACCGACGGTGGACGTCGTCGAAGTTCTCGCGTCACACCGTGCCCACGGCTGCTCCTCCCCGCGCGCGAGGAAAGAGAAGACGACGGTGCCGAACACGTAGACGGCGGCACAGATTAAGAACACTCGCTGCCACTCGGCCTGCGTGCCCTGCACACACAAGATGATCCGGCCATGCATCATTTCATTTAACAATACGTAACGAGATTAAACAAGATTGCCACCAAGAGAAAAACCCTCAAAATCTGTAATACTAGTTCTAATTAATCTCATCTCAATCTTCTTGTTTCTAGGGTCGTTTTAACGAGGGTGGTGAGAGGTATTGGGATAGATATCCGGTTTCCCCGGACGTTTTATTTGCTTTTTAAACCTACACGAGCACTCTCGGCAGACGGATTATAAATGTATATATTAAATCCCACGCCAATCTTGACGTACAAATAATACTTTACTACTAAAACGAAGTGTGATAACAAAAAGAGGACGAAGACACAATAATCGCTACTTTGTCTCATTGTCAACGAAACATGTTGGACGCTACTGCATTTGTTTCAGTTTACGTACATTGAGTGGAAAGCTATTTCGCTGCAAATAGTAGACCATGAAACCACATGTATCATTTAGGACAGTATCAAAAACTATTCCATGTTGCATTAGAGATACTTACTAAATGTAACGGACGCACGCACATACGTATGCACAAGTGGCCACACTCACGGCATACGAATGACGTAGCTGACACAATAACCTATATACCAGGCATTATTTATACGTAGCTTACGACTGTTAAAAAACAGTCATGGTGTTAACAATAATGAGTATGCAGAATGTACGACTTACATTCGGGGTCAAGGTCCCGGCAAGGGTCGGTGACACTACCCCGGGGATAGTTGCCATGGTGTTTGATATTCCCATCAGTATCCCGGCGTACCTGGAGACAAAACACGTCTGTGTCACCACTCGCAGTCCGCATGTAGCCACTGGATGGCGCATGTATGGAAGCATTCACCAATATGGATTTGTATTTTAGAGATAAAGAAAAGCAGGCATCATACTTGGTGAATCACAAATTAAAACCGGTTTTACACGAGTCGATGCCGTAGCCGCGTCGAGGCAATCCCGTGAACCGAGGGAGAAAGTTTGTATAAAGGAAGGGTTCAAGATTAACTTTTGGAGGAGTCGGTTAAAGTGGACTGGGCACGTCGAAGGAATGGGTGGAGTTAAAGAAAAGAGCGAATACCTCTGAATGGAGGATAGGAGATGAAGGGTCGGGAGGACTGCAAGAGAGATTTGGCGGGATTGGGAGAGGAATGGTAAACGAGACCGAAATATGCGGTGGAGACAGGTGGTGCAGACGCAGTGCGCGAGCAGTGAAGGAAAAGAAGAAGAAAAAATTCGAGGACGAGTCTCGGGGCAATCTGACGACGAACTACGTGGAAAAAGGAGAGCAACAACAACTGGAGTAAAATCGTCGACAGAAGAAAGAGACGGTGACACACGTGACCATACCTGGGCGCGATGTCGACGTGATTGACGGCGTAGCCAGAGCGACTGACGCCCGTGAAACCAACGCCTACTGTAAGGAAGGTTATCGCCAGCTGCACTTGCGAGCTCTTCGTGTAGGCCACGCCGATCACCATGACGGCTGGGATCATGAAACCTGTCGGCATCGCATAAAGCTGTAGAGAATGTTATACAGGAACATTCACTGTACGAAAGTAACAAGTCAATGTTCCTTTTTATAACTCTTACAGATTTATTGTTGTATATATATATGATCTGCTATGTTTTTGAAAATGTTGTTTGCTTGCATTATAAGGTTGTTTTTTGTTAACCTGTTCCGAATTTAGTTGGTTAGTTTGACAACATTTTATCATGAATATAGTATTGTTTATTTTCTTACGACTTATCGGTACATGATTGTAGCATCTCTGCGGTAGTGCTACCGCAGGCTGACGTACCGATAGACTGGAAGATTTTCCGCGTGTGAACAGTTGTGAAGACCTTTTTACTCCGCACAAAGTCGGCCAGCTGAGAGCCAAGAATGGCCATCACAAACATTGTGCAGAAAGGTAGAGCTGACAGCAGCCCGTTCTGTAAGAAACGTTGTAAACGTGAGAGTCTAACAACTTCAAGACACAGTGGTTGAAGTCGAACACTTTGGCATGTAATAAGCGTATCCAACACTGGGTAACATTTGTTATGTTAACTGTAATTGCATATGAAAATGTTTTAACCAAGCTTAGGACGAACTAATGAACAAATAATGGCACGTTCTTATACAGTACTTTCTCATAAACCTGCCCAGTGGGTCACCAGTGTGGATTAACCGGGGAAACAACGTGCACTGTCAGATTGACAGAATTGCTGATCGGCGGCCAAAGGAAATAATACCAGAGCAGACTGTTACCTTCTTGACGTCCGTCCTGAAGACGTCTCGTATGTACATGGGGATACACGACACGAGGGTGTAATTGCCCCAGTTGTTGCACGTGTGTGCGACGATGATGGCCCAGAGTGCGGGAGATCGCATGAACTCCAGCCACGGCGTGTGCTCGATCTGTCGGGCGGAACAGATCGCATTACTGAGGAAATAAGACAGTCGAACAACAAAGACAACATTCCGAAGAACAATGTAATTGATTTTGTTGGTGTGGACGAACATGACGAACAAAACGGGAAGGAAAACATCGAGGCACTTAAATGTAAATACACACACGCACACACTCTCTTAAACATTTAACAGACAGTGTTTTTATAACTTGGATTGTTATTTTCTTGTCTGGAGGTAGCATAACAGCAGCAACCCGCACCTTCTTGTAGGCGCCCGATCCTAAACTCTTGGTAATAAAGCACTTCTCGGCGGCCGTAATTCTCGGGTGTTCCTCTGGCGTGTTGTATGCGACGTACATGAAGACGATGTAACACAATAAGGCAACGATTCCTGCAAGCAGAGTGGACAGAGAATGTAGCACATTGCGAGAGACATAACGCGTGTTGGCACCTAAACCTAGCACTCATCGCTCGGCACCAGTGAATTGTTGACAGTTTGTTGCCTATGTTGCATCGTGCACCGACCAATTGTTTTGTTGCAATATGCACGACTTCCTATCGACGATAACATCAATTTGTTATTGTTTTGGTCCGGTGTGTATGAATGCCGTGTAAATGCATACATGCATGCATGCAAAAGTATACAGATATAATTATTATAGACGGAGGCGCACACACGTGTGTACATATACAAACGCATACACGCAAGCACGCACACATGCAAACATACTTGTCCGCACGCATGCACGCTCGCATGCACACACACACACACACACACACACGCACGTACACACAGTGACAACGAATAAACGCGACGTTGTCCGGAGAGGTTCACACGGACTGCCGACTTACCGTATATGTAGAAGATCATTGGCCAGCCATTGTCCACTGAACTGTGACACAAGTAGCCGGAGAAGGACATCGCTGCCACCGTGCCTACCATGATACCTGCAGCAAATCAGACCGCACGAATAATGGCCTTGCTTTCATCTCTGTTGAAGTCTTTTAATAAGTACATGTTAGAATATATACAGTTATGACTTCATTGTGTGAGTGTGTGTGTGTGTGTGTGTGTGTGTGCGTGCGTGTGTGTGTGTGTGTACGCGCGCCTGTGTATTTATTTTCTCGATGTGTATACATAGACTAGACATATGTCGTGAATTCTTACCAGACTGTGAGAACACAATCAGTTTGCTTCTCTCCATCGGAGGCGCCCAACGCCCCCACATATTGTGTGTTGTCGGGAAGAATACGCCCTACAAAGGGTGAAAGATGCAACTGTTTTATTTTATTTATCTCAACATGGAATATACATCCCGCTGCATAGACAATTTATTTGTTTACATGTATTATAAAATTTGGTTTGGGTTTTGTAGAAATATATGTGTCAACACGCAGTGGAGTATCTAGGATCTCGGAAGAGGCGAGGAAGAGGGAGGGACTCGCTTATACCGTAGTCATTGATTATTTTCAACTTGCTAACAATTAGTGACACAACAGGCTATATACAAAACAACGTTTATCTCTCCCCACTCTAAAGACACCACTGTCAACACATAACTTAGTTTAAATCTAAAACACGTGAGATGAAGGATCAAAAGTGAACAGCTTAGAGATGCCTTTCCGACAATATTCCCAGAACCGACCACAACACCGGCCAGAGTACTTAGTTATTAGCAAGACTTTAGCAAGACAGGCATAACCAAGGTCAAAGCTACACCAATAGTAGCGTATACGGACACGTCTACGGCCATTCTACTAACCTAGCAATGGCATATCCTCAAGCAAAACCATGAACATTGAAAACAAGACTGGATTGCAAGACTTAACATGTTGCCATCCCGAGCACAAAACCCATATGGCAAGTTGTCTAAGAAAGACTTCAGTTTATCTGCGCAGTAGCGTAAAGTGTAAAGCGCTTTGAACAGTGCTAAGGTCTGGATACTGCGCTATATAAGAACTTACCTTTACTTTTACCTTTTTTAATTTAAAATCCCACATTTTGTTATCTCTGTATAATTCGCCCTTTTGAGATATTTGCCAGTTGTTCTCTATTGTTCGTCCATTTTTCTAAATTGATAAAACAATCTTGATCGCAACTACGACGTTGGCAAATGCTGCCAGCAAACGAAGAAGACAGCGAAGACGGACTCACCATGCCGATGCCCATGATGATGCGGACGAATATGAGGAGATAGGGGTGGATGCGGGCGGCCATCGGGGTGACCATGGTGCAGGCGACCCCGATGAGTAGCCCCGTGCCCATGACGTGCTTGCCGCCGAACTTGGTGGCGAGCCAGCCACCCGGGATCTGGGTGAGGATGTAGCCGAAGTAGAAGGCGCTCAGGATGTTTCCCTGCAGCACCTTGCTCCACTCGAACTCGCCTTGCTGCCGGACAAACGCACACAGGTTACTGGAAAGTCATATATTTTGTATTGCATGTGATATTTCAACTCGGCGTATCCAAATACTAATTTACATACGTACATAGTCTTCTAACATGATGATTTCACCACTAAGATTGATAACCCGGTCGGATGACGTCATAACTTAACCTAACAGCTGGTCTTTGACAAAGACAAAGGATTCATAAGACGAATTACGTAATGTGCACGTGCCTTGAATGGTGTGCACGGGCTCGGAGTGATCAAAGTACAACTGCGCTTCACATATCAGTTAAGTGTGAACATCTCATAACAGATGCGCCGCCGGTGAAGTAAGTTTAAAACACTCACCCTCAAAATCATTATGGTACTGATCTGATCTGTTTTTATTATGCAATGTTGTTCCTCTATATTTCATGTCGTCAGGGGTGAGGCTGACCTCGTTACGAGGTGTGTTTAATCTGTCTATGAATATCGACCTATTTTCAACATGATGAGTGTGTTTTGAACCTATGCTTCTAAGTGCTGTGTGTGTGTCACATGTGTTGGTTATCATGGCACCCAATACCGCACGGTCATTTGTAGTTTGCAGCAGTTCTGTTGCGCTCCTTCCACACCATGTCGGCATACTATCTGCAACGGTTCCTTCAATCTATCCTGTTGTTACTCTAAGTTCTAACTCGCCCTTTGTCATTATATCGCCTATATTTTGCTTGTTGCTACATAGAGCCATGGCAGAACTGGGTCTATGTAGCATTGCAGTTCATGTTTTCTCACTTCGAGTGATATGTTTTTGTTTGCTAAAATGTTTGTCATGTTGTGTAAGGCTGTTTTGACCTAAGCAATTCGTCTCTTAATCTCATCGTTGCAACGACCGTCAGATGTTGTTTGTGATCCCAGATAGTTAAACGTATGGCTTTGCTTCGGTCTTGGACGGGGCAGTGCTTCTAACGTCCTACGCCGAACATTATTTCAGTGCGTACATGGCTTAAGGAGGTAAGAATTCTGTTCTCACCGCCTCTCAGACCTTCATTGTACAAGCTGAACTAGAAAGTCGGGACCTGTTCAGAGAAGGCGTAATGTTATCTGCATTTCAGCGCTAGCTTTGTCTGGCCATCTGCCAGTGAGAGCTTCTGTGAATGCGATAATTTGAAGGAGATCGATCGACCGTCTGACTTCGAGAACATCTACAGGCAACCTCCATACTCCTGACTCATCGGTGTAGTAGGCAACCTTCGTTTGCTGCCTTCAGCCTATCGGCCTCCGCTCGCAGCTTAAAACACCGTATAGTGTAACGTTTAACCCTTTCAAGGCCAGATTAATGCAAATATGTGCCTGTTATTGAATCCTATTAAATCAAGAGAATGTGCTGTGAGTGAATCATGTGATATACTCGGGTTGCATGAATGCAAATAAATAAATAATTTTTGATCCGATTCAAATAAAATGTTCACTACATCTGAAGAACTAATTCCTGGTGTAACTAGCCAAGTATGTGACATATTTGTCAATTTATTACCCAAATATGAATTGCTAAAGTTTGACAAAAATAAAATACTTAAATAATTTTCAACAATTTTTTTTTTTTTCCATTACTAATTAGCGGTTACATGCTGCGTATGAAATGTTCATAAATTACTATGCTACAGAATGGAAAACTAATTAAATGTCTATGGTAAATAAAACTGAAATAATTTAAGTTTTTCAGAGTGCATGTATTTTCAAGATTTTATACAAAATGGCGTTCTTTGTGATCATAGCCGTCATCTCGTCTGAACTATTAAGTTGGTGTTATGTTTAAAATGCGTAATCATAATGCAAAACATTCCCCTTCGATGGCAGCGTTCGTTATAAATTCGATTCGAAAATCCCATCAAAGTCCGAATTACTGGAGTTCGACATAATGACAATGTCGATAATTACACCAAAGCTAAAAAACACCACCGGCTTCGTTGCGCGGTGCATTAATACTTCTTTACAACAAAATAGACCGCTCAAAAGTTAGCATTTAATCGTAGAAATCGCCTGCGGACGCGTGTTTTGGAATAATTCCTGGGTGCTTCCATGTTTATGCCCGCAGCAAATGTTAAACTTTAATCTCATTGGCTGAAAATCACCATTAAAATATTCACTGCGTGGCGTAAAAGAGGGACCGGAAATTGTTTGTCGCTGCGTTCGACTACAAAACCGCGTGGTGATTGGCGCTATTTAGTCACGGAAATCGCCATCATTTCATCATTTGACGCTTCCCAGTGAAACTTCAATATTATTATATGTTAACTGCCGAAATAAATTGCCGTTATTGCATGACACTGTTTCGCGGTACCAGTTTAAATGTGCCCCTGTATTCGGGCGTATTCAGGCGTTCTGGCCGTGAGTGGGAGTCGCGTTGATTCGGGCGTTCTGACCACGAGAGGGTTAATGATAACAATAAAATAACTTCTATTGCGCCTAAATCCTTGGAAATCAAGCTCAAAGGTACATCAACACAAAAGGATTGGTCAATCTCAAAATCCATCAGTAGTATTGCAGTTGCCAACAGATGGGTCAAGGCGCTAGGGAGCTACGGCGGATAAGCAAGGTTGTCAACATAAGTTTTTAAATGACGACGGAATTTTGTAATATTTTCAACTGATCTAACACGAAGGGGGAGCATATTCCAAACAGTTGGTGCAGCAACAGAAAAAGCCCTAGTTCCAATGTTAGTGTTGACTCTAGGAACAAAAAGTAGGTCAGAACTAGATGATCGAAGCTGGATAGGTTTTCTTACAGGAGTAAGCAATGAATGCAAATAAGATGGTTGCTTACTGGACAGTGCCTGGCATGTAATGGTACAGATCTTAAATATTATAGGATATCGTACATGAAGCCAATGCAAATACTTCAAAAGTGGTACAGAGCGAAACAAAACGAGGAGATCTTGTAACTACTCTTGCTAGACCATTTTGGACACGCTGAAGTTTTGTAATATCCTTGCTAGCGATATTATAAAGGAGGGAATTGCAATAGTCAAGTCTGCTGCTAACAAGCGCTGTTGCAATAGTTTTAGCGACAGAAAATGACATATACCGGCGAATACGGCGAAGATCACGAATATGATAAAAACAGCAGCGACATGTTTGAGATATGTGTTGTCGGAAATTGAAGATACTATCAAAGATTACTCCTAGATTCTGCACCGAAGTTGCTGGCGTGATATTGTAGCATTTCTGCTATTTCTGGATGTTTAAATCTACTTTCCTGAAGTTTAATTTTATAAATGAGGAAGGTCAAGCCAGTAGTTAGACATATTGTTAACCAACCGCCTTGGTTACGTAATTACAGCAACTCGGTTGCATATGCGCTCAGTGAAGCGTGGTATTCTGTTGCTAGTGTTTCTAGGCAAGCAGGTGGTTTCACTGTAATCTTAGAGAGGGTGTTCCACAATACCTAGTTTGAATTGTATATTGCATTAGCCAATAGAAATGATGGAAACCTGTCATATGATGTGTAATTAGGTCTGCTTATATAAACGTTTGTTGTACGCATTTCGCCATCTGGGCGCTGGCGAAGGACTGGGACAGATCCAGGTTGCCCTGCTGCCAAGAGAATGGCAAGTCAAGTCGTAAAGCGTGGTGGGAATCGTTAACGTGGGTTACGTTCCCAAGCTTTTGTGTGTGTGTAATATTCAGTGTCCAGAGTGACTGTTCGATCGAGTTTCGAAGAATCCATGCCGCCACGTCAGCATTATATTGATACAACGTTCCGGTCGGCCCCAACGTATTTGCGTCGATGAGCAATAATCGCGACGCGCTCACCCAGCTCGGGCCATCCTCGAACAGCGGTCTCACAGCGACATCGTCAGAAAGCTTGACTGAATGCGACTCGTAGCGGCCGGCGGTAAACGCATACTGCCAGGCGTTGTCAATTGCGCGAACCCGTTCATCCGACTTCTCGATCGTTTGCGACAGGGCAAGACCTCTCGATCGAATTCATAGCGGCCGGCGATAAGCGTCTATTGCCCGGCTCCGTCTTTCAGTTGAACGTATTCAACTGAATTCGCAATCGTTTGCGACCGTGCGATTATTGAACGGACGCGACTCGAGAATTCGCGACGTACGACGGCAATCGTCAAGTGGCCGGCATCATCACTCGTGCGGCCGAGTTACACCGTTCTAATTGTGTTCTGAGCTCGGCGTGTTGACTTCAACAAACGTTCGTATATATTCGAGATGGGACTAGCCCAGTGTAAATGTCTATTTTCTGACTGAACGTATCTATTATTTGCTGTATTATGATTACTAGTTATCTGTGGTTTTGAAGTGAAGTAATATTACCCTTGAAGTATTCACACATATATATGTATGTGTGTGTTGTAACAAATTACTGTAATGATAGTCCGCGAGGACTAGCTTATACTGTGTATTTATATTATGGGAGTTATTCTTAGATAACACTTGGCGCCTAGTGTATGGTCGTGTAGCGGTATAATCCACCTTAGAAAGGAAGTGGAATTTGATAATCGAAAGATTCAGTGTAATTGTTTATTATGTTCTATTAAGATTTGGTTACGGGATTTCTTTATTCTGTTTATTTTGTTAATCGAGATATTTACCAAAAGGAATATAACTTGTAATAAAGTTTATTAAATTTTCCTCGTTCTTTGTTGCTTGTTCACGATAACCGTTCTTTCTCATATGCGTTGACCTTGATATATAAGAACCCTACTAGACTGAGCCATCTAGTGTACGGAGACCTCGCTAATCCGTGACAGATATACTGATTTAAAATACGCGTAGGGAAAACCATACAGTTTTCTACGCTGCATTGGAGTACCAATAATGATAAATTCAGTTTTATTTGCATTTAATTTCAACTTGCTGTCAGTCATCCAGTGGAAGATAACCTGAAGGCAATCACTAAGTTGGTTAACGGAGCCATTTGTATCCAGGGTAGCCAACGAAATGTAGATCTGAGTATCATCAGCATAAAGATGATGATTCAAGTTGTCTTTGTATAACAGAGCGTGGTATAAAGAATAAAAAGCAAAGGCCCAAGAACAGAACCCCGGGGAACACCAAATAAAGCCGGCAGTGCAGCTGAAAAGCAGTTCCCAATCTTTATCTATATATCAGTTAGATATGAAGAAAACCAGCTTAGAGCTGTGCCAGATATGCCGAACCACTTTAATTAGCGTTCATTGAGAATGTTGTGATCAAACGTGTCAAAAGGCGGCAGAGAGATCTAGTAAGGTAAGTGCAATCACTTTACCATTATTAATGTTCAACAACAATGCGAGACCTTAGACGACTTGCTACAACCTTTTCTAGTATGTTGAAAATAAAGCTGGGGTTAGAAATAGGTCTATAAGTATAATGTATGCATGTCGTCCCTCGCGGTTGCCTTGTAATTTGGGTGAAGCTTAGGCTCTGTGGCTACTGTTCTTTCTGCGCTTGCCCTCCACGCTCCCAATTTTCTACGCAACTTCCAGATATATTTAAAGCTAAACATGACGGTTATAAAGTGATATTTAAAGCTAAACATGACGGTTATAAAGTGGTTAACTTTGACCCTATTATCCCATGGACATGATATGTCTTCGAGGTAGTTCAAGTAGTGAATAATTTCGATAAAGGACGTATAAAGATTCGTTCACTGTACACACCGTCAAGTTGATATTGCTTATATCTGAAGATCTGATTAGAATGCAGCATTAATTTTATAGGTGGTCGTCAAGTCGAATGTAGTTGAATCCGATCTCAATAAAGCATCTCGAATACATAATGTTATTCAAATGCGTTTGAATGGTCTTACTACGAACATAAATTGGAGTAAATGACAAGTTTATGTCATCATCATATATTTGAAATGATACTAACAATTTTCAAATTACACATTTACAGAAACATTTACAGTTCTTCTTTTAGTATTATTTTGAATGTATTACTGTTCTTAATACTAAGAGTAAACATGTCGAAGGCATACCGCGGCTAGTTGCATAAATACTACCCTTAGCTTGAGAGGATGATTCTGACTAAAGGAGCAGAGGAGGCCTCTTGAGTGTGTTTCGAAGGAAGATCATTAGCATAGCAAAATCACACATAATAGAAACTATTTGCGTTGAATAAAAAAGAAACGGTCACCTTAAAGTAACTATACGTCAATGACACATTTGCGAACTACTTTTCACCGTAAATTACAGTGTATTGGCAAGAGATGATAACGGAATAGTAGCACAAATCAGACAAGATGTCAGTACGACAAACGAACTACCGGTACGTTCCCCATTGCACAATAACTTAAAACAATCCATGTACATGTATTAGTTCACTCATCATGGTGTCAAGACACGTACGTTTGGCGTGGTGACGACGCCTTCGTCGTCGATCTTGAATCCCGTCAACGTCACGTTGGCCCGCGTCATGCTGACGTTGCCGTGAGCGCCAGTCGGCTCCTTCACCATGCAGATGATCGCGACGCTGAGGTTGACACGCAGGAAGTAGAGCATCGCCATGTTGAGCATGAGGACGAAAGAGAGAGCGACTCGACACGACGTCCAGTAGGGAACTGTCAACACACATCATCACATACGTAATCATTATTATAATGTTCGCTGGTTGAAGATTTGAGGGCAGACGTAGGACGTGAAGAGTAGAATCACCATGTTTAATTGCATATATATTACGGTGGCTAAAATACTATCTTTATATATGTCTGTCTACGCACGGGTAGGCACGTGTAACACTGATATGCACAGACGCACACACGCCCACACGCACACACGCACACACAGAAATTGGACACATGACACATAACTTCCGCCCAGGTTAAGCTGTTGATTTAGGCTGCTGCTTGAGTCTTCACGTAAACTACTCGAGTTTGATTTAACGAGTGCTTCTGGTGCCGCTGCGTAAACCAAGTAAAACTACGCACTTTCTAACACCCAGTGCGCTTAGTATCAACAGTTACGCGGTACACTGCACTAGCGTTCACCGTTATTTATGTCTACGCGAATAAATTATTAGGGCCTATAATGCTGTGTCACACTTACATAGCAAATATTGCATACTCTATGTATTCCAACGAACCATATCCGATTGTAATTAACTAAGTAAATGTATAATTATTGTCTTTATTCCCGGTCAAACGTAACTATTTGTGATTCTTATGTGCATATGACCATTAACATTGTTGGCAACTTCGTACACAATACAGACCTATGCTTCCGCGAGGCTTAAGTTATAAATAGGTTTAAAACATTCATTGTGGTTTACACTTGAGCTGTAATCACAGCGTGGCATGCCGATGAAGTACTCAAGCAACGAACAAACAGCGGGCGAGTGCAAACTCAACACCGCGGGGCTTTCAGCTCAAGTGCGCACGGACGAGTTATTTGGACCGAATCAGCTGGCGACGTAAGGTCACGCTTATGACATAATTATATTACCGAGGCGATGACAACGTCTTTCTATGAAGGCAAAACACTTGTTGATATTTGGCTCCTCGATAGCCTATCGTGCACGCGCTAGACGGTACGTCGTCGGTACTTTGCCCACTAAATGAAGCAACCAAAGCCGCGTTTGTATAAGGCAAACTCCTCCACTCGCGACCTATCACATAATGTGCAGGTAAACAGATAAATCATCTCGCGTAATGGGCTGTTTACTTGTAGGTAAGCATTTTCATAAACTCAAAGTCACGCAGGCCAGCAGGCGTCACACAATGCCCCCGTTATAGTTAGGTAACGACAAAGTTCGATCATTACGTAGCGACATTTAAATTGAGTGAGTTTCGGCGTAGAAAAGGTGACGTCACATGAACCCATTCAATATTACCCAATCAGTGACAGTCCCCGAATTTTGTATTTAATTAAGAAATGTGGTCACATCCAATCCATTCATCTAGTCGAGGTTACATTCGAGTTGCGCTTCCTCCTGGTTCATTTGTACAGGGGTGAGGTTTAATTCTGGTACACTGTTGTACTGCTCTTTATGTAGTTGCCATCCACTGCTTCTTAGCCCCGTCTTTCCATCTTTCATCATCCTCCGTCTTTCTAAATTCCCTCTCCACACTTAATTCCTATCACAACCGTTGTCTTCTTCTTTTCCTGTCGCCCTTATGTTGCTCCGTGAATGATTCGGAAGATATGCTGTGTGTATGTTGAAACGGTCATTTGTAGAGACATTGAATGGTTGGTGAAATTAATAACTGTCGTATTCTGTACCGGGTTGGTAAGGCAATTATTAGGTGTAATTATTGGTTATCAGTAATATTTTCGTATAATTATAACGCTCAGTGTACTTATAATAGTGCCCTTTGGAAACACTGCGTCCACCCCCATGGAAAATTACTATCTGCATTGAAACATCTCATCAACCCATACGCACGCACTCACAAATACACACGCACTCACAGACACGCACGAACGAACGCACACAGAAAATAGACACGCACGCTCGCACGCACACACACATGCACGCACGCACGCACGCACGCACGCACGCACGCACACACACACAGTGTTAGTGTTACGTTTGAATGGCCATTATGTAAGCGCTTCTGTATAATGTGTAAAAGAAGTTAAAAGTATAACAATATCAGCTGTATACAGCTCACGTCAAGACTTGTCCACTGTCTAATCTAATCGTGGCCATACAATAAGCCTATATCGAAGATTGCGATCAGTTGAACTGTCGGTTAGCTGGAAAATCTATTCAGGTCAAGTGCACGCAGGTTGAAGTACTGTTACTTCATAATAATTGTAGATACGCGTGATCGTGTTTGTTGCGGTATCATTATCAGTGTTGTGAGAACGACACACGATCCAGACATTTAGACCCCGCTTGTCTGAGTACAGTAACACGCGGAGTAGACATCATAAAACATCGGTGCTGTGCAGTTCAACTCATGTTTCATACGTAAATCGAAAATAGCAGATCTATACATAGCTTGCATCGCGAGACACGGTTTCAGGATATGGTCTGGAGGGCGAGATTGTGGAGGCCGACGACAAGTTTCTTCGCTGTACTTTGAACAAAGATAAACAGCGCATCACTCACTTGTACTTGGATCCACCGAAAAAACATCATCAATAATACAGTTAAGAATTACACCATCTTGAACATGTAGAAGTAATGACAATTGTTTTCTTTGATGAGGTAACTTGATAATGTGGAGTAGTCATATCGTCTCGGTTTATACAGGATGCCTATATTTCAGATCTCACCGCGGAAGGATATTCTTAATATAATTACTGAGGCGTAAATAATAAGTTATATTTTGCGTTATTGGCAACTGCATTTGTTACGGCATGGTTGGCTTACTAGGGAAACGTCTGCAACTTTCTATGTAGCTGTTATCCGTCCCGTGGGAGGAGACGGTGGGAGCAGGAACATGTTATCCGTCAAGTTCGTCAACACTTCCTTCCGTACAAATAACTATTTCCCAAAGTGGACACAATCACAACACGAAATAACACGATGACAACTGCTATCACTACACCTGGAAGGTGTACATACCTTTTCCTTCATCCATGCTGAAACTTTTGACGTTGCCGTTTTCAGCGGCGAGTGACTCCTCGGCCACCGCGTAGTCAGCCTTGCCCATGTCGCGGCCGGAGTACCAGAGACAACAGAGTGAGTTCGCGCTGACCAACGCTATCTTCTTTATATGCTGAAAGTAGAGATTCAACGCGGCGATACGGCGGATGACAAACGAAGAAGTCCGTCACTCGGGTGCTCTTATGTGTTGTCAAGTGCGACAGTAGTCGAGGCACGCGCTATTTATTTGTCATGATCTTATGATCCGATACAAGGTCGGGGGCCGGGTAAACAGGTGTTGCACGTAAAACAACAAGTTGCGTGCTGGTTGCAAGGTGGCGGATCTCATTTCGCGATATAATCGGAGCTGCGCAGTCACTGACCGCACCCGTAAGGCCTGCCGGAGGGATGCTTCTCGCCTTTCTAAAGTGATTTTGACTAATTATAGGCCTGTTTTAATAGTTAATGCCTGTAGTTAACATATCATGGTTGTGTGGTTAAGCGCTAAGGATATATTCAGACGTAAACTCAGAGAGAGAGAGAGAGAGAGAGAGAGAGAGAGAGAGAGAGAGAGAGAGAGAGAGAGAGAGAGAGAGAGAGAGAGAGAGAGAGAGAGAGAGAGAGAGAGAGAGAGAGAGAGAGAGAGAGAGAGATGAAGAGAGAGAGGGAGAGAGAGAGAGAGAAATCAATCAGAGATGGGTAGAGGAAAGATAGGGGGAGAAAGAGAGCGAGCGGGGATAATAATTGTCGAAGCGAGGGGATAAAAGAGGGGTCCGAAATAATTAGACAATTTGAGGGATTAAGGTCAAAAATATAGCTGAGGAAGAATATGCTGGATAGATGAAGTGAGGAGGGGAGAGAAGCCGTGACGGACACATGCACGACTGTTCTGTATAAAAGAACTACGTGTTTAATTCACTTCAAACGACTGGACGCATTCGTTAATAAAACCGAAGCCGAAACTATAATATGTTCTCCGGCGTCTGACTGTTACAATTGCAAGAGAGACCGCAACGGTGAAGACCTAGTTCTAAAGGCTTAACCTGTAGGCCTACACTGAATTGTACAAGTTTTCTTTAGCATTATTTCTAGAGAGAGCAATCACGTGTTCAAAGGGTCGCATTCGGAGCACAAACCACTCAAAATATACATGTGGCGCATGGCGCGGCTTGACATTTTACTCACGCCGAGTAGGAACCGCATTGACATATTGCGCGCGAGCGAGACTGAACGTTCCGTCCGAAGATTTAGCATTTAAGTAGACCTAGCGGACTTCGACCCTGCATTCGGGTCGGTCAGGAAAATCTTAACTTAGCAAGTAACAATTGTGATACAACAAAACTTGTTGATTTAAGTGTACTAAGCTTTGACATGTCATTTTGTTGACGTACTTGTGCCGTGTTAGTCGCTTTCGCTAGCCGGAGCTGAGTAGTGCGGTCAGGGGTCTGCAGCGATTACTCACGGGGATGCTCCTCACGGTGGAGCACGTACTCAAATGTCACGTTCCTAAATCCGACCTACACACGCGTTTACTTATTGGCGGCAAGATCTACTCCGGCGGCATGATCCGTTCACGCACGCGCCACTCCTATTACATAAGCGGCACAGTTCGTACTCCCGCCAAAACGTGCCTGGAGCGCCAACGCCAGCAAGACGTTCGTGTTCAGGTTCAAATGTAGTTATTTTGAAACCTCAAGTTCACAAAGCCACGTAAACAGGCAGTGGTGTTGAAAGCTAACAAAGAAATCCTTAGCTTTCGAAAATAAACGGCGACCTTCACTCAATGGCGGCTTGTGGTAAACACTTTTATTGGTTTTGTCAAATCCCCTTATCTTAGTCGCCCATTAGTTTTCTATTGAACTACCGGGTAGTTAGTCCACGGTTACCATGCAGTGCTGGAACAGACTCACCAAAATCATACCACAAAGCGAAAAGGAGCCACGGCGCATTACCCCCGTCGTAAATACTCCACTGCATTTATTAAATCTACATCTAGGGAGTCTGCAAAAAAAACCTATATTTTCACTCGCCCGAAAATGTACTCAATGTGTTTTATTATCATGCATTCAGATCATAAATATAAACGTAGTTAGACGTTTAGAAAGGCTTCATGTATCAGAGGTGATTTCTTGGAAGACTCAACGTGAACATTGTGATAATGATTTTGACCTTTTAAACGCGGCGAGCAAACGCCTTGTCGAACTGTCCCGAAGCGTCCCGGAACACGGTAATCACGAAACTGTTATCTCACGAACAAGTTAAGGCGGAGATTACATGGTCAGATTAAACTGATAAAGCATGTCCAGTGAGATATTGGATCAGACTGTCTGATCTCGTCACACAAATCTCGTTATATTAAACTAATCTGCATTCCTTTCGAGTACACGGTTGTGATAGGAAATTCAGACAAACATCATTGTCATTTAGCTGCAGCAACTAGAAGGAAAATCAATTTAATACAACTGCACATCAACTAAATCTATAATGGTACATGTTAATACCACACACAATGTAGTGAGAGTTATAATAGTACATATTTAATGAATAACCTACATTGTAAAATTGTCTTGTATTACATAATTTAAGGTTTGAGAAGTTTTCTGTTCCTACATTTTCACTGTTTAATTTATCTGCTTCCTTCTTTTACACAAGTTCCGGATATTCTTCTTTTATTCACTTAAAATATTCCCATATTTGCTTTTCTTTAATTATTTTGTCCATCTCCTGCTGCTAACTTTAAATTCAGGAGATATCCCAGATATCACTTAAGGAACATAATATAACTGTAATAACATAATATTATGTTGTTTTAAAAGCAAAAAGTATATAATTTGTATGATCATACATGCTTAATTTACCAAGTTTATGTGTTACTTGTATAGTGTGACTTCCATGGCAAATCAGCATGACTTCTGTAACAGACTTTGATGTGCATTTATTCACTACAATAATACACTTAATTATATATTAGGTATGCCTCAGTTACTCTAATTGTAGGAGATTCATAAACATCCAATATTTCTACATTATAAACTGCCTAGGAAATAAAAACAAAACACTTATGTGGCGTGACTTCCGTGACAAATCATTGTGACTTCCATGACAGACCTTGAGGTAGATTTCCTAACTACATTAATGCACTAACATTATACATTAGGCCAGCCCTAGTTAGTTTAGTACTAGGAGATTTACAAACATAAACGAAGTTTTTCTAAATTATATATTTCCCTGGAAATAAAACAAAATACTTATTTTTGTGACTTCCATAACATCAAAATGAGGTAGATTACATCTTCTCAGCTCAAGAAACTTTGAGCAATTGTCAAACCAAAATAATGCACTTTGCTGTAGTAGTGTTGCCAGTTGGTTATTTTAGTTGCCAATTTCAGCCTGGCCAGATGAAGCTTTCCACGGAAAATTCACAAACCAAAAAACTTTGTGCATTTGCTATATTTTAGGGCATTCGGGGGTGTGTGTCGTCTAGGACCAAGGTGATAGGAAGGATGTTACATATCCACGGGATATTTTGTATTTATTACCCCCAAATATACATTTTTGTAAACAAAATCCAGTTTTCAACTCCTGATGACATTTGAAAAAAAACATAGTATGATGTATACGTTAGCTTGGAATGGCTGATATATAACTCGTGGATGGGATTTGACGTCTGGCGAGTGGGGAGACTGGCAAACGAAAGAGCTGTCTACAGACAATCCATCAAGGCTGCAACGTCCGGAAATGGATAAGCAAACCCAACCAAACTTGCTGTTAGCCGCACCTGCTTACGTATAGTTGTTCGCTTATTATTTCCCTGTCGTCAGGGGTGATGCTGGCCTCAATTCCGTTTCTCGATTTCAGTTATACTTTCGTCTTCTTTTTCCTCACTGATCTTGCACTGCTTTCGCCACCAACTGTCTCCATTCCTCTATATCTTTTGCTCTCGTTCTCCACTCCTCTCCCAAACCTTCCAAGTCTCTCTTTACACAGTCCTACCATCGCAGTCTAGGTCTTCCTCGTCTACTTGTCCCCTCCACTCTACGGGCATCTGCTTTCTTTGCCAGCCGTTCTCCTCCCATTATGGTTCTCCCACCAAGCTGATGGTTTATATTTGAATGTTTCATATACAATTTGATCATTTTGAGGGCGAAAAAAATCAATTTAATTTCGAACAATGCTTCCCATCGGGCTAGCGTGGTTTGGCTGGTAATCCATCACGAACAACGACAAATACAAAATCATCCTTAATTAGCTCTTTTCTGTTCATAAATAGCAAATTAAATAGACATGTTTTTAAATATTTAATATACCCATCATTCAGGCCACTACTCCGTTACTTTACCGGTTATAATTTGCTAGAATCAATTTCAGAGTTTAATATTTCAACTCAGTTTAACCCATTTTACCACATTATGTTTAACCAGTATGCTTCTAAGATATTTATTTGATTTAAACTGTGATCAGAACAAAATGCTAACACATATTATGGCATGGACATAAGTTAAAGATATTTTATAGTTGAAAAAAACAAACCCTTGATCTTATTATTCAGTCACCATGCGTCAACCACTCCGTTCCCATGCATCAACACAATGATGCCTTAGTCTTAGTGTCACTGATTTCAATCAAAATTTGTGTTAGACCACTTCACTTTCTAAAGAATATCACGCAGTTGTAATTTAAAGTGTCACAGTACCGGTATTCACACTGAGTGTTATTTGTTTTGGATCGTATCCATGTCACTGAACAGTTTTAGACACGCAGAATTATCTATGCAATTGGCAGAGTTCGTATACCGGTATATGGAATTAGGAAGTCGCCTCTGATTGTAGTCACCACAGTAGGATGGTGCCAATATACAAAGGCAAGGGGGATATATTGGAATGCAACAACTACAGAGGTATCAAACTCATGAACCACACTTTGAAACTATGGAAGAGGATGATTGAAGCCAGACTGAGAGAGACAACCAACATTGGTAAAAAACAGTTTCGACTCAGGCCAGGAAAATCGACCACCGAGACGATCTTTGCCCTGAGAATACTAGAGAAGAAATATCGAGAGAAGAACAAGGAGCTCCACGTGGTTGTTGTACACCAAGAGAGGCATACGATCGTGTACCAGAGAGCTTATCTGGTGGAGTCTTCGAAAGAAAAGAGTCCTGAAGTCTACACCAAGCTCATCCAAGATATGTACGGAGAAAGTCGAACCTAGTTAACGACACGGGAGGTTAACACAGAGTATTTCAACTTTCAACACTATTCAACATTTAATATCTGCACCAAGGGACAACCCTCAGCCCCCTCCTCTTCTTCACCATCATAATAATAATCATCATCATCATCATCATCATAGACGTGCTGATTCAGAAATCGAAAGAGAACCACTTTGGGCCATGCTATTTGCCAACGACCTAGTCCTATGCGAATCATCTAAGGTAGCAGTAGAGATAGAACTTGAGAAATAGCAATATATATTTGAAAGACACGGATTGTGAATCAGCAGAACAAATACAGAGTATATGCCATGCCACGGCGGAGAACATATTACTGGAGACAATAACTCAGTATATCTCGGGGAGGAGAAACTAACAACAGTTAAAACATTCAAATATCTTGGATCAATCTTTGACTGCTCAGGGGGATCAGACGGCGACAAAAACAACCGAGTGAAATTGGCTTGGTCGAAATGGAAGCAAGGTTTGTAATAAAAAGGTTCCCATCAAACTGAAAGACAAGCTATGTAAGGCAGTAATCAAACTAACAATGACATATGTAACGGAATGTTCAGCGGTCAGAAAAAGGACGAGCAACGACTGCACGGGCCATTTTTACGGGGTACGACGAGAAAAGATCACGTCAGAAATGAAGACATTCCAGAATAAGCCAAAGTAGACAAATGACAACATTCCTTAGGCTTAACTTGCATAGGCACATGAGGAGGCGAAATGAAAATATTACAACAGCGCTGATTAGTCAAAAACTAGATTTATCAGTCGGTTTTTGTTTTGAAACTGAACGGTAAATTGTCAAACAGGTTGGTCGGACGGCCATACTTATCAACAGAGACCCACACTCTATTTTATAGTGTAGAAGAACATTATAGTAATTAATATTAATAAATTACAAACATATGCTTACATTATAGGCCTACCGATTGCTAGTTGGTATAAGTGTATCTGCTTGTTTGTAAGCAATGCCAACGAGGGGTGAACCCCTGCGACGGCTAGATGCGAGGAGTCAGAACCACCACAAACGTTTAAAGGACACAAAATGTTATTTAAATTAGGTTAATGCTTGGCCATAGGTCAACATATTTACCAGGTAGATACATGTCATTAAGCCTGCTATAAGTGTTGTATCCACTGAGAAGCTTTTCAACGTTTCCTAAAATACACTGTCCAATGCGCTAAACATAGGTACTCTATCGGCAAATATTAGTTTATATATATATATTATTTAAAAAAATCTACTGACAACAATGTTAATTTGGAACCTACTATATCGACATAGGTTAAGTGACACCAACTAAGTATTCTTATGGTAAGTGTCATTGGCTTGCTGCTCGGAAAATAACTTTTTAATAACTAATTTGATATATAAATACTGTAATATAAAATTGCCAAAGAGAATTAAACATGCTAACGATCACAATAATCTCAAATCTACTGATATTATATAGCATCGCCAAAAAATTAGATTTTCCATCAGTAACACAACGATTATTAGGCCGATATCGTCAAATTCTTTATATTATTGTGGATATGCGGACACCAACACACTGACAATAAAACGGTAACGCGACTTCCTTGCGTACCGTATGTTTGCAACGACACAACACTGGACTTATACAGTGCTCACAAACTGCGAAACAGGCAAAGCAGAACAGAGATGTGACGTCATTACGTTGGTTCGTCAGACGGACCCACAATTCCGCGGACATTGACAAAGACCTCGGAATGATACTTAGTAATACAGGGGAGTAACTCAGATAGATACAACACTGACACCTGTTTAGTTTTATTAACTTAGTTTCAGACACAAACTAAAATAGACGTTCAGCTTTCAGCCTCAGGCTCGAATACAGACACAGTGTTTCTTTATTAGGATTTGGGGGAAACCGTCGCATTTCAGTTACCAACAATGAATACTTATTTATTAAATTGTATGACATGGCATAGCCATAGAGGCATAGTCCATCGGTTGTAAATATAAACTAATCCAGATTTTACACAAAGTCCAAGAGTAAAACCACGGACACGGTGTAGATTGTCTGAAGGCCGTACTGTACACGTGTGTTATATTAATTTACATGATTTAAAACAATAAATTAATGCATCAACATTCCTTTTTCCAGATGCGAATAAAGACATTAAAGTACTATAGTATATTATAAAATTAAATTGAGTATACTGTACATTATAGTTTGACTTTTGGAAAACGTGTTTCCAAATCTAAACTAAAGGCAAAGCATAACTACCTTGATACGCGATTTTCAGCTATACTCCAGGCCTACATTATAATTTATACAAGATTTAACAAGATTTAACAAGATTGCCATCCAGAAAATTACTCTGGATGGCAGGTGGACAAGGAAGCCTTTTGGCTTATCGAGAGTCCAATACTTTTTATCTACATGTATCCCGCCTTTTTTAGGTGTGTGTCGATTTTATTTTTAAACATATTCACGCTACTAGCACCAACACAATCAGGAGATAATCTGTTCCATTCATTTACAGTCCTTTGTGAGAATGAGAACTTTCTTATATCTAATCTACACTGCTCCTTTACTAATGTAGCTTCATGTCCTCTGGTCCTTCTATCTTTCTTAACTGAGAAAAAAATGTTTCTATCAATATTTTCATAACCATTCAATATTTTAAACACTTCTATGTGATCTCCTCTCAATCTCCTGGTCTCTAGTGTTGTTAAACCACATTCTTTTAGGCGTATTTCGTAACTAAGATCCCTCAGATTTGGTATCATTTTAGTCGCTCTCCTCTGTACTCTTTCTAGCATATCTATGTCCTTCTTGCGATATGGCCTCCATGCTTGTATACAATATTCTAAATGAGGCCTCACTATTGTTTTGTACAGCGGTACTATTAATTCTTTTTTCTTATACGCTATATTTCGCCTAATTAATCCAAGGATTTGATTTCCCTTTGACGCTGCAATTCCGCACTGCTCTGAAACCTTCATATCAGCACTAATGGTTAACCCTTAGTGCTATACATGATAACACGTGGATCTCCCAATCTCTGAAACACTGAAACAACATTGTTTCATTTTATTAATGCTTCGTCAGCTTTTAAAACAAACACAACGCAAAAGATACATCGATGTAACCGATACACCGATACTCACAGTTTCCGCCTTGTTCGACGAAACAAATTGACTAATTTAGATAATGACAATGAAGATTAAGCCTAAACTTCGATATTATGTGTCGAGCCCCTCCTTCAGGTCTCCAATTGCGAGTGGGCGTGAATGACACGGCGCTCTTCGATTGGTCAGAGAGAAAAGAGGGAGCGCGCATTTTCGATTGGTCACCGAGAAAAGAGGGGGAGCGCATTTTAGTAGACACCGGGCAAGGAGCTGGGACCGGCGAGTATTTCTGTTTTGAAATGAGTTACCACTTAACACGTCTCGGGACTACTCAATATTTTGCCAGGGGCGGATCTACGTTTTAACCAACTTTGGGGTGCAGCCACCCATCACCACCTTGAGACTCACCAAAAACCTCCAACTGTACCAAAATGAAGCTCACAAACTGTTGTGGCCCACCAAAAACCAAAATACCAAAGAGCCAAACCAAGAAGGGATCCATCCCTACATACATCCTGGGTGCGCAAAATATGGCTAAACCATCCACTGACGTTCGTAAATTGTAGAGTACTCCTGCCTCCTCCTATGGCTACGGCGAATTTTTGCCAGTATACCTATAGGTCTACCATCCGTGAGAATTATTGGTCTAAATTACCCAAGTAACGTCATCAGACTCATAAAACATAGGGAACTCCTGAAACTTCGTTTGGAATTTGTCGGAGATTACGCTGAACATCACATAGGGCCTATATGCAGGACCAAACATTCACAAATCTTAGGAAGCGTGTGCCTATAGTTACACTACTTCCGTCAAGACAGTGATACCCTTTTCAAATTGATGTTTTAAACCCAAATGTATGATAATTCCCTACCATTTAGGCCCCTAATGTGTAGGCCTGACATATGCCGAGATCAGCACCTGTGGCAATAGTAAGCATAATTTATTGTAAAAAACCCTCTTTTTGAGATTTTAAATTATGTAGAAATTTACTAAGGCCTAATTAGCCAGTAAGTGTGATTGTTGTTGTTGTTGTTGTTGTTGTTGTTGTTGTTGTTGTTGTTGTTGTTATTGTTGTTATTGTTGTTATTGTTGTTGTTGTTGTTGTCGTCGTCGTCGTTGTTGTTGTTGTTGTTGTTGTTGTTGTTGTTGTTGTTGTTGTTGTTGTTGTTGTTGTTGTTGTTGTTGTTGTTGTTGTTGTTGTTGTTGTTGTTGTTGTCGTTCTCCTCTTGTGTCCGTGTAGGGCTGTAGGCCTATATCAGGGGTGAGGCAGGAATCGACATTGATCATCGCTTACTGCTCTCTTTCTTTTTACTTCCCCCTCACGGTTCTTGCTCTGCTGCCTCCATCATAGGCGTCGTATCCACCCAGACTCGACATTAATACCGGGCGGCCCGGAGGGCCTACACGGTATACCCGGCATTCCACCCGGCATTCCACCCGGCATTCTACCCTGCATCCGCGGCCCGAAGGACAAGCTAGGGTCCACGTACGATTAAGACTCGATACCGCATCGTCAAAAGCAGCCCTCGTGTGGCTGTCTTCAGGACATTGGACATTGGACATTATTTAACCCGTGTGCAACTATAAAGACCATTTCTCTCTAACTCAGTTTAATATTGATAGGTTTTAAATCCTATAGCTATTTCCTATCCAGATTTTTCTATTTCAAAAACGTTCATTCAGGCACAAAGCTTTATTTGAAGTGCCCATAGGTTGTATGTTCGGAACAATATGTAGCCCATGGGCGTAACCAAATCACGCATTGCTGTATGATCCATATGCAAATGCAGGCCCATATGCTGGGGCACTATGGGCGGAACGTCACCGCGACCACATATCTAATAGCATCCCTCTTCCCGCCCACCCCTCGTCTTCCCACGTCATGTACGACAGCATCTACGGGTAGAGTGCGATTCCTGAATACGTATTGAACGTCACCGCAAACAATCTCCAACAACACCCCCACAGCCATCTTGTCTTCGATGCCAGTCCGATAGATAGGAACTGAGGTTTCGGCTGAAACGTTTACACTTGACACAAATTCACCAAAATGCTCTCCGTCAAAACGCAGGACCAAAAGCTATATACAGGGTGATACCCTTTTGGAAACCCATAAATACTACGTATGCCCTTTTAAGATAAATCCACGTTTTCAAGTCGACGTTAGTGTGCATGTATCATGGTGGCGAGGGCTACTGCGGACTCCATTCTAACTGTGAGTAAGTTTTAACATATATGCGGGATAGCCAAAGTAGCTGCTATATATATATACATATATATACCATAACACGGCGAAGGGGATTTTTGGGCCAGAAGCTGGAACGGGCACGGCCTGATGGTGGGGACTATGATGAGCCAGCGGAAGATGGCGAGCCCAGTAACAGCAGCGGAAGATGGCGAGTCCAGTAACAGCAGCGGAAGATGGCGAGTCCAGTAACAGCAGCGGAAGATGGCGAGTCCAGTAACAACAGCGGAAGATGGCAAGTCCAGTAACAGCAGCGGAAGATGGCGAGTCCAGTAACAGCAGCGGAAGATGGCGAGTCCAGTAACAGCAGCGGAAGATGGCAAGCCCAGTAACAGCAGCGGAAGATGACAAGCCCAGTACCATCAGCGGAAGATGGCGAATCCATGCAGTAACAGCAGCGGAAGATGGCGAGTCCAGTAACAGCAGCGGAAGATGGCGAGCCCAGTAACAGCAGCGGAAGATGGCGAGTCCAGTAACAGCAGCGGAAGATGGCGAGTCCAGTAACAGCAGCGGAAGATGGCGAGTCCAGTAACAGCAGCGGAAGATGGGAAGCCCAGTAACAGCAGCGGAAGATGACAAGCCCAGTACCATCAGCGGAAGATGGCGAGTCCATGCAGTAACAGCAGCGGAAGATGGCGAGTCCAGTAACAGCAGCGGAAGATGGCGAGTCCAGTAACAACAGCGGAAGATGGCGAGTCCAGTAACAACAGCGAAAGATGGCAAGCCCAGTAACAGCAGCGGAAGATGGCGAGTCCAGTAACAGCAGCGGAAGATGGTGAGTCCAGTAACAGCAGCGGAAGATGGCGAGTCCAATAACAGCAGCGGAAGATTACAAGCCCAGTAACAGCAGCGGAAGATGGCGAGTCCAGTAACAGCAGCGGAAGATGGCGAGTCCAGTAACAGCAGCGGAAGATGGCGAGTCCAGTAACAGCAGCGGAAGATGGCGAGTCCAGTAACAGCAGCGGAAGATGGCGAGTCCAGTAACAGCAGCGGAAGATGGCGAGTCCTGTAACAGCAGCGGAAGATGACAAGCCCAGTAACAGCAGCGGAAGATGGCGAGTCCAGTAACAGCAGCGGAAGATGGCGAGTCCAGTAACAGCAGCGGAAGATGGCAAGCCCAGTAACAGCAGCGGAAGATGGCGAGTCCAGTAACAGCAGCGGAAGATGGCGAGTCCAGTAACAGCAGCGGAAGATGGCGAGTCCAGTAACAGCAGCGGAAGATGACAAGCCCAGTAACAGCAGCGGATGATGGCGAGTCCAGTAACAGCAATAACGGGGATCTCCAAGACTCGGCCAGATGAACCGGTGCACCCCGCAGGCAAGGAGAAAGCGAAGCACAATAATCCGACCCATTCACCACCGAAACACGGTGAAACTTCTGTCGGAAACTCGACGGCTGTGACTGTTACACCCGAAGACAACTGCTAGGCTATTTTACGAACAGGATGAAAATGGGAGCAAGAGAGCGGGACATGATAGAAAATACTTCAGCGTGCTCAACGACCTTGACGTTTATTACTTCTTTCGAGATCTGGAAGACCTATACTGCGCCGTCACTCCTATATCCATCGTGTTTCACAAGCACCAGTTCTGCCTGTCACGATCGTAGGTAACACGACCTGAGTTCTCCGCACGCGACTGGAGGACCTTAATTCAATGAGATTGTTGTGCGTATCGCGAAGGTCCTAAGCTCGAGCGCGCTGCTTCATAAGCAGTACGTTTCCTGGATCCACCAGGAGCTGCTCAAACAAGTGGTTGGA
Organism: Paraescarpia echinospica; assembly: GCA_020002185.1. Lineage (NCBI taxonomy): Eukaryota > Metazoa > Annelida > Polychaeta > Sabellida > Siboglinidae > Paraescarpia > Paraescarpia echinospica. The sequence goes on from CM034537.1 coordinate 64,753,008, forward strand.
TCTGGCGTTTCGAGAACTCCACCCCGACATCGACCGCAACAGCGAGGCGACTCGTATTCCAACGTTGTTGCCCACTCTCCCCGCCGGTTAGGACCAACGGCTCGATGTGGGTTGGATGCCAGGCGGCCGGAAGGGTTGCCCGATGGATTTACGACGCCAATGGTCTCCACCCCCTTCTATCTTGCGCTCTTTTCTCCACTTCTCTCCCAATCCCTTGAAATATATCTATACCCAATTCTCCCAATCGCAGTCTAGATCGTCATCGTCTCCTTTTCCCGCCCGCTCTCCGAACATCTGCTTTAACAAGATTTAACAAGATTTAACAAGATTGCCATGCAGAGAATTAACTCTAGATGGCAGGTGGACAAGGAAGCCCTTTGGCTTATCGAGAGTCCAACCCTTTTATCTACATATATCCAGCCCTTCTGAGGTATGTATCGATTTTATTTTTAAACATATTCACACTACTAGCACCCACACAATCATCAGATAATCTGTTCCATTCATTCACAGTCCTTTGTGAAAATGAGAATTTTCTCACGTCTAATCTACACTGCTCCTTTACTAATGTAACTTCATGTCCTCTAGTCTTTCTATCTTTCTTAACTGAAAAAAACATATTTCTATCAATATTTTCATAACCATTCAATATTTTAAACACTTCTATCTGATCTCCTCTCAATCTCCTGGTCTCTAGTGTTGTTAAACCACATTCTTTTAGGCGTTTTTCATAACTAAGATCCCTCAATTTTGGTATCATTTTAGTCGCTCTCCTCTGTACTCTTTCTAGCATATCTATGTCCTTCTTGCGGTATGGCCTCCACGCTTGTATACAATATTCTAAATGAGGCCTAACTATTGTTTTGTACAGTGGTATTATTAGTTCTTTTTCTTTATATGCTATATTTCGCCTAATCAATCCAAGGATTTGATTTCCCTTTGAAGCTACAATTCCACACTGCTCTGAAACCTTCATGTCAGCACTAATTGTCAGCCCTAAGTCTTTTTCTTTTACAGTAGTACTTAGTACAATTCCCCCCATTGTATATTCTACATATTCGTTCCCATGTCCTGTGTGAAGGCATTTACATTTCCCAAAATTGAACAACATTTGCAACCTGTCAACCTGTCAAGATCATCTTGTAAATGCTGTCTATCCCCATCACTTTTAATCCTTCTAAACACTTTTGTATCATCTGCAAATTTCAACACCTTGCTAGCTATATCATCGTCCAAATCGTTTATATATATTAAGAATAATATAGGTCCCAGTACTGATCCCTGTGGAACCCCACTCAAAACTGATTTCCAGTTTGAAGCCTCCCCATCAACAACTACCCGTTGTCTTCTGTCAATCAGCCATTTTTCTATCCAGTTAATTATACCATTTCCTATGCCATGGGCTTTTAGTTTAAGCAGTAATCTCTGATGTGGCACTTTGTCGAAAGCTTTTTGAAAATCTAAGTAGATGATATCTACTGGTGATCCATCATCTACCCACTTAGTGATATCTTCCAAAAAACATAACATATTTGTTAAGCATGACCTCGCTTTTAGAAACCCATGTTGAGATGGGTTTATCAAGTTATGTTTAACAAGAAAATCCACCATGTGATCTTTAATTAGTCTTTCTAATAATTTACAAATCACTGATGTTAAACTCACTGGTCTATAGTTCTCTGACTTGTTTCTCGAACCTTTTTTAAATAACGGTATAATGTTTGCTTCTTTCCATTCTAAAGGAACCACTCCCTCTTCTAATGACAAGTTGAAAACTGTTGCAAGCGGTATGCTAATTTGTTCTACAATTTCCAATAGTAGTTTGGGTGGAATACCATCCACTCCAGGTGATTTATTATCCTTCATAGCCCTAATTTTCTTAGCTACCATTTCTGGGGTTACAATTAACTGTCTTAAATAGTCTGATTCTGCCCCCTTGAACTTAGCCTCTGGTACTGGCAGTGAACTAGTGTCTTCTCTGGTAAACACTGAACTAAAATACTCATTTAGGTCTTCAGCCATTAAGAATCCTTCTGATATTATATTTCCAGCACTATCTTCTAGAGGACCGACCTTATCCTGAACTTTCTGTTTGCTTCGAACATACGCATAAAAACTCTTGCTGTCATGTTTTATATTACAAGCTAATTTATGTTCATAGCTTCTCTTTGAATTTCTAATTTCAGCTGTAGCTTGGTTTAGTGCTTCTTTATAAATGTTGTAGTCTTCGTCATTGCCAGTACGTCTATATGACTTCCACATCATTTGTTTATACTTAATTTTTCTAATGGCTTCTTTCGATAAGTATTTCTTTCTGGTCCGTTTCCCTTGTTTTTTGAAGGGAACAAATTTATCTACGATGCACTCTCTTTGCTGCCGTGCCAGCATATATACATAACGATGTCTCTTTGTTTAAGTTTTTCCCCTCTTGGTGTATTTCCAGCTCTTTGTTTTGTAGCCCAACCCACAGCTCCCCCGTAAAGGTTCCGAGGGGTCCACTCGTAAAAAGATACAATTTTTGTTTATCTAATTATAGCTTTGCTAGGTGCATCTCCCACGAATCGTCCAAGACTTACAGTGGCGGTGTAGCCTAAACTAATAGGACGCTATTATCACACGCGTACATTTAGGATTCCATATTCCAGTGGGTAGATCTACCGCGAATAGTCTACCACATTTGAGCATCTAGAAACTCAATCATAATACCCTTCGATAATGTCAAAAGGTTACCACGAAACTACATAAACATAGGCAGTTCGAAACTCAATTAAATCGCCATATGCCACTTTTTAAAGGTCTCTTGCACGCGATGACCTCATCGTAATGCCAATAACATTAATTGCGACGTAATCGCACGCCCGTGCAGTTACAAAGCTATAACTGCACCCCTGTATTGCATAGGGCCTCGAGCATAATTCACGCGCGAAAGAAACGAACCTATACTTATTGCTTAGCTCACAGTTGGTATATAGGACGGCTCCATTCTCTTGTGAGTTTGATTTATGTGAGTTACATTGATTTTTGTTCATTTTAATAAATGTATTTGTTTTCTTTAAGTCTGGCAGGTAACTATGTAAATCCTTTACGAATGTGTTCTATTAAAAATTATTTGGGTAAGTTTGCTTAACAGTGGACAACTTATCTTAGTTAGACATAGTATATACATAGCAGACTGTTTGTTTAAAGTGGATATTAACCACGGATTAAAACAAAATGCTTCCTTTTGAAGATATGCCTTTATGACTTCACTACGTTATTGTAATATAACTGACACAGTGAAAGTATGTGTTAGTGTAAGGTCGTAGCCGGACCTTGTGTTGTATTCATAAATATAATATATCAATTAACAATTATTAGAATCCAAAATGTCAAAATAAATGATTTTATTGATTCTTTGTGTAGTTTAGATCATTATTAATATCGTTGATTTAAATACGATTATTTAAATCATACAACTCTGTCAATCGGCGCCAATGATAAGCTACTAATGCTTAAACATATACAGATATTTGTAATTATAATTTGCAATACAGACGCTGTTTAGCGACAGTGGACACTATTACGTCACATCAGAGTGAAGCAGTTTGCCTACGCAAACACATTTAACGGTTTTCTTCAACATAATCAACTTTATTGGCGTTTATAATCTGTATCGCGATAATAAGCATTACGTGATAGTATCGTGAAGTAATGTTCGGTTCCAACCTAACTACTATGTGGTGTCGTTACTGGCCAAAACCAATGATCATAAAGTGTAACACGTCCACAAATTCAGTCGACTAAAATTATCGGTTAATCGAATAAAACCACACAGGAGCATATAATAACGATCGCATGCTCGTAGCGCCTAGTGGTCGGTTAGTAAAGAAGGATTATAGTTGTAGACTCACATACGTACATGTATTTGTGTTAAGACAATATGTACTATGTATTGAACAAGAGGTTGCCTGGAGAAGATAGGGCCTAAGAACGACGCGGTTTGCAGGAACAAAACCGAGAACGTTTCGCTTCGGTGAAATACTAACGGATGGTATTAATCCCTAGTCAGAGTTAGCCAACTGCACATGCCAAGATTCTCTTCGCCGACTTCTTATCGGCTTTTGATTTGATGCAGCCTCATATATTAGCCCATAAACTCATTTCTGATTTTTTATCTTGGAAACCAGCTTGTTGCCTGGATTGTTGAGTTTTTGTCGTGTCGTCCCCAGTATGTTTTTATGAGTGGGAAGTGTTCTGACATGAGGTTGACATACACGGGCTCGCCTCAGGTTTGTTGTCTCTCACCCCTCCTATACATCTTGTACACTGACAGTTGTAGAAGTGCTCACGCAGACAGGTTTTTAGTGAAATGTGCTGATGACAGTGCCTTACTTTCACTTCTCTTTGGTTCCCAACTAGATCATGGCCCGGCACTACGAGATTTTGTTGAGTGATGTGATGACTCATACTTAAAGTTTAATGTATGTAAGACCAAGGAGTTAGTAATAGATTTCAGAAAACACAGTCAAAGTCCTGAAAAGAACACGATTCATGATCAAGAGATTTAAATTGTCACCAAGTATAAATACTTAGGTACAGTGTTGATAATAACCTTAGATGGGATGACAACACTGAAATAATCGTCAATAAATGTCAGCAGCGCCTGTACTTTCTTAGAACATTAAACTCATTTTCTGTTGATAAAACAATTTTAAACCTGTTTTACAAGTCTTTTATTGAGAGTGTTCTTTGCTTTTCGTTTATCTGCTGGTATTTCAACCTGAGTGTTAAAAACAGGAACAGTTTACAGAAGTGCGTACGTGTCAGCTCCAAAATAATTGGAGAGACTGAGAGAGACATCACTCAGTTTTGTGAACAACAGGTGCTTAGGAGGCACGTTCTACTTTAGCCAATGATAGTCATGCTCTATATCCCATGTTTGAGACTCTGCCGTCGGGCCACCGTTTTAGGTGCCCCTCGTGCAAAACAAACCGTAAGAAATTATCTTTTATTCCTGTTGCAATCAGTCTTTTTAACGATGTGAAATGACTGTAGTGTGTGTATGTTCTACGTATTTAGCAGTTACAGTGTGAAGAAATGCGCTCCGTGTGTTCATGTGATAAATTATTCTTTTGTGATCATGATGGAGTGAGCCAGTAATACGATGTTACCAATGTTATATTTTAATATTTATATATATATATATATATATTTGTATACACTGCGCCCGTCCAAACGACACTGTAATTGCCCTTACAGGGATGAATAAAGTTGTATTGATTGATTGTGACTTTCCGTTTGTCCATTGTCAGAACTGCTCTGTCGCAACATTGATTTGGCCAATGACAGCTTCAACGTGGCCATATCTTATATCAGTTTAAGCGACAATATGGTGGACGTTGCACTGGGGCAGCGGCTGCTTACACACACACCCACACCCACCCACCCACCCACACACACACACACGAGTCGTAACTTCACCGGACCGCTCGACATCGTGTCGTGGCCGTCGCTTTCGGGGGGGGGGGGGATCCAACATCGCCACCATAACACCTCCAGCGTGACAGGCTTGCTAAACACGAGGAAGAAGGCCCCTAACAGACACACGAACCGACTCTAAACCTTGCATGATGTACAATATAGTAAACGGCCTAATTAGAATACCAACAAATCAATACCTTTTTCCTACAAATGTGTCACTAGACAACAACACTAAACAACATTCCTTAGCATACCATATCCCTCACTCCAGCTACCATGTATATTCTTTTTTCCCAGTACCATTCGCCTTCGGAATTCCTTCCCGCAACATATTATAAAACTAAGCAGCATGAAAGCATGCAAAAACAATATCAGACATTGAAATATCCAACATTCTAGACACCAAGCTATTCTGCAGGTATTTATGTTATTTTCATGTTATTTGTGTTAATTAGATTTAACAAGATTTAACAAGATTGCCATCCAGAAAATTACTCTGGATGGCAGGTGGACAAGGAAGCCTTTTGGCTTATCGAGAGTCCAATACTTTTTATCTACATGTATCCCGCCTTTTTTCGGTGTGTGTCGATTTTATTTTTAAACATATTCACGCTACTAGCACCAACACAATCAGGAGATAATCTGTTCCATTCATTTACAGTCCTTTGTGAGAATGAGAACTTTCTTATATCTAATCTACACTGCTCCTTTACTAATGTAGCTTCATGTCCTCTGGTCCTTCTATTTTTCTTAACTGAGAAAAAAATGTTTCTATTAATATTTTCATAACCATTCAATATTTTAAACACTTCTATGTGATCTCCTCTCAATCTCCTGGTCTCTAATGTTGTTAAACCACATTCTTTTAGGCGTATTTCGTAACTAAGATCCCTCAGATTTGGTATCATTTTAGTCGCTCTCCTCTGTACTCTTTCTAGCATATATATGTCCTTCTTGCGATATGGCCTCCATGCTTGTATACAATATTCTAAATGAGGCCTCACTATTGTTTTGTACAGCGGTACTATTAATAATTTTTTCTTATACGCTATATTTCGCCTAATTAATCCAAGGATTTGATTTCCCTTTGACGCTGCAATTCCGCACTGCTCTGAAACCTTCATATCAGCACTAATGGTTAACCCCAAGTCCTTTTCTTTTACAGTAGTACTTAGAACAGTACCCCCCATTTTATATTTTACCTCTTCATTCCCATGACCTGTGTGGAGGCATTTACATTTCCCAAAATTGAACAGCATTTGCCACTTTTCAGACCATTTGATCAACCTATCAAGATCATCTTGTAAATGCTGTCTGTCTCCATCACTTTTAATCCTTCTAAACACTTTTGTATCATCCGCAAATTTTAACACCTTGCTTGTTATATCATCGTCCAAATCGTTGATATATATTAAGAATAATATAGGTCCTAGTACTGATCCCTGTGGTACCCCACTCAATACCGATTTCCAGTTTGAAGCCTCCCATCAACTACTACACGTTGTCTTCTGTCATTCAGCCATTTTTCTATCCAGTTTATTATACCATTTCCTATGCCATGGGCCTTTAGCTTAAGGAGTAATCTTTGATGTGGTACTTTGTCGAAAGCTTTTTGAAAATCTAAATAGATGATATCTACTGGTGATCCCTCATCTACCCACCTAGTGATGTCTTCCAAAAACATAACATATTTGTTAAGCATGACCTCGCTTTTAAAA
>CM034537.1:64765185-64810187 GCA_020002185.1 Paraescarpia echinospica
GTATTTTGTGTCATTCTAACGGCCCGTCCAACATAGGTTAAAGTACACCCGTGGTACAAATGACAATGATAGCGGTTGCTGTGTTTACTGGTCCGTTTATGACTTGTACGACATTTGTGAAGACTATGTTCAGCATTGCAGCAGTGATTTACTGGTAAATTGTGCTATTGTTTTTTTAGCAACGAAAAAAGGAGCGTTGGAAAATATGGACAGGAATATGGGCAATTGACCGTTGTGGGGTGCAGAAGGCTGACCCTAAACTAAACTGTCAAGGGGGGTCAAGGAACAGCCACCAGCTCGCAGGGAACTGCAAGACCCAAGTGGCAAAGGGTTGTACATCCAATTGTCACAGGGCTAAACACCATTAAGGACATTATTTCCTGAACCTTGGGCAAAGTTTGACATATATGTTTTAATTAAATGTGTGAAGAAAAGAAACCCATAGTTGACGCATTATAGACAAAGGTCACTGATTCAAAATAGCATTCCGGAAATATTAATACCGCGTTTAGAGAAAACATTACATTTTAGCGTTAACTGCCGCGACCATCTTTGCCTTCGTGACGATTGACACATGGTTGGGACTATAAACAAATCTACATGTCATGTATACATGTATGGAGTGACATTGTGTAGCTGACAATTTGTCTACTTCCCAGTATATATATATATATATATACGCTGGGAATATATATATATATATATATATATATGTGTGTGTGTGTGTGTGTGTGTGTGTGTGTGTGTGTGTGTGTGTGTGTGTGTGTGTGTGTGTGTGTGTGTGTGTGTGTGTGTGTGGGTGTGTGAGTGCGCATGTGTGTGGAATATTCTTACTGCGTCCGTAACGACTAACGATACACCCTTGGTAGGGACTTGACCGCGATAGGCTCGGACACTCGTTATGACCACACAGGCGGTGTTTTATGAGTCAATCGTTGCTTCTATCGTCGTCAATACAAAGTCTGTCCAGGCAGGCTAAAGTCTAAATTTATTGCATGTCGTCCATATCGCTCGCTGCCACAACGGGTTCGTCTTCTTGTGCCACTTCTAATGACACGTTGCTTTATTAGGTACAATTGTTAACACATTATTTACGTATATATATATATATACATATATATATATATATATATGTATATATATATATATACGCACGCACACATACACTCACGCACACGGGCACGCCTAGATATACAGAACACGCACACACACATACACACACGCATGCATGAACGCACGCGAACCGCACCGCTTACGCACACGCACACATACACACACACACTCTCCCCCTGTCTCTCCCTCTCTGTCTGCTATGTATTTCTTGGTATCCAAAGATTAGGGGAAGTTGATAGTTCGTCGGTTCATCGCCGTTGAATGTTGGTGCTGCAGACATACGGTTAACTGCTCGCGTGGCATACGTATGCGTGTGTGTGCGTGCGTGCGTGTGTGTGTGTGTATGTGTGTATGCGTGTGCGCGTGTGCGCGTGTGCGCGTGTGCGCGTGTGCGCGTGTGCGCGGAAATGTGTGCGCGTGTGCGCGTATTGCTGTAATGCTGAAATACAGTTAACTGCATACGGCGCACGTATACGCAAATTAATGTCAGATAATACGTATGCGTGTGTGTGTGTAATGTTAGTGTATGGTAATGTTAGTGTGTGTGTGTGTGTACGCGTTGTGTGTGTGTGCGTATTGTATTGCGTGTGTGCGTGTGTGCGTGTGTGCGTGTGTGTGTGTGCGTGTGTCCGTGTGTGTGCTACAGAATAAGGTTAACTGCATACGTGGCATACGTATGGCATGTGCAATAATGTGTGTGTGTGTGTGTTAGTGTGTGTGTGTGTGTATTAGTGTGTGTGTGTGTGTATTGTAGTACAGAAATAAGGTTAACTGCATACGTGGCATACGCGTGCGTGTGCGATATGCGTATGCGTGTGTGTGTGTGTGTGTTAATGTCAATGTGTGTGTGTGTGTGTGTTGTGTGTTAGTTTGTGTGCCGTGTGTGCGTGTGTTGCGATTAATGCAATGTGTGCGTGTGTGCGTGTGTGCAATGTATGTATGCAGTGTAATGCCACATGTAATAATAATAATAATATAATAATGTAAAAATATGTAATAATAATAATTAATATACATAATATGTATGTAATGTGTAATATATAATATGTGTGTGTATGTAATATGTATATGTAATGTATGTAATAATATATGTGTGTATGTAATATGTGTGTGTGTGTGTGTGTTTATATTAAGTGTAATAATATGTATTTATGTGTGTAATGTAATATGTGTAGTTTGTGTAATGTGTATTAATGTGTATTAGATGTATGTGTGTGTGTAAGTGTGTATTAGTGTGTGTGTGTAATGTACTACAAAGAAATAAGAGTTAAGGTGTGTGTGTACATGTGTGCCTACAGAAATAAGGTTAACTTCTATGTGTTATGCAATATGCGATAATGCATGTACGTATGCGCGCGACTGATTGTGTGGAATATGTGTGTGTGTGTGTGTGTTGTGTGTGTGTGTGTGTGTGTGTGTGTGTGTGTGTGTGTGTGTGTGTGTGTGTGTGTGCACAAAATAAGGTTAACTACATACGTGGCATTGCTCGTGTAATGCCTACGTATGCAATGTGTGTGTTGATAATGTGTGTAATGTGTGTTTGTAGTGTGTGTTTAATGTGTGTGCGTGCGTGTGCGTGTGTGCGTGTGTGCGTGTGTGCGTGTAATGCAGTAGTATTAGTAATACTACAGAAATAAAGGTGCTACTACATTAAACATAAATGTAATATTAACTAATACGTGTATGCATGTAATATTAATAATGTGTGAATAGTAATGTGTGTGTGTATAATGTGTGTTTTTATTAATGTGTGTGTGTGTGTTAATATTGTTGTGTGTGTATGATAGTATTAAGTGTATATTTATGTGTAATTAAGAATTAAATTAATGTGTGTGTGTTAAAATTAATGTGTGTGTGTGTGTGTGTGTGTGGTGTGTTGTTGTGTGTGTGTGTGTGGTATTGTTAGTTATGTGTGTGTGTTATGTGTATGTGTGTGTATTGTGTGTATGTGTATGTGTGTGTGTTGTGTGTGTTTGTGTGTGCGTCTGTGTAGGCGTATCCGGCACCGCCGTTAACTGGTCTGCAGAGCCGTTACGTTACAATTGCAAGCGATTACCGTTTGCAGTATCAACCTGCATACCGTGCTGGTCTGCAGAGCCGTTACGTTCACAATTGCAACGTTAAATGTTTGGACAACAATGGTGGGACAATGACCGAGAAGAAGTAATGGAATATACAAGATCGCTTTAAATGAATGTGTTTCTGGTAGACGGCCTATCCGCTTAGTGCTGATGAAGGCAGGAAACACTAGACACACGTGGACGTTTAGTAAGATAAATCCAATACATTTCCTGCAGCGAGACAACCTTGGATGTATCTGAAGTGCAAGACATACACGTCATCTGCAGTGCGTGACCCGCATGTGTACCTCTTGTGACGTTGACGGTCAGAGTAGTAGCGCCATCAAACGGTCAAGTAAACACCAACTACCAATTCATAAACTATCGACATCAATTAGAACGACAGTACTGTAATGAACACACCGATAACAGAAATGTGTAGCATTGCGCGTAGTGTCGTTTAATCAAGTAAAAGCAAAACAATCAAGTGTTACATCGGATTGCGGGTAAGACGGATGAGAAACGTTTGTTTTCGATGCGATGACGTTAGAGGGCAATGTCGCTGCTCAATCGTGTTTTCTCGATGTTCACACCCCAATGGGAACGGTCTTGAAGCACGAGTCGACTTATTAATCAATTGACTGATTACATGTTGTCGACCTTTTCTTCTTAAGTCCAATGGTATCAAATGCCCTCTTCCTAAACGGTTTCGAGTGTCTACCTAAAGCAAGTACACCGCGAGCTATGTAAAATTTATAATGTTTGGCAAATCCGTCATCTTTCTTTTTCTCTGGATACCGGCGACCGAAGTGGTTCTGAGCGAAGTCGGAGCTAAACTTGCTGGAGTGTCCGATTTTATCGAAGGATCACCTTTTCTTCTTAAGCCCAATGGTATCAAATGCCCTCTTCCTAAACGGTTTCGAGTGTCTAGCAAATCCATCGTCTTTCTTTCTCTCTGGATACCGGCGACCGAAGTGGTTCTGAGCGAAGTCGGAGCTGAACTTGCTGGAGTGTCCGATTTTATCGAAGGATCTCCTTTTCTTCTTAAGCCCAATGGTATCAAATGCCCTCTTCCTAAACGGTTTCGAGTGTCTAGCAAATCCATCGTCTTTCTTTTTCTCTGGATACCGGCGACCGAAGTGATTCTGAGCGAAGTCGGAGCTAAACTTGCTGGAGTGTCCGATTTTATCGAAAGATCTCCTTTTCTTCTTAAGCCCAATGGTATCAAATGCCCTCTTCCTAAACGGTTTCGAGTGTCTAGCAAATCCATCATCTTTCTTTTTCTCTGGATACCGGCGACCGAAGTGGTTCTGAGCGAAGTCGGAGCTAAACTTGCTGGAGTGTCCGATTTTATCGAAGGATCTCCTTTTCTTCTTAAGCCCAGTGGTATCAAATGCCCTCTTCCTAAACGGTTTCGAGTGTCTAGCAAATCCATCGTCTTTCTTTTTCTCTGGATACCGACGACCAAAGTGGTTCTGAGCGAAGTTGGAGCTAAACTTGCTGGAGTGTCCGATCCTGTCGAATGACCTCCTCTTTTTACCTCCGACGTTGGTTGGTTTACTCTGTAAATCGTTAAACGTCACCGATCGCTTTAGTCTTACGAAAGCGCTGCCGTATCGAATCTTGTCGGATGCCGGTTTTAAGTCGACGGAATTGTCAGCGTCCATCTGCCAACCAACATATGACAATATGACGCACGTTGCCGACATGCACACTAGTTGCCAGCACAATGTAGCACCAACACATGAAGTTTCAAGGTAATTGGAAGAAAAATGTTGGTTTCATGGTGGTCTGGAAGGTAGATTGAAATTATTGTAAACGTACGATATATGTTACTCATTCATACATTCCATAGGAGTCGGAAGGGGTTATGTGGGCTAAACCCACCAATATTTCGAGTTGATGGTTAAGCACCACCTCCAGTATTTTGTGAATTTGAAAATATCTCCACGTTTCGAAAGTAATGCCCGACATCAGCGGGTGCTGAAGTTCCGGCTCAGACTCCGATACACAACTCGTTCCGACTTCTATGTATTTACTTTCTGTTCTTCTACTAGAATAAATACGTTGACGGTTTGCTGTCCGTCAACTGTCGTTTTATAGTCCGAAACATTGTACGCAATTTGTATTTCATCCCACGAAATATTCGAAATATCCATCAACAGTCAGATAGATAAAGTAAAATAATACTCGCTGTTGCCTTTCATTATCATTTATTGCAGAACCAGACGTCCCTACCGTTGATGTGTTTGGTTCCTAAGGTCTTTGCACACACAAAATGACAAGTCTTGCAGAGCTAGACGTCTCTACCGTTGATGTGTTTGGTTCGTACGGTCTTTACACACGCGACATGACAGGCTTTGCAGAGCCAGGCGTCCCTACCGTTGACGTATTTTATTCCTACGGTCTTTACACACACGACATGACAGGTCTTGCAGAGCCAGACGTCCTACCGTTGATGTGTTTGGTTCGAACGGTATTTACACACACGAAATGACAAGTCTTGCTAATAAGTATATATTATAATGACTATTAACCGGTAACTGATCCTGGTTAACGGATATACGACGTTCCTTTAAATGTTACTTTAAAGATTGAGTTAATAAATATTTCTCCTCTCACTTATGTTACAACATTGGAGCTTAAATTTGCTCTAACAAATGACTACTATACAGCATCATGATTGTAAAATTATGGGAATTAATTTTTAATAAATAAGTAGTTTTAATTGTTTGTTTAATTATTGAAATTGGAAATGGAGAATATTAATAAGAGCAAATTTGTAAAAAGATATTCACATTCAAATGACATTGATGTTCATAATATACATTAGTTTTTTGTCCACTTTTGATTATGACATTTATTAATAATCTTAAAAAAAGAAATGTGTCCTCTTCAAAGCACATAACTAAAAAATTCCTAAATTAAGAAAAGGAAATATCTTTATTGGTATTACAATGTAATTTACTCTGCTATTTTCACTAGATATTTAGAGAAAATACGGATAGTACATGGCTGTAAAATAGAAAGTTTTACAATATTATCAACTAATTAATTTTTGATTCAAGAAAACAATCTAAATACCATAAACATAACATATCCCACTAATTCCGATATCTCAAAACAACAGTAAGGATTATATTACTCATGTCTGATGTAGTAGTGAATTTTGATAAAACAAACTTATTGTATGCGCGTGCGATGAATATATGACTTAAATGTGTCTTTTACGCGTGTACCGATCGTATGATGTGCAGGCGATGCTTTAATTGGCTACGTGTTGCGACAAAAACAATTAGTGCGTTGCGCTGCGACAAAAACAATGAGATCTGTCATTTAACGCGGGCGATTGACACGAACCTAGCGTCTAAGAAAGCTCGGTATTTCTGGTAATGGGGTCAACGTTGTAAAAGAGTTGATTTGCAAGTGCCCTGATCTCAACTCCCGTCGACGTCATCACTTCTTGCCTTTACGTCATCGGGGCAACTTCGATTGGTAAGGTGATCACCGATCTGGCATGAGTAATCATAAGTCGAATTTATGTGTATTATACGTCGACATTAATATTGAATCAAATCCCACGCCACACCTATCTATTGGAATAAATATGAAATATCAAAGCAATACTGACAACTCACTTCTGGCATAGCGGCCGTTTCCGGATCTCCGAACGTCACCCCGAGGGTCGTCATCAGCAGAACGACAACTGTTAGTGTCGCCATGGTCACGTTGTCTTTGCTCCTCAACGCCGTGTCCGTCTAACGTCTGTTCGTCGCGTCTTCTGCCAACGAAGAATGCGAGCTCCAATTATTATAGACCAAGAACCAGGTGTCTGGTTGGTATTTCTAAATAAACCTACACTTGGGCTTTTCAGAACAACGCATCTTGAGGTTGCCGAGGCGCTAGGCGTTGATGAATACTGTTATGTGGGTTTATAAAAAGATGGGGGTAGTGGTAAACAGTGGTCCATTTCATCAATACAAGTCTTACCAACTATAGAAAATGAGGTATCCATGTATACCACTAGTATTATGGCATTATAGAGTAGACATTACAGAATAATGACATTCGTTTCCAAACACGAAAATGAAGATACCATTATTATCTGACAGCGTGACCTAGCTTCAATTCGCTGTTAATTAAAGCCAGATTGTCAAAACGACACAAACAATAATAACAAACACATACACATATGAAATGGTGTGAGCAAGATTCAACATTGTTCAATTCTCAAAATATGACAGAGCTCAAGATAATGTTCCTCTTCGTTAGATAACCCGACGTAGGCCAGTTCCTCCTCGTCGTCATCTTCGCTGTCGCTTTCAACATCATCAATACTGCCAGTCGTGATATCTGCAGGTGTGTCTACCTTCAAACCAAATACAATGCCTAGGTGGTTGTTGGCATTCAGTTTTCCATGCATGCGTCCAAACGTCAGTGTGTAGTCACCATGCATAACCATCTGTTGGTAAGACTTCACTTTACCATTACGATTGAAAGTTGCTTTGTCATCACCACAACTAAAGACATGAACACTTGGCAAAGCGTAGCATATGCCAAACTCGGGTTGTGCAGCCATATATTGATTCACAAAAATGCTTCAACTTGTTGTGCATGGTGCAACAGAAGGCTGCATGTGGCAGTGTCATTACAAGGGACAACCAATTGTGATCGGTCTTGTGTGTCGTGTTCCGTGCAGTTGGCACTTAGAGAACGGACTTAGAGAACGGCTCATGCGATTGGTATAGGTGTTATCATGAAGACGAAGACAACCTTGTGAAGGCCTGCAGGATAACAATCAATAGTAGGAGGTAATGCCAGACAGTTTTTGTCTAGAAAACAACCAAGCCCATCCTGGAAGTCATCCCTAAAAGCAGCCAATACTGCAATGATTGATAAGATCGATACATGGAATGCGCCAGCAGATCGTGGTATAATTGGAGGTTTACGAGAGCCTCAATGTGGGTTATTTTGGCGAGCCTCGGGGGGGGGGGAGGGGCGGTGCAATTAAAGGTTTTCGGTGAGCTTAGAAATGTTGAACTTCACTGCGAAAAATATTGAACAGCACCCCCTGCCTCACAATCCCCGTCTTCCGATTTCATGATCCCACAGCGGAATGGTGCTGATGCCAATATTAATTTCGTTCCGGCGCCAGTGATGTAGCAAATACCTTTAATTATTAAATACTTATCTTGAGATGCACAACACATTTGGCCTTCAATTTGTTCATATTTAATGGATACATATAATAATAATAATAATGGCAATAATAATAATAATAACTTACATATTGTTGAGTTGTTATTATTATCATGAAACACCAATGGCCAATTTTGAACAATTTACTATTGAAAATACCCATTATTCAAGGTCCGCGTTGTCATCATGCAACTGACATTTTGACCAAGTGCTCCACGTCCAAGTGACCTTGGCGTGTGTAGTCAGTTTAAGAAATTGTCCTGTTGGCATGTGCGTTTGCAAAATATACCTCACTGAATGTCACTTTGAGTGTCAAAGAACCACACTACATATGAGTGAACTTCATATGCACAGCTTCCGACGCGTCGTCGACTATTTGTTTTCTCGAATGTTGAGAAATGCAATAGTTGTGTCTGCCCACAACCTCGAAAGTGGAGACAAACTGGAAGAAACGAACTAGAAAAATTCTTTGGTCAGATATTTTCGTTCCATCAGTTGAAAATTTCATCAGATTGAGATGTGCCACGATGTCAACAAGAACTGAGACTCGTAGATGCACCTGGAGGTCAGCGATGTCTGATAGGCCTTACGTCTGAAAACGTCGGTTCCGCGAACACGCTAATTCCATGTATCAGCTCGTGCACGCAACCCTGCACGGCAACTCGACTCAGCCGACGCACTTCGCAGTAGTACAGGAGATCTTGATTTGTGCGCATCCGTCTCTGTCAGAAGGCGCTTGAACTATTGGAGATTTAAGCCACGATCGCGAACGTAGTTCACGGTTTTTACGACGGCGCTCAGAATCGTTTGTATTTGTATAGATGGTGCAGCGGGCCTGGAGAGATTCGCAGTGGAACGTGCATCGTGTCGAACCTTTCCAATCAGCGAAACAACTTTTGTTCTTCCTCCCGCGGAAGGTGCACCATGCAAACATATATAGTGTTATTCCGGGGGCCGCATTGTGTGCAATCTCGCTTTCAGTTCGCGGGCCGCATGTAAATGTAATAGCTTCGCGGGCCGCAGTTGGCCCGCGGGCCGCAAGTTGCCGACCCCTGGTATAAATGGTATCATGCTATTATGAATATAACGAAACATGTTAAAATAAGTTAAAATAGATATATATTAAAACAGATTAAAACGATTACAAATCATACATTGACTAGAAACATGCGATTTTATACTGAAATGACACCAATGTGCGTGTGTGTGTGTGTGTGTGTGTGTGCGTGCGTGCGTGCGTGCGTGCGTGCGTGCGCGCATGCCTGCGTTCATACTTACTGCGAGAAATACAGACGACAAGGCTTACAATAATAATCGTGCTGGCATCAACGAAGGCCGTAATACAGTTATAATTTTTTTAAATAATCAAGTTTCTCTGGTAACGTGATTCGCACACAATCTTGACACGTGTATGTGATTGCATGACAAAGGGACGTAAATAGTTACGTTCTTCGCTTACTTGTTACGCTCAAAACACGTGACGTCACGCAATAACACGTAGCATCGCACTTTACGCGAGATTTTGACTCGAAGCTATAACATTAAGGCCGGGATACACTGACGTTGTTTTTCCGAACCAACCAGACCAGACCGTTCAGTGTTGGTTTAGTCGGATCTGGTCAGTGTCAGTCGGCCTGCGTATCCACAAGCCCAAAATTAGTATAATCGGGGCTAGTCAGTGGCAGTCTGACTAAAAAGTTTCACGTTTACGTGATTGTGGCGTCACGGTGGCTTCAAGCCTGATTCAGTTGGTGTAAGTCTAAGTCGGTGTAATGTATACACAGCAGTCGGAATTAGTCTGGGCTGGTCGGGTCGGGTCGGGTCAGGCGAAAGGTGCAGGTGTATCCCAAGGCTTAAGTTTTACGCGTGTTATGTTAAATACCTTACCTTTGCAAATTGCATGCAACTGTAGTTAAACGAACTTGTCGCCCTGTCCGATTACGTGTGTTACTACTTTTGAGTAGAGCGGAATATAAATCGCTTACTTATTTACTACTTACTTACTTACTATCCAATACAATGGTACCAGTTGTGATTATGAATTCAGACGTGCCTGATCATTTTTGCTACTCCGCCAACGTTTCGTTATATTAATTACAGGGACTGCAATTCGCAAATGTGCCACTTGGTAGAAAGCTTCGTCACCTTAAAGGGGAACTGAAACATAGCCGTTTTGTGCCAGATATTTAAATATTTACTGTATGAATTAATAATAAAAAAATTACCAAAGAGGGACTGTAGCATTTCTGCTATTTCTGGATGTTTAAATCTACTTTCCTGAGGTTTAATTTTATAAATGAGGAAGGTCATGCCAGTAGATAGACATATTGTTAACCAACCGCCTTAGTTACGTAATTACAGCAACTCGGTTGCAGATGCGCTCAGTGAAGTGTGGTATTCTGTTGCTAGTGTTTCTAGGCAAGCAGGTGGTTTCACTGTAATCGTAGAGAGGGTGTTCCACAATGCCTAGTTTGAATAGTATATTGCATTAGCCAATAGAAATGATGGAAACCTGTCATACGATGTGTAATTAGGTCTGCTTATATAAACGTTTGTTGTACGCATTTCGCCATCTGGGCGCTGGCGAAGGACTGGGACAGATCCAGGGTTGAACTAGACAGGTTGCCCTGCTGCCAAGAGAATGGCAAGGAAAGTCGTAAAGCGTGGTGGGAATCGTTAACGTGGGTTACGTTCCCAAGCTTTTGTGTGTGTGTAATATTCAGTGTCCAGAGTGACTATTCGATCGAACTTCGAAGAAACCATGCCGCCACTCAGCAGTACTTTGAGACAACGTTCCGGTCGGCCCCAACGTATTTGCGTCGATGAGCGATAATCGCGACGCGCTCACCCAGCACGGGTCATCCTCGAACAGCGGTCTCACAGCGATATCGTCAGAAAGCTTGACCGAATGCGACTCGTAGCGGCCGGCGGTAAACGTATTCTGCCAGGTGTCGTCATTCGCGCGAACCCGTTCATCCGACTTCTCGATCGTTTGCGACAAAACAAGACCTCTCTTTCGAATTCGTAAGGGCCGGCGGTAAGCGTCTACTGCCCGGCTCCGTCTTTCAGTTGAACGTATTCAACTGAATTCGCAATCGTTTGCGACCGTGCGATTATTGAACGGACGCGACTCGAGAATTCGCGGCGTACGACGGCAATCGTCAAGTGCCCGGCATCATCACTCGTGCGCCCGAGATACACCGTTTTAATTGTGTTCTGAGCTCGGCGTGTTGACTTCAACAAACGTTCGTATATATTCGAGATGGGACTAGCCCAGTATAAATGTTTATTTTCTGATTGAACGTATCTATTATTTGCTATATTATGATTAGTAGTTATCTGTGGGTTTTGAAGTGAGGTATTATTACCCATGAAGTATTCACATATATATAAATATATGTGTGTGTTGTAACATATTACTGTAATGAGAGTCCGCGAGGACTAGCTTATACTGTGTATTTATATTATGGGAGTTATTCTTAGATAACACTTGGCGCCTAGTATATGGTCGTTTAGCGGTATAATCCACCTTAGAAAGGAAGTGGAATTTGATAATCGAAAGATTCAGTGTTATTGTTTATTATGTTCTATTAAGATTTGGTTACGGGATTTCTTTATTTTGTTTATTTTGTTAATCGAGATATTTACCAAAAGGAAGATATCTTGTAATAAAGTATTACATTTTCCTCGTTCTTTGTTGCTTGTTCACGATCACCGTTCTTTCTCATATGCGTTGACCTTGATATATAAGAACCCTACTAGACTGAGCCATCTAGTGTACGGAGACCTCGCTAATCCGTGACAGGGACCAGTGTCTTTTACCGAGAATTATGTTGTGACTTTCACCATCATCCCATGCTCGCTACATCCGTACTGAATATTTCAATCAGCATCCGAAAGTGACCACAGCAGACTCCAGCAGAGCTTGCCGCCGGCGGACACGCCAAATTCATCATCTATAATATGTTTTTTCTCTGGGAGTTCTTCCTTGTAAGTATTTGAATAGGTGTTACCTAGCATTTATAGTATATCTAGTAGCCATAGTGCATGCATTTTTCAATTTTTATGTTTTTGTATGCGTTTCGTTAGTTTTTTCTGGAAGTTATACTGCGTCGCCTGTTGAATTACTGTATGTAGCGGTGTCTGGCATTTCACGACTCAAACCACTGGCCGCTGGATATTTATGGCGCCGCCCAGCGCTAACAGTGGCCAAGTTTGAAAACATTATTTAAAATATACCGTCGCGCTGTGCTCATCAAATAATGGTAATATGCACTGTAAATGGTATGTTCTTATATTTGGGCTGTGGACGTTCGAGTGTTTCTTTCGCCCATTAATCATCGATATGGTGCATGCCACTCCGTGACGGTGGTAAGGTTATTCAGCACGCACTGATAGTCCAGTATCGCCGACGTGCATTTGCTATTGCTACTGCTACGACAACTACGACTACGACTACGACTACTGCTACTACTACTATTACTGTTACTACTATTACTATTACTACTATTACTACTACTACTACTACTACTACTACTACTACTACTACTACTACTACTACTACTACTACTACGGCTAATAATAATAATAATAATAATAACAACAGCAACAGCAACAGCAACAGCAACAACAACAACTATTCTATAGCAGTCCAATCCTCAGAAACCAGGCTAGAGACACAGTAACCTAGAATCGATCGTTGCAGAATGCCGGCGCTGTTACAGAGAAATGTATTTTGATGTTATAAGAAAGATGATCTAAGTTACCGTGTACATTTGAAAGACGCAGGAGACTTAGTCTGGCTAAATAAGGTGACTGTTGTGGGCACCGAACAGCATAAGTAAGAGTAAACAATTTAAAGTTGATTCGAGTCGTCTCCGTAGTCTTGCCACTTAACACATCACACTTCTCCAATTCCCGCCACTATCCCAAATAGCTACTGCAACATCTCAACACCCCATGAGACCCGGGTGAAGTCGGTGTTTAAGTACGGATAATGGCGGTAAGCAACGAAGAGCCCACAGTGCAGCAAATGCAAATCAATATTGCACACGTTTGAGTTTATGTGTCGTTTAGCAAAACGATTTACCAGTGTGTAACAATAGTCGCGATGGCTACTAATTAATGCTGCTGACATTATTTTAGCGGTATGGATGAAGGTAGCTGGTGTTGGTTTCTACAGAGATCGTGTGTTTAGCTAAATTGTGGTCGTCTATATCCGCTAGTGTATCATCAAAGCTGTAGGAGCTTGTTCCGTTAATGCAGTGCCGCGTTGCTGGGCAATGCGATGAGTTACCAGAAATACAGAGCTTTCTTAGATGCTAGGTTCGCGTCAATCGCCGCGGTAAATGGCAGGTGTATATCTAAAGCCGCATTGCAATAAACGCACTAATTGGTTTTGTAGCAACGCGCAGCCAATTAAAGCATCGGTTGCGCATCGATTGATCAGTACTCGTGTAAAAGACACATGTTTAAACCGTAGGAAAACGGGCCCTTAAGCAAGATTTGCCATACACTTGACATGTTATATTTTAATCAATGCTTCCGTATTGGGTCATCGTTTCCACGTATTTGACTACGTCTGTGCTATTGGGCGCATTTCTATTAAAAATATTATACCCACCTGATTTCTGTCTCTCTACAAAGTTGCGCCCAAAGCAGGCACTATGCACATCGTGTTGTATTATTTAGCCAATTTCACATATTTCGCAAACATATTTTGCACACTCGGACCCAGACAAGCACGGTGCGCCCACGCCGCACATTAATCACATTTTCCCTTTCTTCCTCGACCATACTGTCCGGTATATTAGTTGGTATATTATAGTTACAGCATTCAATTGTATTGTTTGTTTCGAAGCCTCGAGACATCGCAGTGGCATGGCGGACGATTTCTTCCTTCCCCGTGTATTTTCACTCGTACTTTTTATATTTGCGATTCGCGCTTCCGACCAATGTTCACTAGTGCATATTTGTGAGTTACTTTGCAGTGCCACCACAAGTTTAGCAGTATATGTTACAACAACGATAATCACCTGGGGCCCTGTTTGGGTAGAGGGACTTTATGCATGCTGTTCCCCTACTATGTCGACATCGGGTCTTTGAAACCGTTATGTTCACATCTGCACATCTACAGACTGCAAGAGCGTGAGTAGGACAGAGCACGCCTACAGTTGATTCAGCGACATTCCGTACATCTGCATTGGCAATATACCAAGGGTATCGGATGCGTTCTAATGACAGTTGTCTGATAGTATCACAACCCCTGACTCGAGAGTTTGATTCTACGTAATGGAACAGACAAGGTCGCATTCAATTAAATTGTTTTTTTTTACAGGGCCTACCCCTTTAGCGCTGACGTAGGTAGGCAAAACCACTAGCCATACGTGGGAGCTTATTCAAACCAATCCACTATATTTCCAACAATGAAACAACATTGGATGCGTCGGAAGTGCAGACGTAGACCTACTCGCCAGTTACAGTGTAGAACTAGCGGTTTAGCTCTTGTGACGTTATCACACCCAGAACAGTAGCGCCATCAAGCGGTCAAGGAAACAATTACCGTGTGTCATAATCGGAGTATTGCTACCAATTCATAAACTATCGATATCAATTAGAACGACGGTAATAAGCACACGGATAAACGATCACAGAAATGTATAACATTGCGCGTAGTTTCGTTTAATCAAGTAAAAGCAAAACACTCAAGTGTTACATCGGAATTCTGGTAAGACAAATGAGAAAGGTTTGTTTTCGATGCGACATTGTGCTGCCGCGAACATTAGTGAATATTCAATACGCCCACCCACTTCCGTTGCGAGGCTTATGTATGGAATGATGTCATTTTCGTTTTTAACTGTTCCTATGCTAATTAATATGTTGTCGTACTAATTATGCCTCACAGTTGTATTACCAATGTGGCCTGTGTGATACGCGTACGTAGTGATATGCCTAAATTGTTCTTGTGCATAATCGTCTCAAGTTTTGTGGTGGTGACTCATGTAACTTGCTGATGGCGTCCAGTCCCACTTGACTAGATGTTAGCGAGGTCGGCGCAGTAACGTCAGGTGACACTGGAGCGGTGACGTGTTTTGATGTTCACAGCCACATTCCGAACAGTTCTGAAACACGACGAGTCGACTCATTAACCAGTTGATCGATTAAGTTTTGTAGACTGCAGGATCTAGTTTACGTATACGTGCAACAAATCTTCACTGTGTTGTCGCATTTAATTTATTTATTATACCGAACTTATAAAGCGCTCTTGCCGAGTATAATGGATGGTGGTATTTTGCAGTTATGGTGCAGATACCAGAGTCGACGACAGTGCAGATCACACTGCTGTCGTTCAAATATAACAAATGTAGCTCATTCTCCAGCTCACGGTGTTGCATCAACCGGTACCGTGCTATAGACAGTAATAAGGACCGAATATAAATACTTTGCTACGTTTCAACGACACGACTGGTATATATAGTTTAATAAGAAATGCAGGTTTGTCAAAAGTCTAAACTACAAACTAACAGTGATCGATTAACGATAACTTACCACAAAGAACAGCGGGTTTCCTCCCTTCAGTCAACAGGAATTCTACGCTTCGTCGGCGACGTTGTCTTCCACACCAGCCGCGTCTGTTGCAGACTCTGCAATAAACACCGCAACATGCAGGTATTTATCGACATTAAGTGTTATCATATTGTAAAGGGTCGTCCAAATTCTTTGAAAATATTAATCAAAATACAACATGTTGCACGACGTTTTTTCATATTCTACATACAGTCAGACACATACAAACGCTGTAACTATATGTCTGTGGGTGTGTTCGTGCGTCTGACAACGAGGATGTCAATGAGGAGATCCATCTGCGCAGACGGACGGTTTGAAAATGACGAGGTCCAAAAGACAGACGGTCTAACAACGAGGACGTCCACCGCAGACAACAGAGACAGATGATCTACCAACAATGACTTCCATCGGAGACAGACGGTCTAACAACGAGGACGTACAACGGACACACACGGTCTAACAACGAGGACGTCCAACGGAAACGGACGGTTTAAAAACGAGGACGTCCAACGGAGACGGACGGTTTAACAACGAGGGCGTCCTGCGCAGACAGTCTATTTTACGGAGTAGCTCTGAGTGGAAATATAATTATGTTAAAGGTAATCATTGTAAAAGCATTATGTTGAAGTATAGTTATTTCACTTGACTGTAAGCCCTATGCCACAATACAATGGTTAATATATGTGACAGGAGTTGATTATTCAACAATGTTTTAATTTGTAGAGTGCTTTAATTCACTCTTTTCAGATCAAGCGTTTGCCATTTTGTAACTGAGTTTTCCAGTTCAAATATGTGTAGTAATTAAATTCCTGACCTTGTTCAATATTTAGATTGTCTACGAATGACGACATTCAACCGCGCAGAGAGGTGTTCTGACAACGAAGACGTCTAACGAAGCTGGACAGCCTGACAAAGAAGATGTCCAGCAGCGCAGATACACGGTCTGACAACATGGACGTCCGACGCAGACGGACCGTCTAACAATGAACACGTTAAACGGGCAGACGGACAGTCTGACATGTTCAACCGCGTATACAGACTGTCTAACAGTCTTGACATATAACTGCTCAGAAAGAAAACGAAGACCTCTAATGGTGACGGGCGGTCTGATGATGACACGCAACCGCGAATATTGACAGTCTGGTAACGAGGACATCCAACTACGCAAACGAACACTTTAAAAACGAGGGCTTCCAAACGGACAGACGGACGATCTCGCACTGATGATGTCCAGCCGCGTAGAAGAGCTGTCTGACGATAAGGACATCCAGTGCAGACAAACAGTTGCCTAACGAGGACGTCCAATATCAATCGAGTAGACAAGCAGTCAGACAAAGTGGACGACCAACCGAGCAGACGGTCTGCCAACAAGGACAACCAACGGGAACGGACGTTCTGACAACAAAGACGACCAACGGGAACGGACGGTCTGACAACGAGGACGACCAACGGGAACGGACGGTCTGACAATGAGGACAACCAACGGGGACGGACGATCTGTCAACAAGGACGACCAACGGAAACGGACGGTGTGACAACGAGGACGAACATCCGAGCAGACGGTCGGTCTGACAGCGACGACAACCAACGGGAACGGACAGCCTAACAACGAGGACGACCAACCGAGCAGAAGGACGGTCTGACAACGGAGACGACCAACCGACCAGACGGGCTGTAGGATAACGGAAACGACCAAAGGGAACGGAAGGTCTGAAGACGAGGAGGACTACGGGAACGGACGGTCTGACAACGGGGACGACCAACGGGAACGGACGGTCTAACAACGAGGACGACTAATGGCAACGGACAGTCTGACAACGAGGACGATCAACGGGAACGGACGGTTTGACAACGAGGACAACAAATCGAGCAGTAGGACCAACTTACAACTAAGACGTAAACCGACCAGACGGACAGTCTTACAAAGATGACGTCCAACAGAGACATACGGTCTAATAACGAGGGCGTGCAACGGAGACAGACGGTTTAAAAACGAGGAGGTCCAACGGAGACGGACACAGTACAATGGTTGATATATGTGGCAGGAGTTGATTATTTAACAATGTTTTAATTTGTAGAGTGCTTTAATTCATTCTTTTCAGATCAAGCGTCATTTTGTAAGTGAGTTTTCCAGTTCAAATTTGTATCAGTAACTAACCCAATCTAAATACTGAACAAGTTCAGGAATTTAATTTGTGTACGAATGACGATATTCAATCGTGCAGGTAGACGTTCTGACAATGAAAACGTCTAACGTAGCTGGACAGTCTGACATAGATGTCCAGCAGCGCAGACAGATGGTAATCTGACGATAAGGACATCCAATGCAGACAAACAGTTGCCTAACGAGTAGATAGACAGTCAGACAAAGTGGACGACCAACCGAGCAGACGGACGGTCTGTCAACAAGGACGACCAACGGGAACGGACTGTCTGACAACAAGGACGACCAACGGGAACTTACGATCTGTCAACAACGACTACCAACGGGAACGGACGATCTGTCAACAACGACTACCAACGGGAACGGACTGCCTGACAACGAGGATGACCAACTGAAATGGATGGTCTGACAACAAAGACGACCGACAGGAACGGACGGTCTGTCAACAAGGACAACCAAGGGGAACGGACTGCTTGACAACGAGGACGACCAACGGGGAAGGGCGATCTGTCAACAAGGACGACCAACGGGAACGGACGGGCTGACAATGAGGACTACCAACGAGAACGGACGGTCTGACAACGAGGACGCCCAACGGGAACGGACGATATGTCAACAAGGATGACCAACGGGAACGGACGGTCTGACAACGAGGAAGACCGACGGGAACGGACGATCTGTCATCAAGGACGACCAACGGGAACGGACGGTCTGACAATGAGGACGACCAACCTAACGGATGATTTGACAACGAGGACGACAATTAAGCAGACGGACCAACTTACAACGAGGACGAGCAGACGAACTGTCTTACAAGATGGGCGTCTAACCGAGCAAACAATACAGTTTACTTACCCAAGTCAGTATGTTCGGCTTGTATGTCTATGTCAAGTGACTTTTTAGAGAGTCCACCGAAAGCGCTCTGATGCCCAATTGTATCAAATGTTCTCTTCTTTAATCCACCGAAAGCACTCTGATGCCCAATTGTATCAAACGCTCTCTTCTTTAGTCCACCGAAAGCGCTCTGATGCCCAATTGTATCAAATGTTCTCTTCTTTAATCCACCGAAAGCGCTCTGATGCCCAATTGTATCAAACGCTCTCTTCTTTAGTCCACCGAAAGCGCTCTGATGCCCAATTGTATCAAACGCTCTCTTCTTTAGTCCACCGAAAGCGCTCTGATGCCCAATTGTATCAAATGCCCTTTTCTTTAGTCCACCGAAAGCGCTCTGATGCCCAAATGTATCGAATGCTCTTTTCTTTAGTCCACCGAAAGCGCTCTGATGCCCAATTGCATCGAATGCTCTTTTCTTTAGTCCACCGAAAGCGCTCTGATGCCCAAATGTATCAAACGCTCTTTTCTTTAGTCCACCGAAAGCGCTCTGGTGCCCAATTGTATCAAATGCCCTTTTCTTTAGTCCACCGAAAGCGCTCTGGTGCCCAATTGTATCGAATGCCCTTTTCTTTAGTCCACCGAAAGCGCTCTGATGCCCAATTGTATCAAACGCTCTTTTCTTTAGTCCACCGAAAGCGCTCTGGTGCCCAATTGTATCAAATGCCCTTTTCTTTAGTCCACCGAAAGCGCTCTGATGCCCAATTGTATCAAATGCCCTTTTCTTTAGGCCACCGAAAGCGCTCTGGTGCCCAATTGTATCAAATGCCCTTTTCTTTAGGCCACCGAAAGCGCTCTGGTGCCCAATTGTATCAAATGCCCTCTTTTTTAGGCCATCAAAAACGCTATGATGCCCAATTGCATCGAATGCGCGTTTCTTAAGGCCACCGAAAGAACTATAATGTCCAATGGTATCGAATGGCCTCTTGTTAAATTCGTTCTTGTGTCCACCGAAAGCAATGTCAAACGCACTGTTAATATCATTCGTTGCTCTCTTATTCGCTCTGTAACGATGATCGAAGCGTCGCTGAGTGAGGTCTGAGCTGAACATGCTGGAATATCCGATTCTGTCGAAGGCCCTTCTCTTTTTCTCCCCGACGCTGTCAGGTTTTCTTTGGATGTCGTTATACGTCACCGATCGTTTTAACTTTCCGAAAGCGCTACCGTATCCAATCTTGTCGAACGCCCGTTTTAAATCGACGGAATTGACAGCGTCTAAGTCTCGATCTGGGTGGATGTACGTCCCGCCAAGAGTGTCGAGCTGCCGACCAACGTCTGGCAAGATGGCGTCGCCTAGCGTGTCGAGCTGACTTTCACCGAACGGTTCATCCGCCAAGCCATATAGTTGTTCCTGCGAACAAACGAGAAGAGTGTAATGTAATGGATCGGGGGAATACGTGTAGCTACTACGCTGATATAGCCAGGCGTAACGTAATGCCTGAACAATGTAACTGCTGTCGCAGCTATCATTGCGAAGAACGCATCTTTAAGTAAAAGTAAGCCTCACTGCATTTACTACGCGAAGTGTAGTCGTTCACAATATATCTACCACAGTCTCATTGATACAGCTATGTAAACTGTTTATAGATAAATGTACGTACAGCATACATATTATGCACATGAACATATGTACATATACACGTGTACGTTCAAACATGCAATGTACGTAACTACATACGTTCAAACATGCACACAGACACGCGCACGCACACTTGCACACGTACGCTCACGCACACGCGTGCGCACACACATACACGCACATACATACACATATAAACACAGTGGAATCTCATTAGTAAGGTCATTGTAGGAGGTGGGCCAACGTGACCTAATTAGTGAGGTAATCGTATAAGCGCGACTAATTTACTTTACTGTTGCTGAAGTAGGACTATGTCAAGGTTACCGTAATTGCAACGTAGCTGATGTAGGCCTACTACTAAGGTGATTAAAAGTAAATTAGTCGCGTTTATACGATTACCTCACTAATTTGGTCACGTATATATATATATATATATATATATATGTAAAATCCTTATGTAGGCCAATTTAAACATTTCAACCTTTTTTAACATCTAAAACGATGTTAATGGAGTATGCACGTCATTGGTGTCGTTATGCAACAGTGCTGCCACCTGCCTACATACATACCACAGTATCCAACACTTTATATATATATATAGTGTTATATATATATATATATGTGACCTAATTAGTGAGGTAATATATATAAAATCCTTATGTAGGCCAATTTAAATATTTTAACCTTTTTTAACATATAAAACGATGTTAATGGAGTATGCACGTCATTGGTGTCGTTATGCAACAGTGCTGCCACCTGCCTACAAGTTGAGCCAACATAACTGCATATTTGTAAAAGTTGATTTGGAAGAATCGAAACACTCCATGTAACGATCCGAATCGTAACAGCACAGGTATCGGATAGAACATTCTAATGACGCCACTACATAGATTTTTTGCACTCTGGGTGCGGTCTCCGTACATCTGGAATATTCGGATTACTTTTATTCCAATAGGTCGTAGAATAATACCTGAATGTAGAATAATACCTGGACGCCAAGATACATGAAAACGTTAACAAACCCCCACACATAAGCTAGCTTGATTAGGTAATAGTTAGATCCTTCTAAAGTGCCTTCTAAAGTGCCTGACGCGTCAATACAAGAAATTACCAATCTCACAATTTTCACATTCAGAAATTGTAAAGATCTCGCTATGTTACAAAGGCATCGGAGCGGAGAGTCTGGGGGCTGAGTACCCATATTTAGAGTTGGGCGAGGACTGAGCTCCCAATATTTTATTAATGTTGTCGTTGTTTTGGTGAGCGTCAAGGGCAGTGCAGCTGGAGGCTGTCGAACAATCTGCAACTGCATCATCTCTTGGTCGATTCCAAACGTCTCTAACACTATCTACCTCGAACCGCGAAAACTGTCGATCACTAAGTTACCCCAGTCAAACTGCGAAAAATCCCCAATACTATCCCACTTGACACCGTGCCCAATCTCCAACACTACCCCCCTCGGTACCACAAACAAATCTCCAACAACCCGCCTTCTGATGTCATATCAGGCAGACACGAAGAGCTGAGGCTCCGGCTCCAGCTCAGCCCCCAATGGTCACCATGTTCCGACGCCTGTATGTTGGGATCAGATCACACGAAGATTGTATGCGTAATGCCAGTCTAATCACCACTACATCAACATAGCTTTTCCCTGATAACGTAGCACCTACGACAAAAGAAGTTAATCAGGTACACACGCCATTTTGTATGCCACGTTCACCACTGAGTCAATATCCTATGTTCACATAGTCTTGATTGCGCAGCTTCTTCGCCGAGATTGAATAATGTTAGGCGTGATTATTGTGTGCAGGACGGACCGCTTCGTCGCTTTGCTATCGATGTCAGTCATTATCGAGAGGTGACGTGGAGACGAGGTCTTCACACAATTAACATCGAGTCGATCTCATTGGCGACAACTTTTATGGGTGGTAAGCCTACACACTATGTTGGTTAACATGAACGCCTGTTAACAAGACCATTAAACTCAGTTATCAGTTCATCCTCGCAGTTTGACTAATACCGTAGTCCGCTACTCCAAGGAATCATACGTTATTGAGTAATTCGTTCAGTTATTACACAAATCTCAACTTAGTCGCATACGTTTTCATAGTTTCGGGTACGTTACCATGTTATAATTAAAAAAAATTGCACAAGGCTTCGTACGTTGAGTCGAGTCACACGATTAACGTTACAACTGTACAGTGTAACGTGAAATCGACAATTAAAACAGTAGATGAACATGGGAGACCAACCTGTCTGAATAGTAGTCTTACAAATTCTAACCATACACCAAACCAAAGCACATGGAAATATATTTAGATGAATCATTAAGCATATATTATTATATATATTATTCATACTAATCAAATATTCAGTGTTGACATCCAGAATATGGATGAAGATAGCCGAGGACAATCATCTCTGACAAATAGAAGGACGCGACCTAAAACGACGACGCCAGGGATTTCAAACACACGAAACCAATGCAGCTGTTGACCTTCAATCACATTATGCAAATGTTTGATTTACTCTACTTACACATACATGGAAAAGACTTGCCGCAGATCGAAAATAGACGACTATTTCCCCGTCTCGGTATGATGAACGGTCGCGTTAATGCGAATTCAAGAAAAAGCGCCTAACGCCACCTAGTGAGTATGTTTTGCGAACTGCGGATTGACGCAAAACAAACCATTTCTGCAGCAACGTAGGCCTGTGTGACCAGAGTAAACACACCAAGAAAGTAATGTTAACGTAAGCCTGTTCGACCACAGTAAACACGCCAAGAAATTAATGTCAACGTAGGCCTGTGTGACCACAGTAAACACTCCAAGAAAATAATGTCAACGTAGGCCTGTGCGACCACAGTAAACACTCCAAGAAAATAATGTCAACGTTGGCCTGTGTGACCACAGTAAACACGCCAAGAAAGTAATGTCAACGTTAGCCTGTGTGACCACAGTAAACACGCCAAGAAAGTAATGTCAACGTAGGCCTGTGCGACCACAGTAAACACTCCAAGAAAGTAATGTCAACGTTGGCCTGTGTGACCACAGTAAACACGCCAAGAAAGTAATGTCAACGTTAGCCTGTGTGACCACAGTAAACACGCCAAGAAAGTAATGTCAACGTAGGCCTGTGCGACCACAGTAAACACGCCAAGAAAGTAATGTCAACGTTAGCCTGTGTGACCACAGTAAAAACGCCAAGAAAGTAATGTCAACGTAGGCCTGTGCGACCACAGTAAACACGCCAAGAAAGTAATGTCAACGTAGGCCTGTGTGACCACAGTAAACACGCCAAGAAAGTAATGTCAACGTAGGCCTGTGTGACCACAGTAAACACGCCAAGAAAGTAATGTCAACGTAGGCCTGTGTGACCACAGTAAACACGCCAAGAAAGTAATGTCAACGTAGGCCTGTGCGACCACAGTAAACACGCCAAGAAAGTAATGTCAACGTTGGCCTGTGAGACCGCAGTAAACACGCCAAGAAAGTAATGTCAACGTTAGCCTGTGTGACCACAGTAAACACGCCAAGAAAGTAATGTCAACGTTGGCCTGTGTGACCACAGTAAACACTCCAAGAAAGTAATGTCAACGTTGGCCTGTGTGACCACAGTAAACATGCCAAGAAAGTAATGTCAACGTTAGCCTGTGTGACCACAGTAAACACGCCAAGAAAGTAATGTCAACGTAGGCCTGTGCGACCACAGTAAACACTCCAAGAAAGTAATGCCAACGTAGGCCTGTGTGACCACAGTAAACACTCCAAGAAAGTAATGCCAACGTAGGCCTGTGTGACCACAGTAAACAGTCCAAGAAAGTAATGCCAACGTAGGCCTGTGTGACCACAGTAAACACGCCAAGAAAGTAATGCCAACGTAGGCCTGTGTGACCACAGTAAACACTCCAAGAAAGTAATGTCAACGTTGGCCTGTGCGACCACAGTAAACACTCCAAGAAAGTAATGTCAACGTTGGCCTGTGAGACCACAGTAAACACGCCAAGAAAGTAATGTCAACGTTAGCTTGTGTGACCACAGTAAACACGCCAAGAAAGTAATGTCAACGTAGGCCTGTGTGACCACAGTAAACACGCCAAGAAAGTAATGTCAACGTTGGCCTGTTCGACCACAGTAAACACTCCAAGAAAGTAATGTCAACGTTGGCCTGTGAGACCACAGTAAACATGCCAAGAAAGTAATGTCAACGTTAGCCTGTGTGACCACAGTAAACACGCCAAGAAAGTAATGTCAACGTAGGCCTGTGTGACCACAGTAAACAGTCCAAGAAAGTAATGCCAACGTAGGCCTGTGTGACCACAGTAAACACTCCAAGAAAGTAATGTCAACGTTGGCCTGTGTGACCACAGTAAACACGCCAAGAAAGTAATGTCAACGTGGGCCTGTGTGATCACAGTAAACACGCCAAGAAAGTAATGTCAACGTAGGCCTGTGTGACCACAGTAAACACGCCAAGAAAGTAATGTCAACGTAGGCCTGTGTGACCACAGTAAACACGCCAAGAAAGTAATGTCAACGTTGGCCTGTGAGACCACAGTAAACACGCCAAGAAAGTAATGTCAACGTTGGCCTGTGTGACCACAGTAAACACTCCAAGAAATTAATGTCAACGTTGGCCTGTGAGACCACAGTAAACACGCCAAGAAAGTAATGTCAACGTAGGCCTGTGTGACCACAGTAAACACGCCAAGAAAGTAATGTCAACGTTGGCCTGTGCGACCACAGTAAACACTCCAAGAAAGTAATGTCAACGTTGGCCTGTGAGACCACAGTAAACACGCCAAGAAAGTAATGTCAACGTTAGCCTGTGTGACCACAGTAAACACTCCAAGAAAGTAATGTCAACGTAGGCCTGTGTGACCACAGTAAACACTCCAAGAAAGTAATGTCAACGTTGGCCTGTGTGACCACAGTAAACACGCCAAGAAAGTAATGTCAACGTTGGCCTGTGTGACCACAGTAAACACGCCAAGAAAGTAATGTCAACGTAGGCCTGTGTGACCACAGTAAACACGCCAAGAAAGTAATGTCAACGTTGGCCTGTGAGACCACAGTAAACACGCCAAGAAAGTAATGTCAACGTTGGCCTGTGTGACCACAGTAAACACTCCAAGAAAGTAATGTCAACGTTGGCCTGTGAGACCACAGTAAACACGCCAAGAAAGTAATGTCAACGTAGGCCTGTGTGACCACAGTAAACACGCCAAGAAAGTAATGTCAACGTTGGCCTGTGCGACCACAGTAAACACTCCAAGAAAGTAATGTCAACGTTGGCCTGTGAGACCACAGTAAACACGCCAAGAAAGTAATGTCAACGTTAGCCTGTGTGACCACAGTAAACACGCCAAGAAAGTAATGTCAACGTAGGCCTGTGTGACCACAGTAAACAGTCCAAGAAAGTAATGCCAACGTAGGCCTATGTGACCACAGTAAACACTCCAAGAAAGTAATGTCAACGTTGGCCTGTGTGACCACAGTAAACACTCCAAGAAAGTAATGTTAACGTTGGCCTGTGAGACCACAGTAAACACGCCAAGAAAGTAATGTCAACGTAGGCCTGTGTGACCACAGTAAACACGCCAAGAAAGTAATGTCAACGTTGGCCTGTGTGACCACAGTAAACACTCAAAGAAAGTAATGTCAACGTTAACCTGTGTGACCACAGTAAACACGCCAAGAAAGTAATGTCAACGTTAGCCTGTGTGACCACAGTAAACACGCCAAGAAAGTAATGTCAACGTTAGCCTGTGTGACCACAGTAAACACGCCAAGAAAGTAATGTCAACGTAGGCCTGTGTGACCAAAGTAAACACTCCAAGAAAGTAATGTCAACGTAGGCCTGTGTGACGACAGTAAACACGCCAAGAAAGTAATGTCAACGTAGGCCTGTGTGACCACAGTAAACACGCCAAGAAAGTAATGTCAAGGTAGGCCTGTGTGACCACAGTAAACACTCCAAGAAAGTAATGTCAACGTTAGCCTGTGTGACCACAGTAAACACGCCAAGAAAGTAATGTCAACGTTAGCCTGTGTGACCACAGTAAACACGCCAAGAAAGTAATGTCAACGTAGGCCTGTGTGACCACAGTAAACACGCCAAGAAAGTAATGCCAACGTAGGCCTGTGTGACCACAGTAAACACGCCAAGAAAGTAATGTCAACGTTAGGCCTGTGTGACCACAGTAAACACGCCAAGAAAGTAATGTCAACGTAGGCCTGTGTGACCACAGTAAACACTCCAAGAAAGTAATGTCAACGTAGGCCTGTGTGACCACAGTAAACACGCCAAGAAAGTAATGCCAACGTAGGCCTGTGTGACCACAGTAAACACGCCAAGAAAGTAATGTCAACGTTGGCCTGTGTGACCACAGTAAACACTCCAAGAAAGTAATGCCAACGTAGACCTGTGTGACCACAGTAAACACTCCAAGAAAGTAATGCCAACGTAGGCCTGTGTGACCACAGTAAACACTCCAAGAAAGTAATGCCAACGTAGGCCTGTGTGACCACAGTAAACAGTCCAAGAAAGTAATGTCAACGTTAGCCTGTGTGACCACAGTAAACAAGCCAAGAAAGTAATGTCAACGTTGGCCTGTGCGACCACAGTAAACACTCCAAGAAAGTAATGTCAACGTTGGCCTGTGAGACCACAGTAAACACTCCAAGAAAGTAATGTCAACGTTAGCCTGTGTGACCACAGTAAACACGCCAAGAAAGTAATGTCAACGTTAGCCTGTGAGACCACAGTAAACACGCCAAGAAAGTAATGTCACTGCGTTAGAAAGCTTTGGTAAAATTAAGTATCTGTTACATCGTCGTTGATTCCATGTGACTTTAGCCGTCGCCGAACATAATAAATTATGGTGTACGCCATCGTCAGCATCCATTACAATGTTTTTATAAGACGCCTGAATTCAGATTTGCGTTTCTGGTTTGGTCAAAATCATACAACATTGTCTCGTTTGACAAGTATCTCTCGAATACATGTGAAGTGATTTAATCGGACAAAGCATAAACAGCTATTTCTGGGAGGTACAATAAGTGCGAATGCATTGTCACACATTAAACAAAAATCTAATTTTTTTTATGTTTTATTTGCATTTATGATATTTTTTATGTCTTCCTCTGGACAGGTGATATCCTCCACTAACTGTTCACAAAGGCTCATGTATCTCTGAAGGTCTACAACACACGCTACGACGGCGCCTGGCAGTGACGTAGGCAGCCAACAGACAAAGGTTGTCGCTCTATCGCAACTTGTTTTTCCCAACTTCTCATCAGTTTTTATTGTTAAATATTCCATTAAGCCCATATCTGCGTGGCACCGATAAGGAATCATCCGTGCGTACATGCGCTGATAACTGTTTTATATCGCTGCCAAATACGCGTTGACATCGGTCTTCGAGTGGCACTCGCGCTGGCGAAGAAACGAGCATATGTCATGTATACGTGTGACGAGACGACAACACCTCTCCCCTCCGTCCCGATGACGCTAATCGACCGACTACCGCGTGGGACGAAATTTAATCAGCGGAATTCGCTGGTAATTAGCGTCGTAGGATAACGGGCAGAAGACGGCGTGTTATGGGATGCGTTGTCTTGCCGTTATTGACGCCAATGATTAATGTACACACCCGATCGCCAACGAATTGTTTCTTACACCATCGCTTGTGGTTTGACGCTTCGACCGGCTCAAAAAAACGCTTCCGTTCCAAAACACGAGATGCGTTCAATCAGTCAATGCATTATTTACTGTTTGTGAGCGACTTTAAAGGTGTTTATCTGCAGGCGGAAGAAAGATTTGGCTGTTGGACACATTGATGACTCGATAAACAGTCTCAATCCTTTGCTCGAATGTAAAACGTAACAAGATTCGACGCGGCGACGTAAAGATACGCGATCGGTCGTGAAACGGGCAATTATGTTTATATTGACTCGCTTCTTTATCAAGGGGCAATATCGTGGGGTTAGCAACCGACAGAAACCGATTACGCAAAGATAACTACCAAGTCAGCGCGATTTAATCGATTTTATTTTTTAAAGACAACCAAAGCGTGATATCGAATTGAAGCAGCGTCTGAGATGTTCTTAATGGCAACTTTCGTGTGGAAATATTGCCCAAATCACTGTCTGATTCAACGGAAATGCGCACGGCTTTGAAAAAACCAAAGGTGTCTGTAGTTAAAAACGACGTATCGGTGTCAATTCCACCAAACGACACGCGTCGATGTAAACTCATTATCTAGTGTCCCGGTTTTGCGAACTTAGTGATTAGGAAGACCAAATTATTCAAACCATCACCGATAAATTCGATTAGTGCAAATTGTCATCCATTTATGTAGAACATCGACCTATGATAAGTGACGGAGGCAATACGCCGATATTAGCCGTGTTTCGTTCGCGCAGGCGCCGCGGAGTGTTAACTTCAATCGACGAATCCGACTCGGATGACAGAAATGGCCAAATAGGATACGGTGAGATAGGTATCCGCATCAACTGAGGTAGTAATCTGCGTGAAAGCCGCCCGTGAGCGTCGGTAAGACGGTGTGCGTGGGAAGTGCGGTGGAGGTGCTTTCCTCGGCTATCCAGGCTCCGTGGCGTGGTGCCACCGTTTGTCGGACAAAGAGAGCCTGGATCCATGTTAAAGTGAGGCAGTCTGTTCCTCTACCCGGCGTTTGCTAGCGTAATACACCAAAGGGTACTGCGTTCAATTCAGGCCGCCTCGACAATATTGCCAACAAAGCTTGTTTTGAAACTGGACTTTTTGTTTACCATTTGAACAAGCTCCGAGGTCGTACCTTCCAAAACGCTAACGTTGTTACGAGCTTACTAATCACAATTGGGTGGGTAGTGTACTTTCAACATAGTTATTATAGTCTTAAGAACATTATACTAATTTTTAAATTAATTAATTAAAGACTAAGAACAAACTGCCTCGTTTTTAAACTATCTTGGCGATGTGATAAACATGTTCAGTTACCCTGGATTTGGGCACAAGGGGTAATTAGTTGTGAATAGGGATAATAGCCTAATTTCATGAGTACGACCAATATTGGGGTACCCAGACTAAAATGTACAATGCGTGATGATTACATAGAACTCTACGTGGGTTCCCGTGCTCAAGAAGACAACATCCTCTACATTGATGTTCTGGCTACAGTTTGCCGAATTGCTTATAGGTGGCTAATTAATACGTTTTATTGGAGTTAAGTCAGCAGACTCAAAACATGACTTTGTAAACTGCTTTACAATTATCGTAAGCAGAAAATAGATAATGTTCTGTCCACTTAGGGATGGGGTGCGAGTGGTGTGGCATGTGAGTGGTGTGTGAATGGTGTGTGAGTGGTGTGGCGTATGAGTTGTGTGGCATGTGAGTGGTGTGGGATGGTGTGTGAATGGTGAGGTGTGTGAGTGGTGTGGTGTGTGAA
Organism: Paraescarpia echinospica; assembly: GCA_020002185.1. NCBI lineage: Eukaryota > Metazoa > Annelida > Polychaeta > Sabellida > Siboglinidae > Paraescarpia > Paraescarpia echinospica. The sequence continues at coordinate 64,795,209 of CM034537.1, forward strand.
TGGTGTGTGAGTGGTGTGGTGTGGGGTGGTGTGTGAATGGTGAGGTGTGTGAGTAGTGTGGTGTGTGAGTGGTGTGGCGTGTGAGTTGTGTGGCGTTTGAATGGTGTGGCGTGTGAGTGGTGTGGCGTGTGAATGGTGTGGTGTGTTAGTGATGTGGTGTGTGAGTGGTGTGTGAGTGGTGTGGTGTTGTGTGTGAATGATGAGGTGTGTGAGTGGTGTGGTGTGTGAATGGTGTATGAGTGGTGTGGTGTGTGAATGGTGTGTGAGAGGTGTGGTGTGGTGTGTGAATGGTGAGGTGTGTGAGTGGTGTGGTGTGTGAGTGGTGTGGCGAGTGAGTTGTGTGGCGTGTGAGTAGTGTGTGAATGGTGTGCCGTGTGGGTGGTGTGGTGTATGAGTGGTGCGGCGTGTGAGTGGTGTGGCGTGTGAATGGTGTGGTGTGTTAGTGATGTGGTGTGTGAGAGGTGTGGCGTGTGAGAGGTGTGGCGTGTGAGTGGAGTGGCGTGTGGGTGGTGTGGCGTTTGAGTAGTGTGGCGTATGAATGGTGTGGCGTGTGAGTGGAATTGCGTGTGTGTGGAGTGGCGTGTGAGTTGTGTGGCATGTGAGTGGTGTGGGATGGTGTGTGAATGGTGTGGTGTGTGAATGGTGTGTGAGTGGTGTGGTGTGGTGTGTGAATGGTGAGGTGTGTGAGTGGTGTGGTGTGTGAGTTGTGTGGCGTGTGAGTGGTGTGTGAATGGTGTGGCGTGTGAGTGGTGTGGCGTGTGAATGGTGTGGTGTGTTAGTGATGTGGTGTGTGAGTGGTGTGGTGTTGTGTGTGAATGATGAGGTGTGTGAGATGGTGTGGTGTGTGAATGGTGTGGTGTGTGAATGGTGAGGTGTGTGAGTGGTGTGGTGTGTGAATGAGTGGTGTGGTGTGTGAATGGTGAGGTGTGTGAATGATGTGTGAGTGGTGTGGCGAGTGAGTTGTGTGGCGTGTGAGTGGTGTGTGAATGGTGTGCCATGTGGGTGGTGTGGTGTATGAGTGGTGCGGCGTGTGAGTGGTGTGGCGTGTGAATGGTGTGGTGTGTTAGTGATGTGGTGTGTGAGTGGTGTGGCGTGTGAGAGGTGTGGCGTGTGAGTGGAGTGGCGTGTGGGTGGTGTGGCGTTTGAGGGTGTGGCGTATGAGTAGTGTGGCGTGTGAATGGTGTGGCGTGTGAGTGGAATTGCGTGTGTGTGGAGTGGCGTGTGAATCGTGTGGCGTGTGAGTGGAGTGGCGTGTGAGTGGAGTGGCGTGTGAGTGGTGTGGCGTGTGAGTGATGTGGTGCGTACGTGCGGATGGGTCCGGGTTGGAGGTGTGATCGTTCTCCTCAGGTTGTCCATAATATTGAGCGCGGCTAGTGTAGTGGTCAGCACATCCGCCTGGCATGCCAGCCCTCTGGGTTCGAAACCCGGACCGGGCAGGCATGATATTTGGTGTAAAAACCTGGCTCTCAACATCGGGGACTGTGTATCCCTCGTGACTCGGAGATCACATTAATGTCGGTCCCGTCTCAATTTGGGACGTAAAAAACCACTGAGGACGACAAGCACCCTGGCAATGACCACCCTCAGTGCCATCATATAAAGGTCGGTTTGGCGATAATATTCTGAAAAAGGCTGACTATTTGAATGAGACCTCATAAGACCATTACAATGTAACCACAATAATACAGACTAGTCAGTTAATAGAACGTTGCCGAGCGCTGGAAACAACTAGAACTAGGACTAAATCTGACAACAAGTGGTTATTTACCAATTATATGTGTCTGACTTATACTGATGACATGATACAAGGTTCATCGACCGCAGTCGATTGATTGACACCGACAATGTTACAGGCTCATCGCCAATTCCTGCACTGATCTGGCCTTCTTGTACATCGCTTGGCTTCAAGCACCGCATAAGCTGTTGTATATTGCCCGAGTAATTGCTGAAGTCCACAGGGAAGCATTTCGTGCAGCGAACAATTACATCTGGGTGGTATAGCTTCTGTCTGTGGACATCCCAGGAAAGCAATTCATTCAGTCATTCGTTCGTTCGTTCCTTCGTTCATTCATTCAGTTATTCGATTACTTAATCATTATTACTAATTAATTTAATCATTTAAGTATTTAATTAATTTTATTCGTTTATTCGTTTAAAAGTATTTATTTCATTATCCTTTTCTCACTTTTCGTTGGTTCATTAGTCCGTTCGTTCGTTCCTTCCTTCGTTTGTTCGTTCTTTCGTACATTCATTCCAACATGGCAATACTATTTAACAAGATTTAAAAAAGAATTAAAAGATTGCCATCCTGAGCAAAACACACATATTGCATATGACTAAGGACCCCCTTGGCCCACCAAGAGCCAAACATGTCTGCTACCTATGTGTAACCTGACCATCTGAGATATTTGCCGGTTTTCTATTAAACATCTTTACATCGTCAGTCGATAATCTGTTCCATTCATGTATAGCCCTCTGTGAGAATGAATAATTTCTTATATTTAATCGATACTGCTTCGTCATTCATTTGTTCGTTCGTTCGTCCATTCAGTCATGTGTTCGCTCGTTCCATCATTCGTTCGTCTTTCCGTTTGTTCGATCGTTCGTTCATTCAGTCATCTGTTCGCTCGTTCCAACATTCGTTCGTCCTTCCGTTTATTCGTCCGTTCGTTCATTCATTCACTCATTCATTCATTGACCGTAATACAAATCGACTAGACATGCGTTGGTGTCGCTTTTAATGCTAGATTCGTATATGTAAAGGTAGCTATGTATCAAGAGTAGACACGCAGTAAAGGGCAGTTCATTGTTCAATGGTAATAGTCCCCCGTCAATCCGTCCTTGTTAAGAATAGACCCGTGTTTAAGGGTTGTCTCGTGTTCCAGATATTGCCGTGCTTAAGACGAGTCACGCGTTTGTGAAGCCAATTCGTCTTTAACCTTCCTGTAATGTGTTTTTGATATTTAATCAACCTAGTTTTCTAGGCTATCCAAATTTAGCTTTTAATAAACACTTCGAAGAAACAATATTTTAGTCATGTCGTCCACGCCATAGGTATTCCTTTCGTTTCTTTCAAAATGCAATGTATTGTTAAACATGGGTTTTTACTATGTCTCGTATATATTACATAAAAAACCTTAACATATCTCGTTCGACAAAGTTCATCACCGAGAAGTGGTGACAGAAATGACTGACCAATGTACTCCAATACTTTGATTCATTGTACGACGTCATCACGAATGCGTTCCGTTACGCGTAACTGAAACCGATACCGCGACGGAAGACTATCGACCATCAATCAAAGCGATTTAGCGTAATAAGATAATTGTTTCATAAATACAAGCATGCATCATGGGCTTAAGACGACGAGGCGTGTCGGGGGATGCATTACCAATTAGTACACGTCGATCTCTCGCAGTTTTATGAATGTAGCATTCCGCGTCATTTTCTGTGAAACGTGAGACAATTTCGATCGAACGCAATTGTCGCATCCGTCTAGCTTCTCTCTCGTCGCTTTCGTCATGTCGTTTATTTCGACGGCTCCGTCGTTAATTACAACCATTAACAGCGCTCCGCCGCTTTTCGGCCTTTGCCTCGATCGGCTTCTGTCAATATTTGATAAAAGGGCGGCCTTGACACCAATAAAGGATTCTGCCTTACGTCACGCTACATAGTGTATGCGAGACAGGAGCACAGTAAACCAAGCGGTGACGCGCGCGTCCACTTTGAGGTTTACATTGATTGCTATCCGCCGCCAGGTGGCTGCCGATGCAGCTACTGGCGCTTCCATTAAACTAACGCGTAAGATCCATTTAAGTTCGATTATTTACGATGACAGTTACAGATAACGACAGTGGAACCTCACTATTAAGGTTGCCCTGAGGACTGAGCAAAAGCGACCTGGATGACAAGGTGACCGTATTAGGGAGATTATTTTTCCTATTGTTTCAGAAATAATTTTGGACTATCATAGGGTAACATTAATTGCGAGGTGGTTGTATTACCGAGGTGACCGAAAAGCGATGTTTCACTGTTACTGCATTCTCGTTTTTATCACGATGTTATTAGTCATACACTTTCGTCAAGGTTTTGTTTGTTTCGCATCATATTACGGCGTCTTTGTAAAACAAGGCTGACGCGGCCGAAGCATAGACACGTCTACGTAACTAGGAAGAACCATACGAACGTGTTAATTACGAACACGTCGCCCGAAAACTGACACATGTTAATATACCATAGTTACGGACGTTTGATGACGATTGTACTCGTAACGATCACAGAAAGCACGGAGTTATAAACAACTATGAACATTTCGTGAATGAATTTAAAAGGCAAACAAGGTTAAGGTATGTTCTTACATATCACGCTATATAGTCTTTAGGACTCCTCAAAGCGCTATACACTTCACGTTCCAACAGGCATGTTCATTTGAACACCGTCTCTACTTCTCTGGGAAGCATTCCGCCACGCTGCGATTAATGCGCGGAGACTATTCGTACACAATATCCACCACTGTCTATAGCCAGTTACTCATTCATACAGCTGAGTGAACTAGAACAACGTAGAGTTAAATAATTTGCATTAAGTTCGAAACGACAACAAGGGGATTCGAACCCGGAATGTCGTGATAATTGAGACGAAGCTCTAGAAACCACGCCACCGCGCTCCAATTTTACGTGCGAGAACCGTCGTAAAGCCGGACTCCGTTGCACCGACAGCGGACGCGGCGACGACAGACAGCGGACGCGGCGACGGAGTCAGGCAGCCACACCGTGAGGGGACGTCGAGGAAACGGGCCAACAATTTGCTAATTTGCGCCGCGTCCCTGCTCTTGCGCCCTCGCCGCACCACGCCCGGGCGCAGCTTTGAACGCAGGAAGCGCTCTTAACGATGTCTTCACATCATACGGTCGATCTGTGTAGTTTACTGTTTAGACATTGTTTTAAGAGATTATTCATTAATAAATTGCTTCGTCCATGACGTCACGTTGCTGCTGGGAACAACACGTAGAAACTCGTGGGAAGATGCACGTCGAACAGCGACAAGACGAACCAGCTCTAGAAGCGGGCTCGAATTCTACAACCGTCAACTCAACAAGACAATGGTGTGTCCACTCAACGGAGGTCGAGTCGCCAACACGCTGATTGAATTAGATTGGCCGACATCACGCATTCGACATCGGTCACTCCCGGTCAGCAAGCGAAGGTTACAGCATTGATTGAATCGATTAGTCCCCTTTATTCCAACAATTACTCTACGTAGATGTGTCGTTGGGCGATGTTTATTCGATCAGACGTTGCGTTCGATGTTTGTAATAAATAGTTCGCCCTACAACAGTCTACCCTGCAATGCACAATATTGCTCGTGTGGTTGGCTCACAGAATTTCCTGCAGCTGGCAGAAGAGACGCGTTCACTTTCACTTTAGGCAATGCGCCGATAAATCAAATTCACGTTACGTAATCGTAATCAAGAGCCCATTGTTTGCACGATTTAGTGTCTGGTTTGGACACTGCAGTGTAACATAGAGCGTCTACACGCAAGGAAGACCAACGCAACACACCTAATTAATCTTAATCCTCGCCGAGTTGATCCGCATGGTTTATTCCTGATCGCTGGGATCTCATCACAATTAGCGGTTACGGTAACTATCCTGGTACACCAATAACCATTACAGAGACTCGATGCAAACCGTTCAATGGATGTATCACACAATGATAATAATAATAATGGCATAAGAACAATTATAATTACAATAACAACAATCTACAAATAACGGTCGAACGATAATGAAAACAAAAATTTAGGACTGCATCGAGGCGAGCCTCAAAGCGGACTATAAGGACACAGAGGAGAATAACAAGACAATTGCCGGTGACACTAAAATATTATCAATCACGATTACGTTCAACTTGAAAGTTTATCAACACATTCTCAAGGTAAGTCAAGTGAAGTCTCTTAAAGGGTTTCAGCGAATGAACACTTTCATTCTGGTATGTCCATGTTGTTGGCCAACGCTGCTCAGCGTCGAGCCAGCAGTCAAGCCACCAGGCGTTCGTTCCTTCACCGAGACGTCCGTATGTTCGGTCGGGCGGAAGTAACGCACACTGCCACAACGAATGATCCCTACCGCGCTGACGCCATTAAATGATGGTTACCGTGGAATGTTCGCGGAGATAACACGTAGCTGCTGATGGGTGAGATTAATGAAGTGTACGCCTCGATCATCTTTACGAAGAACCTTTTAGAATGTCAATTTAACAACTTATGGCGAGTGTCTTTCAATAAAATCACTCTTAGAATGGTCGTCATCCGATAGCACAACGATAGCACAACGAAGCAAATAACATATTGTGACAACGGGAAAGTTGTGATACGAATCGTATCAACACAGGAATCAGATAGGAAATTCCCAGACGTGGCGTCACCATAGAGGTAAAATCTCCATTCCGCCTGCCGCTTCTGTATATATGAAATCCTAGCTTTATTCAAAAGCAAAGAAGCTCTCGTCAAGTGCCACCGACTTCCGGAATATTTGTGGTGCTTCCTGTTGCTCTTTCTCGCAGGAGAGTGCATTCCAGAGGTACTCTACATTGAGACTAGTTCGAGACTTTGAACAGAGAGACTGCAGTTCCGCATCCTGCAAGAAGCAGCGATTCTCACTATCCACACATTTCTGAGCCACATCGACACAAGAATCAGTTTGCGTGATTAACAAACACACTAAAATAATAATAAATCGCATTGCCTTTAATGGGTGCGCTTTTATTCAAACGGACGCGTACAGCGCCAATAGATTAGGGTCAAACGCCAATTATCAACGTGTCCTTGAGCGTCATTTCTGTCGTTCTGCGCTCGTTGACATTCGTAAACTCCGGTCATCGTACATATGAAATCAACGGCGGTTAAGGGATGAGTATTTTATGTCTTGCTGAGGACGTGATTCATGACTCGCTAATCATGTGGTAGAGGCAATCGTCCGCGCTCCTAAATCGCCGTTTTCCGGAAACCGTTGCTGCGGATGGATTGGTCGTTCATACCGATATATTTACGGCGTATTAGAAGTAAAGGACAAAGGAGCATCTTTGTCGTCATGCACGTTAAGAAAAGAACTTATTACTTTGCACGCTAAATATTCCGACAGTAAAGTCTAGACCAGGTACAGCAAGAGTAAACGTCACGAGAAATAAACGCATCAGAAAGATCCCCAGACAAAACATACCGTGACACAATAAGCGTCGGAACGTATCTTGTTATAATGGAATTTATCCCAGTGAGTTTCACAACAAGTGCTTCTGCCACATAAATCAATCGTTTTGCGTTATCGCAGGTTTTTGTCGCGATGGTCGACTGCAGTATGTCGTATCAGTACAGACTTCACCTCGCCTCGCACAACCCACAGCAGCAACAGCAGCAGCAACAACAGCAGCAACAGCAGTAGCAGGAGTAACAGCAGCAGCAGCAGTTCTTGATGCTGCAAACAAAACCTGGCCGAAGCAGCGACATGCGCGAGCAATGTCCATCGACGAGGTCGTTGGGCAGATCATGAATTTGTAACAGTATTGAGTATTCTAGTCCCGTTAGCATAATAACGATTCCTGATTAAAATAAAATTAAACAACTTGCTGCATGTCCATATATTTTGCTAGATCACTTTTTCTGGAAAAAATCAATATGGCTAAAACAAGAAGATTTGTGTATGTTATCTGCGAAATTGCTCATCAAACCTTTTTCAAGGTAAAATAAAATCCCCAACACAAGCAGGATATCGTCTGACAACAATTCGCTCGTCATTTAAATCTGGAAGTGAATTTGCGGTGCGTCCCCAGCGACGTGCGCTATCGAGTTCTACTTCCGGTGTGGTTGCTGTATCACACGCATAAGCAGACAATTATGTCATGATATTAACGATTGTGACGCGTGTTCTGTTTCCTGGCGTCTTTAAAAACAATCGTCTGCATCAAGTCACTTAGTAAATGATGCCGTGTCAGACACTTGATTATGCTAGAACAATTCATAATTATAAAACATCATAAAACGTTATGGATGATATTGTTTATGGCGCCAAGATTAAATTTTGCAAGTTTAAAAAAATTATGCGTTGCACGTTTCAAATACAGCTTCAATTTGATTCTTGCTACTAAGTCAATAACACTTAGAATTTCTAAAAGAAAATATTCAAAATAAAGTGTATTCGCCTGAGTTTGAAGGTAAGCAGGAAACTGACTGACAACTGAATTCATGTCGTTGTGATGCAAAAGAGGCGAAAAGAACAATAATAAAGACGATGATGACGACAGTGATGATGGCTGTGAATTTACCTGTGGTGAGTACAAAATACCAGGTATATACAAAATCCAGACTGTACATTAAAACGTCGCCCCCACCGACAGTTGACCTATGTCCGCCATTTGCATAAATCAACGCCCACGATGTATGTAAGCCTTTGTTGTAGGCCAACTCCGAGCTCCTCGGCGGTCGGTCGTAAGTAATACCCGGTGCCACCGCCCGTCGGATATCAGCGCCCGTAAATCACCATGTGTCATCCGCCCGTAATTGTCCATTTTGTTTTTCGGCACGCGTCATCAAGCGTTCGATCTGGTAATCTGGCTGTGCCACCACTGTGCCACCGAAACAAAGATGGATGACGCCGCGGCAACAACAGGCGGTTAACTCGTCATTGGCCGCCGCCGCAATGTTATTGCACTTCCCGCGTTTAATGGACTTACGACGACCATTTGTAAACGTACACGCTGGTCGCACGGGTTTTGTGGCGGCGTTTGATTTCGAAATCACCATTTTATGAAGGCGCCGATTTATTTGAAGCTAATTGTGACGAGCGCCGACTCGGTGGAGGCCCGGTGCGGACGCAGGTGCGACGAGCCGCGCAGGAAACGCTCGGCCGAGGCTCGCTTGTCTCACTCCGCCTCGGCGGAAATCGGTCCTAGTTGTTCGGGGGTGTTTCCGATTGTATTTTTTTCACACGAACGTGTTTGACTTGTGATCTTTAATGTGCTATCTATTGTGACGCATTCTTGCTGCTGCTTAGACAATGGGCTTTAATAGAAGTGAATCCCCTATACACGGAGAGTAGAAGTCTGATCAAAAGCTTTAGTACGGTTGCTGTTGTTGTTAAATGACTGGTATACAAAACACAAAAATGCAAAGGCTGAGAGTTTTTCTACAATACTGAACGAAAAGAGACAATACTTGTGATATAAGAATGAATTATTATGCATGGGAAGAGATCTCAAACTTCACCGGGGAAAGACAAAACGGATTGTCGCAATTATGAGACAACCAGGCGTACAGGTCGAAGGCCCTAACATTGGAACAACGTATTTAACAAAGAAGAAGATGGTCGACAGACGGCGCTCACGTCAAAACAATTGTGCAGTAAATACATAATTCTATATGATGCTATTTGGCAAGAATTTTACTTAAAACTATTCCATCGGTTCGACTTTGCCCTTCACGTTTCAGACTAATTTAGCAAAAAGAGCAAACCAACTCACTATTCACTGTGACGTGTTAATTCGTTTGTTTTCTGTTTTGACTAGGTACAATTAAACTGTACAATTACCTACGATTGAATCCTCTCTATTACGGTCATCCTTGGGACTGGACAAAAGTGACCTGATAAGCGAGGTGATCGTATTAGTGGAAGTATTTTCTTGTACTTTACACTAAGTGGAACAAAGTTAGGACTATGCTGTGGTGATCTTAATTGCGAGGTTGCGAAATGACACTACAAAGTCAATTATTCCTGCAATATCGCAGATTTGTAGCAACCTCCTTTAGTCGTCTTAACAGGGCCAGTTAGGATTTACCTCTCGGAATTAACTCCATTAGACAACGTGAATTACATCACTTGCAAGTTGTCCAATCACGGAATATTCCCGCGGGATCCCCGGTGTTATAAAATGGTGTCACCTTGCGGTGTTTCGACATACTAGAAATCTTGACATTCATGTTACATGCCGCCCAAATGGTAACTGCGTATGAGAGACATGTGAAACTTGGAGAAAAAAACAAAGAAAATGGTAGCTGAATTAAGATGTATTTTGCGGTCAATTTTACTATTACAGTATGTGCCCACATTAAATCAGAATGCTGGTGTAGCTGATGCTGAATTTCTGGTTTATGACGGTGGGAGTAGGTAAGTAGGTAGGCTTTATTTGGAATTGTATAAATCGTACATACAAATATAAAGAATCGGTAAAACAAGCGACAAAATTATATACAATTATAGGTTGGCAGCGGAACCAATTAAGGCTGTAACCAATTTGTTTTAATTATTCCAATATAAGATGTTAATGATTAAGTAAACAGGTTGCCGTCATCCCCAAAATAACTATTATTGACCATGGTTTCAAGTGTAGTGTGCTGGTTACGTTGCTATAATTATTATAACATATATGTAAATGTAATAACAGTAATATTAGATGATAAATGTTCACATAAGTAATCTTGTGAGAAAAAAAACATGTGGTTATGCCAAGCTTAAGCAATGGTATAACTAAGTAAAATAAAATTATGTCAAACACATATGTCAAACGTTTCGGGGTGGAATGAGATTAAACTAGAACACCATACCCCCTTACAACATTTGCCTTTAATGAGTATAAAACGATTTAAATTGGATTTATCTTGTATAACAGTTGGAATTGTATTCCAGAACATTGGACGAAGGACTAGGTAAATGTAAAAATGTCCGATAATGAATGTGGCAGACTCCCGTAGACATAATTATACGTACATTTTCCAACTTCAATTTCATAAATATCATGCAATTTTATTAAATTTAAACATGTAAAGAGATGTGAATATTCCCAATAGTTTGTTTTAAGAATGGAATTATTTGTTGTTGCATAATGAATAATTTTTCAATTCACCGATTTTCCCGCATTAGAATTCGGGTAGCTTATTGCGGATCAAGAGTGTGAATGATGCACAGTTAATCGCAAGTGCAACTCTGATCAGACGATGTCAATAACTTGCCCCGCTTCCCGCCCTTCGGGCATCTGCTACGTCGGTTGATGCTCTGATTGCTTACAAAGTTGCAGACTTCAAGTAAATTGGGACGTTCTTGGTGGTAATATCCAATTTCTGATAAAACATTTGTACTAAAATTAGAAAACGATGTGCGCTCTTGTCAGATGTCTGGCAAAACATTTGCACTAAATTTGGAAACAAGATTTGCTCTCAATAATTTGATGTTAATTTAACAGAGTTACATTGTGTTAATTACTGCTATCACATTCCAGCTAGACATCAAGTGTCTACGTCTGCTGGCGAGAGCACTAGTATGAGAAAGAGTCCCCAGGTGACCAGTCAATAATCTTTCATTGAGCGTCTATATTTACAACACTGAGCGGGAAACATTTAACCAGTTGATATTGTATGGTAAATTCATACCAGCCACATAATCTGTAAATATAATTATAAAATCATATAAACAGAAAACTGCTGAAGTAATCTGATTATTTACTTTTTGTTTTCTGTAGTAGCCTATTTATGCATTACTACATTTGTTTCACTCGATTTATGGATATTCACCCACCAAGAAATTAATTAGTTGCAGTATAATAGACGACACCCTGTTAATACCAGAGGTAGTTAAATGAGGGTTACAAGCTGTCACTCAATAAAAAGTCTTTGAACATGTGTGGGAAACAGGTACCAGACAGATTGAACATTTCGCATTACTGAAGATGTAGTCCCTACATGTAACATTTGTTAGTAGCAGGGTAATAGACGAGGTAACTATGGTCTGTGGTGCAGTTACAAAGCCAGGTTAACAGCAGGGTAATAAAACGGGGATGACATGCCATCAAGATTCGTTTGCGTCCATAATTATTGGGACAGTGAATCTGAGAATTATTCTTGTGCACCGAATGTTTGGGACTCCTGAACATTTAATTATTTTAAGTGTCCCAAAACATAGGTCATTACGGCATCTAGTATCCGCTACAACACGCTAACTCGTTTCTGCAAGTTTATATACGTAGTTTTTGTAAAATCATCGGACAAACCAAAACGTATTTATTTCCTGCCCCAAATCAATGAACATGTTTTTAAAATTGGGATCTTCACGCGAATGCACGATACGATCACGCAAACGTTTCTGTGTTGGTGTTGTCAATTTTCCGTGCATTCTCACAAACCATGATGTGACGTACACATTCAATTGACTGAACATTAATGTCGGGCGTCGGCTGAGCATTTGGTTTTGGCAAGTCATCAGATGTAACGGCCAATGTAAATTATTTCGAAAATGTAAACAAACGTACGCATTGCAACATTCAACCGTCTGCGGATATTATTTAAACCCTTTACACACAACATATATGGACATCAAAGAACCGGATTCGTGATAGGGTAAACTTGTTGAGAAAGCAGTTTTAACTAATGCGTCAACTTTGTCATTTGAACAGCGCAATGCAGAACAATTCTCTTTCGGACGTCTGTGTCAATGACAAGAAACATCGTGAAACACGTCACTGATAGGATGCGTTCGTAATCCTCACAGTTTCCAATGAATGCCGTCGCTGTCCTATTGTCTATTGTCGACTGACGGTGTACTGAAACATTTCGTCTTGAAATATATGGTCGATTTTCAATTGTGCGCATGCGCGGTGCCCTATATGGGTCACATTGAGTCACGTGCAAATTTCCCGGCAACCTTACTGAAATATTCGGTCGTTGGATGTTGCAGCGTGCCCAGGTGACTGTAAGTTCCGAATGATATTGGAATTCCCATTTGTATTGGACTAATGTATTTTTATATGTACACCTGCAGGGTTAGAGCTATGGTTGGACGTGGTCGCTGTACCCATCTGATCTGTCATTCTGTGGCCCACACACTGGATAGCTTAGGGCTAGGCTCTAGCGTGTTCACTGACACTGTCAGTGTCACTGACTGACACTTGCATGACACCCATGCCCCTCCCGGCTGCAACACTTCTTCCACTTTGTTTAGGTTTAGCCTTAGGCTTAGGCTGAGTTTGAGACTGGTCTTAATTTGATACTAAGACTGCCTGTTATGCCCGCAAAGCCATAACCTATGGCTATGTCATGGCTACAGCTATGGCCTATGCCATGGCTATGCCTATGCCATGGCTATGTCCCTATGGCTATGGCATTGACATAGGGACATAGCCATGGGTTAGGTTCAGGGTTGTGGGTTAAGTTAAGGTTACGTTATCAACAACAATATTTTTGCTTTTCCCAAGCCTCGACCTATAATTTATTACCTTATATCATGACCATGGCTGTGTAGGGTAGATGCTGATGGCAATGGTTATACCTAAATTATGCAATTAAGGTCTAAGTCTATAAAGTTTAGCATACACGATATAAAAGTAAAGGTAAGTTCTTATATAGCGCAGTGTCCGGACCAGTCCTCAGGACTGCTCAAGGCGCTTTACACTTTACTCCCCTGGCAGACCGGTTCAGGCGAACACCATCTCAACTTCTGTGGGAACCATCCAGCCACGCTGCAATTGATGCGCGAAGACTAATCGTACACAAATATCCACCACTGTCTATAGCCAGGTACTCATTCATACATCTGAGTGAACTGATCGACACGGCAGCCAAGGACTCTACCCCTGAGCCACTGCACCCTACATAGACATAGTCATAGCTGCCATAGGAAAGCCCAAGGCATAGCCATTGGCTTGGCCATGTGCATAGGTATGGACATGGTTATTCTATAGGCATACCCATAGGCAGTCTAGGCTATTTACACCTGATGATCAGCACGAACAGATATATTTATATACAATGCAAGTGTAAATACAAACATAGTGCTACCTTAATTAGAAAGGCTAAACCTAACCCAACACTTTCCCCCTGGCATATGGAACAGTTATGCCTCATGTTTTTGGTGACCAACAATGGTTAGCTAGTCCGCCAATTTAACATTGACCGTGACAGTATGAATAGTCAGTCCAAACACTAAAATGCTATAAGTTACTGTACTGTACACATAACTATTGAGCCGGAATATGGTAATAGTACACTATAGCTTGTAATGATACTATTTGCCATGTTGCCCATGACATGGCAAACCCATGTGTAGGGTTGGCGATTTAAATCAAGCTGATTTAAATCACGATTGAATGTTTCATCTAAGTACTGAAACATTCGGTTATCTATTTCCGCTTGTGCGCATATGACTTCTGTGCCGACCAGATATTTCAACGACGAAATGTTTTGTTAAAACATAATTCATTGTGCTTTATTTGTTCTATACCTTCCTTTGTTTTTTAATAACCTTTCGGTTTTGATGCATTGCTCATAGACAAGGGTATTTATTTATGAATTTATTGCTGATACATTTAACATTTAACAAGATTTAACAAGATTGCCACCCAGAGAATTAACTCTAGGTGGCAGGTGGACAAGGAAGCCCTTTGGCTTATCGAGAGTCCGACCCTTTTATCTATTTGTATCCCGCCCGTCTGAGGTATGTGTCGATTTTATTTTTAAACATATTCACGCTACTAGCACCCACACAATCAGCAGGTAATCTGTTCCATTCATTTACAGTCCTTTGTGAAAATGAAAACTTTCTTATATCCAATCTACTCTGCTCCTTTGCCAATGTAAGTTCATGTCCTCTAGTCCTTCTATCTTTCTTAACTGAGAAAAAAATATTTCTATCAATATTTTCATAACCCTTCAATATTTTAAACACTTCTATCTGATCTCCTCTCAATCTCCTGGTTTCTAGTGTTGTTAAACCGCATTTTTTTAGGCGTATTTCGTAACTAAGATCCCTCAGTTTTGGTATCATTTTAGTTGCTCTCCTCTGCACTCTTTCTAGCATATCTATGTCCTTCCTGCGATATGGCCTCCCCGCTTGAATACAATATTCTAAATGAGGCCTAACTATTGTTTTGTACAGCGGTATTATTAGCTCTTTTTCCTTATACTTTTCGCCTAATTAATCCAAGGATTTGATTTCCCTTTGA
>CM034537.1:64811187-64853687 GCA_020002185.1 Paraescarpia echinospica
CTCGACGCAACGTTCATGAGTTGATGAAGATTTCTGTCATGTTCATCTTCTGTGGCACCGTAAACCACCACGTCGTCAGCGATTCCCTATGCTCCATCACACTGCTCGAGAATCATGTCCATCCTGGATTGAAAAATGTCTTGTGATGCAGACAAGCCGAATGGAAGTCGCTTGAAGGCATATCGACCGTAAGGAGATTGAAACGTAATGAGGAGTTGAGACTCCTTGTGAAGCTGGACACCCCAGTATCCGGCTTTGGCGTCAAGTTTGGAGAAATATCTTGCTCCTGTGAACTTGTGATTAAGTTCTTCCAACGTAGGAATTTTGTGGTGCGGTCTCTTCAGTGCCTGATTCAAGAACTTGAGGTCCAAACATATTCTTAGGCTCCCATCTTTTTTCTTTGCATATGCCAGGCTTGAGACCCACTCTGTTGGCTCATTCTCGTGCACTTTGCGTATGACGTCATTTTCCACCATGGAGTCAAGACTGCTTTTGATAGCATCTTTTAGCGCAATTGGTGTCTTTCTTGGAGGATTCACGCGAGGAGGAACTGCGGGATCCACCACCAACTTCACTTCACCAGGAAAACAGCCGATTCTGTCAAACT
This sequence comes from Paraescarpia echinospica, assembly GCA_020002185.1. NCBI lineage: Eukaryota > Metazoa > Annelida > Polychaeta > Sabellida > Siboglinidae > Paraescarpia > Paraescarpia echinospica. The sequence continues at coordinate 64,811,795 of CM034537.1, forward strand.
GTTCTGGATACATTCTAGTGATGTCATCAACGCTGTTTATAGAGGCTGTGCTCGTGACAGCTGATTGTCCCGTAGCAGGTCTATCTTCTGTTGAGGAGTGCGTCTTGATGGTGCAATGTAGAGTCACCAGCTTCAACTTTTCACACGACTGAAGACCAATCACTGCAGGGCCGGTTACATCAACGATGTAGAACCGAGTGTCACCCCATGCCGACTTGTTGTAGCTGCATGAAATGTTAACCACGCCATGGCATGTGATGGACGTGCCATTGTACGTCGTCAATCGTGCGCCTCTTGCTGCTGCGACGTTGTTATAAACGGGAACCCCTCAGCATTTAACTTGTCCGGATACATGCGTCGAAATGTTCGCAGTGGAAGTGTATTGCCTTGTGCGCCTGTGTCCACTTTCAGGCTCAAATTGTGGATGCCAGGACGATTGCTCAGTTTAATTTGCACCTGCGCATAGGCTTCGTCGCGATTATATTGTCCGAGACACATTGCTGACACCTTCACATCATGAAAACTGAGTGCATCAAATGAGTGTTCTGTGCATTGGAACGCATTTGATGAATTGACTTCTCGTTTGCATACGAATGTTGTCGTTGCCGATGCTCGTTCCTGTTCCTGGATTTCGAACGTCCGCGCTGATGTGGCGTGATGTTGTTGGCATGCTGTTTTTTCTTAGTCAGACAACATTTCGCCCAGTGGTTCATTCTGCCGCACGCTCTGCAGTTGACTCCAAACGCTGGACAACTTTCACGCTGTTTGAATGGGTGTTGTTGACCACAGTTGCGACATTTGGCGGATGAGTTTGCACCACGTCTGAAGCTATGCACCGCAGTTGTCGCCACTGTTCCCATGTCACGAATCTGCTGGACGTGGGAGGCACTCGCTTCATACGCTCGTCCCAACTGAATTGCTTCGTCCAGTGTGTAGTTCTTGTTTTTTCCAAGCAATTCCTTCTGGTAATCAGAAATTGGCGTACCAGCTATGATCAGTTCATTGAGTCGCTCATTCAATTCGTTATCTTGAAACTCGCATTTCAGAGCTAGCAACTTGCATCTGTTTATGAAACAATCTAAGTTTTCTTCTGGCCTTTAACGGTAGTGCATAAGTCGTAACCGGCTGATGCGATAGTTCTCACACGGCTCAAGTTGTTCAACGAATTTGGCGAATATCTTGGTAGGATCTTTCCTTTCCTCTTCTGTGAGGCTCCAAGAGTTGTATCGGCGTAGTCCTTCATTGCCGACTTGTAGTAGAATGTGTATTACTTGTTCTCCTTCCTCAATTCGCTTTGCTTTGAAGTATAATTCAAGCCGTTGTTTAAATAACTTGAATGTTTCTGCTTGATTTTCCACTGACCAAACCATTCTTGGTACGTGATCCATGTTCGCTGTTGTTGTTAGCCAATTCGCGCCTACTAGTAGCGTGTTAGCTGTGTGTCTTATAAAGTGTGTAGCTTAAAACTACCAGCCAGGCTGCTTTAATGAGCCCCGGTCAGTTATAACTATGGCAATATGGGTTATATTTAACAAGATTGCCACCCAGAGAATTAACTCTAGGTGGCAGGTGGACAAGGAAGCCCTTTGGCTTATCGAGAGTCCGACCCTTTTATCTATGTGTATCCTGCCCGTCTGAGGTATGTGTCGATTTTATTTTTAAACATATTCACGCCATTTCAGTACCCACACAATCAGCAGGTGAATCTGTCTCACCATTTACAGTCCCTGTGAAATGAAAAACTTTCTCTTATATCCAATCTACCCTATGTCTTCTTTGGCTAAATGTGGCAGTTCATGTCCTCAGTCCTTCATCTTTCTAACTGAGAAAAAATATTTCTATCAATATTTTCTTACAACCCTTCAATATGGTCTCCAGTGTTGTTAAACTGCATTTTTAGTGCGTGGTATTTTGTAAATCCAGATCCCCTCGCTCTTTGTATCATGAAGGTTTCCTCCTCTGCACTCTTTCTAGCATATCTATGTCCTTCCTGTGATATGGCCTCCACGCTTGAATACAATATTCTAAATGAGGCCTAACTATTGTTTTGTACAGCGGTATTATTAGCTCTTTTTCCTTATACGTTGTTTCGCCTAATTAATCCAAGGATTTGATTTCCCTTTGAAGCTGCAATTCCGCTCTGCTCTGAAACCTTCATATCAGCACAAATGGTTAACCCTAAGTCCTTTTCTTTTACAGTAGTACTTAGTACAGTACCCCCATTGTATATTCTACCTCTTCGTTCCCATGTCCTGTGTGGAGGCATTTACATTTCCCAAATTTGAACAGCATTTGCCACTTTTCAGACCATTTGATCAACCTGTCAAGGTCATCTTGTAACGCTGTTCATCTCCCCATCAATTTCTTAATCCTTCTCTAAAACACTTTGTATCATCATCCGCAAATTCCCCAACACCTTGCTTGTTATTTCATCATCCAAACTGCTGATATATATTAAGAATAATATAGGTCCTAATACTCTGATCCCTCAGGAAAATTCCCACCAATACCGGATTTCCAGTTTGAAGCCTCCCCCATCAACCACACGCGTTGTCTTCAATAATCAGCCATTGTTCTAATCCTAGCTATATACTACTTCCATGCCATTCATTCTTAGTTTAAGCAGTAATCTTTGATGTGGTACTTTGTCGAAAGCTTTTTGAAAATCTAAGTAGACGATATCTACCGGTGATCCCTCATCTACCCACTTAGTGATGTCTTCCAAAAAACATAACATATTTGTTAAGCATGACCTCGCTTTAAAAAAACCATGTTGAGATGGGTTTATAAAGTTTTGTTTAACAAAAAAATCCACCATGTGATCTTTAATTAGTCTTTCTAATAATTTGCAAATCACTGATGTTAAACTCACTGGTCTATAGTTCTCTGATTTGTTTCTCGAACCTTCTTTGAATAACGGTATAATGTTTGCCTCTTTCCATCTCTAAAGGAAACCACTCCCTTCTAATGACAAGAAACGTAAGCTGCAAGCGGTACACCTATTCTACAATTTCCAATAGTAGTTTGGGTGGAATCCCATCCACTCCAGGTGATTTATTATCCTTCATAGCCCTTATTTTCTTAGCTACCATTTCCGGGGTTACAATTAATTGTCCTAAATAGTCTGAATCTGCCCCCTTGAACTTAGCCTCTGGTACTGGCAGTGAACTAATATCTTCCCTGGTAAACACTGAACTAAAGTACTCATTCAGGTCTTCTGCCATTAAGAATCCCTGATATTATATTTCCAGCACTATCTTCTAGAGGACCGACCTTATCTCGAACTTTCTGTTTGCTTCGAACATACGCATAAAAACTTTTGCTGTCATGTTTTATATTACTAGCTAATTGTTGTTCATAGCTTCTCTTTGACTTTCTAATTTCAGCTGTAGCTTTGTTAAGTGCTTCTTTATAAATGTTGTAGTCTTCATCATTTCCAGTACATCTATATGACTTCCACATCATTTGTTTATACTTAATTTTTCTAATGGCTTCTTTCGATAAGTGTTTTGTTTTGGACCGTTTTCCTTGTTTTTTGAAGGGTACAAATTTATCGACTATGCACTTAATTTCACTCTTTAATATATTCCAGCATTCTGTTGCTGTCTTTATTTTTCACTGTGTTATTCACGTCTATCTTTGCTAAATATTTCCTCATGTCCTTATACCTTTCTTTGTGGAAATTTCTCCTATACTGTTTTTACTATTCCTTTCTGATTTTACTTTGATGGTAAAGTGTATCTGGTTGTGATCGCTACTCCCCAGTGGCTCACATATCTTGACATTGTCAACTAATTCATTCTGTGAGGACAAAACTATGTCTAATACATTCTCACCCCTGGTTGGTTCTAGCACATGTTGAGAAAGGAAAGTATCTTGAACTAAAACTAAAAACTTATGGTCCTCACTCCCCATACTCTGTAGAGATTTCCATTGTATGTGCCCATGGTTAAAGTCCCCCATAATAATACAGTTCCGTTTGCTTACTTCCCTTATAGCGTTTTGTATTTTTTCATTCTCTTCTATGCTTATGTTTGGACTTCGATAAACTAACCCAACTGTTAACGTTGAGTTTCCTGTAACTATGTTACACCAAACAGCTTCTTCGCAATCTGCTTCTCTTTCTAATTTTATTTCATAAGCCTTGATAGATTCTTTAATATATAAAATAACTCCACCTCCCTTTCTTCCTATTCTATCTTTCCTAAACATTACATATCCTGTTAGTCCCAATTCGGCATCTGATATATCAGTGGTGGCCCACGATTCGGTTATACCTATTATGTGAGGGTCAATATCTTCTACCATAATGTTTAGTTCACTTCTTTTGTTTACTATGCCCCTTGCATTTAAACAAATGCATTTATATCCTGATTCAGAACAGTTTTCCAGGCTGTTCTTTGCCGATTTATTTCTGCTGTCTTTATCTATGCCTCCAGTTTCAGGCTTCTCTGTGAATCCCCCCTGCGAATCTAGTTTAAATAGATGCAGCCTGTCCCACTGTCAATAGATTGCAGCAAGTTCTCTGAGAAAACTGCTGCCCCCTTTCCACTTAGATGTAGGCCATCTCTCATGTACATATCTTCCCTCCCAACAAAGTATCCCCATAAATCTACGAATCCCACCCCCTCTTCTTTACACATCTGCTCAACTAGTGCGTTGATCGCCATCCTCTTGCAGTTTCTATATGTCGGCCCCCTTCCTCCCATTACTGGCAAAATTCCTGAGAGGATAATCTGTTCTACTCTTGTCTTCTTTAACTTCTTCACTAACTGTCTGTACTTCTGAACTATCCCAGTTGTTCTCTCCCTCTCTGCGTTATTTGTCCCTACATGTACTAGTATAGACCCTCCCTTGCCATGCCCCAGTACCTTCTCTACCCTTTCAGTTACATGTTCTATCTTAGCCCCCGGTAGACAAACAACGACGTCCTCTCCCTCGCTTAGAGTCTTATCTGTCTTTCTCATAATCGAATCGCCCATAAACACCCTCTCTTTCCTCATTGCCCCCTCAATCACTGCCTCAGTGTAGCTCTTTCTATGGTTTGCATCTGTCTGGTTGTAATCTTGTTCCCCTGTCTTCTGCTCTCCCGTCACAATCTCGTCCGTTCCATTCTTTCCTGACGCTGTTTCTCTTGTCACCTTTCTTCCTGTCATCGTTCCTCCCGACTTCTCTTCTGTCACATGTACTCTCACTTCCTTTCTTCCTGTCATCTTTCCTCCCATTGCATTTCCTTCTCTCCTCTCCCGTCTCTTTTTCCCTCCTACCTCTTTCTCTACGGTCACTTTCTCTCCTGCCACCTTCACACCTGTCACATTTCCTGCCGTCGATCCTCCACTTTCTTCCCCTCCGATCACCTTCCCTCCTCTCAGTCTCCTTTCCTCGGTCTTGTTGCCACTACTCTGCTCCTTCAGTTTCACAGTATTCCCAACTTTATCCCTGTCGTCTCTCTCCATTCCATCTGTCTCCTTGCTGATTCTCATCTCCATCCCTTTCACAATATCTACCAACCTAGCTACCTCTTTCTCCAGACATTTCACCTTCCAACACCCCACGCACTGAAAGGTGAATCCCTCTTCCTTGGTTTCTGTCCATGACTTCGTACAGCCGGATAAGGCAAAATCTACCCAACTGTGGCAGTCGTTGCACACCAAGTGTCTCTTTGCCTTGACTTGCCGCTTGCAAGGCGCCATATCAGAATTTATTTAATAATAATAATCTAATTAGCTATTTAAAATAGTTTTGTCAACTGTGTTTACACTATTCACTGTCTATGTAGTCTTTAAGAAGACTGTTTTCTGTGCACAAATGTTACACTTTACGTAAGATTGCGTACGCTAGACTGCCTTATTTATTTAGGTTATACAGCGCCCTAGCGAATAAGAGAGACACTAGGCTAGCTACATAAACTTAGTTCGCTCGATTATCGCAAATGCTTAATTTTAACAACAAAGCTACCTTATCAAAATGTCTAGCAGGTACTGACTTACACAGATATTATCTTATGTAGGTAGTTTATGGTTGTTACTTTATCACCTATATATTCTACCACATAACGAGGTTTGTTAAATCTTGTTTACAAACTTATCGTAGCCGTAAGCTAACGTACCCTATTATCACTCACTAGACTAAAGTGTCCTAAAATACTTTATCTAACTAACTTTAAGCACAACTGCTACTCAATATATGTTTACTGCTACTTTATGAATGATATTAAGGCAAGAATAATACTTATCAATCAGTAATTCCACTTGCTTATGAACTTTGATACACCACCAATTTCAACGATCTATCTCCGCCAAATATAGCCTCCAAATATGGGAGCATCATGGCCGGTGTGCATACCAGCTCCACTGTCGATGAGGATTACGCAAAGGCCATTGGCCAGAAGATTACGGCGTCCATGTCGGGTAAAACTGTCATGCAGTCAGTATTCATTCAAGCTGCCATAGTTCAGTCAAAATAAACCGTGCGGAAATCATAGTTCAGATGACCCAAGAAATCCTCTTCTAATTGTCGTAGCAAGTTCGATTGAACCACCAACCGGCTCTGTTTGATGGTAAATGAACCCCTGAAATATGTATCTGCAGAAGTCGGTTGGTGTAAGTTCACACCCAGCATTGCAAGTCCAATCCGTGAAGTTCAGTATGTGTTGGATGGTGGGGCTTTGTCCCATTGCAAGTAGTATTCCCATATATCGAGAACGATACACGCTGTACTGTAATTACCTGATATGGGAGTTTGATCAATCCATCATTGCCTTTGATGGACATCACTATCCATCCACTAAGCACACGCACGTAAGAGACGAGTGGGAGGAAAGGCTGGTGCGGACGTTACGTTCACCGATGATATAGGGATGACGACAAATAAGGATGTCTTCTTTGCAAACAGAAACAACAAGCCATAGGTGCAGAAACAGGGGGGGGGGGCAATTACTCCCCCTGGAATTTCGGTGGGTGGCAGACATATGGTTCTGCCCCCCAATAAGTGTGAGTGTGAATGTTTGTTTTTGTGGCGAGCGTCAATGGAGGGAGGAAATCGATGTTTGATGAAAGGATTAGGGTGTTTGTTTTTGTGTGACCGTGAAAGATGGGTGCAATCTGAAGGCAGACATATGGTTTTCTGCCCCCCCCCAGTAATAGGCGGCGCGGCGGCGAAAAATTTCAACAGCACTCAATGAGTACGTAATATAGCGATTTTACCTCAATTACGTTTTTTGTGGAGCGAACTCGATTTTGAATCCTGTACTGCCGTGTCGAACCTTGGGCAAGTTTGTTCACTCTACGTTGCTTCAGTCTCCACTCAGCTGTATGACTGAGTACCTGGCTATGGACAGTGGTGGATATTTGTGTATGAATACTCTTCACGCATTAATTGCATCGTGGCCGAATGCTTCCCAGAGTAGTCCATATGGTGTTCGATTGAACAGGTCTGCCAGGGAGTAAAGGGTAAAGCGCTTTGAGCAGTCCAAAGGACTGGATACTGCGCTGTATCAGAACTTATTTTTTTGTGCTCTAGAGATTCATGTATGTTCATGTTTTGACCATTCATCACGGAAGGGTTCTTTATAATTATTATGCGCAATGCTAAAATGCATTTTTGTAATGTTACGTGCATGGTCAATGCTCATGACAGTAGCATAATTATATGGTAATGCAGATTATAATCATGTTATATGAGAGAAAATACGGCAGTCTTTCCTCAAGTAAGCTTATTAACTAGATTCATGTCTTTATGTTGACCATATATCAAGGGGTCATTATAATTATTATACACAATGTTCCACTGTTATATGTAATTGCACTATGTTAAATGTACGATAGATGCTCATGAGAATAACATGTTTATAATTATGCTGAGCAAAATCATGTTATTTAGGAGACGAATTGGACAAGTAATTCCAGCCAGTCGTGCATGTTTTGATACCAATAAGAATTTTCATTTAAAAACTAAGGCAATGTTAAACATTTGTAATGTCTATGTATGTTGTTTTGTTCTCTGAGTATAATATGTGCGTACTTACGAACACGCATTTGACTTATTTGAGGTTTACAAGAACATTATCTTGCTCATTCTTTGTCCAGTTAATAAAATCGTTACGAAATCGCACAGGAAAAAGCTACTGAGGGTGCCCCAATATTTTAATTTTGACAATGTTCCCAATTTTTAGAGCTGTGTACTATTGATATGTTATCTAGGATATATACCTGCTTTCAAAACTGCAAGAATTGCTTCTGTTGCAATTTGTTCCAACATAACCCTATTTTGGCCATAACAGTCCTGGACTAAAGGAACCCCTTTGGCCGACTGCATTTGTCATTCATAAGCCGAATGATGCTAAACTAATTCATATTTCCGCCGAAAGGTACCGCCGACGTGATTTAGTCATTCCGAGAAACTTCTCAATATTTCGCCACTCAGAAATGTCATTAAATCAAGGTTATTTAGTGGACTCGTGCGTGCACTGTGTGCTAGAGGTTTTCGGATATTGGGGAAGAAACACTCGTATCGGCAATTACCTTCGAAAACGCCAAATGCGCGCCCGCCATTGTTTATGCATATTCGCCTTGGGAAATCATCTGACGTATGTACCAACATATCATATGACGTATGCACAAGTATGCGCGTCACGCCAAAAAAGAAAGTCGTTTGAATGTCAAATAGATGCATCATACTGGAATGTGAGGTAGACACATCAATAAATCACCACAAATATTTGTATACACATATATGCATACACAATTTGTGCTTCAAATAATACTTTTAAGATGTGTTAGTTTGAATCTGAAAATACAAAGTTTCCACCGATGGGAATGCATACGCGTTGCTTTACGTCCAGTGGGACAATCAACGCACTTCCAACAGTTCGGGTGTAATTATTATCATCGACAAGGGCACCGACATGAACAATAATTAATGAGAGAGTATTTCGATGACAGTCCCGATAGGAACGAAATAATCATATCTGCTGCACCACGTGTGGGGCAGCCAATTCGTGTTCGCATGAGTGAGAGAGCGAATGAATAATTTAGTAAGTTAATTAATCAGGTGTGAAAATTACCAAAAAATATGACGTTTGTATTGCAATGTTCAAATAATGTACCCACGAAGTTATGTTTTAATGTTATGTTTTAGAAGTATGGCCCAGTACAACGTTTTGTCTGCTAATCATAGACTGCACTTCGCTGTTGGAACAGGAAGAATTATTCCAAATTACACATTGCCGTATGACCAAGACCAGTTGATACAAAACGACCACATGACTACAATTTCATATTAGTATGATAGTGTCTTGGACACATAATAAAAAAACTGATGCGCGCATCGTTTAGCCGTATCGACGTTCTCTGGAACTTGTCTATCAACAAAGTGCATCGTAGACTGACTGCGCTGATAAAATAATTTCAAATACGCATTGATCAGATACGAGGAACATCTGGCGTTTCGTCAGAAGCCATTGAGTGACAACCAATCGTGTAAAACAAAGATGGTTTAATTAATGTGAATTTGATAAGCCAGGACACCGTTATATCTAACCGACGCATATTCAGATTAATCGCAACTATCGCTCAATCGGCTCACGACATTTCAGAGTGCTTCCATTTCCGGTTAAAAACCTTGTCATTTCAGTTGAACACTATGCACGAGCAACATTCCGTGGGTTAGATAAGGATGCACTGCCTAGTCCCATAAACAAGTCGCATAGAGAGCGTAACGACCCATTTATAAGGGAAATAGGATGAAGGAGGCGGAGAGTAGGAAAAAAGGAATTGGAAAAGGAAGGGAAAACGGGAGAAAAGGAGAGAAACGGCAAAACAGACATTCAGAAATATTGCAGCACAACGAATCACATAGTGAGCTATGGGCATTTAGAGAAGACACAAAAACAGAAGAGAACGAAACAGAGAGGAAAGGGAGCGAGAGAGAAAGGCATATATATATATATATATATTAATTTGTGTTTATGGCTGGAGAATGCTTCTGATGGTGAGCTAACCGCTTTTACTTGTTGCGCTGGTATCGGTGATGGCTCACGACAAATCATGTCCTGTACCTGTCTTTTTGTTGTTTTCTTTCTGTCTTATGTCTTAGATATATATATATATATTATAGTATATTTGTATATTATATATAATATATATATATATATATATATGACAGAAAGAAAACAACAAAAAGGCAGGTACAGTTTCTTTCTGTCTTATATATATATATTATATACATATATATATTATATACATATATATATGTATATTATATATATAATATATATATATTATATTATATATATCATATATATATATATATATATATGACAGAAAGAAAACAACAAAAAGGCAGGTACAGGACGTGATTTGTCATGAGCCGTCACCGATACCAGCGCTACCCGCAGAAGCGGTTAGCTCACCATCAGAAGCATTCTCCAGCCATAAACACAAGTAACCATTCTGAGGAACACATTTCACAGAATTCGCCTGCACCAACGGACAGTTTATCACTAAATAATAAGTCATTTTGATTAATTAACGCATCCACTCATACTTCCCGTATCGTTATGTGCATACTCAGATTTAAAATGGGCATACTGATATCTCCCTGCGTTCCCATCACTTCCGATATAATGGAGGCCTACTTTAGAGTGGCTGGAGACATCAACGAAATTACCCCTCCGTATTTCCGTTGCTGCGCGTAATATCCATTATGACCATAACTTGGCGGTTAGTTTATTATCGTGGATATCCTGTGTCGTGGTTCGTGGCGAAAAGGTTTGAGCCTTAGAGTGCGCAGTATATAATTATTTAATTAACCACGTGTATACTGCGCACTCTAAGGCTCAAACCTTTTTGCCACAAACCACGACATATAAAAGAAGATACATTATTTTATATATATTATATAACCAAGCTCGAAGGCGAATATATATATATATATATTCGCCTTCGAGCTTGGTTATACTATATACTATGATGACGTAACAATACTACTAATAATAGCAACAATAACCACGTCATTCTTAACGAGGAGAAAGCCGACGATAAACAATAATACTAGTAGTGATACTAGTAAGAACAATAACTACATTAATTTTCCATAGTGTATTTTAATAACTGCATAATAGGTTCTAACGCTATGGTATAATACGGGTCAAAGTTGCAAAATAGTGCATTTGGAAGTGCCCCGATCTCAACTCACGGCGACGTCATCGCTTCTTGCGTTTATTTTATGTTGGAATTGTTATGCACAACTAATTCGAAAACGGAGCACAGGTGTACACGCAACTGTTTGTGTCTTACTAAGTGCCCCAATTACCACGAGGCTCAATCGTGGGAAACGGAGTTTTAAGTTAACACTCACTGATCTTCTACAGCTAGACGTCATTGTAAATTAAATCTGTGTCAAAGCTAGCCCAAATATACCGCTTAAATGGATTTATTTTGGAAGGAAGGTACCGTTATGTCCATTTGCTAGTTATTCATGTTATGGCACACGTGCTAAACCAGTCTTAGATTGCACAGGCGATCAGCAAAGATTGGTTTACGTTGGCGCGTGACGCACTCTCACTGCGTGGTACTCGCTGTGCAACTTTCCGAACCAATCGCGTAGCGAGATCGGAATCGAAACGAGAGGGAGAGTGGAGGATTTGTAAATACTCCCTAACAAGTATATGGACCTTATACAGCAAGGATGAGAAAGCATTTATATTTAAATGTATAGTTGCATGTTTGATTTATTATACACAACGTTTCGTGCTAGCTAATTTGCACTACGTTCAGACCTTTATGAATTAAACAAATCTACGATAATGATACCATGACCATTACGGTCAAAGGAATGGTCAGAAAAAAACAAGGAACTATGCCAGACTTACTCAGAACTACATGAATGAATTCGGAATAACTGTCTCTAAACTTGAGAAAGGTGTGCAAGACATAAACCAATGGAGACCTATTGAGAGCGACTTTCATAGGATGACTAGATGTTAGAATGAACAGGTGTTGAAGAGTTATATTAATGTAGACGTTATTACCAGTGTTGTTCTTTATGTTACTCCGAGCATGTCCATATTTTTACCGCACCCTAGTCGCACGAAACTGCCACACCACATCCACCTGTTAGAATAAACGTAGAAACTAAAAGCAACACTGACAACTCACCTTCGGCATGACGGCCGCTTCCTGGTCTCCGAACGTCACCCCGAGTGTCGTCATCAGCAGAAAGACAACTGTGAGTGTCGCCATGTTCACGTTGTCTGTGCTCCTTAACGGCATGTCCGTGTCACGTCTGTTCGTCGCGTCTTCTGCCCGCAGGAGCCGCCTTTGTCGCACAACCAGCGAAGAGTGCGAGCGACCGACGCTCGTCCTGGGCTTATAAGACAGAAGCGCCTGCAATGACGGGCACCAATTAATGACGCCGACGGCCGACCAATGTGAATGAAGGAGTCGCAGAGCGGATATCAATCAAATGAGACCGTCACTTATTGACGGCCTTCAATCTGGCTGGCGGAGTCGAGATGCGCCGCCTGCTGGAACAAGGGGCTTTCATTGAGCGGACGGGGGCCGGGGTGCACCGGCTGCTAGCAAGAGGGCTCGCGAAGGATGGACGGGGGCCGGATGTACCGGCTGCTAGCGAGAGGGCTCGCGTTGGGCGGACGAGGGCCGTGTGTACCGGCTGCAAGCGAAGGGGCTCGCGTTGGGCGGACGGGGACCATGGCACCCCGGCTGCTAGTGAAGGGGCTTGCTTTGGGTGGACGGGGGGCGGGATGCACTGGTTGCCAACGAGGGTCTAACGTTAGGCGGACGACGACCAGGCCGTAAAACGAAGGTGTCGAAAGCAAATGCCGTTAAATAACGAATAATTAATCATGTTTATTAATATGGACCGGATTCAGCACCTTGCTTGCCAGTTAAAAATATAAGCTATAGCTGTATCTGCTGAAAAAGACATTGCATGGTTTCATTAAACCAGGGGTTATTACCAAAAAATGTATATGTCGTTCAAGTGGTAAACTTCGTACCACGTCGTTTCTGTCTTGTGTCTATGCCAGGGTAAATAAAAGATCCACCGAAGGGTGTAAATGTGTAAACTGTCGCGGACTCTCTGAAATAAACTATCTGCGCAATGTTATATTATATACGAGTTTGCTGAGTAATTGTCCAGATCACAGATAGAGATTCCGAGAAAGATGCCACAGCTAAAATTAACAAAGCCGGTCAGACGTTTGTTTTACCCAAGTTCACTGGAAGCTGAACAGTTCAACATTAATTATAAACTAAGACTGTTCAACAGTAACGTTCTGGGTGTACTTATGGACGGCTCTGATTGCTAGAGAGTAACAGAAAGGATAACACACAAACTTTATACCTTCTGTAACAGATGTCTCCGGAAGATCATAATGGTATTCTGGCGTAACAAAGTCACCAACGAAGAGCTGCAACACAAAACCAACACAATGTCAATAGCAATACGTTTAAAGAGACGGATATGGAGAGGGCTTGGACATGTTTGCCGAATGTCCCTTGGAGCAATGCCAAAGACAGCCATGCGCTGGATGGTAGAAGAGAAAGACGGCGTTGTAGTCCAAACGTAACATGGCGAAGAACCATCGAAAAGGAGATGACAGCGAGTTGTATTTCTTGGGACACCACCACTAGGCGGGCTGCACACCGACACCAGTGGTGCTTTATGCTGTCTTTGTGAGACCTTATGCGCCTCCCGAGGAATCACGATGATTGAGCGAGGTCGGGCGGTCTTCCGACTTCCTCTAGAAATGATTTTGTCCATAAACAATCAGGGTCTTTGATGTTCAAATATATATATATATATTTGAACATCAAAGACCCTGATATATATATATATATATATATATATATACATGTATATATAGTGTGTGTGGGAATGAGATAGATTCGATTTTCTTGCGAAATCAGTTTGACACGAAGCGAGCATAACCGAGAGCGCTTTAAACATAGCATCGGTTGTGTTTAATGGGAAAAAACCGATGCTTTGTCTAAAGCTCTGCGACAGTGCGCCGCAGTGTATGGATCTAGAAGATATTTATTGAACAGGAAGTACATTTGATATGTTTGTTGTGACCAACTGTTTCCAAGCACTCGCCTTGAAGTACGTTTTGTATCCAGCTATATTAATTGTTGTTGCTGTTGTTGATGCTGTTGTTGATGATGTGGTTGTTGCTGCTGTTGTTGTTGACGCTGTTGTTGTTGTTGCTGCTGTTGTTGATGTTGCTGCTGTTGTTGATGTTGCTGTTGTTGATGATGTTTTTTGCTGTTATTGTCATTGTCATTCTTCATCCGTCGTTCTTCGTCCTTCGGTCGTCGTCATCTGTCCATCGTCCGTCATTCTTCATCCTTCGTTCTTCGTCATTCGTCCTTCGTTCTTTGTCATTCGTTCGTTGCCCGTCGTCCTTCGATCGTCTTCCATCGTCCATAGTCCGTCATTCTTCGTTCGACTTTCTTCATAGTTTGTCCGTCATCCTTCGTCCTTCGTCCGTCAACCTTTGTCCTTCGCATTCGTCTTCGTCCTTTGTTATTCGTTCGTCTTCCTTCATATTTCATCCGTCTTCCTTCCTCCTCTGTCCTTCGACCGTTGTCCGTCTTCCTTCGTCCTTCGTCAGTCGTCATTCATCCGTCGTCCTTCGTCCGCCCAGCCTCCGCCGTCCGTGTTCTGCATCCGACATCGCAAAAGACACAAATCAATAATCGATCCTTAAAAGTACTGGGCACCGGACGTTTTCATTTTACGGCATTGGGTCTACTAGTGCGATCTACGTAAAGAGGGTTGGTGACGTTTAGCATGAAGACAGGAGCCGAACGGACCCACACTGCACTGAACACGAGGCTCACGTACAATGTTCAAGGCACAGCAGTTTTAGCAGTTCTAACAACTGAATACATAAGAACTTACTTTACTTTACTGTCAACGTCGTTGTTCATCCCACTCACTTTACAACACACATTTCCGGACATGTGCGGTGCTTTCACAATTTCAACATAACAAATTATTTCAGCGAACGATATCGAATTACTCGCACACACACCTGTTATGAAACATGCTCCAGTATTTTCAAATTATCTGAACCATAATCGAATCAAATTAAATTCTGCAGAAAAATGCCAGTAACTCTCCATTCAACCATTACACCCCAGCAGGGGTTTAAATGTCAGTCGTCGCACATCTCTCTCATGTGATTACAATCAATCCACGCGGAATATTCCGGAGACAGAAAACAGATTGCCATGAATTAATTACAAGGACAACGTTTCCTGAAATTTAAACCAGGCATGTTTACTCCTTTGCCTGCGACGCCATACCGGGGCCCAATGATAACAACACAACGTCGGAAATGTGTAGTAATGCGTGCGTCGCCTTTTTAAGGTTACATAGTGCACTAGTTGCGATCGCACAGTATATTCTCACGTATTAGCACGAACTTGCTGATCAAAAGCAGTTGTCCCTGAATCACTTAAACCACACGTTAAATGACGGGCTAATTTTAAGACAAATAAAGAATGCGAAGGCGAATATGTTGATGTTACACGCCCACGACGAACGTGCATGCGTTTATTATTGAGCACATTACCGAGAACTTTATTATTTGCTGTTTTATACATCTACTAACATACGGTAGGTATATGCTTTGTAACATGCTTTGTAAATTGTGCATGAACGTATGCACGCATGCACGCATGCCACGCGCGCACAGACAAACACACCAGACACACGCGCGCGCACTCACGCACGCACGCACCCACATACCAACGCGCGCACCACGCATCAACCCACGCACACATTCTCAAAATGGAAGAAGGAATATATTTTTATATTTGCCTGAACGCGTATTGTTTATCCTATTATAATAGTGTTTCTTCATTAGTTTCATTGTTGATTTCATATTTGTTAGTGTAGAATAATTTGTTAGTGTAGAATAGAGTCTATAATTTGTGTTAATTACCTAGTGCATGTAGTTACTGCGAGAAATACAGGCGACAAGGTTTACGATAATAATTTCACTGGTAGCACTCTCATATAAAATTTATATATTTATCTTATGATATATCTATATAATCATGTAAATGGAAAATGACAAATGATTTCACTATTTCACCCGAGTCCTTTCGGATTATATGAAACACTCGTATACATTTTCAAAAGTTAAATGTAACAAATACAATATAATGCAATAACATAACCACTATGTGTGTTAATTACAAAATTATCATTTAATATAACTTAAAATCATTATTTAATATAACTTAATTACATGAATTAAATTTACAAAAAGTAAAGAACGACACCATATATTTTATAAAAATTAGCTAGCTTCGCCAATTGTTTAACATTTTGAAGATTAAATTATTGGCTCAATTTAAACAAATTCGGTCCCACTCTGAAATATCGAGTGCAGTGTACATATTGTTACCGAATAGTCGCCAATGCAGGACGTACTATAATATAATGGAATTCATTTCCTGGTTCCTGACTTTTACAGAGAGTACAGGATTTGGGAGTGTGACGTGTTAAATAACGACCTTTAACAACTTGTAAATTATGGCTCCCACATCTAAATTTGCATACATTTACTCTATCTACCACCACCTACATAGCCAGGAGCGCCGCCTCAACACCTTCCACATCCGGTGCCTCAAGCGCATCCTCGGCATCACCTGGCAGGACCGTGTCCCCTATAGCGGCATACTGGACCGTGTCAGGATCCCCAGCACATATTCACCGCTGAACCAGAGACGTCCCCGCTGGCTGGACCACGTATGGCGCATGGAGGACGACCGCTTGCCGAAAGACATCCTCTATGGACAACTCGCCACTGGATTCAAGGACGTTTGCAAGCGCGACCTGAAAGCCTGAAACATCAGCTCTGAAGGCGGGGAGGCATTGGCCAAAGATCGCACTGCTTGGCGTCAGCAATTGTTCGTGGCGCTTTACAATATATCTACAATAGTAATACAAAAATAAATAGATAAATTAAGTAAAAGGCAACAAAATATTTGGAATATGGTAGTAAGACGTTAACTTAAAATAAACACAGTACAATCTAACATAATTAATAAATTACAATGCATAAATTAATCACTAAAATATAACACGCGTTACGGACAACATGTTGTTGTCAGCACACCGCAGTGATCTAGCGGGTCTGTGAGGACACACGAGATCTCGCAAGTAGACGGGCGCATTTTCATGCATTGCCTTGTACGTGAACACCAATATTTTGAACTCGATTCTGCGAGCAACGGGTAGCCAGGGCAGATCATGCAACAGCGGAGCAACACTATCACTCCGTGGGCGACGCAATATCAGACGAGCGGCCGAGTTATGAATTCGTTGCAATGAGCGATGTTGTTTGCAGATGTTCGGTATATGATTAAGTTGCAATAGTCCAGCCGCAATGTTATTATGGCGTTGACTATGCGGTCCTTTGTTGTTTTAGGTAAAAATCGGCTGATTTGATTAATGTGACGTAGGTGGAATGCGCACACACTAACGGTTTGTGACACCTGTCTGTTCATGTTCAGGTGTCTGTCCACGTAGACGCCGAGATTCCGGACACATCGTGAAGCTGCAATACGTACCGTCACCAACAGGTATTATGCTGCCATCCACAAATGCAGCGTCCGACTTAGGCATCACTGGAATGTACTCGGTCTTTCTGTCATTCATGCATATATAATTCCGCGCCATCCAATGTTTTGTCATTCAGGCATGCTTCCATTCGACATAACACAGCAGCGTAAGCGGTTGTACTGAGATCAAAGTGGGAGTAGAGTTGTAAGTCATCAGCGTAGTGGTGGTAGCAAAGGCCATGTTTTCTGATGATATCGCCAATTGGTTGCACATACAACGAGAAGAACAGTGGGCCTAGGATGGAGCCTTGTGGGACACCTGACGTCAAAGGAGTTGTACCCGAAAATGTGTCACCAATTATGACGCGCTGAGTCCGTCCCTGCAGATACGAGACCACCCAATCTAATATTTTGTCAACAAAGCCGTAGCGCAATCGTAGTCGTTGAATTAAGATGGCATGGTTAATTGTCTCAAAAGCTGCACTAAAAACGATGAGAACCAGTGACGTGTCTTGTTTGTTGTCCGTGGCTGATTTCATGCCATTGGTAACGTATAGTAAAGCCGTTTCCGTTGAATGGTGTTTTCGATACGCCGATTGATAGCAGTAGCATTCATTCCCTGATTTCATACAGTGTGGGTTAACGAACTGCAAACGAAGTAGTTCAATGGCTGTTAAAGATAACTTCGGTTGCAATTTTATTTTGTACGTATTGCGGTGAACAATTGCCATTCCACCGCCACGACCAGAAGCACGAGCGACATGTTGGAGTGTATATCCGGCGTTACTTCGGCTATTATCGCATCGTCTCCGTTCTTCTTAAGCCACGTCTCTGTGAATGCCAGCACGTCCCATTTATGCTCAAGAATAGATTCGCTTATTGTCGTCGCTTCATTGCGTAGGAATCTAGCGTTAATCAGAGCCACATTTGCAATATAATGACTGGCGATGGATTTCGTACTGCAGTGTTCAAGTGTTACCTGGGTGAATTTTGCTTTGTTGACACCGCGCAGTTTACAAATACCAGTTCTCACATTCAACGGCCCAAGCGTGGTTACAGGCCTGATACGCCTCGTTCCGGCTGATGTCCCGCGCCTGGATGGTGGTCGGCACAAGTTCAGCGTCCGTATTGGTGTTGTCCACGGTTGGCTAGGCGGTTGACGGCAGTGTCGCATGCCGAGAAGAAATGTCCTGGACAACGATAAGCTTCGCCAGTCGCTGGCAAGCTGAGCGTATACGTCCAGGTAATATAGGCCTACGTGCAGGTTTGAAACTGGTTCCGGTCAAGTTTGGTTAATCATAACTGCCACGCCTCAAGAGTAAAAGTCAATATAAAAGTGAATAAAAACTTAAGATTCACGGCACGAACGCAAATGTCCCACATATATTCCTTGGATATTTACAATTCAGTACGTAGAAACACGAAAACTACTAAAATTAAAACAAATGAAATTTTGACTGCTTTACATGTAGAGCCAGGGAGCAGCCACACTGCAGTACATCAACCGTACTACTACTACTACTACTACTACTACTACTACCACAACCACCACCACCACCACCACCATCAATACTACTACTACCACAACCACCACCACCACCACCACCATCAATACTACTATTATTACCACCACCACCACTACTACTACTACTACCACCACCATCACCACCACCACCACTACTACTACTACTACTATCACTACCACCACCACCATCAATACTACTACTACTACTACTACTACTACTACTACTACTACCACCACCACCACCACCACCACCACAACCACCACCATCACCACCACTGCTACTACTACTACTACCACCACCACCACCACCATCACCACCACCAATACTACTATTACTACCACCACCACCACCACCACCACTACTACTACTACTACCACCACCACCACCACCACCATCACCACCACTACTACTACTACTACCACAACCACTACCACCACCACCACCATCACCATCACCACCAATACTGCTACTACTACCACCACCACCTCCACCACCACCACCACCACCACCAATACTACTACTACTACCACCACCACCACCACTACTACTACTACTACCACAACCACCACCACCACCAACATCACCACCACCACCATCACCACCATCACCACCACTACTACCACCACCATCATCACCACCACCACTACTACCACCACCATCATCACCACCACCACTACTACTACTACTACCACAACCACCACCACCACCACCACCACCACCACCAGCACCACCACCACCATCACCACCACCACCACCAATACTACTACTACTACTACCACCACCACCACCACCACCACCACCACTACTACTACTACTACTACTACTACTACTACTACTTCTACCACCACCACCACCACCATCAAATTTGACAAACCACAAATGTCAACAATAAATTTGATCTTCACAATCCCTCCCGATTTAAAGCAGTTTTTGTCATGCTGTTTTCTTAGCAAATGATAAATTATGTATGGTAATTTTAATTGCTTTCCTTGGAATAATCTCACCCCGAAATTGATCATTCTCAAGCAAGCAGCAACACTTACATTAAACTTCCCGACTTCACTATATACATGGATGTACCATATGCGAATGTATGAAAAAGGATCATAAATAGTAATGCTCGTCGGTCACTAAATACGTTCAAAACACACGACGTCGCGTCGCATTATTCGGGGTTGCTAAGTCTGGCAACCACTGATCTATCTATCTATCTATCTATCTATCTATCTATCTATCTATCTATCTATCTATCTATCTATCTATCTATCTATTTATCTATCTATCTATCTATCTATCTATCTATCTATCTATATATATATATATATATATACTGTATATAGATTAATGCTGACAACATACCTAAGTAGGTCGCGCATACTTAGGTATGTTGTCAGCATTAATCTATATACAGTATATATATATATGTATATAGATTAATGCTGACAACATACCTAAGTATGCGCGACCTACATATGTATATATATATATATATATAGTATGTTGTCAGCATTAATCTATATACAGTATATATATATATAGATATATATATATACATATATATATATATGTATATATATATATATATATACTGTATATAGATTAATGCTGACAACATACCTAAGTAGGTCGCGCATGCGCATAGGGCAGAAAGCAGTAAACAAAAGGGGCATTATGCCGGCGGTTGTCATGTTATGTGGTTGTAGTTCGTGTTTTTTGTAGTTGTAGTTGTTGTTTAGGAGTTTGTTGTTGGATGGGAGGACAGACGAAGTAATGCCATATGTTTCCGAACAATTAGGCTATCTTGACAGCGCATCATTTAAGCAATATGAGAAAAACTTTTATTATTTGGATACGATGTCCGTGCTCCGTACAAAGTGTAGGCTACACAGTGGAATAGGTTCTCTTTTCTCACAATACAGTGGTATGCGATAAAAATCGAACGGTAGACACCTTTTACCAACGATTGTTGGATCCAACCGAACTACAACTTAAATTGTATATGAGCGCAAAAATTAAAACATGGGTTCTCCGTGCTGAGCAGTTGAAACCTACGCTTTCTGCCCTATAAACAAACCACCACGTGCATTTAATGTATTCGCGACGTCAAAACGTAACCCGGAATAGGTAGTTCACGCGATATGTAATGCCGCCGAGGACGTAGGTTTTTTATGGATTTAATGTAAACTTATTCTATATGTTATTGGCCAACCCAGCTGCGCAGATGTTCAAATGATCGTTAGCAGAGCCATGTTTGGCCAAACTCCGCTTGCAGGAATCAGCTGGTTGACGACTGCTAGTGTATCACCAACGTTGTAAACGTATGTTCCACGTCTGCAGTGTTGCTGGGCGATGCGTCGAATGTTTCGTAGTGTTCATCAAACGTGTCCGCGAATGTTTTTTTAATTCTTACATATAGAGCAGTGTCCAGTCCTTACGACTGCATGCTCAAAGCGCTACATATTATTTCCTGGCTGGCCTGTTCAATCAAGCACCATCTCGACTTCTTTGGGAAGCATTCAACCACGCTACACACACACAGACACACAGACACACAGACACACAGACACACACACACACACACACACACACACACACACACACACACACACACACACACACACACACACACACACACACACACACACACACACACATTCAAGGCCTATCCTGGACTTGCAGGCTCTGTGCAGGTTGGGCTAATGTATAATTGGCATGATGTTGCCTGAGCTGCATATTCTTTCCTCCGCCTACGCTTCTCCTCATCTGCTTCTCTTCTGGAATGCTCAAAGTCATGAGCTGCTCTCCTGATAGTTACGGCTACGGCACGCCGGATTGGAAAATGCCCGAAATTGGCAACATTCTCGGGCAGTAAAGATGCCAACACTGAGAACGATTTTCTTAACTGTTTCGACACGATTGCCGATATTTGCGGTTGGACAGCTAGCCAACGTGCCCTCCAGTTGGAGATGGCTCTCGTGGGGAAGTTTACCGCTTGGTGATACATACCGTCCAGCCGAAAGACTACCGTTCTCTCCGTGCGGCACTGGTCTGGCAGTAAAGCCATTTTGGCAGCGGAGTCGCTCTACGCAGGTTTAGGCAACGCAAAGGGGTGCTACCGAACCGTTGCGAGTATTTTTCAACGAACTGCTTGACCTTGCTCGACAGGCTTACCCGAACTGCGATATGCGCTGTCGTATGTCACTGATCAAAGAGCAATTTATAGCCACCTTGACTGATGAATTCACTCAGACACTATGCTCTATTTAACAAGATTTAACAATATTGCCATCCAGAGAATTAACTCTAGATGGCAGGTGGACAAGGAAGCCCTTTGGCTTATCGAGAGTCCAACCCTTTTATCTACATATATCCAGCCCTTCTGAGGTATGTATCGATTTTATTTTTAAACATATTCACAATACTAGCACCCACACACTCATCAGATAATCTGTTCCATTCATTCACAGTCCTTTGTGAAAATGAGAACTTTCTCACGTCTAATCTACACTGCTCCTTTACTAATGTAACTTCATGTCCTCTAGTCTTTCTATCTTTCTTAACTGAAAAAAGCATATTTCTATCAATATTTTCATAACCATTCAATATTTTAAACACTTCTATCTGATCTCCTCTCAATCTCCTGGTCTCTAGTGTTGTTAAACCACATTCTTTTAGGCGTTTTTCATAACTAAGATCCCTCAGTTTTTGTATCATTTTAGTCGCTCTCCTCTGTACTCTTTCTAGCATATCTATGTCTTTCTTGCGGTATGGCCTCCACGCTTGTATACAATATTCTAAATGAGGCCTAACTATTGTTTTGTACAGCGGTATTATTAGTTCTTTTTCTTTATATGCTATATTTCGCCTAATCAATCCAAGGATTTGATTTCCCTTTGAAGCTGCAATTCCACACTGCTCTGAAACCTTCATGTCAGCACTAATTGTCAGCCCTAAGTCTTTTTTTTTTACAGTAGTACTTAGTACAGTTCCCCCCCATTGTACATTCTACATATTCGTTCCCATGTCCTGTGTGAAGGCATTTACATTTCCCAAAATTGAACAACATTTGCCACTTTTCAGACCATTTGATCAACCTCTTGTAAATGCTGTCTATCTCCATCACTTTTAATCCTTCTAAACACTTTTGTATCATCTGCAAATTTCAACACCTTGCTAGCTATATCATCGTCCAAATCGTTTATATATATTAAGAATAATATAGGTCCCAGTACTGATCCCTGTGGAACCCCACTCAAAACTGATATCCAGTTTGAAGCCTCCCCATCAACAACTACCCGTTGTCTTCTGTCAATCAGCCATTTTTCTATCCAGTTAATTATACCATTTCCTAAGCAATAATCTCTGATGTGGCACTTTGTCGAAAGCTTTTTAAAAATCTAAGTAGATGATATCAACTGGTGATCCATCATCTACCCACTTAGTGATATCTTCCAAAAATCATAACATATTTGTTAAGCATGACCTCGCTTTTAGAAACCCATGTTGAGATGGGTTTATCAAGTTATGTTTAACAAGAAAATCCACCATGTGATCTTTAATTAGTCTTTCTAATAATTTACAAATCACCGATGTTAAACTAACTGGTCTATAATTATTTGACTTGTTTCTCGAACCTTTTTTAAATAACGGTATAATGTTTGCTTCTTTCCATTCTAAAGAAACCACTCCCTCTTCTAATGACAAGTTGAAAACTGTTGCAAGCGGTATGCTAATTTGTTCTACAATTTCCACTAGTAGTTTAGGTGGAATACCATCCACTCCAGGTGATTTATTTTTCTTCATAGCCCTAATTTTCTTAGCTACCATTTCTGGGGTTACAATTAACTGTCTTAAATAGTCTGATTCTGCCCCCTTGAACTTAGCCTCTGGTACTGGCAGTGAACTAGTGTCTTCTCTGGTAAACACTGAACTAAAATACTCATTTAGGTCTTCTGCCATTAAGAATCCTTCTGATATTATATTTCCAGCACTATCTTCTAGAGGACCGACCTTATCCTGAACTTTCTGTTTGCTTCGAACATACGCATAAAAACTCTTGCTGTCATGTTTTATATTACAAGCTAATTTATGTTCATAGCTTCTCTTTGAATTTCTAATTTCAGCTGTAGCTTGGTTTAGTGCTTCTTTATAAATGTTTTAGTCTTCGTCATTTCCAGTACTATCTATATGACTTCCACATCATTTGTTTATACTTAATTTTTCTAATGGCTTCTTTCGATAAGTATTTCTTTCTGGTCCGTTTCCCTTGTTTTTTGAAGGGAACAAATTTATCTACGATGCACTCTATTTCATTCTTTAAGATATTCCAGCATTCTGTTGCTGTCTTGTTCTTCAGTGTATTATTCCAGTTTATCTTTGCTAAATATTTCCTCATTTCCTTATATCTTCCTTTGTGGAAATTTCTCCTGAACTGCTTTTTATTATTTCTTTCTGATTTTACTTTGATGGTAAAATGTATCTGGTTGTGATCACTACTTCCCAGAGGCTCACATAATTTAACATTGTCAACTAATTCATTCCGTGAGGACAAAACTAAGTCTAACACATTCTCTCCCCTGGTTGGTTCTAGCACATGTTGAGAAAGGAAACTATCTTGTACTAAAACTAAAAACTTGTGGTCCTCACTACCCATACTCTGTAGAGATTTCCATTTTATATGCCCATGGTTAAAATCCCCCATAATAACACAGTCCCGTTTGCTCACTTCCCTTATAGCGTTTTGTATTTTTTCATTCTCTTCTATGCTTATGTTTGGACTTCGATAAACTAATCCAACCGTTAACGTTGAGTTTCCTGTAACTATGTTACACCAAACAGCTTCTTCGCAATCTGCTTCTCTGTCTAATTTTATTTCATAAGCCTGGATAGATTCTTTAATATATAAAATAACTCCACCTCCCTTTCTTCCTATACTATCTTTCCTAAACATTACATATCCTGTCAGTCCCAATTCGGCATCTGATATATCGGTGGTTGCCCATGATTCGGTTATACCTATTATGTGAGGGTCAATATCTTCTACCATAATGTTTAGTTCATTTCTTTTGTTTACTATACTCCTTGCATTTAAACAAACACATTTATACCCAGCTTCAGAACAGCTTTCCAGACTGTTCTTTGCTGAATTATTTTTGCTGCCTTTATCTATGCCTCCAGTTTCAGGCTTCTCTGCGAGTCCCCCCTGCGAATTTAGTTTAAATAGATGCAACCTGTCCCACTGTCAACAGATCGCAGCAGATTCTCTGAGAATACTGCTGCCCCCTTTCCACTTAGATGGAGGCCATCTCTCATGTACATATCTTCTCTCCCAACAAAGTACCCCCATAAATCTATGAATCCCACGCCCTCTTCCTCACACATCTGCTCAACTAGTGCGTTGATCGCCATCCTCTTACAGTTTCTGTATCTTGCCCCCCTTCCTCCCATTACTGGCAAAATTCCTGAGAGAATAACCTGTTCCACTCTTGTCTTCTTTAGCTTCCTCACTAGATGTCTGTACTTCTGAACTATACCAGTTGTTCCCTCCTTGTCTGCATTGTTTGTCCCAACGTGTACTAGTATAGACCCTCCCTTGCCATGCCCCAATACCTTCTCTACCCTTTCGGTCACATGCTCTATCCTAGCCCCCGGTATACATACAACAACGTCCTTCCCCTCGCATATAGTCTTGTCTGTGTTTCTCAGAATTGAATCGCCCATAAACACTCTCTTTTCTCCTTGCTCCCTCAATCACTGCCTCGGAGTAGCTCCTCCGGTTTGCATATGTCTGGTTGTTGTCTTTTCCTCTTGTCGTCTTCTCTCCTGTCACATTCTCTTCCATTCCCTTCTTTCCTGTCGCGTTTTCTCTTGTCCCCTTTCCTCCTGTCATCTTCTCTTCTAGCACATTTACTCTCACTTCCTTTCGTCCCTTCTTCTTTCCTCCCATCACATTTTCTTCTCTCCTCTCCCGTCCCTTTTCCCCGGCTACCTCCTTCACTACGGTCACTTTCTCCCCTGTCACCTTCACGCCTGTCATGTTTTCTGTTTTTTGCTGAACACTCTGTCTTCTTCCATCAGTCTTCTGTCTCACAGTCTTACCAACTGCCTCTGTGGTATCTACCTCTTCACCACCTGTATCGCTGTCGTGTCTCTCCTCGTTCTCTACAGTCTGACTACCTGCTGATCTATCCCCACTGGCCCGTTTTCTTTTCCTCTGCCGAACACTTTTCCTCCGTCCCTCTGTTTTCTCAATGTCTTGTTCCTTCACACCGGTCACCTTCCTTCCTCTCAGTCTCTTTTCTTCAGTCTCCGTGTCACAACTCTGCTCCTTCTGTGTTGTAGAATTCTCAACTCTCTCCGCGTCATCCCTCTCTGCTCCATCTATTTCTATGTTGAATCTCGCCTCCATCTCCTTCACTATATCCGTCAACTTACACACCTCCTTCATCAGACATTCCACCCTCAAACACCCCATACACCGAAATGTGAATCCGTCATCTTTGGTCTCTGCCCATGATTTTGGACAGCCAGACAACGCAAAATCCACCCAGCTCTGGCAGTCGTTGCTAACTAGGTGTCGTTTTGCCCTGAGTTGCCGCTTGCAAGGTGCCATATTATAATTTATTTATGTTCAAAGTAGTTTTTATGTAGTCTTTGAAAAGACTTTTCTGTGTACAATTTACACCAGATTGTTTAGGTTATAGTTAGTTATATTTGTTAACACACAGTGACACACCGTGCCTTACCTTAATCTACCCAAGATTACTCCCTCTAGCTAACTTTTAACAAAAAATATTGCTTAATATATATCTATAATTACGTTATGTATGCTATACGCTCAATAATATCACTTATCTTGATCAAATATCCTTTTTCGCAAGTTTGCTGCACCAAATTCAAATCAATTCACCACCGGAAGTCCCCCAAATTGGTTTACGAGTACATCTATTGAGAGTGATGCACTTCTCGAAAGGCTCGTACACATTGCCGAGGGGAGTGAACAGTTTTCTCAGTGTACCGTTAAACCAGACAATGGCGGTATATATATATATACTCTAGCAACACCCAGTTGCTATGAGGCGCGCTGTGATAACACATATGCCAATGATGATGCCGAAATTGACGCACTAGTATCTCGTCTAAATACATTGTTGCAAACACGCTCGCAGCGTAGATGTATTGATCACGGTACTCGACACACACGACAGACAGATCATAGCCGCAATACTCAACATTTGCATATCACCTGCTATAACTACGGATAGCAGGGCGACATTGCACGATATTGCTCAGTACCACGTCGTCGTCAGACCTACTTTAGATCCAGGTTCGACGGTCAGGCTTCTAATCCACAGTGGCGCAGCAAAATTCCTCGTTCGCGTAATAGGACACGGTCGGATTCCCCAAACGGGGACAGGTTAGCATAAACCCGGGAAAAAACAAGCCTTTCTTGTGCCACCTACCAGTAATCTTGATGTACACCCATGATTTTATAGGGTGAAACCAGTTGATGGCTGGATGATTCGTACATGCATGTATGGCATTGAATGTCCCCTACTTTTGGACATAGGTGCCGCAGTGACATTAACTGACCATCAAACCTACATAAGTATCGTCGCTATCCATCGCCCTCCATTGCATCCTATACACACTCAACTACAAAAGCGGATGGTGGCCAGATGAAATTATTTGGCGAGACAACCATAGAGTTGGCATTTGATGGATTCCATACATCACAAGATGTCGTAGTAGCTGATCTACGAGAACGTGGTGGAATTCTTGGGTTGAACATGGGTGAGAAATGTCGATGCGGGATGGGTTGCTGATGATTGGGCCCACAACATTTGCATTAACCAGAGTAAGCAAGACACATTTGCACGTGTTCGCCTAGAGCAATCTGTGGAAATTCCGCCAACCATGAAACTAGTTGTCACAGGAATAGCTGAAAATAAGCTGCACTGCCTTGCTGTCTCCAAGTGCTTGTCTAATGACTGATACCGGGATTGTTATGGGTGCATCCTTGGTTTCAAGTGGCACGAAGCGCATACCAGTGATACTCCTAAACTCCACGGATGAATCGATATTTCTCAGTAAAGGTGGCACAGTTGGTGTGATACAGTCGGTGCCATGCATTGAGGTCACAATGTATCAGACGAGGACTTGCCTTGTGAAGGGTATGCTGAATCAGGACAGAAGTATTCCAAATCTACATTTGAACAACTTCCCCCAGCGCTAGACATATTGTCTTCTGAACTTAATTTGTCTCAGCGAGATGCTGTCCGAGCCGCTCTCTGACGTTATATGTTTTTGCTGAGACTAGTTCCCAGTTGGGTACAACGTATAGCATAGTACTGGCGATGCTTGCCCAATCCGCCAACGGGCTCGACACCTTCCGGTGGCTCAACAAGAGATAGAAGGTAGAGAGGTTTAGTTCATGCTGGATAAGGATATCATAGAGTCGAACATTAGTTCATGGAGTAGTCGGGTAGTCCTTGCAAAGAAGAAAGACGGTACAGTCCGGTTTTGTGTAGATTATCGTCGATTAATGATGTCGCCCGCATGGATGCATACACCTTGTCGTTTATTTCGGATACACTAGAAACTCTGACTGGTTCTGAGTGGTTTTGCACCTTTAATTTGGCATCTGGTTACTGGCACGTGGAACTGGACGAACGAGATAGAGAGAAGACCGCATTCAGTACGTAGCAGGTCTCTTCCAGTGGAAGGTCATGTCTTTTGGGCTCTGCAATGCTCCGGCAACATTTGAACGTTTGATGGAGTTCGTTTAAGAGGCTTGTGCTGGGAAAGTTGTTTGGTGTATCTTGACGATATTATCGTATGTGGAAAGACCTTCGAAGAGACATTGCACCGTCTCACTACATTGTGGGACATATTTCGAGTTGCTGGCTTGACGATGAAAGCCAAGAAGTGTAGGCTATTCCAGACTGAGTTTTCCTATCTTGGCCACATAGTCTCCAGATACGGGATTGCTACAAAAGGTATCTGCAATGCGTGACTGATCTCAGCCCACTACTATAAAAGAAGTTCGTCGATTTTTAGTATTAGCATTCTATTATCGGCGCTTTGTACCATCGTTTGCTCACATTGCCAGCCCTTTGACGGCCATGACGAGGGCAAAGCGTCCTTTTACCTGGTCAGATACCAAAGAGAAGGCGTCCCAAGCCCTTCGACAGGCCCTTTGTGAAACACCTGTTTTTGGTATACCCCACTCGAAATGACGAGTTTATTTTGTATACTGATGCGAGTGCAGAGGCCATGGGTAGTGTACTTTCACAACGCCAGGCTGGTGGTGAAAAAGCCATTGCCTATGCAAAGAAGACCTTCAGTCGTACGCAGACTCGATACTGCACAGCACACAGGGTGTTGTTTGCAGTAGTGACCTTTGCCAAACAATTTCACCACTATCTGTGGGGCCGACAATTCACCATTATTACAGATCATGCGTTACTGACATGGTTACTTAATTTTAAAGAACCTGAAGGAATGGTTGCACGGTTGCTCTTCACCCTTGGTGCCTTTGATTTCCAGATTGTTCATTGACCAGAAAGCTCGATAGGTAATTCTGATGCACTCTCCCGCAAGGATTCATGCAAGCGGTCAGAGTGCAAGGATTGTATTCCAAATACGTGCAATGAGCAACAAACCTTGCAGCAGCCCAATTCAAATCACAGTGATGTCCCTGCACTGTCCAATGACAATCTCTTGTTGGGCGAGATTACTGAACAAATCGTGGATCCACCCAAGACTTCTTGCAAATCTTCCCAATCTGGTTCCACCAGCCACTTTAACGACTGTTCGCCATCTCCGGAGAAAGTCGCGGAAACCGGTGTATTTACAGTGCAGTGGTTTCCAGGTGTGACATTAGCGGACATACGTCGCTGGCAAAGCGACGCCGAGAGCATTGATTGTATGCTCCGTCACAAGGATACCCGCACCCAGAGACCATCAGTTGCACAAATCGGGGACCAAGATTACATTGTCAAGTGTTTATTGCAACAATGGGACAGGTTGACCATAGTGGATGGCATTCTCTGTTGTAAGAAGTAAGCCAGTTTTGATACCGAAGAGATAATCCGACTTGTGGTCCCTTCACCAATGAGACGGCGACGTGTCATATGTGTCATAACAAATCACTCGCCTCCCTGCAACGACGTTAGTACTGGCCTAGGATGTCAGAGGACGTCAGTCGGTGGCTCACCATGTGTAGGGACCGTGGACAGCGCAAACCGGCATCGGCTCCACGCCGCGCTCCTCTGACTCAGATGGCAGTAGGAGTTCCCTGGGAACGTATAGCTATGGACCTTATAGGTCCAATGTCCGATTCGGTAAGCGGAAACAAATACGTTCTAGTCGTCAAAGATTATTTAATGAAATGGGTCGAAGCCTTCCCCATACCCAACAAAGAAGCACTCACAGTATCCGATAAACTAGTCACAGAGGTATTATGTCGTTTTGGCTGTCCAAGACAGCTTCGTTCAGATCGGGGATGGGAATTTGACAATATCATTCTTCACGAGGTGTGTCGCATGATGTGAATCGATAAGACGTCAATTACACCTTACCGTCTGCAATCAGACGGATTGGTTGACAATTTTAATCGCACCCCCAAAATATGATTTACACGTATGCCAGGCTACACCCATAAGACTGGGAAGACCATCTTCCGTATGCCTTTGCGCATACCGTGTTACGGTACACACCAGCACTAAGGTGTCCCCATACCGAATGCTGTTGGTTCATGAGATTATCCTTCCATTCTTCTACTGACCCCCCAGAGCACATTTCCCACAATGTAAAACTCAGTATGGCGAATGGCTTCGTGACGCCATGGAGTTAAGCCACAGCCTCCCTTCGTCAGAAGACCGCATATGACATGAAGGCGACTTCAGTAAATTTTCGGAAAGGGAGCTGAATATAGCGTTACAACACAGCCACAGCAAAGATGAAAGGTGGAGTCAGATGGTCTGCTTCAAACCTAGTTGCGCGTCGTCCTTCTGGAGTGACTGTTGCGATACAACGTTCTACAGGGGACCAAACAATAGTCGAGCACATCGACCATCTAAAAGAATACGTGGAAGACAATGATGATCCACTACCCAGTTAGTTGACCAATGATTTATCTTTATACATCGAGGTATGCTGTCCAGTCCCAGGACGCGGGACACTGACTCAAGAAGAAGAAGAAGAAGAATTTAAGAAGAAGATTTGCTTTATTTGACCCAGACATTTCAAATAATACATACAATATATCCATGTCAAAAAAATAATACAAATATATAACCTTATGGTAAACATGGTAAAATGTATGATAAATAACAAAAGGTAGGGTCAGGGGACTCCTCTGAGACTATGGTAGTCGCTATCGAGGAGCCACCTTTTGTAATAAAACTAACTGAATCAATACATCACCTAATCAAATTCTTCCAGAAAAAGAAGAAGAAAAAAAAGTATGTATGCATGTGTGTAGTGTGAACAAGCTTACATGATTATTGCGTTTGTCGTTAAGGCACTGTTTTGTACTGTATCAAGTTGACAGGTGGTTCTTAATTTTGCATACATATATAGCAATTTTGCCTTGTGCAGGTTACTTGATAATTTTGTAAAAAATTAAGTTTAACATACTTGGCAAATCCTTGTGAACTATATGTACTAAGCTTTTCTTTGACTATATCAGGAATGTTATTTAGTAAAGTGGCAAATTATGCCTAAGACATTTCTTTGGAAATTCATGTTTAATTTTATAAGTGTATATTTTATTCCTGACTCTTGTATCATGATTATGTACATCATAGTTAAACATTATCCTCCAGTGTTGTACATTTTATATTTTAGTGTGCTTTTTCCAGTTTAGATTTGTATCTATAATTAAACCCCAAAATTAAATTCTTTGACTTGTTCAATATTTATATTGTCTATCTTCAGAGTGTGTATATTTTTCTTTGCCTTTTGAAATGTCATGTATTTAGATTTTGCTATGTTTAGCGATAATTTATTTATTTTAAGCCATTTATTTATTTTAAAAAGTTCTTCATTTATTAACGATTCTAAATTGTAGTCATGCATGTTATCGCTGAAAGTGTTTAGTGTACTTGATAGAGTCGTATCATCAGCATAAATTATGAAATTAAATTTTTTACTGTCTTGTGCAAAATCATTGATATATATATATATATGATGAATAACAGAGGTCGTAAGATTGTGCAGTGTGGTACACCTGCTCTTATTGACAACATATTTGATTTTATATTGTCAATTTCCGTATATTGTTTACAATTTGTTAGGTAACTGCTGCCTAAGTTCAGATTTGTTCCATGTATACCATAATAGTTCAATTTGTCAATTAAAATTAAATGGTCAATGGTATCAAAGGTTTTGGAAAGATCTAGGTAAATATTAATGGGTATTTCATCCTTATCCACTTGGGTTGTTATTCTATCTATTACTTCTATTGCCGCGTATTCAGTTGAATGTTTACGTCGGAATCCATACCGATCGTCAAACAAAGATTAGAGTCTTAAATAAGATGATAATTGGTCAAAAATAAATTTGTTCAAGTATTTTTGAAATAGCTGGTAGAAGAGATATGGGTCTATAATTATTGAATACAGCAGGCTCACTTTTTATAAATTGGAATTACCAATTTTTAGTATATCAGGGAATATTCCTGTGGTTGATACTTGATTTGTTAATAAAGTTAAAGATTTGCTTAGTGAAGGTTCAAGCATTTTTAGCAGTTTGGTGGAGAGACCATCACATCCACAGCTACTTTTGTTGGGTAGATTAATTATTGTTCTCTTTATGGTACCTTCCTCAACGTATTTAAATATAAAATTACAATTTACTATTTTATTTAGATAATCTGAATGATCATGAATGCCTTTGTATTTAATATCATTTGCCAGATTACTACCTATATTGGTAAATAATGTACTGAATTTATTTGCAATTTCTAATTTCACAATATAATCGGATTCTTTAAAATATTTTGGAAATGAATGATTTATGTTTGGTTTAGACAGGATTTCATTTATAGTTTTCCACGTGTTTTTATATCAAATGTAAATTGATTAAACATTTGTCAAAATATGATTGCTTTGCTTTGCGAAAACTTCTTTTAAAAATACTATTGTATGTTTTAGATTAATCAATAATACGCCATATTCAAAATATTCAGGGTTTGTGATTTTTAATTGTTTGTAAAGTTTGTCTCTGTATCTTATTGAGGTTAGCAAGCCTTGAGTTATCCATGTAGTCTTTTTTGTTTATATTTATTAAATTTCACTAATTTGCTAGTCATATATTTTTATGTATTTCAGAAGAGATTATATCGTTTTTGATTTTTAACATAGCCTCTTTATTTTGTACATTAACTCGTATAAATGATGTAGGATGCTGTGAACCTTGTAGGAAGAGTAATTTGGGAGAAAAGACTAAACGAAGTTAACATGTCAAAGAAAGTGCTACAGTTTTCTTGATCGTTTATTTTTAGCACATTTATATTGTAGTCCCCTGCAAGAATACGGTTGTTGTTTTGATGATGTTGCATAGATGATATGACCATTGTAAACTAATTTATAAATTCGTTATAGTTTTCAGTTAAGGGCCTTGGAGGTCGGTATATATTTCCTATAGTAACTGTCTGTGATAAGCCTCCTCCAATTACTTGTATTATTTGTCCCTCCCATTTTTCATACATATTTAATTTATTTCATCTTTACTTCATAATCAAAGTGTTTATCTATAATATATATATTAATAATCCCCCTTTAGTGCTGCAACTTTTTCCTTGGGATATACATTCATATCCATTTAAATGAATTAGTGATAAGTCATCATTATCAGATAGCCAGCACTCTTGGAGACATATTATGCTAAATTTAAAATTTAAGGAAGATAAGTCATTTACAAATGCCTCGAGTTGACTAAACGTTGCGTTAATGGACTGTATATTTGAATTTAGGATACTGAAATGTTTACTATTGTTTTGGACTAATAAATCAACTTTTTCACAATCATAATATGACGATCGGCGTATTGTTGGGACTTCATTATTTTCATTTACAGTATTACTGATGTTTAAAATATTTAGACAATTATTTGTAATACTACCTGTAAGTCGTCAGTTATCATTTCAGTGTATTTTATTGAGATCAACATATTTTCAATGTGCAGTAATGTTTCAGTAAGAGTGTGTGCCTTTAGTGTTTAAGTTACTAGATTTGTTTTAACAACATTTATCTTTTGTTCATGTAAAGCTAAAGCGGTGCACGATAAGTAGCTACCTAAAGTGTCAGAGATAGGAAAAACATATTAGAAAGAAATACAAGAAAAAAAGGGGATGTAATAGAATAATTTCAGGATCATTTAACAAAATGGCCTGAGAAAAAAACTTAAGAATAAAACTGTATTTCTAGTGGTAGGAGTTAATACATTCTAACCAATACATTTCCAACATATATAAATGCAAAAAGGTTATTATATTGTAAACAATAAAAAGTCATTTTTATTTGTATTTCCTGCTGACCAACCTCGAGTGCAGGCTCGGGATGATCGTACTGTTGGTGACGATAGCGAGGTAGTCAGCCCCCCCCCCAGAGGCGGCTTGGCCATCGCACACGTCATTCGGCGTGGCCTTCGCACACGTCATTCGCCCACTCTGCTTGACATATAGGTCAACACAACGATGAGTACATGCTTGTAATCTTTAGCGAAACAAAGTAAATGTGTCTGTCTTTGAACGAGTGCTAGGACAGATGTATGACTTTCTCTAGCGATGTCTCAGAAACTGTGGGTGACATGATGGACATACATATTTCTGTTAGCAGTTGTACGCAGTATGACATCACTCGCCAACAGTGAAGAAAGCAACTTACGCCATAGTTTGGTCGCCAGGCAGACAGTATCCTATGTATCAATATTGTTTGGTACATTACTGTCGTGTGTAAGCTTGGTTGACAGTGCCATGCCAAATATGGTGTGGATGTACTTGTTGTTGGATTGGTTATAGAAAAAAAAGTTCTATGCCATGTATTTTAGTTTGTTTTAGTGTCACGGCCATTTCTAGTACGGTTGCCTACTTGCACTAGCAACTGTTGACAGAGCACGAAGCAGTCACCTGGAGGAAGAATCCGCCCTGCTTGACACTAACTTGTTGACGGCACTTCTGGCGATGAACTGGTCCCTACGCTCGCACTCATGCTGACGTCGGAAAAAGGACGTTCGAACTTGTTACACAAATGTCTTCATACTGAAGACATCCCAGCACCAGAAAATGTACCGCCTGGTGGTACACATTCGCCGTATCACATGCGTCGTCACAGTTTGCGATGGTGCAGCTACAGTCGAGAAAATGACATTGGACGTTGCTTATATCGCCACCATCACCCCAGACCATTCGCTATATATGGTGCAGTTACTTTCATTAACGATGCTTGATCCGTGTTAGTTAATGGACATTTAATTAGTTTACGTATGCGAACATTCTCCGGAAAATGATGAAAATTTGTATTTTATGAAGGACGTTGCATAATCACATTTTTCATTCTCGAATTGTAATGCATGTATATACTATAGACAACAACATTTAAAAAGAAGCACTAAACCACGCTACAGCTGAAATTAGAAATTCAAAGAGAAGCTATGAACATAAATTAGCTAGTAATATAAAACATGACAGCAAGAGTTTTTATGCATATGTTCGAAGCAAACAGAAAGTTCAGGATAAGGTCGGTCCTCTAGAAGATAGTGCTGGAAATATAATATCAGAAGGATTCTTAATGGCAGCAGACCTGAATGAGTATTTTAGTTCAGTGTTTACAAGAGAAGACACTAGTTCACTGCCAGTACCAAAGGCTAAGTTGAAGGGGGCAGAATCAGACTATTTAAGACTGTTAATTGTAACCCCAGAAATGGTAGCTAAGAAAATCAGGGCTATGAAGGATAATAAATCACCTGGAGTGGATGGTATTCCACCAAAATTACTATTGGAAATTGTAGAAGAAATTAGCATACCGCTTGCAACAGTTTTCAACTTGTCATTAGAAGAGGGAGTGGTTCCTTTAGAATGGAAAGAAGCAAACATTATACCGTTGTTCAAAAAAGGTTAGAGAAACAAGTCTAATAATTATAGACCAATTAGTTTAACATCGGTGATTTGTAAATTATTAGAAAGATTAATTAAAGATCACATGGTGGATTTTCTTGTTAAACATAACTTGATAAACCCATCTCAACATGGGTTTCTAAAAACGAGGTCATGCTTAACAAATATGTTATGTTTTTTTGGAAGATATCACTATGTGGGTAGATGATGGATCACCAGTAGATATCATCTACTTAGATTTTCAAAAAGCTTTCGACAAAGTGCCACATCAGAGATTACTGCTTAAACCAAAAGCCCATGGCATAGGAAATGGTATAATTAACTGGATAGAAAAATGGCTGATTGACAGAAGACAGCTGGTAGTTGTTGGTGGGGAGACATCAAACTGGAAATCAGTTTTGAGTGGGGTTCCACATGGATCAGTACTGGGACCTATATTATTCTTAATATACTTAAACGATTTGAACTATGGTATAGTTCGCAAGGTGATAAAATTGGCCGATGATACAAAAGTGTTTAGAAGGTTTAAAAGTGATGGAGATAGACAGCATTTACAAGATGATCTTGACAGGTTGATCAAATGGTCTGAAAAGTGGCAAATGTTGTTCAATTTTTGGAAATGTAAATGTCTTCACACAGGACATGGGAACGAATATGTGGAATATACAATGGAGCAATTGTACTAAATACTACTGTAAAAGAAAGAGACTTAGTGCTGACAATTAGTGCTGACATGAAGGTTTCAGAGCAGTGTGGAATTACAGCTTCAAAAGGAAATCAAATCCTTGGATTGATTAGGCGAAATATAGCATACAAAACAAAAAAACTAATAATACCGCTGTACAAAACAATAGTTAGGCCTCATTTATAATATTGTATACAAGCGTGGAGGCCATACCGCACGCAGGACATAGATATGCTAGAAAGTGTACAGAGGAGAGCGACTAAAATGATACCAAAACTGAGGGATCTTAGTTATGAAAAACGCCTAAAATATGTTGTTTAAAAACATTAGAGACCAGGAGATTGAGAGGAGATCAGATAGAAGTGTTTAAAATATTGAATGGTTATGAAAATTTTGATAGAAATATGTTTTTTTCAGTTAAGAAAGATAGAAAGACTAGAGGACATTAAGTTACATTAGTAAAGGAACAGTGTAGATTAGACGTAAGAAAGTTCTCATTTTCACAAAGGATTGTGAATGAATGGAACAAATTATCTGATGTTTGTGTGGGTGCTAGTAGTGTGAATATTTTTAAAAATAAAATCGACACATACCTCAGAAGGGCTGGATATATGTAGATAAAAGGGTTGGACTCTCGATAAGCCAAAGGGCTTCCTTGTCCACCTGCCATCTAGAGTTAATTCTCTGTATGGCAATCTTGTTAAATCTTGTTATATATCGTGATCTTGAAGAGATCCCTGAGTTTCGTTCGGGGGCGAATGTGTTAAAGGGAGGGGGAATGTGACATGGATCCCCTGTCTGCACAAATTGTGACACCCCTGCGGGAGTCCGGCACGAGAGAGCGGTGTGGACGAGAGTGGGCGACGAGAGGTGGTGACGCGTGTGGCCTGTTTTGTATTCGGTATTAGCTTTGTGATTAAACCTGTTTCCATTATTAAATCATGTCGTTAAGAAATTGTCACACATAGTCACAATTACTTATAGCTGTGGAAATTGTATCTAGTAATTGCACAAGAGCCATGTTTTCAGAATGCTTCTTCCTAAATCCAAACTGGCAATCATATAAGATGTTATGTTTGTTTATGAAGGATGTTAATCTGTTGTACGTTAATTTTTCTAGAACTTTAGAGAAAACTGGCAAAATCGATATTGGACGGTAATTGTTTACGAGTGTCTTGTCAACGCCGCTGTATATCGGGATCACTTTTGCAATTTTTATGTCTGGAAAAATACCTTTAGTTAACGATAACTTAATACCATTTGTTAAGAGAACTGAAAAGCATGATATGTTAATTTAACAATATGTGGAGTTATTAAGTGCCATCCAGAACTTCATATTTTTAGATCTTTGATTATAGTTTCTACTTCATTCACTTCAACAGGCGAGATAACTATTGAATGGAAAGTTCGATGCTTAATATATATTGACGGATCAATAGCATTTTTGGTAATCTTTTCAGCCAACGATGGTCCAACATTAACATAATAGTTATTGAAGTAATCGGCAATTACTTTTTTATCGGCTATTAGCTGATTATTAATAGTTATCTTCGGAGATTGGGGACATTCTTTTATTGATTATTTGCTTAATAAGTTGCCATGATTTGAGAAGATTCGATTGAATTTGCTTTAATAACTGTTGATAGTGATTTCTTTCTGCTATACTTAACATTGAGTTAAGCTTATTGCGGTATACTTTATGGTTGGTTTCATTAATAAGGGTAGGTGCTTTTTTGTAGTAGACAAATAATTTATTTATACATTTTATGGAAGTCTTCAGTCCGTATGATAGCCATGGTTTCCTATTACTGTATTTTTGTGTAATCTTTACTTTAGGAAAGCTGTTTGCTTACCAAACTGTGAATAGAAAGCGACATATGCGTTATTTGGATCATCAAGGTCAGACCAGTCAGCATTAGTTAGACTTGTTGTGTTTTGTGTTTACATATGTTGAACAACAATTGTCATCGGCGTAGAAGACAGGGAAATGATCTGATATATATGTATATATATATATATATGTATACATATATATAGTATACCAGAACAGGTTTACGTGCTATTAATAGTTAGGTTATTAGTAGAAATAAATGTTGTCAATAAGTGTAGCAGAAATAGCAGTTAATCTAGTTGGTTTACTAATGAGAGGAAGATATGACATGGTATACATACATTCAAGAAATTCGGAGTTAGGTACATGTTTATCAACATTTAGCAGATTAACCTAGGCAATTCTCTTGATGGATAATTTCAAGATAACATGCAAGATTGACGTGAATACATTTATGTCTTTGTCTGGCGGCCTGTGCACAACTCCTAAAATAATGTTCCTTTTATATGTAAGTATACATTTGTCCAACTCAATAAACAAACGCTATATAACTTCATTACTTTGATAATAATAATAATAATGACAAACTTTAGCGCCTAAATCCGCCAGGAATCTGAGCTCAGAGGCGCAACATACAAGAATCATTGTAAATCTTCTCTTCATTTGTAAAGAAACGATGTTAAAAGTATCAACATTGCTTTCCTGAATCCACGTTTCAGAGAATCCATTTATCGAAAACGAATGACTGAAATTGGCAAAATAATTTTCAAATTTGAACTACTGATGCCTCCGTAATTCGAACAGTAAGGCCGTTCCCCTTTGTTCTTGTATGGGGAGACAATCACAGCACCCCACATGTCCTTCGGCACTACTTCCATTTCCCAACACAGCGAGAACAGGTCTGTGAGCTTCTCCAGAAGAATGTCTCCTAGCTTGTGCGCCTCTGCGAGCGCGCGCGTGCGCGCACGCACGCACGCACACACACTCACTCACACGAACCCAGCTACACCTGCGCACATGCGCATATATACACTCGACTCATCACACCGACGGTAGCAATTCTGCAGAACCGACACCATGTGACCACCAGCCCGCTACGCCGGAGATTCATCAGTGACATCCGACCTCAAGTCGACTAAATCAATACAAGCTGGTTGCAATTTGGGGTAATCACATTCTACTCCCCAAAAGCGATCCCGGGGTTGTCAAACTATGATATCGCAAATGTGGACAGACCATAATCCTGAATGACATGCCAGGAAGTTTCAAGATTGGTATCCCAAATGTGCATGTCAAACAACAGTGGTGTCATTTCTATACTCTTTGCCTAGGTAGCTTAATTAAGGATGCTAAGTTGTTATGAATTTTAGTAAACGGTCAACATAAATTATATAAATTATACAAAGTATTATCGTTTTTTGGGTATCTTACCCCACAAATAGTGCTTATTGAGCCAGTTTACCAATACTTTTGAAATAGCAACGTATATTTGAGATATTCCATATATTCATCACAAATGATCTACAATGTTAGTTTATGTGTTTAAAAACACAGTTGACTAAGACAGAGGATCGTCACCTAGACGTCAACAAGAATCACACACGACACAAATATTACTGCCTTTTTATATTAGTAATAAACGTATATATTCTCAAGTAAACACTGAATTGAAGTTAGCATTTGGGTTTTCTACGTTTAAAACCAATAATGATATTATATTTACAGTGATTCAAAGGTTCTCCGGACATATTATAAAATAAAAAATAGAGATTATGGTTAACCCGGTAATGACCAAGTATTTCAGATATAATACAGGACTGAATCATAAGTCAACATATTTTGATCCAACCTCAGCGAGAAACTAGATTTATTAATGTATCATCACATAGAAACAATGCCAGACGAGATAATTATAAAACACAGTTTGCAAGGGAATGGTCATCAACTATTTCTGAATGTGAAATTAAATGCGTCTGTTGACAGGTCTACGTGGTTACCGTAGCATAGTAAATAAGAAATTCGTGTCAGACATTACGTTAGTATATATTGATTCTCGTGTAATGGGTATCACATAATCACGGGCAAATAAAGACAAAGTGGATACTGAATTGACATTGACAGGTTATGTCATCGTTATGTAGGGCGAGGTAGCTGTGCGGTTAAGGCACCGCCCTCTCGATCGAAAGGATCAAGATTCGATTCCACCTTTTGCCGTTTCTAAACGTGTGCAATTTCATTTACCTCATTCTAAGATACACCAGACGCAGTTGGTCCACATATACAGTTCCTGAGGAGGTAGCTTAAAATATTAGCATGCTTGCAGGTGACGCAATCTACCATCGTTAAATAAAGACAAGACGAGACAACGGAAACGTACAAAGGGATCTGGATGCTCTCTCCAATTTGGACGAACAGTGAGCATTGTCCCTCCATTCACAGAAGTGTTCTGTCCCTCCCAACCTAAGCAGTACAGGAACATATTTTTTTTTTTCAACGCACAATAGCAGTGTGGAATAGTTTGTCCCAAGAAGTGGTATATATATATATATATATATGTATTTATATATATTATATATATACATATACATATATATATATATATATATGTATTTATATATATTATATATATACATATACATATATATATACATATACATATATATATATATTTTATAACTGTTCTACACGGCTATTCCACAAATGCATGCGAGGGAGCCCGTTCAGCAAACGATCTAATAGAATTTTGTGAAAAGGCTGCTGCAAGGAGACGGCAAAAGAACAAAGGCCAACGTGGGCTGTTTATTTCAAATCTGTATCGTAAATTGTCGTATTATCATCGATTCGAACAACTGTTAGTAAATTAGCACATTGAAAAACATGCGTCACTTTCACGGAGGGTAGTATGTAAGGAATATCTTATTGTAACTACTGAGGTGTGTGTGTATATAATGTTAAACACACACTATATTATTTTAAATACATGCAGCTCGTTATACAAACATTGTTTCTAATTTTATTATGTTCATTTATTTATTTGCACTACGATCGTATCGATTTGAACGAGATGTAATTGGGGGTCGTATTAAAGTCGTTGATATGTCTGGAACAGAAGAAGACATCTTGAAATAA
>CM034537.1:64858687-65050997 GCA_020002185.1 Paraescarpia echinospica
GAATGCAGTCGCTCTCAGTACTCAGGGCTGATGTGTGTGTTCTTCAACGAACACTAAAAATCGGCAGACGAGACACATTATCGTACTTTTTGCGAAGAAACTATTTATTATGCCCCATCGGAAAAATGGCCTTGGCGCAGTTGCTTGGGCCAGGTGACGCAGTGCAGCAGACGTTTCCGTCTGGTGTGGACGCGAGACTGGACCGACTCATGTGGGTTCTGACAGGTTTTGAGTTTGCGTGCGTGCCTTTAGTAATTTTGACTCGTGCTATAAACAGTGTTCAGCCTTTCTACTCTTTCGCATCGTCTTGTCAAACCGCACGCATGTCGTATGACATTTGTTATGGAGCCATATTTAGGTGTACTGTGTCTGGGTGTCAACCACTGGAAATGTAGCGGTTGTGAATTATTGCCGCAATTAAAATGATATGGATCTGTTTTTCTAAAGTGGTTCCTACGCGGCGTAGCTGCCAGTCGAGGCATAGCCAAAGTAGGTTCTTGCTCGCCGAGGTTGTAGCGGTAAATGTATTCAACGCGGTCCTTATCAGATTGGTGTTAATAACGTAGTCGTGAGGGGATCGACGGCAGTTGGAGGTGGAGCCGAACAAGACGGAGGAGGGAGAACACGCGTTGTTGTTGGGTCGATTGCTTCGGTGTGATGAGTCGGGTGTATATATGCGCAGGTGCGCAGGTGCGCAGGTGCGCAGGTGTGCAGGTGCGCAGGTGTGCAGGTGTGCCTGCCTGGGCGCGAGCGCGCGCGCGCGTGTGTGTGTGTGTGTGAGAGAGAGAGTGCGTGTGTGTGCGCGTGCATTTGCATGTTTGCGTATTTGCTTAGAATACACAAGTATTATCGTGTGCCATGCAAACTGTGCGGCATAAAAGCATGAGTTACAAATTTATAAATGTTTATATTACAACAAATATTGATCAATTTTGGTTTTACAATAAATGAAGGTCAAAATACCCTACCGAGGTCAAATTACTAAAATAGTATTTCGAACCCCCAGAATAATTTATAGTAAATCGCCGCGGGAGGGTCAAATTACTATGGTGTCACTTTACTAAATTATAATGGAGCATACATACGTACATACATTCATGCATATAGACATACAAATGTACGTACATACATACATACATACATAGATACATACATACATACATACATACATACATACATACATACATACATACATACAAACATACAAACATACATGCATACAAGCATACATGCATACATGCATACATACATACATGCATACATGCATAGATACATACATGCATACATGCATACATACATACATGCATATATGCATACATGCATACATGCATACATACATACATACATACATGCATACATACAT
Source organism: Paraescarpia echinospica (assembly GCA_020002185.1). Classification (NCBI taxonomy): domain Eukaryota; kingdom Metazoa; phylum Annelida; class Polychaeta; order Sabellida; family Siboglinidae; genus Paraescarpia; species Paraescarpia echinospica. The sequence continues at coordinate 64,860,051 of CM034537.1, forward strand.
ACATACATTTATTATTATTAGTTGGAGTAGTATTAGTACAGAAATAGTACGTAAGCCAATTTATATAGTGATTGACATAAACACACAAAATACCCACAGTCACCAATGCATGATTGCATGTGTGCCTGTCACTGCCAACATCCTATGGTCGTTATGTTGACATATCTTGCAAAGACAAAATATTGAGTGGGTGTTCGACTTCAATAGATTATTTTGCATAATGAGCTGGTGTTCTATAGTTTCTAGGAATCTGTCACCCCAGGGGGTTAGTGTCCATTAACGACTTCCTAGATATGCCAGAAACACTCTTATCTTTGGATGATGTTGTCACGACCTCTCCACGCAAAGGAAACGTAGCGTTGAGGCGCCGCTACAGATAAATGACCTATGCACCCATCGTACATAAATCCAATGAGGAAGCCTAGTCTCTCGTGCTACACCCATCGAACGAGGAAGGATCGTCTCTCGTGCTACACCCATCGAACGAGGAAGCATCGTCCCTCGTGCTACACCCATCCAATGAAGGAGCCTCGTCTCTCGTGCTACACCCATCCGATGAAGGAGCCTCGTCTCTCGTGCTACACCTATCCAATGAAGGAGCCTCGTCTCTCCTGCTTCACCCATCCAATGAAGGAGCCTCGTATCTCCTGCTTCACCCATCCAATGAAGGAGCCTCGTATCTCGTGCTACACCCTTCCAACGGAGGAGCCTCGTCTCTCGTGCTTCACCCTTCCAACGGAGGAGCCTCGTCTCTCGTACTACACCCATCCAACGAAGGAGCCTCGACTCTCGTGCTACACCCATCCAATAACGAAGCCTATCCCTTCGTATCTTCTCCAGCTAAGGAGCGCTACTGGTCACACGTAGTTAGAGTTCCTGTGTGACCGTGCCAATATGCATAAATCACAGCAATACTGTGAAACTTTCAACACACAACAGTAAACAGTGTGTTAATGTCGTTCTAACGATACAAATATGCATGGATGCAAAATAATGTGCAGACACACGTTACACACCACGCATGCACAATATGATGACACAATTACAATGTATTTTAATATGTGTGTGTGCGTGTGTGTGTGTGTGTGTGTGTGTGTGTGTGTGTGTGTGTGTGTGTGTGTGTGTGTGTGTGTGTGTGTGTGTGTGTGTGTGTGTGTGTGTATGTGTATGTATGTATATATGTAAATTTATGCAACATATATGACAATCACACAATATACAATGGCAATGCTCACCACAAACGCTATGCCTTATTAGAGACTCATTAACATAGTACATTATTAAACGTGATTAAAACTGTTCACTTTGCAAGTTATATAAACAGCTAAAACAAGCATTCTTAAATTCGTAAAAGCTGCCACTGTTTACAAGCAGCCCGTGTGGATCAACTGCGACTTTTCTAGGATGTACACACAAAACATTTCCATATTATATTAGGGCTCAGTTTGAGGTCAATCGTTGAAATGGTGATACGAGCATGAAACTTGGCACGAATAGTCCCATTGTGTCATTCTTTAAATCTAGTCGACGAGCTATTTGAAAATCCAAGATGGCGGCCATGTTTTTCAAAATGGCCGTCATTTTTTTCAAATATATTTTTGGAGATATAAATCATTTACAATTTTGTTTCAAGCCGGCCAATATTTAAAATCGTGTTTTTACGCATTCCAACTATCGCTGAACATCCAAGATGGCTGCTATGTTTACAAGATGGCGGCCATTTTATCTTTACTGTGCATGGAATAGTCTGCATTGCATTCAAAGTGAATGTCAACGCATGTTTTGCACTTCCTGAATATATCCGTGTATCTACACTTGCTATTTCTGATATATACTGTTATATAGTGCTGCCAGGTGATAATATAACAAAAACATTTTAAACCTTCGATTTTAGTATTTCATACAGCGACATTTCCAGCGATACTTGTTCATTTTCTACAAGTAAATGAGAAATGTGAGTCTTGCATAACCCAGCCAATCAAGTGGGTGATTGTGACACATTTCAAATGTTCTTGAACATCAACGATGGCTGCCGTTTTTGAAGGTGGCAGCCATTTAAACATTTATGTATATTTTCATCACTAAAATTTACTCCGCGAACAATAATCAATACTGCATTCAGAGCTCATGTCAGCGGCTGTTTTCAACTGGATACATATAAAAATAATATAAAATAAAAAGGCGTTCTTTTTTTCAAGATGGCGGCCATTTTCTAAGTGATCAGCATTTTCTACTTACTCTACCAATTTCAGTACCCGGTAATCTTGGTTTCTGAATATGTTTACACACATGCGGAAAATAATTTCGTTGTGCTAAACCCTATCTGACACCTTCTTTGGATAAGTCATGGCTGATATGGCGAAATTAATGAAGGATGACTGCCATTTGTTATCTCGACTAGTCATCTCATGTCAGAGCAGACAATGTGACTTGCGTGAATTTGTTTGGTTTGAGAACCAGTCGGCCCCTGCCTCACTTAGTACAAAGGCAAACTCCATACATGTCAGGCGTCTCAGCTGTTTGACATTTTTAAACTTAGAAGCTGAATAGACTTTTTCTGACAGAGAACCAAAGGCAGCTGCCATCATCACAGCTTAGCACTGGTCAACACTCTACAACCACGTGCACTAAAGACATTTGACGAGTACGCCAAAGAATATCGCACCAATATCCTACCCAAAGTCTTACTGCTCCTGAACACGTGGAATCATCTCCAATGTATGATAAAGGTTATTCCAGACTTATACAGGACAGCCATTGTGACGAATCAAGTTTATCTGGTCCCAATGATTCCCTAATCAAACCAAACATCTCAGATGTTCAACCACTCAAAATCGTCCTCCACAGCGTTGTGGTGACTTTCGTTTAGGTGACGTTCAGTGTATAAATAGGCATAATAATTCTCAATTCCGCAGGGCAGTCTAAACCTATGAAAGCCTCATGACACTCCTTAGTTTATATATGCATTATAATATGTTGTTTCAAATAAGATTGCGAATTACTTGACCAGTATATATTACCATGAACATATCAACACCTACTTTTAAGCGAGCTGTATACACCAGTGGAACAAGACTGCTAAGTTTATGTTACTGAAACTTTGTTTGGTACGTTTTGTGTGACTGCACCGAACTAATGTCAATATTAAGTGGCACAGAGCAACATGCATTAATATGAATTTAGTACGCGTTGTTGCACAACGAGTCAATTTAAGTGTTGAAAATATACCATACTATTAAAAAAGCGGCCATCTTGACAAATGACAGCCATATTTGGTATAAAACTTTGGTATCTTAATTTAACTTCACTTTCCCATAACCATAACCACATACGACTTCTTAACCAGCCCTCTGCGCGTTTCCCTGTTCTCCAGTGAACTCAAGTCCTGTCCACTCTTTGATGTCGTCTTCCCGTCTGTTTTTCTGTCTACCTCTTCTTTCCCCCCCCCCCCTCTCGCTCTACCTTGCAAGATGGTCTTTGCAAGGCCAGATGATTGTGAGACGTCGCCGTACCACTTCAGTTTACGCTTCTCGACTGTTGTAAGGAGATCTTCGTAAGGTCCGATGGCATGTCTGATCTTGTTGCGAACGTCTTCGTTAGTAACATGATCTTTGTATGATATGCGCAAGATCTTCCGAAAGCACATCATTTTCATGGCTTGTATCCTCTTCTGTAGATCTGCAGAGAGGGTCCATGTTTCACAAGCGTATAGAAAAATGGACATGACAAGAGAGCGCATCAGCCTTATTTTTGAACTGACATTGATGTTACTGTCATTCCATATGTGTTTCAACCTAGTAAGTGCTGCTGTTGTCTGTGCAATCTGGCAAGTATATAAGGTTTTGAACCCTCGTCTGTGATGATTGATCCCAAGTACTTGAAGCTTGTTACTGTTTCAAGTCTCTGGCGTTAACTTTGACCTCTGTGTTGGTGCCTTGTGTGTTGTTTGTCGTCAGTTTGGTATTTTTCTGCGCTGATCTCCAAGCCAAATGCTGTAGAGGTTTTGTCAAGACACTCCACCAAATTGACTAGTTCTTCTTCTCCTGCTAATCCGTCGATATCATCAGCGAAGCGAAGGTTGGTGATTGTCCTGCCTCCAACGCTGATAGTGCTTTGATGGTTTTCTAAGGCATCATTCATGATCCTTTCTAGAAAGATGTTGAAGAGGGTGGGTGATAATAGGCATCATTGTCGAACTCCTACTGTTGTATGAAACCAGTCTCCTATGCTGCTGTTGAAGATGACTGCACTGGTGGTCTTGTCATATAGGTGTTCAATGGTTCGGACAAGATTGGAACCAATGTTGTACTTCCTCATGGTCGCCCATAGGGCCGGATGTCATACCATATCAATGGCCTTCTTTAAGTCTATGAAGACAAGGTATAGGCTTTGCTGGTGTTGAAGATGTTTCTCGCAAAGGAGTCTAAGGTTGAAAATATGTTCACTGGTGCTCCGTCCTGTTCGAAAACCCGCCTGTTCTTCTGCGATGATCTTTTCTGCGTGGGGGTTGAGTCTGTTGAGTAGGATCTTCAGTATGAATGCGCTCGGGTGACTAATAAGGATGATTGTTCTATAATTTTGGCACAGCTTAAGGTCGCCAGTTCTGCTGGTATGTTGTCAATTCTAGCTGGCTTTCCTTTTTCAGAGATTTCGAATCTGTTGTTCTTCTGTAAGGGGTTTCCCTGATTTGTCTTGGATGGTGGTGGTTGTCCCTTTCTTCACTGATGTCAGGTCTTTCACAACTTGGTAGACCTTCTTGCTGTTGTTCTTGCTCAGACTGTCCTCAATTTCGCAACACTGTTCTGCTATCCACTCATCTTGTGCTCTTCTCATGTCTTGTCTGATCTTCCTGTTGACTTCTCCTTATTTTACTGCTCCTTTAGGATCACATTTTCTCTTTTTCAATTATCTTCTTTTGTCACAGAGTTCAAGGATGTCTGCTGTGGCCCACAGTTTCTTTGTCCGACGATGTTGTTTACCGAGGATATCGCTGACGTCTGACTATGTTGTTGAAGGTGTTGGTTAGCAAGTTCAGGTCAATGTCTTTGTTATCCAGGATGATAAAGGGGTGCATATTTCCTACCTGTCATTGCTTTGAATGCTTCTCCTACATCAGGATCCTTAAGTTTCTCGATGTCAAATTTGATTCTTATGTGATTTGCCTTGCTGACCCTCTTCAGGCGAATGTGGAAGGTTGTCATTAACAAGTCATGATCGCTTCTGACATCTGCTCCTGGAAAGCTTCGTGTCCTGGCAATGTTCATGACGGTGATGTTTTCCGTCTGGGCTATGCCAGGTCCATCTTCTGGTATACACTGCAGATTTTTGCACGATGAGTCAATTAGAGTGTTGAAAACAGACATTAATGTTTCTTGAAAATGGCAGCCATCTTTGATGATATGGAACATTTTGAATATGTCGCAATAACTAGCTAATTTTATTCGCTGCTTACATCTTACTTCATTTTGTTGTTTGCGTGTTGAAAATGACAATGTTGCTAGAAGAAGTACTAAAATCGACAGTTTAATATGCTTTCGTTATGTTCTCATTTGCCCAGCACTGTGTAGCATTATGTATCAGAAATAGCACGTATATCTACAAGAACATATTAGAGAAAAATATATAGTAAAAATCATACATTGACATACACTTTGTATGCAATACAAACTTTCCATGATGAGTCACTTTGAAAACTGAAAATATATAGTAATGTTAAAATGGCGGCCATCCTGGAAATATAGCAGCTATGTTGAATGTTGAATTATCTTTGGAATGCGTAAAACCACTACTTTAAATTGGCTGGCTTGAAAAATATATATAAATTATTTATATCACCGCAAATAATATTTGAAAAACAATGTCGGCCATTTTGAAAACAAACGGCTGCCATATTGGATTTTCAAATGGCTCGTCGACTGGATTTGAAGAACGTCCCAGTGGGAATACTCCTGCCAAGTGTCATGCTTGTATCACCATTTGAGCGATTCTTCGTCTAATCTGCTCTACCATAAGTAACAACGTTTAGGTCAAATAATGGACATTCTTCCATCTCACAGTGTTATATAAATGGAAAAGGGAAGTAATTATTGAACAAGTTGACAGTCACTAAACATAAATATATCCTTGTTGTGTGAAACTCGAGCCAGCCTAGCGTACTATCTCTGGAGATAGTTTAACCGAATACCGGTTAAGCTATGATGGTTACTATTTGATAATCTAAATGTAATTATAATAAACACATTGGTAATTAAACCATGGAAATGTTTAAAGAAAATGCAACGATACTCAGCATTTAAGATAAGATATATTCTTTATTGTCTCAACTGAGAAATTTGTTTTGGAGTAGAACAGACATGATTCCATTATACGAAACAGTGGAATAAAACACCAGATAAAATAAACAATCTATACATCGCACATCATTTATTATGTTCTTATGCTAAAAGATGGCTAAAACATGGCAGAATACTGTGTATATTATTATGATGCACTTTCAACACTAACAGTGACAGTGACACTGTCACATTTACAGAATTAATATTTCCTGGATTATTTTTCATGATATGAGATGAATGTGTCATAGCACAAATAAGCTATTTAAAGGTCAAGTAAATCGTAGATGTGGGAGAAGACTCGCATGTTCTTGAGAATTATATCGCACGATTGCAAATGGCTGACTACGTAATGAGAATTATTCATCAAGTAACGTTTTTTGGGATTGCAAAATAATACTTTTTCGCTTAGCGCTGTGTGAACTCATGTTATAATATCACATCAGGAATAGGTTGCCTCTGCTGCCTCCCGTCTAGTAACGGTTTAACAGATAATAGATTGTGCAGCTTACATCACGAATATTGCACACTTGAAAAATGGTACATCAAAATGCATGAATAATTAATTTCAATTTTCTTGGTTGAAATTGCCTATTTTGTGTATGCGAACGAGCGAGCGCACGCACGTCCGTGTGTATGTATGTGTGTGTATGTGTGTGTGCGTGCGTGCATGCGTGTAAGTTTGTGTGCGTGCATCCAGAGCAAAATAAGATGGTAGTCGAAGGAGAATCCGTAATGATTACAACATCAAAACAAAGATTGTGCATCTTCAAGTGCAGTACTGGTCGACGTAAGCCAGCTAAAAAAGCCACATAGTGTATACATGTAGACTTTGGAACCGTACCGTTAAATTTGGCGTGAATGCAACGCAAATCAAATTTTCGATGGATTAAGTACGGATGCTCGGCAGAAATGGGCACTGACCGTGCTTTCTCGAGAGACGAGCTTTGTTGCTGAATTACATGTGCTTTCAGTGTCCGCACAGAATCACTTCTTGGCGCAGTAAATAAGCGTTCTTTTTTAAGCAGCAATTACCAGTAATTTAAATGATTAATAAAATATCGCCATCACAGCAGACAATAATAACAAGCCGTCATGCAGGTCTTACGCTGTCTGGGTCGTTGTTCTCTCTTGTTTTTTTCGCGTAACAAATGTTTATATGAAAATCATACTCGAGCTTGCACGGCTTCATGAACATTGCACGAATTGCCTTTTTTAATCTTCGTCCTGTAATTTACGGCTGATTCATAATTAGCGTCTGGGCGTAGGAATGACATAGTACTATTCGTGTGACACAAACGAACTCGAACATGTTTTGGAAAGGAAAGCAGGTTAATTGTTTTTATTCAGACATCACGGTGTTAAGAGGGCACCTTCTTATATATATATATATATGTGAGTGTGTGTGTGTGTGTGTGTGTGTGCGTGTGTGCGTGCGTGCGTGTGTGTGTGTATGTGTGTGTATGTGTGTGTTTGTGTTTTTCTCACTCTCTCATTCTCTCTCTCTCTCTTATTATCTTACTCTCTCTCCCTCTCTCTCCCTCTCTCTCCCTCTCGATATTCCTGACGCCAGTTTCCCAACGTCAGTTCCCACCTACTACCGACTGACCCTAAATCATTGTAAGTTCTTGAACGTCTCTACCTACGTCAGTTTTCATTGCTTTCATCCGTCACTCTCAGTTTCTGTTTTCACACTACAATTCATCAGTACTTGTGTTCTTCACAAATAAAAGATGCATAAAGCCACACTCTATCTCTTCCACCCTCGCTGCTAACTTTCTCATCTTTCATCGGTCACGTCCATTTATTTCATAGGCCTAGTTTTTCCCAATAATGTAATAGCTACGTTGTTTCCAGATTCTAAATGATTAGTTCTGCTTGTAAATTGGCAATGTGATACTGTTATTCTGGTAATTTGCCATGCTGTCGTCTACCCACGATACCCGCGTTAGTTAATTAAGCGACTCCAATACATTCTTATGTGCGGCGCGGTAAAATAGCTGTTGGAGCATTGGACTCTCAATCGAGAGATTCCGAGGTCGACTCCTCCTAGTGTCGTTTCGAACCATGGACAATTTTGTTCACTCACATCATGCCAGTTCACTCAGCTGTATGAGTGAGTATGTGGCTAAAGACCGTGGTAAATATGTGAACACTTTCGTATTTTCGCGCATATGCCAAGGTGATGTTCGAATGGGGGTGATGTGGGAAGCGCTCGGAGCAGATTGGATATCACCTTATATAGCAACTTACCATTTGTCACAAAGGAAGGTGTAATCATCTTTATCATTTCTCCCGCAATTCCTGTGGTTTTCCAACCTTTCATTATCTCGATTACCTTCCCAAAGGTGAATGTCGTAATGGCACATTATACGATCCATATTTTGCTATTATGTCATTAGGCACATATCTATTTTATTTTCCACGTTCAACGTTCATGAACCTGTTACTTCCATCTAATTATGTTGTGCTTGTCCTAATACCGACAGACACACCGATATTCTCATTGCAGCTGCCTAGATGTGTGCAATCGTGTGCATTCATGACGCAGTTAATTGGTTTCTCCTCCATGTGAAACAGATAATAAATATCAGGTTACAATTACATCTCTACGCGCCATTGACAAATATTTCTTTTATATTTTGTAAGGTGCTATGCTCTTTGTTACACCTTCCCCGGTTTTTTCAATGACGGTATTACTGTTTAGTTACATGTTTATTATATATATTTCGTCGTCCCACCCTCCTGTCCACTAATATTTCTTCGCACTGTTCGGAATCTTTCAACATTCTTTGATTGTAAATACCCCTATCTCTTTTCCTGTAATTTTATTTTATCTTTAATGCAATTATACACTCATTCAAACTCTCTGCTCCAATTTATATTGTATTTAACAGTGTGGTACTGTTGTTGTTTAACATACTGTCGATAGCACTATGTTCGGTATCACTAAATTGGCATACGGAGTATGTACTAGACGTTATCGATAAAAATACTGGCACAGGGCACAGTTCTAACTAAGTAATAAAACCCGAGTAAACAAAGTAAGCCAAGTAAGAGAGTAAGCCACCAGCTAAGCCAAGTAAGCCAGGTAAGCCATCGAAGTAAAGCAAACCAACTAAGCTAAGACAATTGATACAGCGCTATTATGACGTCATTGAACAAAAACAACCACAAGCAGAGCCACTCGATCTCCGGCGTAAGTGAGATACGGCCGGCTGGGTTAAACATCGCATGTCTCAAGAAGATGTATGTCAGATGCTAAAAGATATATGTGCAACTAGATCGATACTCGACTTTCCAAAGAACAGGACTTAAAGGTGGCGATCAGTCCTTTCAATACAAATGACTAAGTAACTGTGATTGATCCAACGTTGCTCTTGTAGACGACGTCACACATGTACCAAATACTATTTTGTAAATACTAAAACAAAGATGGCTAGTTTGTCGGGCATCCTTTTTATTACTAGAAATAAACTACATTTTCAGAACGTCACTTACAAATGTACAGAGGCGACGTTAATAAAAAAAGACTGGTGGACTTAGTTAAAGAAAATTTATGTTTGATCTAAGTTAGCTCATTGGGTGATTGTGAAATTCAGATAGCAAGCAAAAGTGAAATGCAAAACTTTCGAATGCAAATAACACCGATAGTGATAACAATAATAGTAATGACAAAGTTAATAACAATTTGCATGTTTGTCTTTGAAAATCACCAGTACTAGTCTACAGTTACATATTGACATTATATGGGCCTGCATACACGTTCTGATTTGGATAATTACCAGACATACAACGAGTAGAACTGATTCAACTGGAACATAAGACAATCGAGGACATATAAATATATATATGACATATTCGCGGGAAACGATGGATGATGTGCGCAGGGTAGGCTAGCCGAAGGCTTCACCACGTCCATGCTGATCGCATCCTTGTGTTGTTTCTAGACAATAATTAAGCCCGTTTGGCATTGCCTTAAGAACGCATTAGATTCTTCATAGACACAATGGAGGCGTAAGCTCCATGACGTCACGACAATGCCTCCAAACTAATGTGTTATGGGTGATACGTCAACGCACTGCAATGCGCTGGGTGTAACGTGTTTATGCATCTCAAATACGATACAGAGCTTATTACCGCGAATACCGTGGGTGCTGTGAACGCGAATTACGCCATAATAGCATTAACCTGGCAAGTAGTTGCAACGACACACGTCAGGACTGTTTGGTGACGGATGGTTTCCCTCTCGTCAATGGTAAATAAAATATACATAAAACAAAAGCGTAATTATATCACAAATTGCGGAACATACGTTAATGTTTCATTTCAAAAACTGTTGTTGTATTTGGTTTCGTTTACACACAAGTACACGCACATACGCACGCACGCACGCACGCACGCACACACACGCACACTCCCGCAGGCATGCATGCCCACGCACGTACGCACATACACACACGCGCACGCCACACACACACAAATGCACGCAGGCACGTATTATGAGTCGTTATACTCTTATACCTTCAGTTGCTGTCAGGGGTATAGGAATGTCCTTAAACATCACATTGATGAAGCTACAACAAAATAATGTATTGCAGAGTGTAAACACGTTCAGCACAGTATAAGTAGAAGCACACAATTTTTATTTTGTCAAATATTTTGTTCATTAACGGGTCATCCGTTAAGCCCGGTAGGCAAAAACAGGCTATCAGAGTTGACATTCTTCATTGAAAACGCATCTGTAAGCAAATGAATTTAAAATGTATCCACACTAAAGTAATATGTTTCTGTTAGCATAGTGCGTAAGCTGTATTTGACAGCTGTTAGATTTTTTATTTTAAGATTTGGCAACAGGATAAATGATCCCCTTTGTATTTGTCCTTCAATATTTTCAGCACCGTTACTAATTTAGTTTATATACACTCACAGCTCACAAAATAATGTTTCTTCACTGGTTATGTGGCACCACTGTTTGCTTATGGTCACCGAGCCATTACCAACGCAACGGTTGCTGTGTAACTGGCGTTGTTTTCTCACAAATCAGATCAGATTTGTAAAAATGTCACCGTACGTTTATTGATTCTCAACACCGTTACCAACATTTAGTATACAATTTTTTCAAAATCGAAAATAGAGTGAGATAGGACGTAGTCAAACAACTTTATATATTGTTACAAACCATACATTTTTAAATTAGAAATTGTGCGTAGCTATCAATACAGTTACCATGGCGTGAAACTATTTTTTTTAATTCCTCCTAAAATCTGTAAAAGTAAAAAATCACAAAAAAGTAAAAGTGAGGTTAATTAGGCTAATATAAACATTGATGCACACAACAGAAAGCAATCAAAATGGTTATAATGCTATTAAATGCACTTTACGCTACATTGCTGGTACACAGCGTGGTAACGGTTTTGAACTGTTTTGCTACAGTCAATTTCTTAAAATGCAAATTTCGCCAAAAGTACTACATATTCAGCGTAACCATTTACCGTACAGCCATTTGCATATATCTAACTTGTAATAGCTAACGTTTTGTGTTGTTCAAACATAATTTTCGTTTTGCTTTGCTCTACAGACCAATTGATGGTTTAAAAGTATATTACACTTTTGTTTTATGTATACCTGATTTTTAGACATCTAGTTTTCATATATCTCATTGTATACTTGTTTTAAGTACACACGTACACACGTATGCATGTATACGCAATCGCACACGCAAACACACACACACACACACACACACACACACACACACACATTGTGTGTTCATGCTGTGAGCATTGCGTTACACTTTAGAAACCACACACCCAACCAAGACCCGACATTTGCGAGATATTCGAATTGTCGAAAAGGAATGCTCGCCCTGTGACACCGGCGTAACGACGACCTCACACGCTGACGAGACGAGCAAGGGAATGGCTGACTGTGCTCCATTAATAAAGCATCAGAATATAATAAGCCAGAAAATAACACGCCATCAAGAAATGTGACTACGCGGCCGTGCGCTCTTCCGTCTGGATGGCTGTCGAGGTGACTGTCTCAGCGATTAGCTGCTGCAGTCGGGCTGTTAATCTCCGCCCTCACACAGGCCGCGGTGACGGACTCCATCGCCAAATGGTTATGGATGCATAGCTCGCAGAACGTCGTGAACCAAACTTAAAGGCCAAGTATTCATTGCAATGCCAATAGACCTCGATGACGAATCACTTCTCGTTGTGTAGCTGTGTAAGGTATAAGAAATGTGTGTGTTTGCGTGCGTGCGTGTGTGTGTGTGCGCGCGCGAAAAACATACGATTTTGTTTGACGTAAAGGGTTTTATAGAAGTAAAGAGGGTATTATGGACACTACAGGTAGTATGGAAAATCCAGTTGTTTCTTGGTGTACGTGGTGCCATCTTATGCAGACGGCTGAGCAGCAGTTAGTTCAAGAACATTACTTAGTTCTATTTGTTTCCAGCACTCGGCAACGTACTATTAACTGACTAGTCTGTATATATTTCTCATTCACCTAGTCAGCCTTTTTCAGAACATTATCGCCAAGCCGACCTTTCTATGCTGGCACTGGCACAGAGGGTGGTCACTGCCAGGGTGCTTGTCGTCCTCAGTGGTTCTTTTATGTCCCAAATTGAGACACTTATCGACTGTTATATATGTACACGTAGCCAAGAATAAACATTTCATTATGCTATATACATCACCAAAATTATGCACTTATCACCATGCATAACAATCACTTTTACATATAAATATACATATAGACAGATATTACACATATATTACAAATATAGTAAAATAATTAATTTACACAAGCTGAAATAGACGTTAAATAAACTCATTAGCAATCTACCAGGATGGCTCCAATAAGAGCGACTTTTTAAGTCTCAATATGAGTTATATCATATCCAAGTTGTACATTCAATATGACACCCATTTGAAATTTCACATTGTTACTGTTTTACCATCATGTTTTACCATCATGTTTTACCATCATGTTTTACCATCATGTTTTACCATCATGTTTTACCATCATGTTTTACCATCATGTTTTACCATCATGTTTTACCATCATGTTTTACCATCATGTTTTACCATCATGTACATTATTATTATCATTTGTTATTGTTTATATTGTTATACCATATTGTGCAATTGGATAAATAAACAACTATGTATGTCGGTCTGTCTATCTGTCTGTCTGTCTGTCTGTCTGTCTGTCTGTCTGTCTGTCTGTCTGTCTGTCTGCCTGTCAGTCTGTGCAGTGCAAAGCAATGTATTGCAATATCTTCAATTTGCTAGAAACCTCCCAGAGTATTGCAGCATAGAGAGTAATTAAAAGTGTCAGTTTGTAGTATAGAGGCAATACACTTCCGAAGATAAAAGGAAATGGTTCATTTTTTAAAGCAACTTTCAATATGGCGGCTTGTCCTTTTTAGGGCATGTGGACAGAAGTAATCCATAATCCTCTATTGATCACACGTCCTTTAGTGAATTGCTCCTAACGTGCAACGATTCTTCAACAGACGTCTCAGGCAAGAAGAGGAAACATAATCATGCAATAGAAATGAAGAGCTCATTTAATAAGAGTGTCACCCACTATTCAAAGACTTAATCGAACATAGAGTCTGTTCCAAGAAAGAGTTATTCAAATAGCCCATTTAATGATGAAGGTACAAAGGTGCTGAGAATGCTACAGGGGGCAAACGTTCCGCCGGACGAAAAACCAATTGACCCCGAAATTGAAAGAATGGTTGAGCCTTGTGTGGAGTGGTCAAGGAGGGAAGATGTCGATTGTGGTGAGTAGGATAGAGGGGGACAGAGAGAGAGAGGGGGGGACAGAGAGAGAGAGGTAGAGAGAGACAGAGACAGGGAGACAGAGAGACAGGGAGACAGAGAGACAGAGAGACAGAGAGACAGAGAGAGAGACAGACAGACAGACAGACAGACAGACAGACAGCCAGAATGACATACAGACAGACAGACAGAGGGGAGGGTATTGCAGTTATGTCTACATACACATATTTACTTTATCAGCACAACACATCGTTTGATAGCTATTTCTTTTCCAATATGTATGCATAATATATCATTTATGCAAAAAACGTACAATAATAGTAATATTTACCAATGTATCAATTACCTTCAAAACAGAGTCGACTGACAATATATATATATATATATATATATATATATATAATTAACTGCCGAGTGAACAACTAATAATATTATTATTATTTATTATAAAGCATTTATAAAGCGCCGTGTGTCCGGATAACTGCTCAAAGGCGCTGACAATCGTAGAGTATAAGTAAAATACATTAAATGACCTAAAACATATTAAATATAAATATTAAATAGAAAGGTAAACGAATATGATTTAAAAGTGGCATATAAAAATTACATAACATGTTAGTTAGATAAACCTGAATAAAAATAAATATATATATGGGGGTCGGTTACATTGGATGTTGGGTAACCTGGTGGCGGAGTGACCCCCACCGTTACGGTGGTAGTGGGAAGTATAGTGCAGTCATGTAGTTAGTCATGATAGTAAGTAGATGTCTCGGAAGTTATATGCTTAGAAATTGTAGGTATTGCTTAACAATGCTGTTGGGGCCGGCATGCTTGTTGTGTATTGATGTATGTATATATGGTGTGGTTTTATGTATATATGGTGTTGTTTAATATGTGTTAGTGAATAAATGTCATTAAGTTGGCCTGGTTCAATCAACATTGGTCTTGTATCGTTGCTTTGCACAGAAAGGTGTATGTGACAGGGGCGCATACATATATATATTTACGAGTGTATATATTATACATCAATTAAATAAAATAAATAATGTGCTTAAATTAATACATTGTGACACATGGAATGTGTATATCAACAATTTATTTACGCGTCCTCCATCGCACATGCAAGTACACATGTGCTTGTAGTATTATGATGCACGTGTAGAAAGAGGCATTTTGTGTTGTGAATTAGTAGTCGGTATAGAGGAGCGAGAACTATAAGGATAGGACGATCGTCCAATAGCAGCCCAGTCCTAAATCAGGTGATGTAGTAGAGGCGTTATTTCAAAAAAGAGTTTGATTTAATTCTAATTAACATTGTAGATGTCTGTATTTGTAAAACAGTCTTGCAAAATTCATTAAGAAGAGCGCGCGTGGAGTCTACTGATGATGTATAAGAAAAAGCAAAACAAATTGTTTATAAAAAAATTATATTGACCGAAAAGGAAGCAGTCCATTATAAAGACTCTAGTTTGGGGATGTAATGTGGGCAATACCTTATCCGAAACAGAATACGACGTAGATTGCAAAAACAGTTTTTTGTTCTAAGTTATCGTTCACCCATAAGAATCTGGGGGCTACATGTCTGACATTCTCTCGGTCTCTTTTTTCTTTTGTATATGTTTGTGTGTCGCCTGACTGTCAGTCAGTCAGTCAGTCAGTCAGTCAGTCAGTCAGTCTGTCTGTCTGTCTGTCTGTCTGTCTGTATGTCTGTCTGTCTGTATGTATGTATGTATGTATGTATGTGTGTCTGTTCGTCCGTCCGTACGTCCGTCCGTCCGAATCTCTCTATTACACATGCATACATCCGTGTTGTCGGTCATTTTTACTTGCAACAAAAGATGCTGCTTGTTTCAGTTATCAACGTTATCTCATGCTCAGGCTGTTACTGTTCCTTTATCAAATCTCAAAACCGGCCTCTCAATCGTCCACACACGCCATCCTCATAATATTGTAGGCATACAGCATTGATAATAAAGCGTTGGCTAAACCGCTTTTAACGTTAAACCAATATCAGGGTATTCCTTTATGAACGTGGCTGTTTGGCCTGAGCATACACTTCTCATCAGGCACTTGAGATATTCCGTCATGTCCATGTCATGGAGCATATTCCACATGAATCGTAATCAGCTCAGTCAATGTCAGAACAATTTTTTGCGCCGTCGTTCCTTACCTTTCTCTATTATCCGCCTCACTTTGGAAATGTTTTCCCTCGTGTGTTTTTCTTTAACGAACCTGCCCGGTTGACTGACACCTATCGCATGGTGAATCATTCAGTTCTGCTTTGTATGGTTTTAAAGATTATTTTACAAGCAGGCGAATTACGCACATTTTCTTGCATCTCATTTCCTTGGTACTGAATGATTATTTTCGTTGTGCGAACTATTTCTTTGTCTGTCATACTTATTATACATTACGATGTTATGTTAAAGGCCATGACTGCGTTATCCCCTACAAGTACTGTGATGGTTACCGCTGTGATTAAGCATTAGGACTCCAACATTTAATAGCCTATCTAACTGCACAGCGACCAACACGTGGAAACGTTAAAATGTCAATTTATATGTTGAAGTTGACGTGCGTCAATACAAAATTGTTATCGTTGCTTGGTTTGTGTCAACGCCAATGCTCCCTTTTTGTTGAAATTCAATAGTTTAATAATTTAATTTCGTGTGGTCATACTTGCAATTTGTAGTCATCACGCATCCAGAATGTCGTCCAAACCCAGCGGCTCTGGCCGTGTCCTCGCGAGCACATAGCGAATGGTATTCGTGATTAGCGATGACCGAGTACGTGTCTGCTCTCGTTTCGAATGCCATCAGTTATTCTTTATACCCGATGTTGCCTAACGAGTTTTCTAACGACTTCGAAATACGAACGGTGAATTTAATTGAACACTGAGCCCGATTTGTTTCACCAAACAGCGCAGCTCGGAATTCGGTATATAAATTATTTATACATTAACCGTTCGCATACAGGCGTAAATACTCTTATGCAGGCATCGTGTGTGGATCTATTTCTGTAAGTTGTGTACTGTTCTGTTGTCGCGATGGCTGGACGTGCGAATCTTGTACAGTGCACTGTTGTATCGGTTCAATTCCGTAATCGTAACGTTTCCCAGAAACATTATTAGAATAATGTAGGTACATATTACCAGTTGGTCCCTTCTACCTGGTGTCTATGCCAGGGAATGCTACAGATCCATCACAGAAGGTAAATCTGTCGTGAACTCACAAAGTGGTGGTGTCTATCTCTAACCTGATCTAGCTCCCAGCGGCCAGGGTTGCTTCCCGGTCGGACGTGTGAAAGGCGCCGAGCAGGCAGTGTATACACTGTATCGTTGGACCCACTGGCTCTTTTATATGATTGTACACATTACCAGTGACGTTTTTAGGCTCGGAACAGTGAAGACCAAGGGAGACATGTTTCTCCTGCCCATTGGAACGCCGTCGTGTGGCGATTAGAGTCGGGCTTTTCAATCTACAAATGCCGGATTCGAATGTCCTCCTGCTGCCGTTTCGAACACTGGGCAAGTTCAAACTACGCTGCCCTAGTTCATTCGGCTGTATGAATGAATACCAGGCTAAATACAGTGTTTGTGTACTATAGTCTTCGTGCAGTAATCGAAGTATATATATATATATAATTGCAACATGCAACATTCATCAATCAATCTAATGATGTGTGTGTGTATACACTGATGAATGTTGCATGTTGCAATTATATATATATATATATATATATATAATTGCAACATGCAACATTCATCAATCAATCAATATAATGATGTGTGTATATACATTGATGAATGTTGCACTTATATATATATATATATATATATATAATTACAACATGCAACATTCATCGATGTATACACATACATCATTAGATCACTAGTGTAAAACACATCACCATCACAACAAAAAGAGTCGCCAAATTACTTCATGACTTAAAAACAAACAAATCAACAGGACCCGACCAGGTGCCAGCTAGAATCCAGGGTCGGTTCGGCAGTATTTTACAGCGGCAGGATTTGTTGCTCCTTGCTGACATATAACAAGCCCTGACGACTCCCCGCGAACAACTTTACTTCGGGACATGCGCATTAAGTGTGGCAGTATTTTTCAGCGGCAGGTTTTTTCGCTACAGCGTCATCATTTGCCTAGCAACCTGGACAAGATAACAACAAAATGGCCGCAACCAATGAAAGGATACACATGCCGTCGTATTATTAATTGAACTATGACAAAACATTTAACTTGTCTTTGCAACATAAACAAATTTCTTTCAGAGAGAACAGTAGCGGCATATGCGAAACTGTTGATCCGGACAATTATTGTTGAGGCCTTTTTACACGTAAAATTGCTCGAATGAAATGCTGCTATGCCGGTTTGGAATTTTTAATACTAAATAACTGTTCTTTGAACTCTCTACTAACTAACCACAAACGTCCCGCAGTGTAGAGGTGGCAACTCGCGTTGTCGATGCCTGTATTCGGGAACTTGCGATCGGGTTTATATCTCGAGGAGACCAATATACGACAATGAAGCAACTAAATGGCACAGTAATCCTTAAGTTATGTATCACAACTAAAGATTATTTCTGTGAAGAGTCGAAGCGACTTTTGTAAACTGTAAATTCGAAGCATCATTTTAATACCGTAGTTCTGATTTTAGTGTCGACAGCGATGTGACATGTCAAGTGAGAGATTAGAAGCCGATCATCCAGGGACTTACACGCCTCCGTTTACCTTGCCTTGTTTGCGACCTTGCTCCGTTAGTCATCACTCTGACGTGAGGACTGTTTCAATAACGTTCTTATGAGCTCATCAGCACAATTTTACCCTTTAAAATCGATTTAACTAATTAACAGTGCTCTTGTATACGGACACATGTAAACACCAGGATGTGCATACGGGAACTTTGCGCCGGAGTGTCACGGCAGTAATGGCCTCGGCAGTTGTTTTCATTTGAAAAAGCTCCTTTAACTGTCAACGGATTCTGTTTAATGATGAATTGTCCTGAGGCGCTCATTGTCTTACTAAAACAACATGCGCCCCACCAGACCAGTACTGGAGTACGAACTATCTTCATGGGGGACATGCAGCGGCAAAAGCAAACTTCCAAAGTATCTCCAGGGTTCAGAATCAGCACTGAGATCAACTTGGTTTCATTCCATAGAAACACTCACTGGACTGCATACCATGGACGAAAGAAGAAACACAAGACATCCCATGCAATCTGCCAAGTTCAAGCGACTGGAAAATCATCAGAATGTTCGTCCCAACAAAAGGCAGGCTGAAAAGAAGAAGACTAGACAACTATTACCAACACTCCAGAGAAGATTAAGTAACAATGGTGCGCCTGAGGACTGGACACTGCAGACTCAGGCATTATATGCACTCTAAATTATACATTGGAGAAACCGACATATGTCCTTGTGGCACGGCTCCAGTGAAACATCTTCTTCAATATACACCAAAATGAGAGAATGACAACCTGGCCTGCAGAGATATCAGTGAAAGACAAGATATTTGGCTCTCATGAAGACATGCGGCGTACAGCGACCTAAATACGAGAAACAGGGGTCACAGTCTGTGTAAACGCCGAAGAAGAAAAAAACGAATTGCCATGTTCTTCGTTTATTCCAGGTGTAATTTGTTCATATGATGGTACGACTGTTACAGCCGGTAATGTAATAATCGGCCGGTAATGTAATAAATCGACCGGTAATGTAATAATCGACCGGTAATGTAATAAAAACGACTAAGTTGATACATACTTAACATATGTAAACAATATAATAAATTATGTATATAAAAGTAACTGAGCAGGTATACTGGATGGAAATATAATATTGAAGAATAACGGTGTAGTTGCGGTATCAGCACCCAGGGGGAGCATTTTTTTATGTTAATTAGACCTCAAAGTGATGATGCCACAATACGTAATCAAGTTATGAGAATGTGGTATGATATACAATTTAAAACGAACATATTTGCAATATGAAAGACAGGCATTAATATCTGATACTTATTGGTTACCGATGATATACAGAACACATTGATTTTTGAAACTGGCAACAGTTTTTTGATTTTTTACTTTAGATGGTAGGTTGTTCCACAATGATGTGCCAGTATATTTTAGGGAAGAAGAATTGTGCATTTTGTGATAAAAGCACCAAATTTGGCACACATGTTGACTCTTATATTATGAACAGATCTGGATATCGAGCCATCGCAGATTTGGCCTCTGACGGCTGTAGAAGCCATTTTCCAAAATGGCCACCAGCGGGTCACTGTTATTTTGCATACCTACTCTCCTGGGGACGACAGCGGGTTGACAGTGGAGGTTAATTCACTTATAAAAGTCCAAGAGTGGTCATGGAAGAGCTAATTATTTGATTTTTACGAAAACAAATAAGTCAACTTAAACTAATTTGTTTATTTAGGCACATGGTGCGATTGAGTTTCGAATGGAAGTCAATATTGATTGAAAAATAACTCCGCATGGCACCTATTACAATTATTACTACAACGACTACTACTACCACTACTATTACTATTACTACTACTGGTAGTGGTGGCAATAGTAGTGGTAATGACGTAGTCGCTGCTGAAGGAGTGCTGAAGCATTGCCATCTTTGGAGGATCTGTGGATACAGGCTCCGAAACCATCGGCCACTTGCCACACTACTGCAGTGATGTGCATCCTGTCACCAACAACATCAAATAGTCACCTGTCCCAGCTGCTAGCATGACTTCATTCAGCTGACTGGTGAAGACTATTTGTGGATAGACCAGGCGAAGCAGGTCCTGAAAAACAAAACTGGGACTGAGGATAACACATCTTGGGCCACATTTCATGCCAGCCGCCAACCACCAGAATCCTAAATCATCGGCCCCACCGCCCTACTTCCGCTGTTCCTGGACGGTGCTCACAGAGTAACCTTGAAGTCACCTAGTTCCTCTGGAGATGGCAGTTCTGAACATCAATTAATTCTGATTCAATTGTCTGAACGCTGTTTTGTAACATGTCCGCCATTGTGCATATTTCAATTCTACTACAACGACTACTGCTATTACTACAGGTGTTACTACTATTAGTACTACTACCACCACCACCACTACTAGTAGTAGTAGTATTATTACTAATACTACCAGTAGTAGTAGTACTAGTATGTGCCAAGCCAGACAGTTCATTCATCATTGATTTCCATTCGGAATACAACTGCATCATGTGCCTAATTAGATACATTAGTCCAAGTTTACTTATTTGGTTTGGTAAAAAATCAAATAATTAGCTCTTCCATAACCACTCTTGGACTTTTATACATGAATTAGCCTCCAATGTCAACCTGCTGTCCTCCCAGTAGAGAAGGTAAGTAAAATAACAGTGACCGCTGGCGGCCATTTTGGAAAATGGCTGCTACAGTCGCCAGAGGCCAAATCTGTGATGGCTCAATATCCAGTTCTGTTCGTAATGTAAGAGTTTACATGTGTACCAAATTTTGTGCTTTTATCACAAAATTCACAATTGGTTTGCTATGCTGCCCCACTAGTATACTTAAGTTTCTGGTAACTTTATACTATCACTCAGTAACATGGCATTTTGAGATTTATCCTAAATTGTTTGAGATGACCCCTTAATTTGATCATATGATGATTAGTGAACGTCAACAGGGTGTCAGCCTGGTTAGCCGTTAGGATGTCATTGTCATCTTCCTCATCATCGTAATAATCATTACCCTCATGGTCATCATATTTTTCATCATAATCATCATAATTATCATTGTCGTCGTCGTTGTCATCATAGTCATAATCATCAACACCTTCATATCACTAAGACAACGCCTTCATTGTCCTCATCTTCTTCCTCTTCGTCATCATTATTACTTATTACCCTCGTCATCACTGACGTTATCAACATTATTAGCGTTGTCTTAATCATTATCATCGTCATCGTAATGATAATAATACTACTAATAATAATAATCATGATCACAATCATAACCACCATCGTTATACTCACCATCATTACTAAGGTGACCCCTTAATTGTCTTCATTTTTCTCGTCATCGTCATCATATATCATTATCGTCATCACTGTCTTCGTCATCACTAATATCATCACCATTACCTTCATTATCTTCGTCATCATAATCAACTTAGTCGTTTTTATTACATTACCGGTCGATTATTACATTACCGGTTGTAACATACGACTAAGAAGTGCCAATGGTGGGTAATACCGGCTGTTTGAATGTTGTATTTGTAATAGTCATACATTTCGCTGACGCAACGTTCAAAATAGAGAACACTGTGTCAGGCTTATTAAAAGTATTTTAGTGGGAAATGTATCTTCAACATAGTATCCTAGTTTTAAGAACACTATGGAAATAACTATTAATAAATTAAAACTGGGTATAGTATTTTAATACGTAACAATGACATGTAACCTTCGTCCACATGGAAATCACCGACTTGAGGTAGGTTGTCATTATGAACTGTAAGGGGTCAGCCCACTGTTGGTTTTCCCATAGGCGACCATGTTAACGTTTTGTCTGATTATAAGAAAACGTGACCTATAAAATGTCTTAAACTTCTCACCTGCTGTTATCATCATCTCACTGACATGCCGATATATATATTTTTTTAATTGCATACTTCCAGCTCTCGTAAAATGCCTGTATGTGTGACACCCGTCAATATTTACAAATGCCGGCAAGAATTACTCTGCAAACAGGTCACACAGGCAAATTGCTGCCAAATATCCTTCCGCTTATTCAAATCATCTAGAAATCCACCATTTTACAGTCAACACCTTCTATAATAAAACATGAAAATCTCACTACTCAAATGCACTTATGTCACAGCATGTGAATTATGTAAAAAATAATTTATCAAAAATACACTGCATTTTTCTTCGTGTGCAACGGACAGGAAGTCTAACTAGAACATGACCTCAAGTAAGCAACCATGATAACGTCAGGTATCAAACGGCAAAGTAACCAACAGGAGAGGCCGATGCATTGAACCAGTGATAACGGTTGTTACTTTAGGCGTAGCCTACGCAGGTGTGGGGGCATAGGGCTACGCGGAGGGCAAAGAACCATGGCTATGTAGATATATTTTACGTTGTATCTTCCAAGAGGATCTAGGCAAGAACATTGTGCTCTCGTGTTAACAGAAACATGGACGTTATACATCTAGTAGGGGTTAGATGCGGACGTTAATTTCGATGCTGGAAGAGTTGTTGCCACGAAGCATTGCACAGGGATGCTGTTCCTTTCATGAGATGACATATAAATACGAAAACGCACCGTCTTACATAGGATAAGTGTAATTAGTTTAATAACGTTAACGTAATGGTGAAAAGTCAATAAAACATATATAGCGGCAGAAAAAAATGAACTATAGCTCCGAAATTCATCATACTGAATTATAACCTTCACTGCCCTGTCAAATGAAACATTGCAGAGCAAGGCAGTTAACTTGTTAATATATATCAATATATAATTACCGGCACGATAGAAGCGTTTACAGAATGGAAACACAGCGCGGACTGAAATGACCGCTGTTTTTAAGTGAAGGCAAACGTCGCAAATGTCAAAGCATCTAACTACATTAACCAATGGAAATGCCCCCATCCGAACAGCGCAACTAATTGCACACTGACATCGTTTTTTGCATTATTAACTTAGTTGGTTGAGAGGTCGCTGTTTCAATGATTCAGAAAATGAACCCCGTTGAGAGAACAACAAAGACGGTGCTTGTTTCGTCGCCCAAAGGTGTCCTTATTGCACAACCCTGGCATCGCTTAACCTGCATGAATTGTAAATACGTGTATCGAATGTGCTTCACTGTAGCACTCGTCCAGTAGTTTTGAAATGAGACTACATGTCGGCGTAATGACGTAATTTATACGTAATTTATTTTATCCCATTAAAGACCTTTTTAACGGGATCTTCTACAAATAACCTCCTGAAATTACATCACGCACAGTGTTTGAAGCATCAACTGATCGTTAGTGAGCTGTGCAGTAATGTTAGTGAGTAGCACTGCACAAGAGGAAATCGACACGCCTTTGATAATGTGAGAGAGAAAGATGAGAATTTCCAAGACGGTTTCCCAAAGTATTTCTGCAAGACTTTTGGTATGACGTAGATACACAAGTTACCTAATATGTCACTAACTGATCGGTGGACCCTGTTTGAATTCATACACCTGGAAAACACCGCAGAAAAAAACGCGTAACGTTGGAAAGAAACGGGTAACGGTAAAACCGAACAAAATAAAGGCGTTGCTTTTTCCGAGTGGTCGTAGATCAATCAATGAAAATGCTAGCAATGCAAAGCGTCTAGGACTCTAGAAGCACAAACGTAACATGTGTACATACGCACGCTAGCTTGATTGCAGTAAGATAACCTTCATATACACCTACATGTACACCTACATATACACCTACATGTACGAAGTTTATAGCAAAATGTACAGACCGAATTATCCATTTTGTTTTAAATGATTGTAATAACTACATGACAACTATTCTACAGACTGAGTGTTGTTAGTATTGAAATGTGGCATCATACTGATAAATGGTTGTCACTGTCACCATGTACCATACAGTAAGCAATACTAGGAGATTTCTCGAAATGATAGGGATGTATTTGCTTGCATTGGTCACCTATATGTCAAGTAGTGGGTGACATACATACGGCATGTAGTGTTGTCAGAACGGGCAATTAGTATCGTGCAGGTGGTCGCATCAAGTAAATGATTTCCATTCTGCATTTCTCAATATTGTCGTAGATGCTGATCAGCCATGCAATATTGATAACAAATATAGGCCTAAACTTGAGAGAGTCTGAGTCGAAGGAACGTGGGCCATTACATTATATGTTATACAATAATAATAATAATAGTATGCCTTTATAGAGCACAGTGTAGTCAAATAAAAAATCTCAAATACGCTGTAGGGCTTGTTATCTAGATGACATTAAGTTAAACACATGTACGTAGGTACTATACTTATAATATTATATAGAATACATCATTTCGCTAATCAATGTAATAATTATTATTGTGCAATATATTCAATACAACGTGATGATTAATACGTAAGGATACATTTGGATGACTATGATCGCAGGATCCGTTTGGTTCCTCAAGTATTACATGTGTTTTGTCTCCGTAGTCTAATATTAAACGTTAATAGTTTCCGGTTAGTTAGTGTCACTCGTGGCAGCTACACTCAGTGGTTAATGGTCGTAAAGCATCTGTCTCTCCTCCGCTATGCTGGATGCCTCTGTCCCGTGTGACTACATTCAGTGGTTAGTGGTTGTAAAGCATCTGTCTCTCTCTCTCTCTCCTCCGCTCTCCTGGATGCCTCTGTCCATGTGACTACATTCAGTGGTTAGTGGTTGTAAAGCATCTGTCTCTCTCTCCTCCGCTCTCCTGGATGCCTCTGTCCGTGTGACTACATTCAGTGGTTAGTGGTTGTAAAGCATCTGTCTCTCTCCTCCGCTATGCTGGATACCTCTGTCCCGTGTGACGCACGCATGTCTAATACGCAAAAGTCTAATTAATTAAACCTAACAATTGTGGTAATTAAAGAAGACTGTTTTCACGTTTAGGGTATATCAAGACCTACATCCTTGACGTTATATATATTCTGCATTTTCTGCAATTTATTAAACATTTAAACAATGTATTTAATCTACGTTCGGTGGAATATTTACTTTCGAAAATCACAAATAGTTTTGTGAACTTGATATTACAGTTTAATAATAGGCTAATGCTCAAAATCAGTAGATTGTAAGATTCTGTTAAACGCTAAGCTTCTCTGGAAAGCGTTCAGCCACGCTATAATTATTGCACGAAGACTATTCGTTCACATAAGAGAGTACCATGCTCAATCCATTACACTGTGGCGCCTATGCGTTTAAATACATTAAGTTTCCCGTTTTATTGTACAGCGATGGCGGCTTATTTGATTAGTCATAACGGATTCAAATTCATTTCATAATTACATGTACAATATCGTAAAACAAATCGCACGACAAAGTCCGAGGAGTGAAATAAATGTGATAAAGGTGAGTGGAGTGTAACCATGGCGTGTCGCGTGTTGGAGTCGACACGATGCGAGTACTCGCGGTCACATCAGCGGAAGACCTCAGACAGACAAGAGGCCGTTTGACAAAACAATGCCACTTTTGCGTCTGTTCCCGCCACGCATCGAGTCGACCTTTATTGTACTCGAATTGAATATACGTGGATCGATTTTCGGCGACCTTTACACGAGGTGTAACTGAACACATATCGACTGGCTGGTCAACGAGTGTGCATCGGATGATTCTCGTCAAGACAAATCGAGGCACATGTGATAATTGGGCAGGCCAGATAGCACTGGGGCAAAACGGTACTAGGGCGAAATGGCACAGCGTCTATATCAGCGAGTTCGTGCCGAAATTAACCATAACTTTTCTCGCGTCGTTGTCTCTGTCACAGATCGGCGAGGTCTCCGTAACTAGATGGCTCAGGTCTAGTAGTGTTCAATGTTAATTACGTCAACGCTTGTGAATGCGGGCGGCAACCGTGATCAACGCAACAAGGGACAATGGAAATTTAATTAATTTTATTAGATATATATGAATACTAAAACAAACTCTTTTATAGCAACGACAGACACAACAACTTCTACCCTCTAATTTACCCTACCACGGCTCACAGATAACTCAATAAAAACTGGAACGGCCCGTTCAAAAAAACTAAATTACAATATATAGTCCGCTCGGACTCACATAAATAGCATGGAAGAATCTACACCATCCCCAATATAGGAAATTAACCTCTTAATTACATACAGAGATCGGGAATCTATACTATTCTTTTTGATACAATTCCCAGAATACAGTGAGACTATCTCTTAATCACATATAATATAATTATAGTCAGTTCACAGGAGACTAGTCGTTTCTAACAGCAAGATATAATATGGAATTGTCACTTCCCTACATACGGTCTCACCGCTCACGCCCCGTTAGCTCGACTTAATTAGTTCGTCACGAGATCACACGAGATCACACACTGACCGTTCGACGGAAGGTCCGTCTTGTTGCCCGCACGCTGTATGCGATCCCGTTGACCCGCTGGCTCGCTGACCCGGCTCGGCCGACCGTCTGCCGGAAGTGTCCTTCCCGCTGTCCGCCGTTTCGATCGCCGTCACGCGCTCGCCCGGTCACGTTGATGGGGTTAGGACACTGTTAGACTTCCTGCTTGGTTACAGACGAAAAAGAGTGCAGAATATTTTGGAGAAATGACTTTACAATATTCACTTGCTCTGACATAAGTGCATTTGAGTAGTCAGATTCTAGATGTGATTGTAGAAACTGTTGACAGTAAAATGGTGTCTTTTAGCTGATTTTACTAAGCGGAAGGGTATCTGGCAGCAATTTGGCTAGTTGACACTTTAGCCGGATACTGCCTGCATCCATTTGTAAATATTGACGGGTGTCATACATACAGGCATTTTGCAAGAGCTAGATATATTAGATGTTGACTAAACTCGACGAGCATGTCAATGAGATGATAATAACAGCAGGTGAGAAGTTTAAGAAACTTTATAGGTCACGTTTTCTTATAATCACACAAAACATTAACATGGTCGCCAATGGGAAAACTGACAGTGTGCTGACCCCTGATCCGATTGTCTCGCTTCGCGACGTCGCCCATCGTCTCGTCGTCCTCGCTAAGCTTCGTCTGCCACAAATCTTCGACATGCGCTCGACACGTATCTTCGCCACGCGCTCGCTACGTCCGCGCCTTTCTCGGTCCGCAACGCAGAATTGCCGCTGGCCGTTCGCTCTCTTTCTCCGCTGTGTAGAGACCCCGGTCTGCACTCTTGCAAACCCCTCCACACGTACATTTTTATAATGGGAACACCACCTTTCTAGTCCCATACAACCTAACACGTTCTCACTTTGCCTATCTCTAAGCACCGGGGTGATACTTAGCCATTACAGCCCCGTTGTACTGGTCTGGATGGAGGTTCTGGTCTGAGAGTAAGTTTCGGTTCCGTTTTGCGTATTGCGCATGCTCGCGCAAGCGCAGTACATCAAAATCGACCAACTGTGAGCAACGTGACCTCAGGTGACCGATCAACTTTGACCCCGTGCCAGAAGTATGCGGCGACTGAGTTACATCGCTGTGAGCAACGTGACCTCAGGTGACCGATCAACTTTGACCCTTGCTCGACGCACTCGGTGACCGAGATATATACAATTAATCAATTTTCGTTTGTTGTAGCGACCGTTACTCCACCGACCTATTTGCCCCCTACGTTGCTGAACAGGATCGTACATCCGCGTGTGACCACTGTCTACAGGCACATTAGTTAGTATCAGCTAGTTCACATATATTTTGTTGAGAAAATACCTGTGATGCAGCGGGATAAAATAGTAGATGAGTATCAACGGTACATGACTTGCATAAGGCATTACCTAGTCACCAAAAAACACTTGGTGTGTGAAAAGCGAATGCGCAATGCTGTCTTGAGTTGAAAGCTACGCAGCATGGCAGATATCAAGTAGACGGTGAGTAGACAGTCCAGCCCCAGGTCTAGGCTAATAGTATGTAGCCTACTGTATAGTATACTATGCCATAAGCGAGTCTATTAATATGGGTCTCTTAAATGATATAGGTGTCAGAATAGGGGCCTATGTTTTTGATAGTAGTATAATTATGAAACGATGGCTGGACGCAATGACGTGGCTATTAACACAGCTGCTCTGCAGGCCCACCGTTTATTACCTAGAATGGTTATTATTCTTATCTTTCTGTGAGTTGTACCTCTTGATTTCCTGAACCATAAATAAATATTCCTTTGACAAAACAGACACCCATGGCAGTCATTACAGGTTGGTGGTTATTTTTTGGCAAATATTAATAACAATTGCACTCAACCTAAGATGTCAAATGGCTTCAGTCTTATATGACCAAATGTACTGCTAGTTTGTCACTACTTTGTGTCACATAAAATTTACATTCCATGCCCATGGTAGCCAAACCTTAATATACTGGCCCCCACGATAAGTGCTACTTGAAATTAGTTAATTGTGAATTCTATTTTGTGAATATTCTTTCAGCTGAAATTATTAACGCTGTTAAACAATCGTTTTACCTAAAAATGTATAGGCCTAGCCTAGGGGCCTACCACTAAAATGTACACCAACCTAAATACCAATGTATTTGACCATATATAGTGCAATTAATGAATGAAATAGATTAATAAATCATGGACAACCACTCGCTATCAGTATTGCATTTAGCACAGGTACTTACATTGTTATTGTCACACTGCACTGTACTGTATTTGTGTATGAATAAAGTGATATTTCCTTTCTCAGAAGTAGACACAGTGACACATAAGCTTATTGACAGTGTGTGGGAATACTGTTACATGACAGTAAGGAATTTACTAATTAATTGTATCATACTGACTTGGTACACTTTGTAGTGTTAAATTGTATCAAGTGAATTATGACATTCTCTGCATAGTTTGCTCAGGCCCTTATCACTAGAATTTAGACCCTTACTGCCCTAGGCTATGGCAGTGCAGCATCAGGTAACTTGTGTTGGTAATTTCATCCATCATTTATGTAGTAAGCTTTACTGATAAATTGTAACAAGTGAACAATACTATTTTGCAGCATCTGCAAATTTTGTAAATGGCCTTTATTAAGTTGTCTGTTTTTAATTGAAACTTGAAACAGTGGTTTCCTTTTTAACATTGTTTATTTTAAATTAAATTAAAGTAAAGTAAAGTAAATTGATGTCCTCATCCAGATAATATACAACACAATTCAAGAGCAATGTAACACAGGTGAGGTGGCTACCAGAGAAGTATAACTTATCGAGCTGGTAGCCAATTAAATCAAACTCATATAGTGTACTCCCACATACATAATATTACGTATATAAAGGTTATACAGTGCATTCATTGCAATAGCTTCAGGTTAACGACTTTCGTAAATTAAAGCTAGAGATGTTGTACCAAAATAAGAGAATTCACAAGCGAATTTCTTACAATATGTAATTAGATTTAAACTTTAGTTAATGCCAATTATAAAGCTCCTGGCTTTATGCTTAAACATATTTAGCGTTTTCGAATGTTTAATGTCTACAGGTAGTTTATTCCAAAGTCGAGCCCCTATTACTTTCAAGGAGTTCTCTCCAGTTCTATAATTACATCTAGGTATATATAAATTGTTCTCCTGTCTGGAACTTCTGGTCATGAAGTCACTATTACATTGGTAAAATTGGTGGAATAGACTAGGAAGTTGATTCGTACGCTGTTTATATACAAATATTAGAACATTTAGTTAAAATAGTTCCTGAACTTTAAGTATATTAAGTTCCCTATGCAATGCTGTGGCACTGCCACGGCGGTGACGTTTTGCTAATGTTTTAAGTAATAAATTTTGTAAAACTTGTATTTTAGTTAAGTTAGTTTTACAAGCCGATCCATATAATTCAATCCCATAATTAATATGGGGAAATACATAGGCATAATATAATTGCCTGACCATATCGGCATTTATGAACAAGGCCATGTGAACCTGATAACTTAGACACCTTTGAACAAAGAACCTTAATATGTTCCGACCATGACAGCTTACAGTCTAGATATATACCCAGATAGAGTTAACCCGTTCAATGCGTTTGCCCTGCAACAACAATGGCACGACTTCACGTTCCATATGTCTACTGAAGATTGTATAACATGTCTTACTCAAGTTCAGAGTTAGTTGATTGTATCGGAACCAGACACTAAGCGATTCTAACTTCTCCATAGCCGAATACACAGTATCATTGGCACCCATTCCAGTAATGAACAAGTTAGTATCGTCAGCAAACAATCGCAAAGATACGTGATCCACAGCACTCGATATATCATTAATATATAATAAAAATAACACTGGCCCTAAGATGGAGCCCATTAAGAGTACACCTGTAGATGCTAATGTTTCGGTATCTGTTGGTGGTTCAAATCCGCCAGGTAATTGCACAAACCTTTGTGCACAATTACCCCTAGCATGGGTTTATTGGCCGATACATTGCATCTGCGAGTATGATTATGTTGATATTTAATTAAAATGACTTTCAATGATGCAACAGTTGAAGCATCAGATATAGTCTATTGAAAAAAGATCCAAACAACTGATTTACCCCATACCTTCAGTGTCCACCTAACAAGATTGCCACACAGATAATTAACTCTAGATGGCAGGTGGACAAGGAAGCCTTTTGGCTTATTGAGAGCCCAACCCTTTTTATCCAACCCTTCTGCATCCCGCCCTTCTGAGGTGTGTCGATTGTATGTTTACACATATTCACGCAGCAAACACCCACACAATCAGCAGATAATCTGTTCTATTCATTTACAGTCCTTTGTGAAAATTAGAACTTTCTTATACCTAATCTACACTCCTCCTTTACTAATATAACTTCATGTCCTCTAATACTTCTATCCTTCCTAACTGAGAAAAAGTATTTCTATCAATATTTTCATAACCATTCAATATTTTAAACACTTCTATCTCATCTCCTCTCAATCTCCTGGACTCTAGTGTTATTAAACCATCTGTTTGGAAATGGTGACCCCAAGATCCCCACCCTCCGTACGAATTTTGAAGTGCCTCAATGGGACTTCTAGACTGCACACAAAATGTCAGCCCCATATTTCCAAAACTGATGGAGATAAGTGCTATTTTCAAATTGTGAACCCCAGACCGCCACCCTAAACAAATTTAGAAAAAAATATAAAACTACGAACCATCCCAATGGGTACGCTAGATCGCATAAAATGTATGCCCCATACAGGCAAGACTGGTCCAGATAAGTGCCATTTTAAAATTGTGACCCCCCCACATTTTGAATTTTTTTCAATATCTAGATACCAATGGGCTTGCTAGATCAAACACAAAAGTTCAAACCCACACATGACAAAATGACAGAGATAAGTGCCATTTAAAAATTGTGACCTCCCCGAGACCCCACCACCTGGATGAATTTCGAAAAAAAACCTATATGTACAAACTACCCCAATGGACACCCTAGATCACACACACAATTTCAGCTTCATACATATCAAATTAACAGAGATATGTGTCATTTATAAATTGTTACCCCCCAAGATCCCCACCCCCGACGATTTAAAAAAAATGTAAATCTACGAACCACCCCCAATGGGCCTGCTAGATTATACACAAAATTTCAGCTTCATACATGCCAAACTGACGGAGATAAGTATGTCATGTCATTTAAAATGCGGAGATTTGTGTTTACCACAAAACCCGCTGTGCGTATAAACAGCGCTGAAAACTGCAGCTCCGTGTGACGAAGTCGTAAGATACACAACGTCAACGCTCTGAGACAATGACATCAAAATAAAACACAATTTTTTGGCAAATAACTACAAGTTATGCTAATTGTGAGGTTTTGTTATGTATACTAACAATTACAAAAGTAACCGTATCATTAACGTAAACTATGACACATTCTTTCGGCAAACACCGTGTTAAGCTGGCCAAAAATAGGCGCTAACCTTTGACATGTACTGTGTGTACGCAAAACGGAACCGGAACTTACTCTCAGGCCGGAACCTCCTTCCAGACCATACAGCTGCGGGCCGAAAGTAGGCGCTAACCTTTGACATGTACAATCGCATGCACAATACGCAAAACGGAACCGGAACTTACTCTCAGACCGGAACCTCCTTCCAGACCAGTACACCGTATCTCTTCCAAATTTCACATTGCCCATCTTTAGGCACCAGGGTGGCAACTCGCCATTATAGCCCTCTTCTGTACACCGGGGTGACACCACGCCATTACAGCCCCGTTATCTCTTCCAAATTCACACGTGCCCGATCTCTGCCAGAAGATCCCATTTCTTACCTGTCATAGACTTTTATACCTAGTCCAAATACCTAGTCCAAAAGGCACAACACATGACCGGATTGAACCAATGAAATCAACAAGAATGCGATAATGAGCCATACCTAATTTATGCATCATGAAAACACCCCTATAACTATAATAATGTATTCGTCCACGACGACGCCATTTAACTAAAGGCTAATTATAACAACGCTTACCACGCTTCAGCGGGCACACAATTTAATTAAAAACTAATTATAAACACGCGCGCTGCGCTTCAGTGGGTACGCCTGAACACCTGCGCTAGTTTATAATTCATTACACAACTCTTGCCTGACCTTTCTACTTTAGCAAAACGGCGAGACAAAATGACCAGGAAATGTATTCTGAAAATACACAAATAGCAAAAAACTTTAAGTGGGGCTCTACTGTAGGGAGGTCGGAAGAAATCACGCAAACGCGTTTGCATTGGGACGCAATGCCAAATCGCCTATGTTTAAAACATTGTAAGTCCTTTGATTTATAAAGACTGATCATATATTTTATATCAAAAGAAACATAAATATGTCTTCTTTGTGATAAAAATACCTGCTTTTGCGAATTCGTAATGCTTCATTCGGATACTCGTGATGAAACAACGACACCCACCGAAATTTAGTTTCGTTGCGGACGCAGCCATATTTAATCTCGCGGAACGGCGGTGTTTTTCCATAAAATCACATACTCGCGTTATTACCCGCCATGCTATGTTTGGCGATATGGTTGAAATCGCAAAATGATGCTCTTTTTTTTGGCGTGTTTCTTATACGAATTGAAATAAAATTATGAAAAATATGATATGTTGAACATTGGTCATATTTAGAGAGGATCTAAGGTATGAACAGCTTGCGGAAACTCTGGCAAACTACACCTGTGCTATTTAGTAATGTATAAACGTAATATTAATGCAAATTTGGCGGAGATACACCTTTGCCCATTTTTGCCCCAAACTCGAACGTAGCGGTACCCCATGTCCGGCAACGAATGTCTTCTATTATCGCTCATATACCCGGCGTTCACATTATTACAATCGTGTATTCTGAAGTTGTGTTTTAGCCATGTATTTGTTATTCGTGTTTACATATGCACAGACATGCTATCAGGTATTACATGGTGGACATTATATGAATATTTTAAGTTTATTTTCATGTTATAATCATGCAAAATAAATAACAAATGACATCAAATAAATGACCCCTCCAAAAATTAGAAATCTAATGTACTTCTAATTACACTGCATTGATCTTGCTGTAACTAACTGCATGTATAAACATTAGCTTGGTGGTGTTTTTTTGGTTGTTTTTTACTGTATCTTCCTAGAAGTATTTAATTTGTAGATGAATATATATCATGATTTCACATTTCCTGGTGTTGGTACAGTGCAACATTTTGCTTCAGCGGTGATTGATATGCATGCTTTTTCAACATTTTATTTTCGAATGCTGCAAGCAATGAAATGCTGTGCTTTCTAAAAAAACAAGGTGCGTCAAACAGGTTGTTGAAATCTGTTCTAAACGTCTTAGAAACGCCAGTTTCTCGCTGGATGTAAAACACTTGGACTCATCAGCAAGCTGGTCACCTGCCCCTCTGATGCATGATCGAAGACAAGAGTGTTCACATCTTGGACATGGATATTCACTACCAGCAACTTATATATAATGTTGTACATGCATGCTGTGTAGCGGAATGCTTATTGTTGCTTGCAATAGTTGGCTATCTTTCTCACTTTACTAATTTTACGCACACGCACACATGCGGACACACACACAAACCTACATATAAAATATGTTTACATAATTATATGGTGCAAGGCCAAAG
The DNA here is from genome assembly GCA_020002185.1 of Paraescarpia echinospica. Classification (NCBI taxonomy): domain Eukaryota; kingdom Metazoa; phylum Annelida; class Polychaeta; order Sabellida; family Siboglinidae; genus Paraescarpia; species Paraescarpia echinospica. The sequence continues at coordinate 64,894,972 of CM034537.1, forward strand.
CAGAATGTTTACATTAACGCATGCAATATCTGGCAAATATGTTTATACTCTCACACACATTTTACCAACATTGCATACATGACATGCATGCACGTACTCACTAACGTCCACATGATTTTGCTGGTATACCTGCCACTTCTAAAACATGTCAGATTTTTTTTATATCCACATAATGGAAACCATTAAAGCATATCCTCCAACCTGTGGGTAGCAGGCTTCCCAAGCTGGTTCAATGTGGAGTATGACAACGAGCCAGATATGTATATTGTGTAGACATACCTGTATATATATGGATGACGATTTGAAAGTGGGGGACCTGGAGACACTTTTGTAAGCTTTTCCAAAAGGTTAGTAGCTTAGTAAATTAACTTAATTTTATGTATAATTCCTTTCGTAAATGACATTTAAAGGAAATACATAAAAGATCAAGTTTTAGCTAAGTTGTTTTTATTGTACAAGATTATTTTTTCATATTTCCTTCAGATCAAAAAAACGTCACACAAATTTATTCAATGGCCTTTACATAATTGTTTATAACTTGAATCTGATGAATTATTGCATTTTCACCGACCTCCCTATCTACTGTCATAGGATAACGATGTCTTCTTCTGGCTGAACACATGGTGTGCCGTGACAAAGTAGCCGACACATGGTTACTCGGGAAATCTTCGGAGAAGAGGTCGTCTAAACACAACCAAAGCAATTATATACCAAGCATATTCATTGTACGCAGTAACAATGGGGCGGCCATTGATTTTTACGTCTGGCGTCGATGAGCTAACCGCCTTGTGGTGCCCATGTAAACAGATAGAAAAACGGTTAATGTACGTTACGTATTTGAGGCAACAGTCACCACTCAGACGCATGTTTCACTATCCCAGTGAATCAGCGAGGTGAAGTGATGTGCCACTGTCAAACTAATGGAGGTTAATAGCAACAGCGATCAATGACAATGGAATTATCAACAACGCCGAAAAAGTGTCAGGCGCCGGGACAATGCCAATGAATCAAATCAAATGGCTGTTGTCGACACTGTCAGTCGATGTTGTTCTGGTGAGCACACGGTAAGTATGCATATTTAAGTAATGTTGGCAGTTCCACCGTGTGTGTATATATATATATATATATATATATACATTAATTTGTGTATAATTTGATCTAACCTTCGCTATTACACCTCATATTTTCTTTTACATGTTATATTTGGGTAGGCACATGTAGTAAACAAAGTAGGCACCTCAACAAATTAACTATCATGCTAGAACTTTGGGATGGGCTTAAATTAAAGGTAATAGCTAAAGGGTCACATAACTGTTTATTTTATTAAGATATCTTTAATAGATCAAACGTTATTGCAATTTTAAGACGCCTAAACAGCGTAATTTTGTGTATCTCTTACAATGGCAAAATGGACTAATTTTTTTGGTTTTCTGTGAATAAATATTTGCTTTAAAATGTCATAACTTTTTCAGTTATATATATATTTGAATAATGTTTTCATGGTTTTGAAACACATTGAATAAAATAATAAATTTACAATATTTAATATTTTAGTACTAATTATAACCAAATTAATGCAATTAATGAGTTAATTTTAGTAATGTAGCATGCAAACTCAATAGACCAACATGTGCCAATTAAAGGCCATAATGCCCATGATTATGAAGATATTTATACATATTATGCAATGCGTGTAGACACATTAATAATGGTGATAAACATACATTAACAAATATTTTAATAATTTAATTAATTAGTCAATATTAGTTAATTAATGCGCAATCTCGAAAGACCGACACATTTCAGTAAAATGCCATAATGTCCATGATATCTGTACAATTTAAGAAAGCAGTAAACAACATTAATTATGGTTCATTATTTAGTCATTTCACATTAACAGTAACTTAATTAATAAGTTAATAATGGCTAATATTAGCACGCTAACAAGTGACTGCTACATTTCGATAAAAGGCTGGAATGTCCATACTTTTGAAGACAGTTATATAAGTTATGCAATGTTTACAGCCACATTAAACATTATAATAAATATACATTAACCATTCATATAGCATTAACAATAACATTATTAATAAGTAAATATTGGCTACATAGCATACAAACTCAACAGATCAATACATGACAATGAAATACAATATTCATACTCCTAGTTCACTGTGTCTATGTGACTGTGTCATGACAGGTTGGATGAATACTGCAGGCTCTGTACAGACCAGTAATCAGTTGTCACTGCTTCATAATGTAATGTTCTGCATTTTAACATGAACTTGATGAATTAATGTTTATAAATTGTTCACAGTATTCCGTCGCTGAATCCAAATGTGCCAAATGCAAGATTGCTTTCTGTGTTACTCCCCATTTTTTTTAATACTGGAAGTTGATTGTCTCATAATTTAATGCCAGTAGGCTGCAACATCTGTGCAGCAAAGTTCATATTTCAGTATCATGTAATGTATATTGCATGCTGTCACACAATGAAACAAATGATGCTACAGCTGATCAAGGCATTTATGGTTTATAGTACATTTACAACATGCTTTATATATATATATATATATATATATATATATATATATATACATACATCAAATATGCTAGTACTTCAATAGAACATGATACATGTCAGACAACGACTACTTTTTTATTTTTTATAAACAAATAGCCTCACAGACCTCTCATAAATGGTGTATTCACTAATACGATAGGTGGCAGCAGAATACACGACATCAATGTAAATAAACGCACAAATGTATTATTTTTTGGACTAAATTGTAAGTTACTATATCGTTGTAATTGCCATAGGAAAGTTATCTAACTGTCTGATGATACATGCAGTGTGTTCCATCTAGTTTTCTAGCAGTACAGTGAAGATTTTTGAACACGTATTATATATACAAAATCCGGCGGAGTCCGTGCCCGTGGTGCGTTAATTAGTGTCACCGACATTTCAATGTATAACCGTGTGTTTGCATTCAGTCGATCAAATAAATGTTACTGTTTTAGAATACTGACACTTTTAAATAAATAGTGGTTCCGATTTTTATTTAAACAGCTTATTCAGTTCTATACGTAGATGGGAACTCAGTAATGTTATGATTACACGACACCAGTGTCAATTTAGTTGGCGGCCCAAACAAATGGACCGGTACCGTTACAATAAATATTCCTATTTTCCTTACCTTGTTGGGTCTTTTGGAAATGAAAAGAAATGTTTTTCTGGTGTTTTCGACGAACGGTTGTTGCACCCAAACACGGCACAACATGACCTACCACAAGGACGCTGGCTCGGCGCCGGCGGTCATATTTGCTGCGCTGTAGACACGACCCAGTAGTTGGCGCCACTATCCACTGTTAAATGGCGTATCGCCAAGTGACTGTGCTTGGTATCTAATTGCTTTGACACAACACTCGAAAAGATCATTTAGAACGACAGCACGCATGCACTGTGAGGCTATTCTTATAAACGCCATGACAGACATTTCCGGCAGGAACCGTGCTATGTCAGGTGACATAAATAATGTCGTTAAGTAAACAAGTAAATAAGCAAATGAATATGCTGAAATAAGAATTTATGTTAGTAAGATCGATACTCGTGGTCGATCAGTCAACAAAAGCAGACGACGTATTATTGTCGTCAGAGAGAGAGAGAGAGCGAGAGAGAGAGAGAGAGAGAGAGAGAGAGAGAGAGAGAGAGAGAGAGAGAGAGAGAGAGAGAGAGAGAGAGAGAGAGGGAGAGAGACTGTGTCCACCCCGTGCAAGTGTCAGCGTCGGTAAACATTATTAAGGACGTCGTTTAAAAGGTCAAGAGAAGATACCAGAAGGACAATGAGCGCGACAAAATCAATGCCAGGCACACCGATCGATGGGAAACATGTTGTGACAGCGAATCTTAGTAAAACACCGAGGTCGGACCCCGCTGAGAAAACCCTTCGTAGAACCCTAGACCGAGGATAGCAACCGAGGATCATGGTGAGGACCAACAAAACGACGTCGTGTGTTCCACAAAGCTGCCGCCCTCGACTTTACAATCTGGTAAGAAGTACAGAAAGAACCCCTAAAAGAAATCGAGAAACTGAGCCGTGCATACCGCGTGATAGTGAAGTTTAACGATGTGACCATGCCTTCTGTGTCCAATATCTACAATTCGACTCTGCGAACAAGTCCAACGTTATAGCCGGCGGCATCAATAACGTATGCTGTGTGACCAACAAGAAGGGAACCATCGTACTGCACGTCACTAACGACGATTTGATTGTCACTGGTGCATCACCCAGAGGGAGAAGGGGACGACATAGCAGACGATTGGTGAGGCGATTGTCACAGAAGTCAAACATGGTGGCCGGGAGGTGACATGCTGAATTCAATGCTAGCTGTTGTCAGGCGAAGGAAAAGATCCTATAAAGGGGGTAAACGTATAACTCTAGTCCATACATGTATCTAACACAGCGTGATGAGCTAATCATAAAAAGGAGAAGATGTGACAAATTGGATTTGCTTTCCTCAACGACACACGTACAAATCCGGCGCTACGAGACCTCCATCCGGCATCGATCGACTTTGGCATCTTCCACTGCGATGGGACGGTGGTCATAGTTGTTAATGAGGAAGGATAAAAGTGCCGTGCTCCGGGATGTTAAGAAAGGATTAACTGCAACAAGTACTTCGCCCACCTAGCGGAGAGTGGTGGAACTGTTGTTGTCTGCCCCCGGTGTCTGCTTGGCTAAAAGGTTATTCTTAGGTCTAGAAACTGAGAAAGATCGTGTGTGCGTGTGTGCGTGTGTGCGTGTGTGCGTGTGTGCGTGTGTGCGTGTGTGCGTGTGTGCGTGTGTGCGTGTGTGCGTGTGTGCGTGTGTGCGTGTGTGCCTGTGTGCCTGTGTGCCTGTGTGCGTGTGTGCGTGTGTGCGTGTGTGCGTGTATGCGTGTGTGCAACCGAACAGTTACATGATTTGTCACTTGAACAAGCAATTTACTGACTCCAAAATGATGTCGTAGTGGTTGCGAACGTGTTTATTACGCCTGGTAATAAATTATTGTATAACATGATCTGTTCAGTTGGCGCAATCGTTCTCGATGGGCAGATGTTTCCAACATGAAATATTAGTAGTTCAATTACTACAATTGCTTCGAGAAGTCATACATGCGCAACTTTGCCAAATGTTAGGGGGCAGCAGCCATCGAACGTCTGATGATCTTTACATAAGCAACACTTAAACAGATCCCCCTTAAAAGACCGCCTCAAAAGCAGTGGTCCTAGCACAATCATCGAGTCGACCTTTATTGCACCCTAGTAGAACATACGTAGCTCGATGGCGGTGACCTTTAGACTAGAGGTAACTGGACACATATCGACTGGCTGGTCAACGAGTGTGCCTCGAATGACTCTAGTCAAGAAAAAGTGAGGCACATGTGTTAATTGGGCAGGCCAGATGGCACTGGGGCAAAACGGTACTAGTGCGAAATGGCACAGCGTCTATAGCAGCGAGTTCGTGCCGAAATTAGTCATAGCTTTTTTTGCGTCGCTGTCTCCTTATCATCGGTAATGCTTGGTTAATCCGTTCCACGTTCTGGCGCGATCACATCTCCAACCATGAATTCTACAACAACTTGCTGTGGAGCCCTACTGTCATAGGACAACGACGTCTTCGTCTGGACATGATGTGCCTTGACAAAGTAGCCAACACAGGGTTACTCAGGAAATCTTCGGAGAAGAGTTCGTCTAAACACAACACTCGGAAAGATAATTTAAAACGACAGTACGCATGCTCTGTGAGGCTATTCTCATAAACGCCATGACAGACATTTCCGGCAGGAACCGTGTTATGTCAGGTGACACAAATAAAGTAGTTAAGTAAACAAGATACTCGAGGTCGATCAGTCAACACAAACAGCCGACGTATGACTGTCGTCAGAGAGACATTGTGTCCGCCCCGTGAAAGTGTCAGCGTCGGACGTCGTATAAGGTCAAGAGAGGAGACCAGAAGGACAACGAGTGCGACAAAATCAATGCCAGGCACACCGGTAGAAAACATGCTGTGACAGAGATTCTTAGGCCGTGTTCACATTAAATGCGGATCAATTAATGCGGATCAACTAATGCGGCTGTGTTCACATACACAAAGTCACGCCGGATTAAGCGCCAGCCAAATTAGTGCACCAGGGGGCGTGGTGTGCGGGTCATAAGCACTCATACAGTTGTCTCGCTTGACGTTATTTTCCCTATAATTGTCCTTTTGACTGTAGAAGCTTGTGCACTTATTATCCGCGAACATGACATCATATTGAGATATCGCAGGAACCAACTGCTTCGTGCGGCAAGGTTACGGAGATTCCGTACGAAGCTTGTTACGGAATTGTTCTCGGTGGGCAAATGTTTCCAACACGAAATATGATTAGTTCAATTACCACGGTTGCTTCGAGAAGGCACACATGCGCAAATTTGCCAAATGTTAGGGGGCAGCAGCCATCGAACGTCTGATGACACATAAGCGTAAGCCCGCTCTGTTAGCATTTAATTAGATCCCCCTTAAAAGAGCGCCTCAAAAGCAGTGGTCCAGGCACAATCAGCACCCCTATGGCCCGCCGCCCCCCTCGATCGATTGATGTTTGATGTCTGGGAGCCCGTGTCAGTTCCTTCAGTTGGTACATATGTTGTTTTAAATGTACCGGTAGTTTACATGAATAACAGTTTGTCGCAACTCTACCAAGCTTCTGTATTATGGTTAAAACATAATGCATCGTATGTGGTAATTAGCGTAACGTTAGGCCCGAGGAGGCTAAGACATTGCGTACCTTAGTAAATAAAATATAAATAAGACAACTTACCACGCGAAAGTAGCACTGGCCGTTTCAGGTGCCGTGAATGTTTCCTTTGTTGCCCCCTTCACCGTGGAGTCGTATTCCGGGTTAATCCCGATATATACGTCGTGCTCATGCAATGATCAGTGTGAGTGGAAATGGCGCGTCGTGACAGTGACGTCACTTCCGCGGTAACGCGCATGTGTCCGATGTACTTTCGCCGCGCGTCGCCATTACACGTCAAACTGTGAGCTAGCAGAACCAGGCCCGCGGGCTGTGGGGTCAATTGGGTGCGTGCGTACCCCGTTCGCACACTGAGGAAAATATGTTTCATTGGAGAGAAAAGAGTTCCGCCCAAAGTCTCAAGAGAGGTGCATTTGGAGGCTTTTTTGAGTCCCAAATGGGGTGTAATTGCATTAAGGCAAATGAGAGGTATAATTGCAGGTTTCAACGGAGTGATGTTGTTGAGTTGGGTGTATTAAGGTGGTGATGCAGTTTAGGGAGCCTTCAGTTGGAAGTGCAGTTGGAAGTATTTTCAAGGGGGAACAGTTGGAATCTTAAGGGGGTTGCAGTTGGGGATCTCGAGGGTGCAGTTAGAGGGCTCAATGGGGTGCAGTTGAAGATCTCAATGGGGTGCAATTAGAAGTTTTGTTGGATCCTGCAATCGAACGTCGAAAAACGCACCCCGCGAAAGCAAATCAACCACACTACGGGCCTGAACAGTATGATCTTATTACGCAACCCCCAACAATTCCATCACATTTATCTCAATCCTATAACATAACCCCATTACAGAGCTGTTGGAAATCGTGTTTTCTCGAGTCCAAATGGCGGACGCCGGTCAAGTTAACACTAATCATTGCTTCTACACACGTCCTGCATCGTGTGAACTTAAAGTATTTCCTACCCTTTAGACATTAAAAAATTTATTATTCCTGAATACGGAGATCTTGGCTCCAAAAAACATGTGAAAGAATGTGGTTAAACAAACCTAGAAACCGTGCAGGAGATTAAGAGGAGATCAAAAGGAAATATTTAATGGTTACGAAAACAATATTAATAGAAGTGTTTTGTTTCACTTGGAACAAAATATTGTCACTAATTATGTAAGAACACTATTGACAATTTAAATATCTCAGAAAGGAGAGTTATACAATACAACACATCTTGGCCTGACGATCAGCCAAAGATTTCCTTGTCCATTTGCCATCTGTAGATTCTCTGCTCCGGTTGGCAGTCTTGTTTAATCTCATGTTTTATTAGATCACGTCATCATAATCCATGTCCAATTTCGTCAAGTATCAAGTCTTTATCTTACCGAGGAATCAAGTCCCAGTGTAGCGGAACACATGTGATTCTGCTTTTTTTCTCGCAGTGTGTGTGTGTGTGTGTGTGTGTGTACGTGTGCGCGAGCGCGTGTGCGTGTGTGCGCGCGTGTTCAACTACTCATGAATGTACAGAACATGGAATATAAGCAAGAGTTTGTTATGTAGTGTAGTGTGTTTGTCACACTTTGGACTGGTCGCTAAAAGACAGTGTCCTTATATAAGAGACTGCAACTCAAGTAGACACTACACAGGCTGCATGCCATGGCAGTGGCTAGATTAATGATGTGTCATTGAGGGGCACTGGACTCCGCCTCATAGGCTGATGTACTGTAGTAAACAGGCAGTCCCCGAAATAAAGTAGCGATGTAAATTAGTACCATTGCGTTGAGTATTGCCTTCATTGTTATTGTATGATACAGCATTACTGCGTAGCAAGTGCCTACGTAACATGGTGTCAGAACACGGGATCTAAGTGAACAATATCTTAAACATGGCAAATAGTGCGGAAATTACGTTAAAACCGCCTGGAAATTTCACCCTTACCGGTGAACTCTCTGTGGGCTGGCAGAGATGGGTGAAACGCTTTGACTGTTACATGATGGCAACTGAAAGAGACAAGAAGGCAGGGCTAATTCAGTTGCAACATTGTTGACGCTGATGGGACCCGAAGCCATGGATGTGTATCGTTCGTTCGATTGGGAAAATGAAGAAGAGAAACACGACATAAAGCAGGTGAAAGTGAAGTTTGCACGATAATTCACACCACGTATCAATGTGACGTATGAACGGTATACGTTTCTGTAACGAAACCAGGTATTTGGTGAGACTTTCTTTGCATTTCTGATGGATTTAAAGAACCCGATCTCTTCATGCAAATATCACGCTGACGAGAGAGACAATATCCTGCGAGATCAAACGTGATGAACATTACATCAAACACGGTACGTGAGAAATTGCTATCAAAAGCGGAGTTGAAACTCGAAGAAACGATAGACATATGCCGCAGCAGTGAGATAACTGGTCAGCTTATGGCAGGCATGAGCCAGCAGGAACAGACACATACAGTGAAAGGCACTAGCAGTAGCCGTAACCGTGACACTGGTAATGACACTTGGAAGCGATCCATGAACCCAAGTAGGAATTACCAGGGTTCTAAGGTCAAGTCATGTAAATTATGTGGTACAACACACACACCCAGAAATTGTCCGGCGTGTGGCAGGAGTTGCAATAAATGTGGATGTGCAACCACTTTGCACGATGCTGCAATAACTTTACTAAAGCAAAGCAGATGCAGAAGAAGACGCCAGTGCATACAGTTAAGCCGGATACAAACAACCACGCTGATGGCTACATGTTTGTATATATAGTGCACAACTCAAGAAACAGAGAATGGCACGCTGTTCTCGACACCAATGGTCGAGGCTTGAAAGTCAAGATTGACACGGGAACACGTGACGTCAAAGCAAGCATACGATGTGCTAAATGCGCGACGATCAACAGGCATACGATTGTGCAAGACGAAACTTGAATCGTATGGGGGACATCGTCTTACTGTGCGAGGAAAAGCATCTTTCACAGCTGAGCAGAAGCAGAAGTACTATCCCGTCGATTTCGTCATTGTTCAAGGAAATGCGCCAACTATCTTGACTTACAGAGCAGTGGGGTTAATCTCAAGAATCGACGGAGTGACCAGTGCAGGTAAATTGGTAGATACTTACCGTAGACTGGGCTGTCTAAAAGGGGAACACCACATCCAACTGAGAAGTGATGATAAGCCAGTAGCGACGTGTTCCGTTTAGGTTGCAAAGCCAGTTTAGAGCACAGCTGGAAGAAATGCAAGAAAATCAGCTGATAACCAAGGTCACGGAACCAACGGAATGGGTCAATCCATTGGTAACGGTAATCAGTCATTGAGTATATGTTTAGATCCAGAATCACTCGATGCTGCTATAAAGCGAGAGCACTTTGCTATACGGCTGAGGAGATATTTGCAAAGCTGCACAGCTCAGGGTATTTCAGTACATTTGACGTGACATCAGGCTTCATGCAAATCGCAGTGGATGTGGAGAGCTCGTACTTGACCATATTCGCCACACCCTTCGGAAGGTATCGATATCGCGCAGACTTCCATATCGAATAAGTTCAGTCTTCCACAAGAGAATAGCTGACATGTTTTGCGACATAGAAGGGATAGAGACCTTCATCGATGACATACTGATTCATGCACCGACAGAAGAGCAACATGATGATCATTTACGTAGGGTTCTAGACCGATGCCTAGAGGATGGCCTGAAGCTGAACAGAGCGAAATGCAATATCAAGAGCACTGAAGTCAATTGTCTGGGTCACGTTATATCGGCAGAAGGACTGAAACCTGACCCAATGAAAGTGGAAGCAATACAAAACATGCCAAAACCAATGTGTAAAGGGGACGTAAGACGTATCCTGGGCATGGTTATGTACTTGGCAACGTTTTGCCTGAATTTGTCGCAACAATCAGCTGTACTTCGTGACCTGACACACAAAGATGTTGATTGGTTATAGGATCGAATCATAACAAATGTTTGTGGAAGATTAAACAAGTGGTAACTTCAGCAGCAGTTGTGGGACTGTGTGATCCGTCCAAGCCAGTGAATGTATCTGTTGACGCGTAACAGAGAGGCTTGGGAGCAGTGATGCTACAAACTGAACGACCAGTAGAATTCGAAAACTGACAAGGAAATGTTAGCGGTGCAGTACGGACTTACACGTTTATATCAGTACGTGTACGGACTACCCGTAGTTGAAACTGACCACTAGCCGTTGTTGGGAATCAAACAGAAGCCAATTGCAGAATTATTGCCGAGGGTGCAAAGGATGCGACTGCGTTATCAACCCTATGATTACAACTTGAAGTACAAGCCAGGTAAAGATGTGTTCTTTGCTGACACCCTAAGCAGGGTGTACTTGGGTGTACTTGTCAAATGTCACTGATCAAACTGATAAGTTGGACACGGAACAGATCCACGGAGTGTACAAATACACCATGACATCCGACATGTCCACAGAGCGCATCAGGACAGCCACATACTGCGATCCAGGGCTTACCCTACTAAAGCAGACGATGATGGATGGATGGCCTCAGGATAAGAAGTCGTGTCCCGAAGCAGTGAAACCTTACTGGATGGTTCGGAACGACCTCACAGAATACAAGGGGATCGTATCCAAGGGCAGCAGGTCGTAGTGCCAGTGGCGCAAAGCAAGGCTGCAATAAGTGACATCCACGAGGGACACTTTTGGCATTGTAAAGTGCAAGGAGAGAGCGAAGACGGTGTCGCGCTTACATTTATCCGGGTGTTAAATTTTATCCGGGTGATGTTTATGTGCATATGTAAGGCATAATATTTGGCACCAGTAGATCACGTTGTGATAAATAATATCCAATAGTTAAACATGTTTCGTTTGTTGTCGTAAAACGAGCGTTATAATTACAGTACATAATTATAATTTGCTGTTTCAGATTTGTGACCAAGTATAAGAGTAAGTCACGTGACGTGTGCGTGGAGAGGAAACTGTTTTATGACAAAAATTGTTTATGTCTGTGGGAAGCAAACATTTTATAATCTATGTGTATATATATATATATATAGACATATATATATATATATATATATATATATATATAAATATAGATACATATATATATATTATATATATATATATATATACAGTATACTGTATATACAGGTATATATAAACATGCATAACGGTACATAAATCAAATTAGAAAGTTGTGCGGAGTGCCAACAAAATAGATCGGCACACCCAGCGATGCCGCTACAGCCACACGAAGGGTCAAGTCACCCGTATCAAGTGGTGGTGATCGAGTGACTTGTTCGAGCTTGACGGACACTCGTATCTCCTGGTGGTCGACTGTTACAGCAAGTGGCTAAATGTCGTCAAACTAGCTGACACGAGAAGCAGTACAGTGATCGGGCATCTAGAGAAGATGTTTTGCGATTTGGGGATTCCGCCACGTCGAGGTTCCGACGGGAACTACAGTGACACATACGACACGTACGACACGTTCGGACGCCACAGTCGATCTTACTGGTTGGAAACGGAAATGGATCGGTGCTGCTACGGAATCGCAACCAGATCAACACGATGGCCAAGGACAGTGCCACACCTGCTACTGGCCACCCTAGTGACACCAGTGGTGGACGTGCGTATCCCGTTACTACCCAACCATCGGGCAGTGTGGAGCAACCGATTAACAATTCGCCGAGTCGCACGTACAGGCAGATCAGAAGAGCCGACGCTTCGCCGCAGTGAACGTACCAGTGTGCGTCCGAGATATCTCCAGGACTTTGTATCCAATTAGAAAGCAGTTGTAGTCAACGCAAAATGGACGATACATAGATGTCGTAAACTTGGAGATCGTAGTGATAGAATGTATAACAGTCTTAAATTACGTACGTTTGCGAAAAAGGGAGATGCTATGTAGTGTAGTGTATTTGTCACACATTGGACTGGTTGCTAAAAGACAGTGTCCTTAAGAGATTGTAACTCTAGTAGACACTACACAAGTTGCATGGCATGGCAGTGGCCTGATTAATGATGTGTCATTGAGGGGCACTGGACTCCGCCTTATAGGCTGATGTACTGTAGTAAACAGGCAGTTCCCGAAATAAAGTAGCCATGCAAATTAGTACCATTGCGTTGACTATTGATTTCATTGTTATTGTATAATACAGCGTCACTGCCTAGCAAGTGACCACGTAATAGAATTTGTCCATGTTCCAACGTATTGCTCGCACCTAACGTAGTGTACCTCAGGTTCTAATATGTAGCTGAAAGTCAGCTCTGTTTCGAACTGATGGTCACACTACCGTCAACACAGATACTGCATAACTATAAGCCTGCTCAGGGTGGACCACGGCTATCTATTCTTCAGGGTGGACCGCGTTACACTATTCAGAATTTAGCATGTCGTACGCGATAGTACTAATGATGCCTGGCCATACAAACTACTTATAATCCCATCTTCGACAAAGAGCAAGACGTGCTAAGTGCTTGTTAATGACTTGGGTTTAACCCCGATGTAATAAAATAAATATTATGTGGGTATGTTTTGAACATCCTACCTGGATGTAACTGCATTTTATTAACGTTGTTAGCCGTCCGTGGATCGTGGTTTTCGTTAAGTAACGATGAACTGATGTATGGTTAACCGTTAAGCATACGAGGAGTACTGCGAACGGCCTCGTTAGCCCAGTGATGCGCAGCTCCCGTGTATGGTCGCCAGTACGTCTCGGCATTGACATGGTCCATGTTGACGCATGGACGCAGTCATCGTGGTCAGTGGCCTCAAAGTCCTTAATTGCCAGACTTGGTCATTTGCGTGAGATACGGCATACTAACTGCCAACGGCAATTAAATGTCAGGTTGTTTTATTCCCCATAGAATTATGTGAGTTCCAGGACCAACGGAGCGACCGACTGACCGACCGACCGACCGACCGACCGACTGACTAACTGACCGGTTACATTTATCCGGGCGTTAAATAATATCAGGGTGACGTTTCTGCGCGTGCGCGTATCTAGGGGAATGTATTTACCAGCTACGACTGTCGCGCTTTCATTTATCCGGGCGTTCTATATGTATACATACACACACACGCACACACACACACACACACACACACACACACATATATATATATATATATATATATATATATGTATGTATGTATATATATATAAACATAAATTATAAAATGTTTGCTTCCCACAGACATAAACAATTTTTGTCGTAAAGCAGTTTCCTTTCCACGCACACGTCACGTGACTTACTCTTATACTTGGTCACAAATCTGAAACAGCAAATTATAAGTATGTACTCTAACTATAACGCTCGTATTACGACAACAAACTAAACATATTTAATTACTGGATGTTATTTATCATTAAATATTATGCATTACGTATATGCACATAAACATCACTCGGATAAAATTTAATGCCCGGATAAATGTAAGCGCGACACCGGCAATGGAGCGCCGTGGTGCAGTGAATATACACTGTAGAGCTTCGGACTCTCGACCGAGAGAACCAGGTTTCGAATCCCGTGATGCCGTGTGGAACCTTTGGCAAGTTCATTCACTCTACGTTGCTCCAGTTCACTCAGCTGTATGAATGAGTACCTGGTTATAGACAGTGGTGGGGGGATATTTGTGCATGTATGAAAAGTCTTCGTACATTGATTGCAGCATGGCTGGATGCTACGCAGAGAAGTCGAGATGGTGTTCGAAGGAACAGGCCTGCCAGGGAGTAAAGTGTAAAGCGCGTTGAGTAATCCTGAGAACTGGACACTGCGCTATATAAGAACTTGCTTTTTTACTGGCCGACCCGGTATATATATATACGGGCATAATCCACGAGTGTGTAGCGTAAGGTTTTTAGGATGCCGAAAATCATTGACAGGTCTCAAAATACAATCGAATTGAAAGTAAAATATGAATCAGAGTACGGTTTCACTGAGACTGCGAGCTCATATGGAAAAGCCATCATTAAACACATGTTGTTTAATTTAAGAAGTTATTTCAAAATGCTAAACAGCTGCAGTCGTATCACCGGAAAGCACAATTTTCTCAACACACCGGTAAAAATGTCTCGGCGGCGTATCCTGGTGTTGACAGTTTTTAATATGCACTATTACTATTAAGGAGCGAAATCGATTTTAAAGAAAAAAACCTGGCATACGTGCTCATATAAGTAGGTCAGTGGAACGGTCTCCAGCTGAACTCACATTTAGGTGACCAGTAGCGACACTTAGTGGGGCGTCGATAATTAATATATGCTATTAATTCAACATTACCCGAAAGATGGCGACAAATAATTGAAATGTATATAACCGCGATGAGGCGCTGTACAATTTAGTAAAACGTATAATGTGATTATTATTTCGATACATATGCACTATGTCATGTTATGTCTGTATTCTACTAAATCTACTATATCCTAATTTGTTTGAAAATGAAACAATGGAAAAAATCGGCGACCCAATTAGCACCCACGTGACGTTACGTGAGTAAGCCTTTCGTCTGAGAACATGGCTGAACCTGACTTGTATTCCATTTTGAGCGTAACAAAAAATGCTTCTGCTTCAGAAATTAAAAAGGTATGGTTATATATTTTTACTTATAAATGTAACACGTTTTATTATTGTAATTGTTTAGAAAACTATGAGGCTCACAAGGTCGCTATAATCGTTTTCCTTTTGTTTATAATTGCGTTTCTGCGAAGGCCTTGCGTGAACTCAAACTGTTTCGAGTCGAGGTAGTTATCTTAGGCTTAGCAACATTGGACTATGACCAAAATACCGTACATTTCGATTACTAATGCATTATGTTTCTTTATAATTATATGTGATATTGCATTAAATATGGGACTAGCATGTGTGTAACCGTGATACGCTCTTATCAATATTTTGTTTATATTAAATAGATTTTCTGAGTGGCAGTAGCCAGTGCGAATGACTGGTCACTGAGTCTGAGTGAGTGGAATGGTTATTTGACGGGATAAACAGACGAGTCAAATAGAGTGTGGTTTCATTTGTTCATGCTTGGGCAAGACATCACCACTGCAGACGAAAATGTCAAATTGAAGGTTTTTTCAGAAATGTGAATGTATTTAAAATCTAACAGTTTTTTCAACTATTTCTGGCCTATTTCTTATTGCCTAGGCTATATTATAGCCTAGGCAATAGGTGTCAATTCTAAAATTTAATCAAAACTTTTATCTTTCCACATCGCTGACTAATAACATTTCTTTATTGTTCTAGAATTAGTACTTTCAACTCAAATCTATATACTTAATTTACTAAGGTTGCTGTGTTCTCTCTGGTTCTACTACCTTTCTTATGTCTTAAATAGTTCCGTCAATGTTTTAACCAAGACAATAAAGTGTAAATGTACGTTATAATTAGTATCTTTTTTAACTGATGTTTGATCTTTCATGATTGCTCAACTTATTGTGTCTTCTTTTTTTCTCTTTTTCGTGTTGGTGTTATTACATGTATGACTATGGAACTTCCTTATATTAAGGACTGAGTCTGAAATAAACTTATCTTTGACCTAGGCCTACTACAAGTTAGCAAAAGAGTTTCATCCTGACAAGAACCCAGAAGCCGGAGACAAGGTACATAATTATAATTTATATTTTTATCATTAATTAAAATAGAATAGTGGGTTATTGTAGCTTCCACAATATTTAATGCCTTTGTAACTAACCTTTGTTCACATTTACGAGCTTGCTTGATTTATTATGGGTTATTTCATGATGGGCAGGTTCCTCCTAGATGGCTAGGTACATGACAGGATATCAAGACATTCAAGATCCTGGACTTGTTGAATTAACACTAACGTTCTGATCTTAGGATATGCCACAAAGAATAGCAAATGTGTGTATACCTGAATGAAAACCTTGTGAATGTTGTTTGCCAGTTTTTCAATGAGAAGATCTTTTTCTAGTTCAAGGAGATCAGCTTTGCGTACGAGGTGCTGTCAAATCCAGAGAAGAAAGATATCTACGATAGGCATGGACTGCAGGGACTCAAAGATGGCTTAGGAGGCGGAGGCAGTGGTAGTAAGTTTATCTTAATGCAAGTAGGGGCCAGATAGAGCCCTTACTCGGAGACGGAGTACACTTGAATATCAAAATTTAGTTTCTTGGTTTGTTTCAATAGAAGTAGACATTACCTAACAAGAGACTTATTTTTGCTTTTCTGAATATTGTATGGCAGGCTGGCTTGCTTTGCTACAGTCATGTTATGTGAAACGAGCCAGTCCACTGACAAACTCTGTGTCGTGTTTCCCCTGGGTAAAATGATGGGCGAGGTGGTAGGGGTGGGCTACGCGAGCGCCAGAGGCACAAAGCATTGCTAGGAGGCCCTGGGCATGCTCTCACCAACATTTTTTTAAATTGTGCATTCTCTGGTGTGTTTTAACCTACATTCTTGAATATAGAGTGGAAGATAAACATGTTTATTACACCACTTGTAAATGTAATAATCATGATTGACAAAAGCCATGATTGCTTCGAGTTGAGGTGTGTTTTCCACTTGACCACTTGGTTGGGGTGCTGTTTTTCTTGCCCTAACCGTAGGCCTTGTCACCACGTTGACATGGTCAATGACAGTAGTATCATCTAAAGACCCTTTCCCCATCATCACCTTTAAATGATTATCATATCATAATATTATGATGTTAAATTAGTGGCTTCTGTTCCAAAGATTATACTTTATTTGTTGCTAGCATGCTATGCAATTACTTACTTAAACAGTCATTTCTGGAATGCCACAAAGGTATATTTTTATTAATTGCAAGAACGTTTATCAAATTGTGTCTAAAACAGTGTAAGTTTAGTATATCCACATTCTGTGCAAACATCATTGCCTAGACCAAGGTATTGATAATCCATTAGTATACACGGGTTTTGAGCAGTAGGCGTTTTTTTTTTACGAAATACGAACTTTGGTGGTTTGTATGCATAAGTATTTCACTCAAATCAACTTTCCTAAAAGTTTGTTTGCACAACTTTTTTGGAATATGTATTATATATTTAGCACAGAGTTTTTTTACGAATCACATTCCTTATAGTTATTTTGCTAAAATGGCATAGAGCATTAGTTAGATAGACTAGTGAGCACTTGTATCGAATCTGGACCCACCTCGATTTCGTCTTTATAACTTGAGTTATCCCTAACTTTGATACCTCAGAGAGTTAATTCCATCGTTCAACATTATCCTAGGCATATTTACGTTTAAGAATATTGCGTCTTAGTGCCCTTTTGGGGCATAAATAGTACCCCGGTTTGTATCAACGCATGGTGCGGCAATGCACGACCACTGCGAAATTCAACATCAGCTACGAAATTCAACATCAGCTACACCATAATTCTGATTTATTGTGGGCTCATACTATAATAGTAAAATTAAGCTTAGTTCAGCTACCGTTTTTATCGTAGTTCCACATGTCTCCCAAACGCAGTTACCAACGTTTGGGCGCCATATTACATGAATGTTTATATTGTTAGTATGTCGAAACTCTGCAAGGTGTCATCATTGGGGATCCCGCAGGAATATTCCATGATTGGACAACAGACAAATGATGTCATTTACGTTGTCCAATGGAATTAATTTCAAGAGGTAAATCGTACCTGGCTCTGAGCGACGATAAGATGACTAAATGGTGTTGCTACAACTCTGCGATTTTGCAGGAATATGAGTGACATTGTGGTGTAATTTTGCGTTGCTCTCCGACGCTGGATACATCGTGAAATATAAAAAAAAGGAAGCATGAAATAGCTAAGAGGCAGCAATTTCGACATATTCACTCATCATATTCCAGGGGAAACACTGCTGTGCGAGACAGGCGAAATGTCTGGAATCACAAACACGTTTCTTGTGAAGTAATGCTAACTACTATTATGTTCTGAATACAGTTATAATATTAATTGAACTGGTTTGTATAAATAAAGTATGGTCATGGGATAAAGATTCTGGAAAACCATCAGAGTAAACGTTAAGTTATAGTAGTCCAGCAAATGGTTACACTTTCACTAAAAAATGATTACAGTAGCCAATAAACGTGTTATTGTGATTGCTGTTTGTGGCCTGTTATAATTGTTTTATTAGTAATAAACATCTGGTGGTCTTGCACAGGTGATCTGTTTGAGGAGTTGTTCGGAGGTCTGTTTGGGGGCGGTGGCCAAGGACCATTTGGTCGGGGCTTCGGCTTTGGTGGTCCACGCAAGCCACAGAGGGGTGAAGACATGGTCCACCCTTTGAGGTCAGTCTTGTCTGCTATATTGAGCTGCTTGTTTGTACCCACCGTGTTAGTCTTAAATGTCCTAGCAGCAGTCAACTCTTTGATTTTAACACAGAAGTTAAGAACAGTTTATTATACACCTGAATACTGTATCGTGTTGTCACCGCAGTGATAATTTAAAATCATCCTGTCCGTTATGAGATATAACAGATAATTAACCAAGTCACGGTTTGTTTTAAGCATTCCCTGTGGTATTAAATTGTTGTTTTGTTAGTGCAACACTGTCAGGTAGGTTGAGCATGTGATGTTGCACTTGTCTATTGCTAGTCAATTTGCTGTTTTCTGTGATGATAAAAGTAATATGTATATATTACGTTGAATTGCTGTTAGATATATGGCAATTAAAAACATACAACGGGTTGTATTTTGTGTCAGGTATGAATATTTGGTGTGTGGACAGTAAGTGGTTATAATTTAACAAGTTTGTCGTACAAATCAGCAACATGCAACTGTGTCAAGTGGACACAGATGTCATCATCTTGATTCAAAAGTCCCGCCATTTTTCTCTGTTTCTTCATCTGTACAAGTTGTGTTTGCAGAGTGAACCTCGAAGACTTGTACAATGGCAAGACATCTAAACTGCAGTTGAGCAAGAAGGTGATCTGTGCTAAGTGTCAAGGGTGAGTCAGCACATTAGTGTCGTCACTACGTCAGTAGCAAGCTACTGTACACACGTTGGTTGTTACCTTATTGATGGTCTCAGTGCAGGAGAAATGCGTTTGTCATTTTCACTGTAAACTAAATTATCTGTGAAAAATAATTTTGTTTGTAGATTGTTCAGTTGTGCACCTGCGTTGAAGATCTATGCTTTAACAAATGCACAAAGCATTGTGTGTGATTTTTGTGTTGAATGGGTAGTGACCGATAGAAAACTGCTTCAGTTTTTGGCAATAACCATGGCGATCTGACCTGTTTGTGGAGGTCATAATGCAACAAATGCAGTCAGTGTGTTTGTGTTGTCAGCCAAGGAAGCATGGCGGGGCTATGCAGTCAGTGTGATTGTGTTGTCAGCCAAGAAGGAAAGGCAGGGGCCATGCAGTCAGTGTGTTTGTGTTGTCAGCCAAGGAGGCAAGGCGGGAGCCATGCAGTCGTGCAGGACCTGTGGCGGACGTGGTATCAAAGTGACCATGAGACAACTGGGACCAGGCATGGTTCAACAGATGCAGTCGGTGTGTCCGGAGTGCCGCGGAGAAGGTCTGTTGGTGCTGTTGTAACGCTCTTAGGATGCTCTTTAGACAATTGAAATCCACAAATTGTGTGCATTTTGTTAAGGAGAGATATGGCAGTTAGATAGGACATTTTTTAAAATGCGTAATTAATGCAATGTGTTGTGCCCAAGTTGTAGAGTATGTCTTATTGAATAACATTATAATTAAACAATTTTCTGCCAGACCCCCATTTCCATGCCAGCAATCAAAGATGGGCCTGATAGGGAAAATATAGCATACTTTGGGAACAGTGTAGCTCCTCCAATAATGCAGTAATCAATGTGATTCTTTCTAGTTCTTATTTACAACACCTCTGTCTACGCAATGTTGAAGATATATTTTATGTATTGTCATTATTTGATATTTAAAAAATATGTTTAAATTTTGTTGTAAAAAATCCATATTTTTTATTACGATCATTATATTCACAACATGACTAAAAGGGATATAAAAAAATATATCCAACATTGCAGAGAAGAAAAAACATCAGTCAAAATTTCATTAATTTAGCATCATTACTTCTAGAGAGGTGATGTTTCCAAATTGGAAAAAGAAGCACACTTTATCTGTGAATATAAGTTATTTACAGGTATGGAAATGTTATAAAAGAGATCTTTATTAATAGTAAACATAAAATGCTATCAGAATACAGCAGAATCACATTTTGAGAATTTTGGTAAAATAAGTCATTTTAGCTGCAGTGTCTCTCCTTAACTGTGTAATTCATACAAAGATTTTATTCGCTTAAAATATGTGACATGGGATTGTTCGCATGCAGTGACTTGTATTCTGCTAACACTATTGTTTTATAGTGTTCAAATGTTGCAAGTGGTGCATGTTGTATTGAGGGAATGTGTACTCTTGGGTTGTTGTTGGAAATAAATGACATACTATAAATGTATTGACAACAGTTTTTATTATGTACCAAAAATTGATACAACCATTACATCTACACTGCAAAATGTATTGTAGGATGAAACAAGTCTGTAATTGACAATGTCCTGACTGGTATGTATACTGTGATCACTTAGATATCAGTTGATATAATTGGTGAAATATGGCGATGGAAAAGCAGTAAAGATTGGTGCGAGAGCCTTGCGATTACAGGTGAACATACTGAGAACTTGTTCCAGGTGAGGTAATCAATGAGAAGGACAGGTGTAAAGGGTGCAAAGGTAAGAAAGTGATTCACGAAAGCAAGATTCTCGAGGTTCACGTTGACAAGGGCATGCGCGATGGTCAGAAGATTCCATTCCGAGGGGAAGGGGACCAGATGGTACGTCGCATTCTCTCTTTACTTAACAAGAAGCTGTAAGTTGGCATAATAAAAATAAAAAATTTAATTTCTGTTGTGATGGTTTTGTGAAGTACTGACAGGTGATGGTTGTGTGAAGTACTGACTGGTGATGGTTGTGTCCCTCCAGCCGGGTGTCGAGCCGGGCGATGTCATCATCATCCTACAGCAGAAGGAGAACGAGATGTTCCAGCGCCGTGGCAACGACCTCTTTGTGAACCACTCGATCGGCATCACAGAGGCACTGTGTGGCTTCCAGTTCACACTGAAGCATCTTGACAGCCGCGAGTTGATCATCACCAGCGAACCGGGCAAAGTTATAGAGCCAGGTATGTTAGTTCATCTATTGATTCAGAGTGAGTAGGACAACGTCACATATAACTTAGCATGGACAGTCATAGTGTCATGTTCACTGTAAATCTACCCAAACTTGGCCTGTTTTTTCCAAACGTCGACTTTCAAGAATTGTAATTATATATATGTTCAGTAAAGAATGGCATTGTTTCCAAATTTGCTCAAATGGTGGACATTTTGTCTGTTACCATGGAAACGGAGTCTGGCTGAAAAAATCAGTCTATTTTTTACTCATTAAGACCCATTCTTTACTTTGGCAGAACAAATTGGACTATTTACATAAGATAACCCTTTGTACCTGCTGTGTCTGGCCTTAAAACATTAAAACAATCTCCAAATGCAATTGTTATTACTGTGCAAGTAAACATGTTATGTAAGTTAACACTGCACTGTATTTGAGAGGCTCTGTTTGTTAACCAGGTTCTGTGAAGTGTGTGATGGAGGAAGGGATGCCAACATATCGCAGCCCGTTTCAGAAAGGCAACCTCTACGTCAAGTTTGATATCACATTCCCTCCAAACAAGTTCGCAGATGAGAAGCAGCTCAAAGTAAGACTGCTAGCATGTAACTTAGATCTCTAGCTAGCACAATCATGGGTTACTTGTATGTTAGGTCTCTAGTCTGTGCATTTTCACCAGCACTAGCATAGATTACATGTACATTAGTTGCACATCCACGGGCACTTTTCCAGGAAGCTTTTCGCTCAAGATAATGGGGGCCTCTTTCAATCACGACCTAGTTTGCCGCTTTTGCCTTTGAATTTTTTTAAATTACAACAGTATGGAGTGTAAGAAACTACTTTCTAGAGACAACATTGTCAGTTGCTTGGTATTGTGGCAAATAAGTTATGACCTGTTATAATGTTAACCACGATCAGTTGTCATGATGTGATCTGGTGTTTTAAGAACGCGTTACATATTTGCGTAAACTCCTATTTTCACTTATATTTAAAAAATCACGTCATTTTCTAAGACAAGACATCTTAGCGTTAAGAACGTTCTTAGGGGCTTCATGAAACCGGCCCCTAGGGAGTGCAGAGGATTCACTTGCAACATTGTTCTAAGCTGTCTGTCATTAAAGTATGTTTATTACATAGCCAATCAAGTCTTTGAAGTGGTTACAATTGTTGCACACAACTGGGAAACCAGTGGGTGATTTTTGTCCCTGGCACTTGGGATGACTATTATAACTTGCAGTGCACTAACAAATAGGCCATCGTTGACCCAGATTTTGCAGTAGAACACCAGTCTACTGCTATCTCCAAATGTGGTAGCCAGAAGGCAATCGAGGTAGCCACAAGCTACCAGAGTACAGTAATTTCGAACTTTGCCTGTTGTAATGATTGTAGTGTCATGACCGGTGCTATATTGTGTTTGCTGTATTATGAGCTGGTGTCCTGTTTGTCACTGCATGGTATTATGACCTGATGTCGTGTTTGCTAAGTCATGGACTCATGATGTAGTGGTTGATCTTATTTGTTGTGTCATGTTCTGTTGCTTGTGTGTGTGCGTCTTGTATCATGTCATCACCTGGTGACGTGTGTTGTGACCTGGTGTTATGTCGTATGTGTCGTGACCTGGTGTTGCGTGCTGAAGCAGACCCCGAGTTGGTAGTCTAGAGGGGCCCAAAACCTCCACTGGCGGCCGAACCAAATAAATATTGGGTGTGCTGAGCCGACTCCACTGTGGATCATGACATGACATTGGAAGACGGGGGGGAGGTGCTGTTGAGCATTTTTCGTTCACAATTTTGGAAGCTCACCAAAAACCTCCAACTGCACCAACATCGAGACTCACCTAAATGTCTAGTGGGCATGCCACTCTAGTGCACGTATAGCATAGCATCCAGGTCCCCCCTGTGTCTGCCTAGGGTGTGTTGTGACATGGTGTCGTATGTGTCATGATGTATCATGTCATGACCTAGAGTTGTATGTCGTGACCTGGTGTCATGTTGTGACCATGTGTCATGACTCATGATGTATCATATTGTATGTGACCTGGTGTTGTGTGTATGTTGTAACCTGATGTGTGTCATGACCTGGTGTCATATGTGTGGTCACCTGATGTCATGACTTTGTGTCGTGTGTCATGACCTCGTGTCGTGTGTGTCATGACCTGTTGTGCGTGTGTGCAGCAACTGGAGGCGCTGTTGCCGTCACGAGAGAGCGTCAGGTTGCCGACGGGGGAGCATGTGATGGAGGTGGACCTGATGGACTATGAGCCAAACCAACACGGCAGCCACGAGCGACGGGAGGCGTACGACGAGGACGACGACGAGGACCACATGGGGGCAGGGCCGCGGGTACAGTGCGCCCACCAATAACACCCTGTGACCTAGGACTTCACCCGTGACAGTCACACACACACACACTGCTAGCTGGTCACGTCGATGCCACAGCACCGAGAGTTTTTATTCACCCTGTCTCACGGACAAGTACACCGACAAGTCGTGGCTAGACTGCAGTGAGGCTGGCATCCACTGTCCGGCCCAAATAACATACCTCATGTTTAACGGTCTGAGTGTGTCATTGCTGCGCCTAACTTGGTTTGTGGAAGATGGATTATTTTACCATAAAAGCCATTTCTCTTGTTTACTCTGTGTTCTAGACATATTGTTGACATTTTGACGATTGCAATTAATTGTGTTTTAACTGAGTTCTATTCATCATATTAATTATTGAGTCCTTGCCGTTCCCTTGCACTTTGTGTGCAAGAAACTCCGACCGACTGGGTAAGGGACACATGAGTCATTCTTGTTTTTAGGCAAACAGTTATGATGTTACGTTGTGTATTTCATTATAGTATCGTCAAGATAGGTCTGTATTTATAAGATACGTTTATTTCAGACAAAAGTCCACATAAGTCACAAATCTTTATGCACACATGCATTAGAAGCATACAACCAACTCATTCAATGATTGAATAATCATTCAACTTCTGTGAAAGAGAACAGTACTAAAATAAATTGCAATTACTGGATTTTCTGTGTAAATATCTTTTGGATCACGTGTAGCTTTGCAATGTCTGAACCATAAGAACCGTGATTGATTAAAATCAAATGATTATATTCGTAGTGTACATCATCGTTTGTATCAGTCCAGTGAGAGCTGCCAGCCTAATAGGCAACAGTTTGGCGACAACTGAAGTGTTGAGGCTAACTGCCTGTATCCACCTAGCATTGATTGCTCGCCACGTCTGCTGTCAGCTTTTGGTGGATTACATAGAGACGACTACTTGGTTAGTGGCGATTGTTTTTCTTAGCAAAGTATGCGTGTATACATTCGTTCATTTGCGTCATCATGAGGGTGGTTGTCGGAACTTTCTTGGTGTGTTTTGAGATTTTGTTGAGTCTGCTACACGCTGCACATTTAACCGAATGCTGGATGTGTTACTTCAGGCGTAGTTACTGTCCACAACGGGCGTAAAGTTTTATTGTCATGTCTGAAGGACGCTTCCAGTGGTCTTTGTTATATTGGTGTAAGACACTGGACGTTTGTATTTACTCAAGGACAAGTCTCAACAATTGTTTTTCATCAAACTGATTGCATGGGTTTAGCTGTTTTGCAAACACATCCTTAGATGTAAATTATTACTTTAGTCTACCAAAAAATATGCCGAGCATGGTTAATGATCAAAGCCTATTACTTCATAGTTGGTTACTGTGTCAGACCTAATGTGCCAATTACATACATGCCCACAAGACAATGTTTATGTCATAGGCAGAGCAAGGCTTCACCTACTACAAATAGAAACATGTTAAATTGCATCGCTGCTACACATTTATTCTATATAAAAATAAACCATAAGATTGACGAGATGAGCAGAAAAGTTTCTCTGCAGCTAAACGATTTGAAGGAAGGCAGATAGGGTCATGGTGTTCCTCACTGAAGTCGGATGTTGTTCATGTATGCTTCACATTAAGATGTGGGTTACGATGGGTATTTACTGGTCATGAAATGTGTCCGTCGCTCTTATGTATATGAAAACAACAGCAAATGCATAGGTGACAACCTAACTAATTGGTTATGAATTGACATTGAATGTCTCATCTCATATGCCTGTAAGATCTTTATATTTCAAAAGGCGTGTGATAAACATGAGTTGGCACCTATGCAAATGAGAAGGACCGCTGTGCTAGGAAACTTGTTTTGATGTTTTGTTCAGCAACATAAATACAAATTAAATAATAGACCTTTTAGTTACAAGGTGTTCATGTTTCATTGTGTGCTGTTCAATAGTGAACTGTTACATTATGATTTTGTATTATCCTGGCATTTTCGAAGTCCAAACAATGCTATTGTTAGATATTTTGCGTTCATGTTTTGGAATTTTTTTGCAGCTTGACTGGAACATATCCACTAAAATATTACAGCAAATTCCAAAAGTTTAATAATCATTGTTTTCTCTGAGGTAAATATAAGGTTTTCTTTGTTTCAAACAAATGTTCACAGAGAGGTATTTTAATCAATAGATTTGGATTGCCAGTGGCTAGCAATGTTTTTAAACATTACATTGACTGTGGGAGGATGTTTACTGGGTGCACCTTCACTAGTGTCATACATGTTCCTGTTGTTTCTCTTAGAAAACAACGAACAAGATACTGGCCACTTGTAGATGAGACAAGTTGGGTGGGAACCGTGTCCACAGTGACTGCGTACCTGGATACTTAACCAGGATTAGTGTCAGTTTCATAGTTGTGCAAGTGACATGTGATGGCATGTGTGTTATTTATTACCAGACAGTAATTGCTTCCTGTTGTAATAAAATGTCATTGATACATTTATGCTGTAGTTTCCCTTCTATATTTTAGCGAGTCTTCATTGAACGATGTGCATTAGTTTATTCGTTCCTACCCTGAATGGGGCACAGATCTGTAGAGATCTGTAATGCAGCAAAGGATTACCTACAAAACTGGTACAATATACCAGTATTATTATATATAAGTAGATTTGCATGTTGTTTTACAAACACGGCCATACAAAAAAGTCTTGTTCGAAATACACAGCACTAATGACCCGTATGTCCACCCAGGAATCCAGTTTCTGAAGACCCTTAGGACTTAAGAGGTAAACCATGAGAGTGCACACGTATTGTCAGTGCTAAGTACTATTTGCCTATTCTATATTCAGTCACTTCCTTTGATCTACCAGCTGCATATGTATCTCACAAAATTATTTAATAATGGCAGAAAAGGATGGCAGAAACGTTCAATAGATACCTGCCAACTCTCCCAGATTTTTGGGGTATCCCGGAATACAGGCAAATCTCCTGGACTTTGCTAAATCTGTAACAACATGTCATCATCCGAGACAAAGTGATAACATGCTGCTGAACTGCTGGATTTCCGACAAGAAATCACAATCTTCCGATGTCAAGATACGAGGCAGTGCGACACGGGAGCGTGCTAAACTACTGATGAATCTCCCAATATTCAAAAGAAGGTGGCAAGGTATAGAACAGGTACATTAAAATTGATAAAATAATTCATAAAACAGTTATAGTTATTTGCATTGTGTTTGAGGGCCTTTCTCCTGCCTGAGAGAATTGAGTGGTGATCAACTCTCCAGGTGTCACCTCTATAATGGTGGTATTTAATGCCCTGTTGTGTTGCTCCGTGAGCGTCACTGAGCGGGTATGTTTATTAAATTAAAATTGGGATAAAAGAAGAGATAACCACACAAAAGTCAAACTCGGAACTGGAATACACTGTTTATATATTTAAGCAAGCCTTCACCTGTGTTTAATCCAACTGTAAAAATTAGATCAACTCTAATACTATGAATATTTTCATAAGCAGTAAATGATCAGATGGCTAACAATGCATATTAGCTAATAATACTGACAATGATATACTGATACAGCGTAATCCACATCTTGCATTACAAGTCTAAGGTGGTTTATCGCAAATAATCAATGTCTATCGACATTACAATCATGTCTAAAGCTGAACTATATTATTCATCTAATGAGTACTTTTTCTGAATACATATCTTTTTACGAGTAACTGACTTATTGTCAACCACTTGACAACTGACTGGAGGTCATCGTTCAGGGTTCATTTGGCTGTGGGTGAGGTCACCAATTTTGTGGGCAGCGAGTCTTTCACGCCCTCGGCCATCAGAGCTTCAATCTCCTCCACCGATCGCGGCACGCAGGTCAAGAGTTCAACACCGTCAGATGTGATTGTAATGTTGTCTTCAACGCGCACCTGACATAAACATATTTAAAGTTGTAGGTGCAGTCAGTCGAACTTTTCCACAACTGTACAATAATCAGTATAAACGTGTCAGGCATCAGGACTCGGAATCAATTTATTTGACCTATAAATACGATACATATACAACGAATAACGCAAGTAATAGATAAGGTCGGGAGACTCCCATTAAGATATATAATATTGCTAGAACAGGAGCCACCCCATAAATATAAACAACAACAAAATTTACATGATACAAATCCAAATAACATACGACTTGTTTTTATAGTTGATAGTTACTCAATGTATCAACATACAGACATAATACAAGGACTGATTATATGTACCCGTGTACACATTGACTGACGTACATATGGATACTTAGGTGTACTTATTACAAATAAAGCAATTATGGATAGGACAAGTGGATTCATAATTAAAAATAGAAAACTATTTTGTGTATGTTGAAAAACCATATAGACTGGGTGTAAATTTTATTTATGATAATACTTGGTGTATTGTTAACCGTCTCTACTACGTTGTGTCTAATGCATTTTTTTGCAAATTCATGTTTTGAATCTGGACATTATACAGATTATTTCTTTCATGTGTGCAGTGCTGATGAATATCATAAATGTGTGTGCTTGGAAAAACATTGAAGTAGTAGGGTAAAAGATTTTAATTGTTGGATTTTATAAATGTGTGTCATCCAACTTTATCAACTGAAGTCTTTTAAAAATAGGACTTGTGTGAACATTGTATTTATTTTATTGATATTATTTGTATTGATTTTTTCTCTAATTTGAAAATTCAATGTGCTTGATGACCCCATAAAAGTATGCCATAATTAATATGAGGGAGAATAACAGCATTGTACATAATATATAATGTATTAGGTGGTAAAAAGTGTTTAAGTTTATTTAATATGCCTATTGTTTTAGATATTTTATTTGTATGACTCTGCCTGTTTAAATGGTTATTTATTGTGATGCCTAAAAAATAGAAATAATTTACACATTCAATGTATGCCCCATCTATTTGTAATATAGGGTATTCTACTTTCTTTTGAGGCATATGAAAAATCATGAATTTAGTCTTTTTGGCATTTAGTGACCGTTTGTTGGCTTTCAAACAATTGCTAATCTTTGTTAGTTCTTTGTTAATAGTTTCACTTCGCATTTGGCTTTCTGAATCGTTAAATGTGTTTAGTGTACTAGTAAGGGTGGTGTCGTCAGCATACATTATGAATTTGAAAAGGTCACTAGAAAGTGCTATGTCATTTATACATATAATAAATAAGAGTGGCCCTAAAATTGAACCTTGAGGGTCACCAATGTTGATGACTATTTCCTTAGACGTAACATTTTCAATTTCTATGTACTGCTTACGATTTTGTAAATAACTCTTACAAAGGTCCAGAGCCTTGTCATTTAATCCATAGTAATTTAACTTCTGTACCAATATATTGTGATAAATTGTGTCAAATGCTTTTTTTTTATAAATCAAGGTATATATTTATTGGAGTAACTGATTTATCAAGTTCTTGTATAATTCTGTCTATGATTTCAAGAGTAGCAAGCTCAGTAGAATGTTTCTTTCTAAACCCATATTGGCTATTGTAGTATAATTGTTTAGAATGGAAGTAATCGTGGATTTGATCAAACATAACCCTTTCAAAAAATTTTGAAATCACTGGCCAGATAGAAATAGGACGATAATTGTTAGTCAGAAACATCACCTTTTTTTAAAAGGGGTATGCCATTTGCAATTTTTTATTTATCAACTGTAAATTGCTGAATCTGTTCTGTTTTCATGTTTATTTCTTTTCACACTGATGTTTTTAGCTGGCACCATAGTCATAAATGTTAGCTTTTTATACATTCTACATTTATAACCGTGTAGCCATGAAACACAACACACTGATCTGACACAGAAACCATTGCAGGATTGACCATGTCTGGTATCTTTGAACGTATCAATAACATCCCTCATCAATGTGAAACGTATTCTTTATTGTGTTACAACTCTTAGCAGGGTATAAGGCTACACAGCAAGTTGAGCTTACAAGAGACTTAGACAAACAAGGATAAACAAGTGTTCATCATCACAACTCATTGGACAGTACAAATGTAAATCAATAAAGTAGACGAGTGTAACCAAGATAACCTGATACTTTTTCCTGTTCCACTCTTTCCTACAACCACTCACCCCTCCTGTGCCACGGAATCTCTCGATCTGTTCGGCAACCAGGAACCGATTCTGAGCGGGGTTTGCCAACGCAGCATCCAGCAACTGAAATATCCCATAAAATCGGGTGCAACTGTAGGGGACTCTTGTTAGAAGTCATGTCACATGCATTCCCTCAAGTGTGGCGCACAGTCAGCATAATAGAACCTCACTTTACAATCACCTCAGTAACAACAGCCACCTCGCAATTAAGGTCACCCCAGAACAGTCCCAAATTATTTCCACATACAGTAAAATATAGGACTTTAATCCCAATAATACGGTCACCCTGCTATTCAGGTCACTATTGTCCAGTCCCAAGGGTGGCCTTAATAGTGAGGTTGCCGTGTACTTGACATATTATTGTTACTTATGTACGATGCATTAAAAACGCTTGTCTTTTTTCCAATAGTATTCATCATTCCATCATGTTTGGTACGCTATTCTACAAGTGTAGTTGCATTGCATGTAAGTAGTTGATGGGCAGGGATAGGGGGGCTTACATCAGTGGCAGGGAAGGGGGCATACATCAATGGCACGGAAGGAGGCATACATCAAGGGCACGGAAGGGGGTGTACATCAATGGCACGGAAGGGGGCATACATCAAGGGCAGGGAAGGGGGCGTACATCATTGGCAAGGAAGGGAGTATACATCAGTAGCAGATCCAATATTTATATCACTGGACACTGATGTATGCCCAATACATCAGTGTCCAGTGCTATCAATATTGGATCTGCTACTGCATCCCAGCAAACTACCCTACATTTTCACACTAGTCTAACATTGTGATGTCCACACTGGACATTACTGACCAGTGAGTCGGTGTAGACAGTACTTACGCAGTCGATGAAGTAACAGCCGGGCTCAATAGTGATGACCATCCCCTGGATAAGGTCTCGGGCTGTCCTCAGAGAATTAATACCAGCACCTTCAGGTCTCTCCACACCCTATAACGACGTAATAACACTTAGCAAGTATAACACCAACACCGCATAACACTTGAGTACAACACCATCACTGCATAACACTTAGCAAGTACAACACCAACAGTACATAACACTTAAGTACAACACCAACACCATATGACACTCGGGAATTACAACACCAACATTATATAACACTTAGCAAGTACAACACCAACAGTACATAACACTTAAGTACAACACCAACACCATGACACTCTTGAATGACAACACCAACACTGTATAATACTTAGCAAGTACAACAATAACACTACATAACACTTAAGTACAACACCAACACCATGACACTCTTGAATGACAACACCAACACTGTATAATACTTAGCAAGTACAACACCAACAGTACATAACACTTAAGTACAACACCAACACCATGACACTCTTGAATGACAACACCAACACTGTATAATACTTAGCAAGTACAACAATAACACTACATAACACTTAAGTACAACACCAACACCATGACACTCTTGAATGACAACACCAACACTGTATAATACTTAGCAAGTACAACACCAACACTACATAACACTTAAGTACAACACCAACACCATGACACTCTTGAATGACAACACCAACACTGTATAATACTTAGCAAGTACAACAATAACACTAAGTAAGCCACCAGTGTCCCTCCAAGCCAAGTCCCATCAAAATGAAACTCCGCCATGGCCGGTGCCAAGCCCGGTGACAAAGGAGGAGGGTTGTGTGTGATGTAAGGTTAGCACCTTCACCGTGTAAAAATAAAACACGCTACAGAAACCAAACAGCAGA
Source organism: Paraescarpia echinospica (assembly GCA_020002185.1). Classification (NCBI taxonomy): domain Eukaryota; kingdom Metazoa; phylum Annelida; class Polychaeta; order Sabellida; family Siboglinidae; genus Paraescarpia; species Paraescarpia echinospica. The sequence goes on from CM034537.1 coordinate 64,927,022, forward strand.
CCCAATCACAATTGGAGGAAGAAATATAGAAGAAGTGACCGAGTTCACCTACCTTGGGGCCAAGGTGACAACAGAAACAGAAACTCGTAGTCTGAGGTCAAGGCAAGGGTCAGCAAGGCAAGAGGGGCATTTGCGGCACTAATAAGATCAGCAATAGAACCAAAATATGCCTCAACAATAACGTCCTGAGTATGCTGTCATATGTGGCGGAATCATGGAAGGTCAGCAAAGGCATATGCCAAATGCTGGGAGTTTCTTAAAACAAGTGTCTCTGGAGGATTCTGCGAATCTACTAGCCAAATAAAATCTTTACACGCAACTCCATGAAAGGACAGGCGTGCATCTCATCTCTCTAGAGGTGAAATGCCGCATATGGAGATGGTCGGACACTTCTGCAGAATGCCGCTGACATCTATTCCAAGAGTGGAATGAGGGGAGAATCAAGGAGACATGGAGGAGATCAGTGGACCAGGAGATGAAGACACTCGGGGGGAGAAGTTGGTAAATACAACACCAACACTGCGTAACACTTAGAAGGATGTATATTTATCTCTCAAGAAACTTTTTTGTTTTTTTTTCTGTATAATTTTGACCACATCTCACGGCCTTCATCAGCAGATTGACTTTACAGTCGTGTCACATGACCTACCTGGAACATGACTAGAGTGAGATCCTGGCCGACGTCTCTGTTCAGTGAAGGCTTCCCCATGTAGATGTTAATTGCCTCCTAGATCTTTCTCCTCTGCCAGTTCTCCTCGAGGTCTAATATTTTTACGTCTTTCCTCGAACACTGGTGGCCAGTGTTCAACTTGTGTTAGCTTATCGCTGATAGGGGTTAGAGACACAATAGATGTTCTTTAAATCGTGTGCCCAGTGCCCTCGCTGCTTCTCCTATGTAGTGTTGGTCACATTCTGGACATTGAGTGTCATATACCACCCCACACTTTGTTGCCTTGTCTGTTTTGTCTTTTGGGTGTACCAGCAGGGACCTCAGGGTGTTGATTGGTTTGTTTGAAAATCCAGCATACATCAATGGCAGTGAAGGAGGCAAATATCAATGGCAGTGAAGGAGGCATACATCAATGGCAGTGAAGGAGGCATACATCAATGGCAAGGAAGGGTCATACATCAATGGCTGAGGTGATTAACATCTACAGGGAAAGCCTTCACTGAACAAAGATGTTGGCCAGGAACTCCCGCCAGTCATGGTCCAGCTACGTAATGTGACAAGACCATAAAGTCAGTCTGCTGAGATACGGTCAAAATTATATAGAGAAAACACCACATAACTCTTAGCAAGTAAAACACCAACACCGCATAACTCTTAGCAAGTACAACACCAACACCGCATAACTCTTAGCAAGTACAACACCAACACCACATAACTCTTAGCAAGTAAAACATCAACACCGCATAACTCTTAGCAAGTAAAACACCAACACCGCATAACTCTTAGCAAGTAAAACACCAACACCACATAACTCTTAGCAAGTACAACACCAACACCGCATAACTCTTAGCAAGTACAACACCACATAACTCTTAGCAAGTAAAACATCAACACCGCATAACTCTTAGCAAGTAAAACACCAACACCGCATAACTCTTAGCAAGTAAAACACCAACACCGCATAACTTTTAGCAAGTACAACACCAACACCGCATAATTCTTAGCAAGTACAACACCAACACCGCATAACTCTTAGCAAGTACAACACCAACACCACATAACTCTTAGCAAGTAAAACATCAACACCGCATAACTCTTAGCAAGTAAAACACCAACACCGCATAACTCTTAGCAAGTAAAACACCAACACCACATAACTCTTAGCAAGTAAAACATCAACACCGCATAACTCTTAGCAAGTAAAACACCAACACCGCATAACTCTTAGCAAGTAAAACACCAACACCGCATAACTCTTAGCAAGTACAACACCAACACCGCATAATTCTTAGCAAGTACAACACCAACACCACATAACTCTTAGCAAGTAAAACACCAACACCGCATAACTCTTAGCAAGTACAACACCAACACCACATAACTCTTAGCAAGTAAAACACCAACACCGCATAACTCTTAGCAAGTAAAACACCAACACCACATAACTCTTAGCAAGTAAAACACCAACACCACATAACTCTTAGCAAGTACAACACCAACACCACATAACTCTTAGCAAGTAAAACACCAACACGACATAACTCTTAGCAAGTAAAACAACAACACCACATAACTCTTAGCAAGTAAAACACCAACACCGCATAACTCTTAGCAAGTAAAACACCAACACCGCATAACTCTTAGCAAGTAAAACACCAACACCGCATAACTCTTAGCAAGTACAACACCAAACAACATAACACTTCTCTGTGTTCACTTCTTGCTCAACGACACAAGCATTCTCTCTATGATTTTATTGCAAAGAAAAACATTTGAGGCCAGAATTCCCACAAAATACACAATGGAATGTCCGACAGACGCCCGTCTGCATTAGCCATTTTGCAAGTTTCATAAACCTTGTTGCTAGGCAACTGATCACACAATGGATAGGTACATTGCAGAGGGACTTCATAATGTGTCACTTCTATCAACCAAGGTACACTGCATGCTGTCTACCCATGTACACACCTCAGGGTAACCGCCAACATCATGCACATCGAGCCCCATGAGGTGGCCCAGGCCGTGGGGCATGAAGACCGCACTGAGCCGCGCTGTCATCATCTCATCCACGTCCCCCCGCAAAAGACCTCCTTCTTTGAGGCACTCCAGCAGGGTGCGTTCTGCCAAGAGGTGCATCTCCACCCACGACACACCTGCAAACAGTCAGCATAAGGTACAATGTCCATTTGTCATTTATTATAATTTATTTCTATATTATAATTTATAATAATTTATTTTTATTATAATTATTTTATATCTGATATATTTCTATATTTATTTTTATATTTATTATCATTTATATCTATATTTATTAAATATTTCTATATTGTTCTTAAAGAGAGTCAGTCCGTTCCTCTACCCAGAATTAGCCAGTGTAGTATTCTGTAAAATGTTGCCAGCATAGTAATTTGGGAAAGTGGGAAATCATTGAGCATTAAAGGGCACTGCAGTTAACTCAGCCTGCCTCGGCTGTATTGCCATTACATCCTATTTTGAAAATGGGTGTTTTGTTTACCATTTGAACATTCTGTGGGGTCGATACGTTCAAACTGCGAACATTGTATTAATTAATAAATGAAAAACTGGGAACAGCCTGTCTCCTGTTAAAAAGTAAGTTCTTATATAATATTGTGGCATCCAGTCCTATGGACTGCTCAAAGCACTTTATACTTCACACCAGACAACCCAGTTCTATCAAACACCATCTCAACTTCTCTAGGAAGCAGTACTTTATGCTAGAATAAATATGTTGAAAGTCTAGTACCCACCTAATTACATGTAATAAGTTTTCACAATTTGAATGTTAAATCTGTAAAACAGAAATATTGTAAACAGCCGGCATTGGCACTGATTGCTTTGAAGCTGGCATGTTCTCAAGCCCCTGAAGAAACTGGGACAAAATACAACAGTCCAGTGAACCTCTTGCAGATACTTACATAAAGGAACAGACATCATCCCTTTAACAACATCTCTAAACTAATTTTTTTATTTCCTAATAAAAATAGAAACACACATTTTAAATGTGAAAGCATGCGACAACAATTCAAACTGAAAGGAAGGAGGTAGATATGCAGCACTTATTAAATACTTTCCACCAATGTCAAGTCAACATAATATACATATTAATAGCAAACATAAATATATAGCATATTATATATTCATTATTGTACATTTGTTACATTAAAAAAATTCTGATGACATTTCACATGCATGGTGGATGTAGTGGTGGTGGTGGTGTTAGTTAGGGTTTCTGCTGTCTGGTAGTGCTGTCAGATGGCACCGAACCACCTATCTAATGTCCCCTGAACTGTAACATCTTCTCACTGTAATGACGTCATACGTGTCTTACCAACTGTCTGTTAATTACTGAGAGGTCCTGTTAAAAGCCCAAGTCCCAACACGTGAATTATGTGATGTTGAGCCTCTGTGGGAGGTTTGAATGCAGATATGAATAAAGGCAACTGACCGGGCTTACTCGCGGCCAGAACTGCCCTGTTTGACCGCAGGACAGCCTCGTAGATGAGACGCTGGTCAGACGTGAACTTCCCATCTGCCGGGAAACAGCAGGTGATGTCAGAGCAGTAGCAGTAGTACTCGCCACCCATGTCGAACAGACTGAAACACAACCCCATGTCAAACAGACTGAAACACAATCCCATGTCAAAACAAACAGACTGAAACACAACCCCATGTCAAAACAAACACACTGAAACACAACCCCATGTCAAAACAAACAGACTGAAACACAACCCCATGTCAAAACAAACAGACTGAAACACAACTTCATGTCAAACAGACTGAAAAACAACCCCATGTCAAACAGACTGAAAAACAACCCCATGTCACACAGACTGAAAAACAACCCCATGTCACACAGACTGAAAAACAACCCCATGTCAAACAGACTGAAAAACAACCTCATGTCAAACAGATTGAAACACAACCTGACATCACACAGACTGAAAAACAACCCCATGTCAAACAGATTGAGAAACACAACCCCAAATCAAACAGACTGAAAAACAACCCCATATCAAACAGATTGAAACAAAACCCAAATCAAACAGACTGAAAAACAACACATGTCAAACAGATTGAAACACAATCCCAAATGAAACAGACTAAAAAACAACACATGTCAAACAGATTGAAACACAATCCCAAATGAAACAGACTGAAAAACAACCTCATGTCATAGACGGAAAAACAACCCCATGTTAAACAGATGGAAAGACAACCCCATGTCAAGCAGACTGAAACACAACCCCATGTCAAAGAGATGGAAAGACAACCCCATGTCAAGCAGACTGAAACACAACCCCATGTCAAACAGATGGAAAGACAACCCCATGTCAAGCAGACTGAAACACAACCCCATGTCAAACAGATGGAAAGACAACCCCATGTCAAGCAGACTGAAACACAACCCCATGTCAAACAGATGGAAAGACAACCCCATGTCAAGCAGACTGAAACACAACCCCATGTCAAACAGATGGAAAGACAACCCCATGTCAAGCAGACTGAAACACAACCCCATGTCAAACAGATGGAAAGACAACCCCATGTCAAGCAGACTGAAACACAACCCCATGTCAAACAGATGGAAAGACAACCCCATGTCAAGCAGACTGAAACACAACCCCATGTCAAACAGATGGAAAGACAACCCCATGTCAAGCAGACTGAAAGACAACCCCATGTCAAGCAGACTGAAAGACAACCCGATGTCAAGCAGACTGAAAGACAACCCGATGTCAAGCAGACTGAAAGACAACCCCATGTCAAGCAGACTGAAAGACAACCCGATGTCAAGCAGACTGAAAGACAACCCGATGTCAAGCAGACTGAAAGACAACCCGATGTCAAGCAGACTGAAATACAACCCGATGTCAAGCAGACTGAAATACAACCCGATGTCAAGCAGACTGAAAGACAACCCGATGTCAAGCAGACTGAAACACAACCCGATGTCAAGCAGACTGAAATACAACCCGATTTCAAGCAGACTGAAAGACAACCCGATGTCAAGCAGACTGAAACACAACCCCATGTCAAGCAGACTGAAACACAACCCGATGTCAAGCAGACTGAAACACAACCCGATGTCAAGCAGACACTTAGGTCTTACAGATTACAAGCCAATGTGTGATGGTTACAGTAACTTGCTTAGCTTCGTACGCTGGTGTAATTTTCATACAAAATGTTTTATTTTCCAATCAAAATTATAAAAAAGTTGAACAAGAAACAACCCACCACATGTCCTGGTCAGAGATCTTCTTGTCGTTGGGTGCCGCAGCATGGCCGTAGTGAAGCACAGAGCCATTGTCGCCACTGACGAGAAAACAATCCAGATTACACCCTGAGTGGATACCAGAGATCTACATTTTCAGAGGTTATATCCTCAGTGCATCATCCATAGCTACAAATGACCTATGCAGCGTATCCCACTAGCCACCTCTTATTAAAAATATTATAACTTTGCTCATCCAGCATAGCTCCCTGGTGTATCCATCCATCTGTTGACAACTGGAATACTGCTTATTGATTCTGAGACTGACCAACCCATTTGTCTTGATGCGCCTCAGAGCTTGGTTTCCAAGGATTTAGGTAAAGTAAAAGTTACCTTATTATTATCACGCCTTGTTGATCCCACCATCCTCTCTAGCTATGCTGGTCCTACACTACCTCATGCATCCTACAAAATCTATGCAACTTTGCTGCATTAGTTGTACTTCATCCCACTTGCTGTCTACATCAATTTTGATTGTGGGAAGGTTTGTACTGAACATCAAAGAGAGACTTCAGGAAATCCCCATAATTACCTGTCCGACCACCCTCATTCACCAGTTGTGTTCACGATTGGCCCAAACAAAAAAGGCTAAATTTGAAAGGTCGTCGTATGTTTGGTCGGTGGGCCAGTAAATAAATAAATGCAGTTTTCATTAGGTCAATATGCCAGTGTTACTGATGTAAGTCAGCTGCTCCTGGATAATGAGGATGATTGCTACCCCTCCCAACATCACCCCACCTCTTCCTACCTCACCCTACCCCTCCTTACCTCACCCTACCCCTCTCTACCATCCAAACCACACCCTACCCATTCTTACCACACCCTAATCTTTCCTACCCCTCCCTACTCAACTGTACCCCTCCCCATCCTATCCCACCCGAACCTTCCCTACCTCACCCGAACCTTCCCTACCCCACTCTAACCTTTCCTACCCCACCCTACCCTTTCTTACAACACCCTACCACTGCACCCCTCCCTACCCCACTCTGGACCCTCTTAGCCCTCCCTACGTCTCCCCACCCACCTTGCACAGATGCAGGTGTAACAGATGTTCCTCATGCCTCCGATCCTGTAGCAGTGGTCGAGGAAGATGCTACAAAACAAGAACACATTAATGATACCACAACACATTTACTCCATGGCCCACGGCATAAACGATAACACATTTACTCTATGGCCCACGGCATAAATGATAACACATTTACTCCAAGGCCCACGGCATAAATGATAACACATTTACTCTATGGCCCACGGCATAAATGGAAGACGAAGACTTCTTAGCAAACATAAAACCGTAAGAATAAATCCAAACATTGGAAGATTTCTGACGACACTTAAAAGGTTAAACTTGCCTAAACTTATTTGTCTGCTTACTTGATCATTTGCAACATATGTTGATGGCATAGTTGTGCATAAAGAGTTCTTGACAGACCTTATCCTGTGGAATTGTAAAACAAACTTGTAGTTACAGACAGATCATGTGGTACTGCAGTGATCTACACAATGTAGTGTTCTTTTCATCACAGATTCCACCTCTCTGTCTGCACCCACCTCTCTGTCTGCACCCACCTCTCTGTCTGCACCCACCTCTCTGTCTGCACCCACCTCTCTGTCTGCACCCACCTCTCTGTCTGCACCCACCTCTCTGTCTGTACCCACCTCTCTGTCTGCACCCACCTCTCTGTCTGCACCCACCTCTCTGTCTGCACCCACCTCTCTGTCTGCACCCACCTCTCTGTCCTTACCCACCTCTCTGTCTGTACCCACCTCTCTGTCTGCACCCACCTCTCTGTCTGTACGCACCTCTCTGTCTGCACCCACCTCTCTGTCTGTACCCACCTCTCTATCTGTACCCACCTCTCTGTCTGCACCCACCTCTCTGTCTGTACACACCTCTCTGTCTGCACCCACCTCTCTGTCTGCACCCACCTCTCTGTCTGCACCCACCTCTCTGTCTGCACTCAACTCTCTGTCTGCACCCACCTCTCTGTCTGCACCCACCTCTCTGTCTGCACCCACCTCTCTGTCTGTGCCCACCTCTCTGTCTGCATCCACCTCTCTGTCTGTACCCACCTCTCTGTCTGCACCCACCTCTCTGTCTCTACCCACCTCTCTGCCTGGTATTCGTAGGTCTCTGGCTGCATCCGTTTCATCACCTGAAGCAAGAAATCACACACAGTTTTAAAGGTGCCTCTTCAATTCAGGTTTTTTCCTTGTCTCATTTAAAATTCATTTTGCGGAAACGCAAACCTACATAATATCTACTATGACATGCTATTAGCTTGCTTGTCCACTCTGCTTGTTCTCTCAGAAAACATGTGACTGGAAACTTCAGTAGGTCGTAGGCTAAATGTTGGCTCAGCAACTGGCTTCAGCTGGTTACCATATAGCAACCAGTCATTTCTTTTAAATCATTTAAAGAAATATACATTTTAAAATTTAAACCAACAGCAGACATTTAAACTATTCATACACTACATATTTGGGAATCAAAGAACCGGGTTTGCAACGGACTAAATGGTTTGGTGTCAGGCTTGAACCGGCGTCGCCCGATTGTAAAATAAATTACATGAAACCAACGCGTCTACCAACTGAGCTACCAACATCAACGGAAATTCACTGACTGATTTAAGTAGTTATGATAAATTGTACAACTCCTCCTTCATATATTGATATTTTAGTGATATTATGAGATTATACACGTTACTTTCTGTAGCTGGATACAACATCTGTTTGCTATGTATATTTATTGGTGTAGATTATTCACCGTGGGTTGCAATCGATAATTATACTGAAAACGAGCCGAAATTCAGCAAAACCTGGTCGACTTGTAGGCCCATTTGCATTCATTGTTTTGAATAAATTGGATTCATGTGGAACCATAATATAACTGCTTGTTCCTCTATGATGACTAGTGTTTGTATTACATCGGAATATCACACAATAACTTATTCCGACACTCGTTTCGACCCAAAAGCTATCCTTGCAAACATGCTCTGAATGCATAGAAAGGGTCGGCCTGATGCGAGTATGTTATATGTGACGTCACATCTTGGCACCCCGAAAAGCGTGCCAAAAATATGCATATTCGAAAATGTCTGGATGCACAGCATAAATGTGGAATTTCTAATTCATAGAATTTTTTTGATTTTTTTGGCTTGGTGCACATGGAAATAGATAGCAGAATGTAATATAATATAAATTCAAACATTAGTTGTTTTTATTCCGTTTAATGCTAAGATAATTGTCTTAGTCAATGACGCATCTTTAAAAATATAAGCGAACAGGAATTTTTGTAAACATGTGAAGCTAAGTAATTGCGTGACTTTAAGTTTGCTTCATGAAACTGGCCCCAGGTGTCTACTCAAAATGTGAAATTACGATTTTAAAAATATGACAGCAGTCAGTTACCTCAATGTGTGCTGCACTGCTGATCTTGTTAGCATACCTCATGACCTCCAGCTCAAGGTCAGTCTTCACGACCCGACTACAAAGTCAAGTATAAGAATAGGAAACCATGCAGTCCATCACCATACAATTTGTAAATAAATCATAACAATTAAACAACTATTTTTAAGATTTACACAGCAGAAATAGTGATGACATTAAATAATGAAACAAACCTCAAATAACTGACTGTGAGACAGATTTAATGATGTGCCTATCCTACAAAAATACCCAGTATATAATTCTTAACAAGGTGAGCAATAGTGGAATCTATGGCAAATAACAGTGTTTTTCTGTTATGATTGCAATGTTTTATTTTCGCTGATTATCACACTATCATTCAGTGAACAATTATTGACTTACCATTCAGCAATTTCTGGGTGAAGAATCGTATTGTTCACGTTGAAACTAAAAGAAAAGTCAAGATGTGTTTGTGATTGGAGAAGTAAAGAAATAACACAATAACACAAAACATCAACTTTTTTTAAACTTCTTCTAAAATAACCTTTCAATAATCAACAGTTTTAGGATCAAGAGTAAGTGAAAAGAAACTTACTCGCCAATGAAACTTACTCGCCAATGAAACCTTTCCCTCGCCAATGAAAATTATACTCCCCTATGAAATTTACCCGCCAATGAAACTTACTTGCCAATGAAACTAACTTCCCAACAAAACTTACTTGCCAACAAAACTTACTCGCCAATGCCGTCAAAGACAGCTTCTTTTGTGAAACTACCGCTGTCTGTGTTCTTGCCGTACTGCAGACATAAACACATATACTGCTATATATATATATACTTGCACATGAAAACAACTATTCAGCTGTCTGTGTTCTTGCCGTACTGCAGACATAAACATATATACCGCTATATATATATACTTGCACATGAAAACAACTATTCAGCTGTCTGTGTTCATGCCGTACTGCAGACATAAACATATATACTGCTATATATATACTTGCACATGAAAACAACTATTCAGCTGTCTGTGTTCATGCCGTACTGCAGACATAAACATATATACTGCTATATATATATACTTGCACATGAAAACAACTATTCAGCTGTCTGTGTTCATGCCGTACTGCAGACATAAACACATATACTGCTATATATATATATACTTGCACATGAAAACAACTATTCAGCTGTCTGTGTTCTTGCCGTACTGCAGACATAAACATATATACTGCTATATATATACTTGCACGTGAAAACAACTATTCAGCTGTCTGTGTTCATGCCGTACTGCAGACATAAACATATATACTGCTATATATATATACTTGCACATGAAAACAACTATTCAGCTGTCTGTGTTCATGCCGTACTGCAGACATAAACATATATACTGCTATATATATACTTGCACATGAAAACAACTATTCAGCTGTCTGTGTTCTTGCCGTACTGCAGACATAAACATATATACTGCTATATATATATACTTGCACATGAAAACAACTATTCAGCTGTCTGTGTTCATGCCGTACTGCAGACATAAACATATATACTGCTATATATATATACTTGCACATGAAAACAACTATTCAGCTGTCTGTGTTCATGCCGTACTGCAGACATAAACATATATACTGCTATATATATATACTTGCACATGAAAACAACTATTCAGCTGTCTGTGTTCATGCTGTACTGCAGACATAAACATATATACTGCTATATATATATATACTTGCACATGAAAACAACTATTCAGCTGTCTGTGTTCATGCCGTACTGCAGACATAAACATATATACTGCTATATATATATACTTGCACATGAAAACAACTATTCAGCTGTCTGTGTTCATGCCGTACTGCAGACATAAACATATATACTGCTATATATATATACTTGCACATGAAAACAACTATTCAGCTGTCTGTGTTCATGCCGTACTGCAGACATAAACATATATACTGCTATATATATATACTTGCACATGAAAACAACTATTCAGCTGTCTGTGTTCATGCCGTACTGCAGACATAAACATATATACTGCTATATATATACTTGCACATGAAAACAACTATTCAGCTGTCTGTGTTCATGCCGTACTGCAGACATAAACATATATACTGCTATATATATATACTTGCACGTGAAAACAACTATTCAGCTGTCTGTGTTCTTGCCGTACTGCAGACATAAACATATATACTGCTATATATATACTTGCACATGAAAACAACTATTCAGCTGTCTGTGTTCATGCCGTACTGCAGACATAAACATATATACTGCTATATATATATACTTGCACATGAAAACAACTATTCAGCTGTCTGTGTTCATGCCGTACTGCAGACATAAACATATATACTGCTATATATATACTTGCACATGAAAACAACTATTCAGCTGTCTGTGTTCTTGCCGTACTGCAGACATAAACATATATACTGCTATATATATACTTGCACATGAAAACAACTATTCAGCTGTCTGTGAAACAAGGTGCATTATGCTAAGGCAATCACATTGTCACCAATGGGAAAGGGAAATTACACGTGTAACAACAAAAATACAGGACACTGAGATCGATCAATGAGCGAACTTTGTAGACACTAACCAGAGTGAGTAGCACAGGTGGGTTTCTTCTCTTTAACACCTCCGACATCTGAAACAGGTCAGCACAGGTTAGACGTAGACACTGGTGACATATACACACAGGTGGCAGTTGGAACCAGAAAGAACACAGGTGACAGGTAGACACAGGTGGCAGTTGGAACCAGATAGAACACAGGTGACAGGTAGACACAGGTGGCAGTTAGAACCAGATTGAACACAGGTGACAGGCAGAGCACAGGTGACAGGTAGAACACACGTGATAGGTCGAGCACAGGTGATAGGTAGAACACACGTGATAGGTCGAGCACAGGTGACAGGTAGAACACAGGTAGAGCACATGTTGAAGTAAAACTCCCATTTTAAGACACACCTTCCCTTTAGCATTGTACATCTGTCGCCCTCATGTATTGTTGTCAAGTTATTGTAACAATAGCGAGCCAATTGAAAGGACAACATCAGGGAAATGTGCAGTTATTTACTTTTTGTAAATCATTGCCTATAAAACATGTGTTCACTAGTGCGGTTAACAAATGATGTCATCCGTGATTGCATCATCACTTTAGTTGTCAGATATCACATCTTATAATCTAATATTTATAAAGATTTTTTTCTACTAAACATATATACTGGCCACACATGTTTCCAGAATACTATCAGTACGTAGGTAATCTAATTTGTATTGTACACTAGTTTATTGATCTCCAGGCATGCTCTTTGGAGGCCATTCATTGTTGATTGAAGAACATCTTCTATATTACCTCATCGACGTAGTACGCTTCGTCAAAGCCACATTTGTCACGAAAGAATGCTGGTGGCTGGATCCTAGAAATAGTTTATGACAACTACTGTATACATGTAAACGTTCATGCAGATACAAATATGACAGTCACAAAAACATTGACTTATTGAGGCCACCAATGTATAATTGGTGTGCATGTGTGTGTCTGTGCATGCTGAGTGTGTACATGTGCTCCTGTGCATTCATGTGTATTCCCCAGTATTGCAAAACTGTCATGATGAAGTGATACAGGGTATTTTAAATATGGTTAAAAAGACTACATACTATAAAACAGACCTTTTAACATTTTCACAATTTGACATATCTAATGATCAAGGTAAATTCTTTAAATTATTTAAAAACTATACATTATTTATTAAACTATCTGTGCATATTAGAAAAAATGCATGACCACAGGTCTAAATATCACTGAACATGATTTGCAACAGGCTAAATAAAATGATGAGAGAGCCTTAAGTATATGTTTCATCAGCTCTGTCATGACCGCTTACATATATGAACCAATCAATCAATTAAAACACTTAATTAGTACTGTCTAACGGTGCTTACTTGCCCATCCATACACCATATTCTTCGGGCAGTCTGGGCACAAACAAAATGGCTAACTTGGAGTGGACATCAAGGGCCGCAAAGCAACCAGGCTCCAAAACACCAAAGGCCCAGTGGAAATACGATTCCTAAAATTGTCAAATGTATCAATTAATATAAGGCTTTAATAAGAGCATAACAGCAATTTAACAGATAGGGTCACATGTTCTGTTATTTTCCATGTAAAACTGGGGTACACAGGGACTGAGAGAGAAGAGAAATACTGTTCAAACAAAGGTATGCTGCAGCCCATGTGTTGTGAGGTGACAAGTTCTGTATATACAGTCGCGCCTCGTTATAACGCGGTAGTCGGGGTCCACGAAATGAATCCGCGTTATAAACGAGGCGCGTTATAAACGAGGCGCGTTCCCATATCTGCCGTCAGGGGCGCTACGACAACGACCGACATCGCTGCTGCACGAAGAACGCCATCGAAGCCAACCAAAGTGTGCACGTCGAGCAGTCTATACGCAGTTTATGAAGCTTATTAAACTGCCAGCCAATGTCAGTGTGTAGTCTGTTTAAATGTCGTACACTGTTGAACTGAATAAAATACATGAATTGTGTACCGTTTTTAAATAAACAACGGACCAACAAGCCACGGTCAACTGAACAATAATATGGTACCGTTGACGTAATATCTAAAATAATGACCTGGCACTCAGCAGCCGAATACGCACATGATTTGAGAAACGCTATGTTAGAGTTGATTAAGAATTTAAATCTATAAGTACGCTCACAATTGGCTTAACTTCGTCTTTCAATCAATATCAAAATACCAATTTAGAAAGCACATTTACCGTGCCGAACAATATTACGATTCACCAATTCATATGCGGTTGACGAATTAATATTTTGGCGCACCAGTACAGGCAGTAGCTTTGCGTTCATCGCAGCGAAAAGCTAATATTTGTTACGCAATGTTAGCTTACTGATCTTGCCTACTAAGCTGTATTAAAACGTATTTAACCCATTCTTAAGCAAGGCGTATTTGTGAATTTCAATTACACTTTACAAGCCGCCCGGCGCCGAAACCAGGCGAACTGGCGATCCGCGGAAGCCATGAGCGATGATGTCGGCGCAAAACAAACAATACTTCGCTCCACATTTACTGTTCCTAAAGTTAAAACTGACCATAATTATGGTCAAAGAAACTTTGATAGCATTAACTGGCAGTGCAGAATAAACAACAGCAACGTAGTGACGCGCCTCACACTTCGTTGCAGTTGTACGTCAACGTTAAATTTATTGTCCGCCAACTAGTCTTTCAACATACACATGCCGTGGACAAAGACGGGGATAACTTCACATAAAACAATTGACAGTTATTACCGTGTTAATATAGTTTGTCATAGCGCCCATTTCCCCCCTGGCGGCAGAAATTCGGGGTCCACGACCGACCGCGTTATAACCGAATCCGCGTTATAACGGGGCGCGTTATAACGAGGCGTGACTGTATATGGGCAAGACAAAATCCACACGAATGCAAGTTGTGAGATTTTGCATTAAGGATTATGTCTGGTTACTGTGCACCATAGTCTACTGATCTGTGATAGATCAGTGCCACAATTGCCATAGTCTACTGATCTGTGATAGATCAGTGCCATGATTGCCATAGTCTACTGATCTGTGATAGATCAGTGCCATAACTGCCATAATCTACTGGTATGTGATAGACCAGTGCCATAACTGCCATAGTCTACTGGTCTGTGATAGATCAGTGCCATAACTGCCATAGTCTACTGGTCTGTGATAGATCAGCGCCATAACTGCCATAGTCTACTGGTCTGTGATAGATCAGTGCCATAATTGCCATAGTCTACTGGTCTGTGATAGATCAGTGCCATAATTGCCATAGTCTACTGGTCTGTGATAGATCAGTGCCATAACTGCCATAGACTACTGGTCTGTGATAGACCAGTGCCATAACTGCCATAGTCTACTGGTCTGTGATAGATCAGTGCCATAATTGCCATAGTCTACTGGTCTGTGATAGACCAGTGCCATAACTGCCATAGTCTACTGGTCTGTGATAGATCAGTGCCATAACTGCCATAGTCTACTGGTCTGTGATAGATCAGTGCCATAACTGCCACAGTCTACTGGTCTGGGATAGACCAGTGCCATAACTGCCATAGTCTACTGGTCTGTGATAGACCAGTGCCATAACTGCCATAGTCTACTGGTCTGTGATAGACCAGTGCCATAACTGCCATAGTCTACTGGTCTGTGATAGACCAGTGCCATAACTGCCATAGTCTACTGGTCTGTGATAGATCAGTGCCATAACTGCCATAGACTACTGGTCTGTGATAGACCAGTGCCATAACTGCCATAGTCTACTGGTTTGTGATAGATCAGTGTCATAACTGCCATAGTCTACTGGTCTGTGATAGATCAGTGCCATAACTGCCATAACTGCCATAGACTACTGGTCTGTGATAGATCAGTGCCATAACTGCCATAGTCTACTGGTCTGTGATAGATCAGTGCCATAACTGCCATAGTCTACTGGTCTGTGATAGATTAGTGCCATAACTGCCATAGACTACTGGTCTGTGATAGATCAGTGCCATAACTGCCATAGTCTACTGCTTTGTGATAGATCAGTGTCATAACTGCCATAGTCTACTGTTTTGTGATAGATCAGTGCCATAACTGCCATAGTCTATTGATCTGTGATAGATCAGCGCCATAACTGCCATAGTCTACTGGTCTGTGATAGATCAGTGCCATAACTGCCATAGTCTACTGGTTTGTGATAGATCAGTGCCATAACTGCCATAGTCTACTAGTCTGTGATAGATCAGTGCCATAACTGCCATAGTCTACTGGTCTGTGATAGATCAGTGCCATTACTGCCATAGTCTACTGGTCTGTGATAGATCAGTGCCATAACTGCCATAGACTACTGGTCTGTGATAGATCAGTGCCATAACTGCCATAGTCTACTGGTTTGTGATAGATCAGTGTCATAACTGCCATAGTCTACTGGTTTGTGATAGATCAGTGCCATAACTGCCATAGTCTATTGATCTGTGATAGATCAGCGCCATAACTGCCATAGTCTACTGGTCTGTGATAGATCAGTGCCATAACTGCCATAGTCTACTGGTTTGTGATAGATCAGTGCCATAACTGCCATAGTCTACTGGTCTGTGATAGATCAGTGCCATAACTGCCATAGTCTACTGGTCTGTGATAGATCAGTGCCATAACTGCCACAGTCTACTGGTCTGTGATAGATCAGTGCCATAACTGCCACAGTCTACTGATCTGTGATAGATCAGTGCCATAACTGCCACAGTCTACTGATCTGTGATAGATCAGTGCCATTACTGCCATAGTCTACTGGTCTGTGATAGATCAGTGCCATTACTGCCATAGTCTACTGGTCTGTGATAGATCAGTGCCATTACTGCCATAGTCTACTGGTCTGTGATAGATCAGTGCCATAACTGCCATAGACTACTGGTCTGTGATAGATCAGTGCCATAACTGCCATAGTCTACTGGTTTGTGATAGATCAGTGTCATAACTGCCATAGTCTACTGGTTTGTGATAGATCAGTGCCATAACTGCCATAGTCTATTGATCTGTGATAGATCAGCGCCATAACTGCCATAGTCTACTGGTCTGTGATAGATCAGTGCCATAACTGCCATAGTCTACTGGTTTGTGATAGATCAGTGCCATAACTGCCATAGTCTACTGGTCTGTGATAGATCAGTGCCATAACTGCCATAGTCTACTGGTCTGTGATAGATCAGTGCCATTACATAGCCTGTGATAGATCAGTGCCTACTGGTCTGTGATAGATCAGTGCCATAACTGCCATAGACTACTGGTCTGTGATAGATCAGTGCCATAACTGCCATAGTCTACTGGTTTGTGATAGATCAGTGTCATAACTGCCATAGTCTACTGGTCTGTGATAGATCAGTGCCATAACTGCCATAGTCTATTGATCTGTGATAGATCAGCGCCATAACTGCCATAGTCTACTGGTCTGTGATAGATCAGTGCCATAACTGCCATAGTCTACTGGTTTGTGATAGATCAGTGCCATAACTGCCATAGTCTACTGGTCTGTGATAGCTCAGTGCCATAACTGCCATAGTCTACTGGTCTGTGATAGATCAGTGCCATTACTGCCATAGTCTACTGGTCTGTGATAGATCAGTGCCATTACTGCCATAGTCTACTGGTCTGTGATAGATCAGTGCCATAACTGCCATAGACTACTGGTCTGTGATAGATCAGTGCCATAACTGCCATAGTCTACTGGTTTGTGATAGATCAGTGTCATAACTGCCATAGTCTACTGGTTTGTGATAGATCAGTGCCATAACTGCCATAGTCTATTGATCTGTGATAGATCAGCGCCATAACTGCCATAGTCTACTGGTCTGTGATAGATCAGTGCCATAACTGCCATAGTCTACTGGTTTGTGATAGATCAGTGCCATAACTGCCATAGTCTACTGGTCTGTGATAGATCAGTGCCATAACTGCCATAGTCTACTGGTCTGTGATAGATCAGTGCCATAACTGCCATAGTCTACTGATCTGTGATAGATCAGTGCCATAACTGCCACAGTCTACTGATCTGTGATAGATCAGTGCCATAACTGCCTTAAGCACACTACTAACACAATATTGGTATCCACTTTCAGCCAGGGAATCACTAGTTAGGGAAAAGCAAGTGCAAGGCCGAGACAAAAATGTGTTATTATACAAATGTAATTGTACTCATGAATGGGAATGTGCTCAAACTTTTACTCAGACTGCATGTAGATAGGTACAGAAAGATATGACAACATATTCTACAAAAGAGTTGCACTTTCCTATCAATGGCATGTATTCTTTGGTTGCTGCCATTTCGGCCCGGCAGAATTCTTACTACCCAATTTCTGCCCTGGGCACAGCAGAAATACCTTTCTGCTCAGTAGAAAACCAACCCTGGCTTAAATTAATTAATTAAACAGAACAGATTTTAAAATGCATCATATATTGAATTGCCATATTGTTAAAATGTTACTCGTGCGAACAGTAACATTCCTTGAAGGCCTGCCGGAATAAGTGTGAGTTTCAGAGTGACTGGAATGTGGCAACACAGACTACATAATAGTACATTCCTTACTACATAATAGTACATTCTTTACTACATACTTCTTATGCTACTTTTAAAATACTTTTGTCACTATACATACAATCTACAATCTGCTGAAATTACAGACAAATGTAAAAAAAATAAAAAATAATTAGTTATGCTCAAACTTTTACGTAAATAAACCCATTTTCAGCTGGCAGTGAAACAACACACAGGCCAATGAGACACAATGACACTGTATCCCTACGACATAAATAGTTCTACTTGCTCACCTGTCGAAATGTACAGACATCGACATCTGAGCAGTATCTCGGGAATGAATCACCACCTTGGAGTACAATGACTGCTCCCTCAGGGACATCTGATCTTGGGCTGAGTTTGTCACACAATCGTCTCCTGTTTACTTTATGTAGTTCCATAGTCACGGCGAGGGTGTGTTCACCCATGCTGAAGAAGGGTCTAGAAAGAAAAGTGAACCAACTACAGATAACAGTTACACCAAACAGACTTACAAGTTACAGACAACACCCATACAGATTTACAGACAACACCCATATAGACTTACAGACAACACCCATACAAATTTACAGACAACACCCATACAGACTTACAGACAACACCCATAGAGAAAAAACCCATATAGACAACACACATACAGATTTACAGACAACACCCATACAGACTTACAGACAACACCCATACAGATTTACAGACAACACCCATACAGATTTACAGACAACACCCATACAGACTTACAGACAACACCCATACAGATTTACAGACAACACCCATACAGATTTACAGACAACACCCATACAGACTTACAGACAACACCCATACAGATTTACAGACAACACCCATACAGATTTACAGACAACACCCATACAGACTTACAGACAACACCCATACAGATTTACAGACAACACCCATACAGATTTACAGACAACACCCATACAGACTTACAGACAACACCCATACAGATTTACAGACAACACCCATACAGACTTACAGACAACACCCATACAGATTTACAGACAACACCCATATAGACAACACACACACAGTCTTACTGACAACATCCAACAGACAACTAACAGACAAGACTAGTACATACAGACTTGCCATGTAATGCTTCTTTTAACTTAATCTGTATTACTGACAACAAATAGACACTACCCAAAATATATTTCATAACCAGAGCTGTGACAGAGGCATCTTCCCTTTTACTGCAAAGTATCGTTAAAAAAATGTCTGCAAGATTTTCTTCACAATGCGAGCTGTTTGTTGCTGGACTTTTCCCATAGATTTGTGTGCTTTTCTGCGAACATTACCTACTCCACAAATGACGTATACTCGACTATAAGATGATAAGCACAAAGTATGTGCTGTATATAATTATGTTTTCTTATGCGGGTCTCTAAGTGTAAGCAGTTGTAGTACAGTTTCATCAGCATTGTTTGTAGTCAGTACAACAATGTACATGTGAAGATAAATCCTTTTGTTATATGGGGTCAGACTACATTAGATTGTACACAGGTGGCCATTATAATGGTTCCTTAATTTCCTGCAAATCTTCTTGAAAATTTCACAAGACAAGGACAAATAGAGATTAATTTTGCAATTCACTTTATGCCCCATGGATAAAAAAATGTGTAAGGTGACCTATGATTTTTTGACATTCCAGTAATTAATACATTGCCATCTTTATAATATGTCAAAACTTCAAGATGGTGTAATAATTATTAGATGCCGGTATTCAATTTTAAAGAATATACTAAATAAATGTTGCTCTCCTCCATATTCCCTGCTGTACAGGGGAGACGGTCAGGTACAATACGGCAGAACAATTCCATGTGTTTTTTCTTTCCATTGAAGTTTTTTATCCACTCCCTCTCGCCATCTTTCATCCTCTCCCGATTGTCTCATGTCACTCCTCACGCAGTCCTCCCATCTCCTCATGTCCCTCCTCACGCAGTCCTCCCATCTCCTCATGTCCCTCCTCATGCAGTCCTCCCATCTCCTCATGTCCCTCCTCACGCAGTCCTTCCATCTCCTCATGTCCCTCCTCACACAGTCCTCCCTTCTCCTCATGTCCCTCCTCACACAGTCCTCCCATCTCCTCATGTCCCTCCTCACACAGTCCTCCCATCTCCTCATGTCCCTCCTCACACAGTCCTCCCATCTCCTCATGTCACTCCTCACGAAGTCCTCCGATCTCTGCTGTGGCCCTCCCCTTTTTGTGTCCTTTCTATTGTTCTGCCTCTGCTCTCTGCTATTTTTTTCGAATAAAACTGAATAATTTGTTTAAACATGGGAAAAATGTTTCCATAGTGATTCATTCCCCGTTTCACTTTATGCCCCATGGATACAGATTTAGCACAGTGACCTACAAATTTTTCCAACATTTCAGTAATGCATCTGTTATTAGTTATCTTTAATAATACATGAATATTTCAAGAGGGTGTAATGACTTCTTAATTGTCATTGTATATTATGGTATGTTTTAAGTACTTTTCTATAAAAGTAGTCTTCACTTAAGTACTTCTTTGTGAGGATACTTTCACATTACTCACTGAAATAATTACATTTCATATAAATTGTTGGCATATATTAATTTCCTTGCCACTTTAAATAGCTCCTTTGATTAATTTCCTATTTATTATACTGTCTATAGAAAAGTTGTAAAGTTCGAACGCCCGTGACCAAAACGACCCCAAAGTAGTACGTTGCATCGTTGCCGTTGGACTGTCGGTGCCAGTCTAGACATATGCCGTGTTCACACAGAAAACCTTCAGTTAAGCGCCACTCAACTTTAAACCGGTTTATGACGTACAATTGTTCACAGCGCCACGCATGCTGTCTACAATTGTTCCAAGCTAACTATACCATACCCTATATGCTATAGACTATACCCACCCACTTGCCACTGGAGTCTGGACTAGTACTAGTCAACTTCACTGTAATTTGTAAAGTTCGTACGATAATGATTTTATAAATACGTTGCGACCTCTTCAGTATCTGATCTAGAGCATGAACAACACAGCGTCATATTAAACATACTTACTCTGCCTGTCTTGATGCCATTTCAGATTTTCAGCAAAAATAACTAAGTAGAATACTACGCGGCACTTTATCGAGTCTTAATAATGACGTTAAATGTCTCGTCACATGACTGCTAGGTGCGCCACCTATTGAGTATCATCATCATCATCATTGTGCCGCCCAGATGTGCAGCCGTAGTGTCCCGTGGTAGGGCGAAGGCCTCAGTATGTCGTTTCTAAATCTGCCTGTATTCAGCTATCATCTGTGAGATAGTGCCCTTTCAGTACTCGTCTAGTCCGTCTCTCCACCGTCTCGCTGGTCTTCCTCTAGATCGTTTCCCTTCGTAAGGTTTCCAGGTTGTGATACGCGATGTCCATCGGTTATCTCGTAGGCTGCTGATTTGGCCAGCCCAGGTCCACTTCTGTCTTCTGATTTGTTTTATCACGTCAACGACCTTTGTCTTCTCTCTTACCCAGATATTTGTTTTTCTCCCCCGATATGTGATGTTTAACTTACTTCTTTCCATCTTTGTTTGTGCAGCTGCTAGCTTGTTCTTTGCCTGGATGGTGAGTGCCCATGTTTCCGCGCCGTATGTCATCACTGGAAGTACGCATGAGTTGTAGAATTGTCACTTCAAGCAGGTTCCAAAGTTACCCTTAATAATAATAATGATAATAAACATTGTTTATTCACGATAACCTTATAAAATATACATTTGTCTTCCTAAGTGTCGTGATTTTAGAATATTAGAGTAAAGATAAATTTTATAGAAATGCTAAACAAATTAATAAAATAGTATATTTCATAATGCAGTTAAGATAAATTAAACTTAAATACATATTAAATTTTTTAAATTAAAATTGCACAAATAATATTGATAAAATATGTAGCATCAATAAATTGAATAAAAAACGCAGTGTTAAAATGTTCATTACGTTATGTGTCACTGTTGTCTAATTAAAATGATACGTTCTGCAAATATGCTTTCTTAAACACACTTAGAGAGTTGCGGTTTCCTTTTTCTGGATTTAAAGTATTCCATATTTGTGCGCCATTAACAGCTACAGAGTTCTTGAAGAAGTTGGTCTGTGATCTTGGAACCTACAAGTCCCCTCGTGCATTTGACCGTGTTGTTCTTGTCGAAACGTTCGTGACAGATTTGAATTGCGCACACATGTAGTCAGGAGCCAATCCCTCTACTGCCTTGAACATCAATTGAGATTGTCTGTATTTCACGCGCTCTGGTAGTGGCATCCAGTTTAGTTGTTTAATAGCAATAACAAGTCCAGAAACAAGTCAGAGAACTACAGACCAGTGAGTTTAACGTCAGTGATTTGCAAATTATTAGAAATACAAATTAAAGATCACATGGTGGATTTTCTTGTTAAACATCACTTGTTAAACCCATCTTAACATGGGTTTCTAAAAACATGAGTTTCTAAAAGTGAGGTCATGCTTAACAAATATGTTATGTTTTTTGGAAGATATCACTAAGTGGGTAGACGAGGGATCACCAGCATATATCGTATATTTAATTTTTCAGAAAGCTTTCGACAAAGTGCCACATCGAAGATTACTGCTTAAACTAAAGGCCCATGGCATAGGATGGTTTAATTAACTGGATAGAAAAATGGCTAATTGACAGAAGTCAACGGGTAGTAGTTGATGGGGTGGCTTCAAACTGTTCTCGAGCTCAGGGGCATGTCATTCATGAACACAATAAAAACAGTGGTCCCAGTTTAGAGCCTTGGGGAACTCCCGTTGTGATCTCAGCTTGTTGAGCCTGTTTGCCCTTGAACTGGACTAACTGTTGGCGCTCTGAAAGATACAAAGAGAATCATTGCATCGATTCATTCAAAATTATTGGGGAGTATTCACAGCGTTTATTCAGCTTATTTGGATTTCGATTTATGTAGTTAGAATGTAGTTGTGCTGTATGCTAGATGAGTGTGTTCGTGTAATATTGATCAAGTTTAGAATTCCCACCCTCCCTCCCCTTTAACAGTGGGTGACTTTTAGCAGGGCGGAGTGACCCCACACATGTAGTGAAGGCGGAGTGACCCCCACACATGTGGTGAATAGTGTATATATTGGTGGAGTGACCCACACACATATGATGAATTGTACGTAGTAGACAGTAGTGCTTAGCAGTCAGGGGCCGGCATGCTTGCTGTCGTTGTCACAATGGATGTGTATGTAACAATTTATAACAATATACAGTCAATAAAATTGCATGTCATTAATTTGGCCTAATTCAATCAATACCTGACTTGCGTTGTTCCTTCTGCATAAAGAGAATCATTGCATCGATTCTTGTGAACATCCGTAGATTGTAAATTTCTGCAGCAGAACTGTGTGGTTCACAAGATCGAAAGCCTTTCGCAGATCTAGCAACCCTACACCATTCACTAGTCCATTGTCAATAGCCGTAGCCCATTTGTGTACCATGTGGTTTCGTGCTGTCTCGTATGAATGCTTAGCACGGAAACCCGACTGGCCGTCATGTAGCATTTTATGAGACATGAGATAGGCGTACAGACTGTCATGTGCGAGTCGCTCCAATAACTTGCTAAGAACACACAAGACTGATATCAGTGGGTAGTTGCCTTTGTTGTCCGTAGGCCCCTTCTAGTGAATTGGGGTAATCTTTGCAAGCTTCCACAGCGTTGGAAATTTGCCACTCACAATGCTGTTGTTTATGAGTGCTGTGACACACTGTGGTGGCAGGCGCTGCTGCCTTCAGCAACCTAGCACTGATTTTGTTGGCTCCTGTGGATTTGTCAGGACGGATAGCTATGAGTACTCTATTCACCGTTTGCTCTATGATTTTTGGGATCGAGAACGCTGTATCCAGCTTGTCACTGACAAAGTGTTTGAGCTGTGTGTGTTGTTGCTGTATGTCTTGGCTGGCACTAGTGTATTGGTTGGCTATGTTGGTGAAGTATTCGTTGAAGGTGTTTGCAATGTTTTCTGGTTCTGTTATTTCCTGTTCACCCTCCCTGATGATACCTGGCGTTTGTGTTATATCTCGATATATCGAAGATGCGCCCACAACTGCCGAGGGTTTCTGGTGTGCTCGTTAATGACATGTTGGTAGAAGAAAGTTTTTGCAGTCTGGATCAAATTGGTCACCTTGTTTCGCCAAGACTTGTAGTTTTCCCACCTCCCTTGTGACTTGTGTCTATCTCTCTCTTGCATAGACCCAACAATATCTCCTGTGAGCCAATTTGGCTGCTGTTTTCGCTTTACGTTTCTGCGCTTCACTGGCGCCTGCTTGTCACACACACACACACACACACACACACACACACACACACACACACACACACACACACACACACACACACACACACACACACACACACACACACACACCAACAAAACTTGTCATTCATGCATCCAGCGCTTCATCTACATCAGCATGCTTACCAACATCTGACTACGGCATGTGATGAAGATCATGCACAACATTTTCCAGATCAAAGTGTTTATACTGTCGTTATGTGATCGCAAAGGGAATATCAGTCTTAGTTGAGTTGCGTTTGCATTACATTACCACTGGAAAATGATCACTGGCAGAGAATACACCAACGTTGCAGGCTCGAACATGTTGCGGGTATGTCGTGTATATGTGGTCAGTTAGTGTATCAGTTGTTGCAGTCAGACGGGTTGGTGATGTGATGACCTGTGTCAGTTGGAATGCATCCACAACGGCTTGCCATTCCTCATTGGATGCTACTCCATTCACGAAGTTGATGATTATATCGCCCATAACAATTGTCTCTTTGTTCTCACCTTGACTTCTTTCTAGCGTTGATTCCATCTATTATCGATACGCGTATTATCCGGTGGTTGATATATTGTTCCCAACAGGATGCCGCTCCAGCAGGGGAATTTTATTTCAACCCACACATGCTCCAACTGTTCTTTCCCTAGGTCGTGTTGTCGATTGCATGGCACATTGTCAGGGAGGTAGACAGCCACTCGTCCACCTCTACCAGTGGACCTGTCGCTTCGCTCGAGGTTGTAGCCGTCGATGGCCACAGAGCTTTCACTGGAATTCAGCCAGGTTTCTGTGTTGCCCAGCACGTCAGCCTCACGTTTTGAGTCACTCATTATCAGTCGCAGCTCATCTGACTTGGGATACACATTGCAGGCGTTCCACTGAATAAACTGTACCCTTGAAGATGTCGCGGTGTTTGGCGAATGCTGTCCAACCGGCGGTGATTCTCCCTGTCTTGGTTTTTGTCTCTGATGCTGTATCGCTGTCCCGGATAGATGTAGCTTTCGATGTTCTCTATCTGCGTGGTATTGTTATATATTGGTGTGTCGTTTTCTATAGCACCACTTTTGTTTTCGAAATGTTCATCTTCAGACCTTGTTTTTCACTTTCATCAGCTAGTTCCTGCACCATTTTTTGTAGTTCTTGCGGAGTAGTAGCGCATATGAGTATGTCGTCGGCGAAGCGAAGATGACTGAGCTATTCTCCGTCTATCCTCAAGCTTCTGGTTTCCCAGGTCAGTCTTCGGAATATGCTTTTGAGTGTTGCCGTAAACAGCTGGGGCGATATGGTGTCACCGTGTCGTACTCCTCTCTTGATGTTGATCTTGTTGCTCTTTTTGTGTAGGTGGACTGTCATCGACCTGTTGGTGTAGATGTTTTTCAGGAGTTCGATGTACACGTCTAGCTTCTATCCCCTGTTCTTGAAGGGAGGTCAGAATTGCTTGAGTTTGCACCGAGTCGAAAGCCTTCTCGTAATTAATAAAAGCGATGCAGAGCAGGACATTATATTCTCGGCATTTCTCTTTCAGTTGGTTTACGACGTGTATGTGGTCTGTCGTTGAGCACCTGCTTTTGAATTCTGCTTGCTCTCGTGGCTGGTTTTCGTCGAGTGCTTTTTCTAGCCTATTCGTTAATATCTTCGTGAGTAATTTGTAGATGTTTGATAACAGACATATCGGTATATGTAGTTCTTTAAATCTTTCTTATTTCCCTTCTTGAAGATTATCACCATAGTTGCGTTCTTCCATGCGGTGGGTATTCGTCTTTCTGATAAGCATTTGGTATACAGCTTCTTCTCCTGCTTTTAATGTTTCAATGCGTACATGGTCGTTCCCCGTTGTGTTCCCATTCTTCGTATCTCTTAGCGCTGCTTTCACCTTGTTAAAGTTGTATCCTGGATTAAAGTATAATTTTAACTGTTTTTAAGAAAGTGAAAGTAAAACATGGATAATATAGTTACTGTATCGTCCCATTATATATTGTCACATCTGTATTATGAAACGATACGGTTCTCTGTTTGTGTGTTTGCCTTCCGTCTGCTTGCCATAGGCCTTTATTCCACTAGCCGGACTCGGCGCCCGGTAATTTTGTGACATCAGTTCGTGAATTAAGATCGCTGTAGACGGGTCGAAACGTCGCATGTTTCAACATTTGCTTCAAAGTAAGTTTAAGTTTTGCTGTCTAACGGAATCTTGGAACTATGAACAATATCTTTCATATTATAATTTATCGAATACCATATCTAAAATATCAAATGCCAAAGTAACATATGTGTCGGTACCGGTGGGGGGACTTCGGGGCTCAATAATGAACTGTCACATACCAACCAAAATTATATCAAAGCGTAATCAAACACCCTGAAGAAATAAGCAAATCAAACGACTACACAAACGTAAAGAAAGGGCTTTCAACACTCACAAACTATATCGAAACCAAGCCAGCTATGGTACTTTTGTAAGGCACGTAAGACCACGCACACAAGAGACAATATATGCTCACAGAAGATTATATATATATATATATATGTATCATCCATTTGTTCCGACTCACCAAAACGATTCTGGTCATACGTAAAATGCCTTAAAGTTGATACAGTTGGAATACCAACCCTAATGAAAGGGTAGAATCAGATAACAGACTTAAAGCCGAAACCCCCAATAACCAATTTAAGTCAGTCTTCACAAATGAAAACAAAAAACATACTCAAACATACCATCTATGCCTGACATCACCATTACAACAAATGGAGTCGTCAAATTACTTCATGACTTAAAAACAAACAAATCCACAGGATCCGATGAAGTGCCAGCCAGAATCTTACAACTTGTCGCCAATGAATTAGCTCCAGCCCTCAGAGTAATCTTCCAAAAATCAATTATCACAGGAGAACTTCCCCTCTCATAGTTATGTGCCAACATCACTCCAATCTTCAAGAAGGGAGACCGGTCCCTTCCATCAAATTACCGTCCCATCCCCTAACTTCAATATGTTGCAAACTCATCGAACACATTATCTACTCACAGTCTTATCCGACAGACAACACTCTACAGAAACTCAGTTAATACTCACCACACACGACCTAGCGCATTCTCCTCTAAATAATAACTCCCAAGTGGACATGATAATAATATACTTCTCAAAAGCATTCGACACCGTTCCCCATAACCGGCTCCTAAATAAATTAAAGAAATATGGATCTCAAACTTTCTCAAGTGCCGTGAACAGAGAGTGGATAACATTCCATCTGGACAAATGTTATATCAGGTGTACCGCAAGGCACGGTATTGGGACTGCTTCTCTTCCTGATATACATCAATGATCTACCTCACAGTCCGTCTGTTTGCAGATGACTGTGTCCTCTATAGACAAATCAATAATCAGACCGACTAAAAAAACTACAGAAAGATCTAAATGAGTCAGCAAAATGGGAACACGACTGGCAGATGCACTTTAACCAAAACAGTGCTTTGTGATGAGATCAACTCATACAAGAAACGTTTTAATTAGACTCTAGGAAACAGTACAGGACACCAACAGTCATCCCCATCTAAGAGTATGTATCATCTCACCTGGAATAAACTCATCCATCAACCTCCACCAATGTGTGTAGTGCTGTCTTCAACTTACCTGCAAAAAGGAACGTGTGAATCATGACAGTGAGCTGTACGTCGCAGTGTGGATAAAAAGAAAGAAGAGTTTGCAGCGATAGTGAACAACGTAAAACCTGATATAATATGTAGCACAGAGTCATGGCTCAAGGCAGATGTCAAACAGAGGGAGATCTACCCAGGCGGTAACACCAACTCCCGGAAAGACCGCAACGCCTTGGCAGGATGGGTTTTCATTCTCATCCACACGGGTCTTTTATCATGGATAAAACCAAACTTGGACACCTAATGTGAGATGCTTGGATTCGAATCCATCACCAGTACAAAAAGAACTTGTTCGTAGGTAGTTTTATATCCCACATCGGAACCATTTTTGGGGATTCATAGATTTATGGGGATACGTTGTTGGGAGGGTAGATATGTACATGAGATATGGCTTCCATATAACAGCAGATTTCTCAGAGAACCTGCTGCGATTTGTTGACAGTGGGGCAGGTTGCATTTATTTAAACTAGATGCACAGGGGGATTCACAGAGACCTGAAACTGGAGGCATAGATAAATACAACACAAATAAATAAGCAAAGATCAGCCTGGAAAACAGTTCTGAAGCTGGATATAAATGCGTTTGTTTTTAAATGCAAAGAGTATAGTAAACAAAAGAAATGAACTAAACATTATGGTAGAAGATATTGACCTTCACATAATAGGTATAACTGAATCATGGGCAACCACCGATATATCAGATGCCAACTTGGGACAGACAGGCTATGTAATGTTTAGGAAAGATAGAATAGGAAGAAGGGGTGGTGGAGTTATTTTATATATTAAAGAACCTATCCAGGCTTATGAAATACAATTAGAAAGATAAGTAGATTGCGAAGAAGCAATCTCTTCTTTCTTTTTATCCACATTGCGACGTACAGCTCACTGTCATGATTCACACGTTCCTTTTTGCAGGTAAGTTGAAGACAGCACTACACACATTGGTGGAGGTTGATGGATGAGTTTATTCCAGGTGAGATGATACATACTCTTAGATGGGGATGACTGTTGGTGTCCTGTACTGTTTCCTAGAGTCTAATTAAAACGTTTCTTGTATGAGTTGATCTCATCACAAAGCACTGTTTTGGTTAAAGTGCATCTGCCAGTCGTGTTCCCATTTTGCTGACTCATTTAGATCTTTCTGTAGTTTTTTTAGTCGGACTGATTATTGATTTGTCTATAGAGGACACAGTCATCTGCAAACGGACGGACTGTGAGGTAGATCATTGATGTATATCAGGAAGAGAAGCAGTCCCAATACCGTGCCTTGCGGTACACCTGATATAACATTTGTCCAGATGGAATGTTATCCACTCTCTGTTCACGGCACTTGAGAAAGTTTGAGATCCATATTTCTTTAATTTATTTAGGAGCCGGTTATGGGGAACGGTGTCGAATGCTTTTGAGAAGTATATTATTATCATGTCCACTTGGGAGTTATTATTTAGAGGAGAATGCGCTAGGTCGTGTGTGGTGAGTATTAACTGAGTTTCTGTAGAGTGTTGTCTGTCGGATAAGACTGTGAGTAGATAATGCGTTCGATGAGTTTGCAACATATTGAAGTTAGGGGATGGGACGGTAATTTGATGGAAGGGACCGGTCTCCCTTCTTGAAGATTGGAGTGATGTTGGCACATAACTATGAGAGGGGAAGTTCTCCTGTGGTAATTGATTTTTGGAAGATTACTCTGAGGGCTGGAGCTAATTCATTGGCGACAAGTTGTAAGATTCTGGCTGGCACTTCATCGGATCCTGTGGATTTGTTTGTTTTTAAGTCATGAAGTAATTTGACGACTCCATTTGTTGTAATGGTAATGTCAGGCATAGATGGTATGTTTGAGTATGTTTTTTGTTTTCATTTGTGAAGACTGACTTAAATTGGTTATTGGGGGTTTCGGCTTTAAGTCTGTTATCTGATTCTACCCTTTCATTAGGGTTGGTATTCCAACTGTATCAACTTTAAGGCATTTTACGTATGACCAGAATCGTTTTGGTGAGTCGGAACAAATGGATGATACATATATATATATAATCTTCTGTGAGCATTCGGTGAATGTTAAAAGTAATATATTTGAAATCGCCGTACCTAAAATATTATATTTTTGTATTAAATATGTGGCTGTAGATTGCATCGTTCTTAAGATACGGCAATAATAGGCTTTGACATGCGCCATCTTTAAACATGGGGATTACAACAACGTCAACGAATGTATATTTAACACTTAACATCCCACAAATCTATTTACACACATATTATTACTGTTCTACGTGACGTGTGTGTGTGTGTGTGTGTGTGTGTGTGTGTGTGTGCGTGCGTGCGTGTGTGTGTGTGTGTGTGTGTGTGTGTGTGTGTGTGTGTGTGTGTGTGTGTGTGTGTGTGTGTGTGTGTGTGTGTGTGTGTGTGTGTGTGTGTATGTGTAAACAACATTAAAAGTAAACAGCTGTTATTAGAGATCTTTCGCGCTGACTTTCCAAAATCTTGCCGCAGTCTCTCACCAGTTCGATGCTGTCGGAAAAGACATCGGAAGACGGAAACCGGGGGTATTGTTGGAGATCTTTCGCGTTGCTGTTTCTAAATTATAGTCGGTGCATGACACTGCTCTGTCTAACATCCCATCGCAATACGAGTGGAGGTGCTATTGGACATTTTCAGGGATCTACTACAATATAGAAAATGACAGACCAATATACATCAGTGATGCTAGAAAATGACACACCAATATATATATATAAACACCACGCAGGTAGAGAACGTTGAAAGCTACGCCTAGCCAGGACAGCGATACTGTATCAGAAAGAAAAAAAAACACCGCGACAACTTGATGGGTAACTGTGGAACCTGCTTGAAGAGACAAGTCTACAGCTTAATCGTACTTCCAGCGGTGACATACGGTGCGGAAACACGGGCACTCACCATCCAGGCAGAGAACAAGCTAGCAGCTGCACAAACAAAGATGGAAAGAAGTATGTTAAACATCACATATCGGGAAAAAGAACATGTGGGTAAGAGAGAAGACGAAGGTCACAGACGTGATAGAACAAACCAGAAGACAGAAATGGACCTGCATGGGCAGGGCACATTAGCAGACTACGATATAACCGATGGACATCGCGTATCACAACCTGGAGACCTTACGAAGGGAAACGATCTAGACGAAGACCAGCATCCACGGTGGAGAGACGAACTAGACGAGTACTGAAAGGGTACCATCGGGCAAAGGATAGCGCAAGACAGGAAGATTTGGAAACGACATGCTGAGGCCTTCGCCCTACCACGGGACACTACGGCTACAAAATTATGATGATGACTACAATATGATGCAGTTTCAGCGTGGAGGTTCCAATTCTGAAGACGCTGATCAAAATATCTACAAAATTTATATATTTACAGTTCCAAGCCCCCCTCCCCAATCTAAATATTGGGAAGCGTAGCTCCACAAGCCTCCCTTATATTGGCTGAGCATATTCAATACAGGTGTACCCAACGATCGATGATGCTGGACAATTGTCCACATAATATTATGTACAAAGTCTTTAACAATAAAACTCGATTTCTTGCGAACACCGTCTTACGTTTTTACATTGATGTGTCCTACGTATCATATCGGAATCTATGTTGAATGAGAAATGCACATATTTTGTAGTAAACAATTTTTGTTTGCTTCATAATGTATGACAATTTTGAGTGAAATGCTAAATTAAATGAACAGCTATGACACATGCCATTCACAAAACAAGCCATTTGTGAGAGGACGTTTCTTTACTTTGTAAATATTACTCGTCGTTGTCTTCTGTAACTAATACCCGTAGTTAATATCGAGTTTGTCATAATGTCAGCACACTTTACAACGCCATCATGCACAAAGCAATATCAAGCGACCATATATGTCAGTAAATAGTGTGCTCTATGCATAATTGCAATAATGCTAGACTACCTACATATGTGCCCAGCCAGAGCAAACTGGCCATTAAGTTACAAAATTGTGAAATAGATTTTGTACCTTTTCGGATTTTGATATCTATTGAAATATATTCAGTAGTTTTTGATTTATTGCTACAGCTGAAGCAATCTCTAAAAACGCGACATTTTGAGAAACGATGTAATTGTTACTCATACTAGCAAAAATGCCCGTCACCCGACGGGATGCCTTAGTAGAAAACAGTCGAGTCGTGAAAGTAATGTTGACAACATTTTAGAAAACATACAGCATCGTTACAAAAACATAATAAAGTGTCCGTAGGTACTCGTTGTTTGTTCAAAGTGACGAACGTCGGAGGAAATGTTCACGTCCATCGACAGGCCCTAGTCGTGACAGTGTAGAGGACTCCTACGCATCGAGCCATGCGAGTGGTTTTAGTCACAACCGATATGTATGTATACATACATACATACATACATACATATATATATATATATATATGTAATGTATGTGGCAGACACTTGTGCAAATACTATACACAGCTTATACACAACGCATTTGTGTGACATGGACTATCGCTGTCTGTCTGTCTGTGTGTCGCGCTGATGCGAAATAAACATGTGCACCACTGTCACTTGATAATTACATCTATAGTTATACTAGAACATAACAATTGGCGACGAGGATGGGATACATTGGTCAAATAGATCCATACGACGGCAGTAGTGACTTGAAAGCGTATTTGGAGCGGCTAGAACTGTACTTCGTTGCAAACAATGTTGATGCAGTGGGCAGCGGCGTGGACGAATCTGTGAGAGAGGCCGCCAACAGGAAGAAAGTGGTTACACTACTCACACTGGTAGGCCCGGAAACGTATCTTCTTCTTAAAAGTCTCGTCAGTCCTCAAAGACCGGCAGAGTTGTCGTTTGAGCAAATAACTGAGAAACTAAAAAGCCATCTGAAGCCACGTCGGCTTACAGTGGCGGAAAGATTCAAATTCCACCAACACAACCAGAAAGAGGGCGAGGGGGTCGCCACATTTGCGGCAGAACTCCGGAGGCTCGCATCCACTTGCAACTTTAACCTCGGAAATGGTAGCTAAGAAAATAAGGGCTATGAAGGATAATAAATCACCTGGAGTGGACGGGATTCCGCCCAAACTACTATTGGAAATTGTAGAACAAATTAGCGTACCGCTTGCAACAGTTTTCAATTTGTCATTAGAAGAGGGAGTGGTTCCTTTAGAATGGAAAGAGGTAAACATTATACCGTTATTTAAAAAAGGTTCGAGAAACAAGTCAGAGAACTATAGACCAGTGAGTTTAACATCAGTGATTTGCAAATTATTAGAAAGACTAATTAAAGATCACATGGTGGATTTTCTTGTTAAACATAACTTGATAAACCCATCTCAACATGGGTTTTTAAAAGCGAGGTCATGCTTAACAAATATGTTATGTTTTTTGGAAGACATCACTAGGTGGGTAGATGAGGATCACCAGTAGATATCATCTATTTAGATTTTCAAAAAGCTTTCGACAAAGTACCACATCAAAGATTACTCCTTAAGCTAAAGGCCCATGGCATAGGAAATGGTATAATTAACTGGATAGAAAAATGGCTGATTGACAGAAAACAACGGGTAGTTGTTGATGGGGAGGCTTCAAACTGGAAATCAGTTTTGAGTGGGGTTCCACAGGGATCAGTACTGGGACCTATATTATTCTTAATATATATAAACGATTTGGACGATGATATAGCTAGCAAGGTGTTGAAATTTGCAGATGATACAAAAGTGTTTAGAAGGATTAAAAGTGATGGAGATAGACAGCATTTACAAGATGATCTTGACAGGTTGATCAAATGGTCTGAAAAGTGGCAAATGTTGTTCAATTTTGGGAAATGTAAATGCCTCCACACAGGACATGGGAACGAATATGTAGAATATACAATGGGGGGAACTGTACTAAGTACTGCTGTAAAAGAAAAAGACTTAGGGCTGACAATTAGTGCTGACATGAAGGTTTCAGAGCAGTGTGGAATTGCAGCTTCAAAGGGAAATCAAATCCTTGGATTGATTAGGCGAAATATAGCATATAAAGAAAAAGAACTAATAATACCGCTGTACAAAACAATAGTTAGGCCTCATTTAGAATATTGTATACAAGCGTGGAGGTCATACCGCAAGAAGGACATAGATATGCTAGAAAGAGTACAGAGGAGAGCGACTAAATGATACCAAAACTGAGGGATCTTAGTTATGAAAAACGCCTAAAAGAATGTGGTTTAACAACACTAGAGACCAGGAGATTGAGAGGAGATCACATAGAAGTGTTTAAAATATTGAATGGTTATAAAAATATTGATAGAAACATTTTTTTCTCAGTTAAGAAAGATAGAAGGACCAGAGGACATGAAGCTACATTAGTAAAGGAGCAGTGTAGATTAGATATAAGAAAGTTCTCATTCTCACAAAGGACTGTAAATGAATGGAACAGATTATCTCCTGATTGTGTTGGTGCTAGTAGCGTGAATATGTTTAAAAATAAAATCGACACACACCTAAAAAAGGCGGGATACATGTAGATAAAAAGTATTGGACTCTCGATAAGCCAAAAGGCTTCCTTGTCCACCTGCCATCCAGAGTAATTTTCTGGATGGCAATCTTGTTAAACTTCGGGGAATTTGTGGCCGAGGCATTGCGAGACCAGCTCGTGTGCGGCATCAAAAGCGGCAGCACTCAGAGCAAACTACTCAGCGAAGATAGATCGTTCGAGCAGGCAATGCAGATGGCGCTGGCGGACGAAGTGGCGGAGACCGAGGCTAAACAGTTAGCCCCCCGACACAGCTTCGACTGCACTAAAAGTACAGTGAGTGTAGAGTCAAACCGGAAAAACAGAGAGAAAAGGCCAGTTCCGACCACCGCTAGGTCTACGACACACACGCGTGGCTACGACAAGACAACTCAGAAATTGTGCTACCGTTGCAACGGCAACCACACGCATCAAGAGTGCAAGTTTAAAGATGCAACTTGTCATTTCTGTCAAAAGAGAGGTCACATCATGGCGGCATGTCGCAAGAAACGCGGCGAAACTCATCTCGTGAACACCACTCAGGACAGAGCTGAGAACTGTCTGCACAAAGTCAAGGGGGATCACACGTCACAGCAGCCTATTGAGATAGGAGTGCACATGGACGGTAAAGCAGTGAGAATGTTGGTTGACACGGGGGCAGGAGTCTCCATAATCAATGAGGCGACATATCACGCTACAAACAGTGGACATCAACTTGACCACTTATACGGGTCAGTCTATTCAGGTGCTGGGACAAATAGAGGTCTTCACCGAATACAAACAGCAGTCGGCACATGTGCCAATTGTGGTGGTGTCTGGCGCTCGGCAGAATCTCTTGGGCAGACATCTACTGTCGCAGTTGAAGCTGGACTGGGGCGAGATCATGCTCGTTCGCGACCTTGACCCGGTGCATGCCGGACTGATGGCGGAAGTGCCAGACGTGTTTGCTGAGGGGCTGGGCAAGCTGAAAGAAATGCAGGTGAAGATCAACGTGAAAAGCGATGCGATTCCACGTTTCTTCAAGGCCAGACCCATTCTTTATGCCCTGAAGGAGAGAGTCGAACATGAAATAGACCGACTGCAACAGGAGGGCATCATCGAGCCAGTCCAGTTCTCAGAATGTGCGGCACCGATCGTTCCGGTCCCCAAGTCCAACGGGCAGATAAGGATCTGCGGTGATTACAAGGTCACGATCAACAAAAGTGTGGTAGAAGACAAATATCCGCTACCACGGGTTAACGATCTCTACGCCAGTCTGGCAGGAGGAGAGACGTTCACAAAGTTGGACTTGAGCCATGCGTATCTTCAACTTCAGCTCGACGAAGGGTCACGTGACTACGTTACGATCAACACGCACAAGGGACTCTTTAGATATACTCGCTTACCGTACGGCATATCGGTGGCGCCATCGATATTCCAGAGAGCTCTCGAGTGTGTGTTTGCTGGCATACCACGGGTATGCATCTTCCTGGACGACATCCTCGTTACGGGGAAAACTCGAGATGAACACGTGGCGAATCTCCGGCTGGTCTTGAACCGGCTAGACCAAGCAGGGTTGAAGCTAAACAATAAAAAGTGCGAGTTCTTTAACGAGGCAGTCGTATACCTGGGCCACAAGATCGATCGAAATGGCCTGCATCCCACAGACGAAAAGGTCACGGCGATTCAAGATGCGCCTAGCCCAACGAACGTGAAAGAACAACGTTCGTGGCTTGGCCTGCTCAACTACTATGGACGATTCCTGCGCAACTTGTCGACAACGCTAGCACCTCTCCACATTCTACTCAGAAAAGAGACGAAATGGCGATGGGAGAAGGAGCAAGTCAGAGCGTTTCAAGCGGCGAAGGACCTGCTGCAGTCGGAGTCCCTACTGGTGCACTTCGACCCCGATAAACCTCTTCTGCTCGCATGTGATGCGTCGCCGTACGGGGTGGGCGCAGTCCTGTCGCATCAGATGACGGACGGTTCGGAATGACCGATCGCGTTCGCATCTAGGAGCTTGTCGCCTGCGGAAACCAACTACTCGCAACTCGACAAGGAAGGTCTCAGTTTGGTGTTCGGGGTGACAAAGTTCCACCAATACCTATACGGTATGACCTTCGTTCTCATCACCGATCACCGACCTCTGGTGGGGCTGTTCAACGAGCAACGACCGATACCTCCGCAAGCGTCGGGTCGACTTCAGCGTTGGGCCCTGACATTGGCAGGTTACGACTACGTCATTCGTCATAGGAGTGGCGATGCGCACGAGAATTGCGATGCTCTATCGCGACTACCCCTACCTACGCAGAACGCTGAGACGCCTGCTCCTGCGGAGTACATACAGCTCATAGAGCAGCTGGACGACTCGCCGGTGACGTCAACGCACATTCGAAACTGGACACGACGTGACCCAGTATTGTCGCGAGTTCAACGCTACATGTTAACAGGCTGGCCTGAGGGCGACCTAACAACACAGCAATATCACAGAGTGCGCGATGAGCTGAGTACGCACGATGGATGCGTGATGCGGGGCACCCGAATAATTGTGCCAGAGCCTGGGCAAGCCACGATGCTCCAACTCTTGCACAGCAGCCACAGCGGCGTGGTGAAGATGAAGGCGTTAGCGCGGTCATATATCTGGTGGCCAGGCATCGATCTTCAGATTGAACGTATCGCGTAGCACTGTGGTCAGTGCGAGGAAAACATGCGTCAACCGACCAGAGCGCCACTTCGACCATGGTTGTTCTCACAGGAACCGTGATCACGTGTGCATCTAGACTACGCTGGCCCCATCGAGAACAGGATGATCCTCGTGGCAGTAGACGCCTACTCGAAATGGATCTCCGCGATGGTCGTACGCTCATCGACATCGGAAGTGACAATCGAACAATTGCGGATGTTATTCGCAGAACATGGACTGCCAGAAACTATCGTTACTGACAATGGCACGTGCTTCACTAGTGCTGAGTTCAGGCAGTTTATGAAAAAGAACTGCATTCAGCACATCACCTCGCCAGCCTATCACCCATCCTCGAACGGGCTCGCTGAACGGGCAGTACAGCTCGTTAAACGAGGATTGATGAAAATGAAGGACGGTTCGATGGAGACAAGGTTGGCTCGTTTCTTGCTGACCTACCGAGTGACCCCTTACAGCACTACCGGAAGCTCCCCGAGTAAACTGCTGAAGGGGCGGCAGCAGCGAACGCTTCTAGACGCGGTGCAACCGAGCGTCGGCAGAAAAGTGCACCAATCGCAGGAGAAGATGACTGATTATTACAACCAGAAATCGAACGAGCGATGCTTCAGTCCAGGCGATGCGGTTTACGTAAAGAACCACGCTGATCATTCGCCCAAGCGGATTCCTGCAGTTCTGAAAGAGCTACACAACGACGTGCTGATATCGGAGGCACCCGACGGTCGCCACTTGAGGCGTCATCGAAATCACGTGCGTCTGCGACATGCGGACGCGGAGGACGATACGGTACCCGCAGACATCGCTGCTCCGGCCGCGATCCAACAATCAACCGAACGGGACATTGAGCGTGTAGACGAAACGGCGGAAGCCGTAGCTCCTGTACCTGATGGCAGCGGCGTCCACTCGCCAGTAACACAGTCGGCTGTTCGCAGATCGGAGAGAATCCGGAAAGCTCCAGACCGATTATCTCTCTAGAACTGTCTTGTAGCCCTGGGCATAATAATCCCTGGTACGACAGCGTATCCTTTGTCTGTTTCACAGTTCTTGTTGTAACCTTGGACGTTAGCAAAATAATTGGTGCGGAGGACTGTAATG
Organism: Paraescarpia echinospica; assembly: GCA_020002185.1. NCBI lineage: Eukaryota > Metazoa > Annelida > Polychaeta > Sabellida > Siboglinidae > Paraescarpia > Paraescarpia echinospica. Next base: position 64,965,755 of record CM034537.1, read on the forward strand.
TATGTGGTAGACACTTGTGCAAATACTATACACAGCTTATACACAACGCATTTGTGTGACATGGACTATCGCTGTCTGTCTGTCTGTGTGTCGCGCTGATGCGAAATAAACATGTGCACCACTGTCACTTGATAATTACATCTATAGTTATACTAGAACATAACAATATATATATATATATACTTCTAGCGGCAGCATAGGCAGACCAAATATGCATACTGCGTTGCTGCCTAATGTTTTTATCCCTGGTTGCGTGGATAATACAGTTTTATTTTAAAATTCGAACTTGTAGTATACGTAATATAACCAGAAACATGATACGTATAATTATTTGTACTAGACAAAATATTTTTGGTGATTTTGAGAGCATTGTTTTTGGATGTTGTACACCCTATCTTTCATAATGGAGCGGTCTGCCTATGGTGCCTTTAGGAATATATATATAAATACACACATATATATATATATACACACACGCACACACACACACACACACACACACAGATATATATATATATATAATTATAGCTGAAATGGCTTCAGATAAGCTAAAGTCGAATAACTGACATAACTGTCAAATCTGTCAACGGGTAACCCTGTTTAAGACGAAGGGTTAATCTGACCAATCGTCTTCGTCTGAGTCGCTGTCGTCTGAGTCGTCGTGCCGGCTAGCGTGGACAGCTCGAGCTTTTGCTAAAGTTCCTTCCGCAGGTTTTATGTTCTGCGGATTCCTTGTGTCACTGTAAACATTCATAAACGGCATCGCTGGCTGAACTTTCCGCACCAACCTTCCACTGTGGTTCGCTATTTCGCACCAGATGTCTCCGTACGTAGCCGGGGTCCTCAGTGTGACGACGACGACGCATGTCATCGTAGACGTCAGTTCCCTCATCTGTGAAATGCTCATAACCGTCTTCATAGGTTGAACGTCCTGTAGCACCAACCGTGTCATGGTAAATATCGTAGTCATCTGCTTCCTGGTGTGTCGGTACTTCATATTCATCAAGGTCAGTCCGAAGAAGATGCCGTCTTCCAGGGTTATCAGCGTGGCGTTGTGTGTTCTGTGGATTCCTCCTGACGCGACCATATCCTTGTGTTCTATCTCTTTGTACGTGTCGCGTGTCGCCGTAAACATCACTGCTCCCTTTTGTTAAATCGTCATAACCGTCATCGACGTATAAGCGTGTCATCCTCCTGACATTACCATACCCTTGTGTTCTACCCCTTTGTACATGTTGCGTGTCTCCGTAGATGTCAGTTCCGTTATTTGGTAAATGGTCATAACCGTCTGCTTCGGCTGAGCGTCCTACGACAACCGTGGACTGTCGATAGTAAAGCGGGTCGTCAGTGTATTGCACCTGCTGTCTCCCTACGTATTCAGTGTCCTCATTATGACGACTGCGATGACGTTGATTTTGTCTAGATCTGTCTACCTGGTGGTGAATGTTCTGTTCATTTCTGCGGAAGTTATCGTACGCGTGTGGTCTACCTCTTCTGCTCTCGTTTGGTAAACGGTGAAACTCTTCTTCACCAACAAATCTGACCTGTGGGTAGTAAGTCGGTTCGTTAATCGACACCGAGACAATTGGTACAGGATGTCTTGGTACATCGTAATCCCTGGCTGCGCCTCGTGTGCCCATCTGTAAGCTGCGGTATGGGTCATTTGGGATGGGGTTTCCATATGTATCGTAGATCTCGTCGTTGTACGCCTGAGGCCGGGAAGAGACCGTCCTTGCTGCTCCCATTCCCTGTGTCTCGTATCCTGGGTTTTCTGCGAGGAACACCGTGCGTCGCGAATGCTGATCATACACGGTTCCTCTTTGCAGAAAGCCCATCGACTCGTCTTCCGTGTCAATCATCATTGTGATTCTCTTTAATTTATTTCTGTTTGAACTCGCAGAATCTTGTGCAGACACCTCAATCTCCACTTTTGGATTGTACGACTCCCTGAAAATAAGACAAATCAACGTAGTGGGCTATTTGCAGAGCAATGTGTGTCGTTCTCAAGAAAGCCAAGCGATTCGGCGCATGTAAATATATAGAGTTTATGTGAATCTAATCTGAATTCGAATAATTATTGTATAGTATCAACCGATAGTGCCGTTAATGCGAAAAGAGGGGACATGTTTAAGAAACTGGTAAATATCCGATAAGTGCGGACTACATAGATATGACAAAACGGTGGTCTTCCAATATGCCAACGGCTTCCTTGTCAATCTGCCATCTAGATATCACTGCGCAGGAAGATAGCTGTATTAAACTTGCTCTTGTTAAATCTTATCGCATGATGTTTACGCTAATGTAAAGTGGACGCAGTGTCATTTCTGTTACCTCTTCTGCAGACAGTGAAGTGCCTCAGGGAAGGAGGGACGTCGACACCATGGATTTGCCATGAGAGCTTTGACTAGCTCGTCCAGCCAATCAGGACATTGCGGCGACTGTGGCAGTGTATGACGTTGTCTTTGTACCTCTGCGATCTGGTGAATGTAGAATGTATCATAGTTTCCGATATGTAATGTACATAGTTGGCATTAGTATACACATATTCCTATACAGATTTCATAAAACCATTCGCTTAATGTTAACAATAATCGTTGTCACCAGAAGATGGATAATGCCAAGGAAGAAAAAGGATACGCAGGGTCAAAGAGGTAAGTCTCTAAATGACGTCGGAATTGCATATTATTTTAACTGATAGAAAACTAATAATACATAAATTGATAGAGGAACACGTGCTAAAGTTCCTAGAAAGTCACGCGTACCTGATTAATTACCGTCAAATATATCGATGCGTAATTTAACAATTAATATAATTTGAAAATATTCGGTCACATAACTCTTCTTCAATCCCGGTAAGCACACACTGCTAGCTGAAAGATTGAACGCAAACATCATCATATCTAGTGATGTGTATTTAAATAAAATGCGTGAACGTGGGTGAACCAAAATGAATACCTGATCATATTTGACGTGACAGTACGGCGCGAGGTGCGTGCGAGGCGTGTCCTCGGGCTGACACAGCGCATTCTCTGCTTCCCAGATAAGAACACCGAAGCTGTGTACATCCGTCGTCTGGGTCATGAAGCGGGACTCGTTTGTCTCCTTCGGTAACCTACCGCAAGAGGAGATATAAATCAGACGACAACTATGATAGATTCAAACATGACTATACAGTATGACAACTGCATGATTGTGTGCGTGTGCGTGCGTGCGTGCGAGCGTGTGCGTGTACGTGTTGGTGTGCGTGTCCGTGTGCGGGTGTGTGTGTGTGTGTGTGTGTGTGTGAGAGAGAGAGAGAGAGAGAGAGAGAGAGAGAGAGAGAGAGAGAGAGAGAGTGCTTTTTATGCATATTAGAACATTTAGTTATTAGTATACATTGTATGTGATGTCGATGATGAGTGCATGTTACGACGACTGTGAATCAACAGAACAAGCAAAGGAAACAAACCAGCGTATGGAGTTGATGTGTGGTTCCATGAATTCCATAACCTGAGAGACGTCATCGTCGTACACATCGAGATGGACCAAGGTAGCCCGAGCTAGCTGGCCGATTATAGCCTGGAAACATACACATATCATGACTTGTTAAGATGTGGGGGGTGGTTGTAGAGTATTTGTATTGTAGAGCATTATGAATGCTCCCGGGCTATGCTGACGTGTCGAATAAAGATGGCGTAAGACATAACAGTGGCGACGAGATGGAATTAAACCAAGCTATAAGAGAGTGAACAATTAATACACATCATGGCAGCGCCAGTTGGTTGTGTGCGTGAATTTGACAATTCAAAAGAGACATGGACGGCATACGTTGAAAGGTTGGAATCGTATTTCAACGTTAATGACATTGATGAACAAAAAAGGGCGCACTTGCTAATAAGCGTCATGGGAAGCGACACGTATGGGTTACTGAAAACGTTGATGGCACCTATAAAACCATCAACTAAGCCATTCGCAGAATTAGTCAAAACACTTGCGGACCACCTAGATCCACAAACCACTGAAATGGGGGAACGTTTCCGTTTTGGCCGCCGATATCAACAAGAGGGTGAAAGTATCGCCTCGTTCGTGGCTGAACTGCGGAGACTGTCGTTACATTGTGGTTATGCAGCAAACCTGACGACAGCCCTAAGAGACCAGTTTGTGTTGGGTTTGCGATCGGAATCAACACAAAAGAAGCTGGTAAAAATCAAAGACCTAAGCCTGGAAACTGCCGTCGAAACAGCGAAGATAGACGAAACGGCTAGTCGTGACACCGAAGCCACGGAGAGGCTAGTGCATCTGTTCACAAGCTGTATTCACGTCAGCAGCCACGTCAGGAAAGAGAGAGAGAACAGAGAAGAAATTACACATGCTACAGATGTAACGGGCGGGGGCACAGGTCGGACGATTGTCGCTTCAGAAACGAAATCTGCCACGGCTGTGGGAAACATGGCCACATCAAGGCTGTGTGTCGGTCTGGTGACATAAACAAACGCTACAATAAAGGCAAAAGGGTGAACCAAATGTCAGCTGCCAAAAGTAGTAGTAACGGTAGTGACGACAGTGAGTGGAGTGATGGGTTGGACACCCTAAATGCGGTCCACCAGTTAACAAAACCAAAGACCAGAACTGACACAATTTGGACGACACTGCGGGTAGCCGGACAATCACTCAAAATGGAGGTTGATACTGGGTCGGCATACTCAGTAATCCCACACCACGTGTACAAGGAAATGTTCAAGAAGCATGAACTTCAGCCTACACCGGTAACTCTCCGAACCTACATGGGGGAGTTAGTTGTTCCCGAGGGAAAGCTTCGTGTCCAGGTCAAGTACAAGAAGCAGAAGGTGAAGCTGGACTTGTACGTTATCAAAGGCGGTCGACAAGTGCTGTTCGGTTGTGACTGGTTTTGGGAGATCAAGTTCGACTGGGGAGAAATTCACTCCCTGAAGTCATGGCATGGGACTGACAAGGACATTTCTCTGAAGGATGCCAATAAGCAAGTTCAACGGCTGCTGGCAAAGTATGAGTTGTTAAGCACGGACAACTTAGGGACATTGAAAGGTGTGAAAGCCAAACTCACCGTAGAGGCAGACGCTCAACCGAAGTTCTGCAGGCCACGAAGCGTGTCTTATGCGATCAAACCATACTTTGAGAAGGAGCTAGAAAGGCTCCAGAAAGAAGGAATCGTAACAGCTGTCGAGTATAGCCAGTGGGCATCAGGAGTGGTACAGGTGGCGAAACGAGATACCAAGGATATACGTCTCTGTGGAGACTATAAAATGACACTCAACCCGGTGCTCCGGGAATATAAATATCCGCTACCACGCATCGAAGATATTTTCGCAAAGATGGCCGGAGGTAAGAGTTTCAGCAAAATTGACCTCAAGAATGCTTACCTGCAGATGGAGGTAGAGAAGGACTCTAAACAATACCTCACAATCAACACGCACGAGGGCCTGTTTCAGTATAATAGGTTGCCGTTCGGGATCAAGACGGCACCCTCGATATGGCAGAGAGCAATGGAGCAGACTTTACAAGGAATCCCTGGCGTGGAGGTGATGTTGGATGATATCATTGTCACGGGGAAGTCTGACATTGAGCATCTGGAAAACCTGGAAGCAGTATTCAAGAGGCTGGCAGAGAAGGATCTGCAGATCAATGTGAAGAAGTGCCGGTTCTTCATGGAACGGATCGAGTACTGTGGCCACGAGATTGATCACGAGGGTCTGCACAAGACAAAGGCAAAAATAGAAGCCGTGCAGAAGGCACCACGCCCCCAAGATGTTAGTAGTTTAAAAGGATTCCTTGGGCTGGTGAATTACTACCACAGGTTTTTACCCAACCTGGCCAGTGTCTTGCATCCCCTAAACCAGTTACTAGAGAAGGATCAGAAATGGATGTGGCCAAAGGAGTGTGAACAAGCGTTCGGTGAAGCAAAGAGACTGATCACATCGGAACAAGTTCTCGTCCACTACGATCCGAACTTGCCCATCAGAATAGCGTGCGATGCATCTGCATATGGGTTGGGGGCCGTACTCAGTCATACGATGCCAGATGGGTTGGAGAGACCAGTCGCATTCGCTTCGCGAACTTTAAACAAGGCTGAACGGAATTACAGCCAGATAGACAAAGAAGCACTGGGACTCGTGTGGGGAGTCAGGAAGTTCCACCAATACCTGTTTGGAAGACGATTCACGCTGGTGACGGATCACCAACCCCTAACAGCTATCTTTCATCCAGGGAAGAGTATTCCAGCAATGACGGCTGCACGAATGCAACGATATGCCCTACAACTAGCAGCACACGACTCTGAGATAGTCTATAAAAGCTCTTTGAAACACGCAACTGCAGACGGACTTTCGAGATTACCATTGAAAACGGGGTGACTCACCTTGATGTGGTGGAGATGTTCTACATGGACCACGTGGAAACCCTTCCTGTCACGGCAGCAAACATCAAGACAGAGTCCAGCAAGGACCCAGTCATGTCAAAAGTTCTGGAGAGAACCCAGCAAGGATGGCCGACGATCAGTCCAGAGGGACTTGAACCATTCTTTGCCAAGCGCTACGAGCTGAGTGTATTCCACGGATGCGTTATGTGGGGAATACGCGTTCTAGTGCCATAGAAGTTGCGCAGTCAAATCCTTCAGGAGTTACACGATGGACATGTCGGGGTTGTAAAAATGAAGGGACTGGCTCGTAGCTACGTTTGGTGGCCTGGGATAAATAAAGATATAGAATATTTGGCACGGAAATGTCAAGGCTGTCAGAGAGTCCAGTTTGAAGCGCCTACCGTGCCACTTCACCCGTGGGAATGGCCTGCAAAACCATGGCAGCGTATCCATGTAGATTACGCTGGACCGTTTATGGGACGGATGTTCTTAATAGCGGTCGACGCACATAGCAAATGGCCTGAGGTACTACCAACAACCTCAGCATCATCAGAAAGAACCGTAGAACTGTTACGAGATGTGTTTGCAAGGTACGGTCTTCCAGAACACTTGCACAGTGACAACGGAAGTCAATTCACAAGCGAAGTTTTCCGAAACTTCATGAAAGCAAACAACATCAGGCACACATTTTCTGCACCCTACCACCCTGCTACCAACGGGCAGGTGGAACGCTTTGTTCAGACATTTAAACAAGCCATGCGATCAGCGAGAGGTGACTCGGGTGCTGTGAAACGACATCTGGCCAGATTTCTGTTTGTCTACAGAAACGCACCACATGCAACAACATGTGAATCTCCGGCGATGTTACTGATGGGTCGAGCCCTGCAAACAAGATTAGATGCCATACGACCAAACACGAGGAAGACGGTGGAGAACCGTCAGGCCAAGACAGTAGAGAAGAAGAGAGGGCAACACAGAGAATTTGAAGCTGGGGACAGAGTAGCGGTAAGAAACTATCGCAACGACCAAAAGTGGGTACCCGGTACCGTCCAAGAGAAGAGAGGTACCAGATCGTATGCAGTGCGTGTGCAAGACGGCGATGTATGGCGGAGACACAGCGACCAAATCAGGGCTTCTGACGTCGCCATGGTACCTCTGGGTGCGGTGGAGGTACCAGTGGTTGACGAATCAACTAGACCAACAACAGAAGCAGAAGAAGACAACCAGCCAAGTTCATTGCAAATACCGATGGCAGTGAACTATCCCGTGAGACCGGCAAGTCCAGCGCAGATACCAATGGCAGAGGAACGACTCGTGAGAAGGTCCACAAGAACCAGAAAACCTCCAGAGAAGCTGGATCTGTGACGTTTAAAAGACGGTGTCCAGTTTAATTATGGACATAGACGTTAATGGCTACTAAAATGGCATTGTTAACAAGGACTAATTAATGGACGCTGAATCCGTGGACTGTGTTGACGGTTGTCATATCGTATATGTGGCGTAGCGCAACCAGTGTATTAACATGTTTTAAGGGAACAACATTTGAAAGGAAGGGGTGTAGAGTATTTGTATTGTAGAGCATTATGAATGCTCCCCATGGCTCTGGAATAAGGACAGCTCCCGGGCTGTGCTGACGTGTCGAATAAAGATGGCATAAGACAACAGTGGTGTTCTGAAAACGCATATTTGTTAGCAAATGTGTTAGTCAACATTGCACGATATTATATCCCATCAACTGATGTACCTATCCATACAGCGACAAAGTCCGTCAGCCTTACACAATGACCGACGCACAAGTTAATCTATTATTTTGTTGAAATTCTGGCCAAACGTTTTATTCGACAAAAACACGGTAGTCGTCGAAGCCGTAAATATAGGCCTCTGCGAGAATGCCTGATCTATCAGATGCCATGCCGCCCTAGAAATGCAATGCACATACTATGCAAACATTGTTCGTAAAGCCGGGATACACTGGCTCTTTTTGCCCGACCAGACCAGACCACGTCAAACCACACCAGACACGTAAGACTGCAGTGTATCCACTATTCCGACTGGTCCTGGTAGTGCCATACTTGAAACCGGCGTGATGTCATAATCACGTAAACTTGACAACTGTTCACTACGTCGATTGTAGTCTGATGTGGTTTGATTTGGTCTGGTCTGGTCTGGAGAAAAGGCGAAGCTTGACGTAGGTTATGTGCATGATTTATTTTGATTGTGACGCCAGTTTCCGGACGCGTTGTGTATGTCTAGCATAACGGACAACTGTTATGCCTTGATTGGGTTCGGTTTTATTAGGTTTTTACATTTCGGTAATCTTACAAATACCTCGCCGGTTGATCCACGCCGGATTGGTCCCACTGACCTAGTTTCTCTAGGCGTATCTAATCGAATCGATATAATTACAATCTCGATAATTGTGATTTCGATACATCTCCCCTTCTAAGGCGAAGACATCTACAGACACTATGCTGAAACCAAAACACACGAGTGGTTTATCAAACTGTTCAACATAATTGTCTCTCAACAGATTACGAGTCTATGACTGCCTGTAACGAACTGGAGTCACAACTACACGTCTTGATCGGGTCATACGTAGACTGTCACGCGTGTCAGTGTTTGGTGTAGTCATACCTGGATTGTCACAGTCAGATGACGGTGCATCTGTTCGTGTAGCAAGTTGTCGATCTGGTGTAGCTGGCGACTCGACTGTTGATGGAGTCCCGCCCGTCTGACCAGCTGTACCATTCGTAACAACGTGATGTTCGGGATGAGCATTATGTGTTGTTGGTTACGTCGATATTGTCCATGGGGCGTTTGCACATAATATGATCTTAATCCAGCCGCTTTGGAGATAATCACACCTTGCGATCTCCATCCCCTCTCGTTGGGTTGTCGTTTTCAACGAACTCGCTGTCCCGGTGATAAGTCGCCGAGAGGCTGTGCACCCTTTCGTTTGTCGTAGTTAGACTTGTTCACCGTCTTGTAATGGACATCTCTTTCACGAACAGTGGCATCACTTGGCCAATTTGGAGACAGGTTGTCCGGTAATGTAGGCAGTCTAGTTTGAATCTGTCTACCCATGAGCAGCTGCGCTGGACTCACGCCTGTCATTGTCGTCGGTGTTGCTCTGTATGCCATCAAGGCAAGCACTGGGTCGGCTTGTTTGAGTATGGATTTGGCGGTTCTCACAGCACGCTCTGCTTCCCCATTTGCTTGTGGAAAATGTGGACTTGTCGTGATGTGCTTGAAACCGTACTCACATGCGAACCTGCTGAACTCATATGAGCTGAACTGTGTTCCGTTATCACTGGTCAACTCATCTGGTATGCCAAATCGTGCGGATGTTATCTTCAGTTTGCCGATCACCATCGCACAGGTGATACTTGTGAGTGGTATGATCTCAAGATACCGCGAGTAATAATCAACAATGATTAAATAACTCTTTCCATCTAGATCACACAGGTCGCAGGCTACCTTTTGCCATGGCAGCAATGGTAGTTGAGTTGGCATGAGAGGCTCGTGCTTCTGCTTAGGTTTGTTCTCCTGGCAGTATTCGCAATTGATGATCATTTGCTGTAGTTGCTGCCCGATATTGGGCCACCACACTGCCAACTTTGCACGTTCTCTGCATTTCTGCAACCCTAGGTGCCCTTCATGAAGTTTCTTCAGCGTGTCTTCTCGTAACGATCGCGGCATCACGATACGATTCTCGAACACGATCAGTCCAGCATGAACACTTAATTGTTCTTTCGCGATAGCATATGACGCAACGTTGTCAGGGATGCTAGATGGCCAACCGTCTCGGATGTATTTCAGTACCTGTTGGAGCTCTGCATCTTCTTCGGTAGCTCTCCGTATGTCCTCCAGTTTGCGATTTGTAGCAGGCCAGCTACTCTCGACGGAACCCACATATTCCGTTACATCTGCTTTTAAGCTTGCAAGTTCTGGCCCGTGCCCGTGTTTGTTGACTGGAGCCCGTGAAAGAGCGTCTGCCACAATGAGCGTCTTTCCGGCTCTGTGTTCGGCTGTCACACTGTACTTCATTAGCCGCATCAGCAATCGCTGGCATCTGAGTGGGCTTCTGTCAAGATCCTTCTTGTTGATGATCGGTATCAGTGGTTTGTGGTCAGTCAACACTACCACTCTTGGTAGTCCACGCAGATAGCAGTCAAACCGCTCACAAGCCCACACCACTGCTAAGCATTCTTTCTCGATCTGGGCATAACGCTTCTCACTCTCTGTGAGTGTTCGTGAACAGAATGCGACTGGCTTCCACTGCAAATCTTCCGTTTGCTGGAGCAGGACACCACCAATGCCGTAACTGCTTGCATCGGCACTAACAGTTGTTGGCTTCTTTGGGTCGTAGAATGTCAGACATGGAGCATCTGCAATCAGTTCCTTGCTTTTGTCAAACGCTTGCTGCTGAGCAACACTCCAGTTCCACTCAGTGTCCATCTTTAGTTGTTCGTTGAGTGGATGTAGCACGGTGCTGAGGTTCGGTGCATATCGGCCCAGGTAATTTATCATTCCCATGAATCTTCTCAGTTCAGTAACGCATGTTGGAACAGGCATCTCAACAATAGCGGCAATTTTCGCACTATCAGGCAGCATGCCAAGCTTGGATATCTTATGTCCCAGAAAGATCATCTCAGTTTGTCTGAATTCGCATTTCTTTCTATTCAGTTTCAACCCTGCCGCCGAGATCCTGTTCAGAACACTGTCGAGTCTCTTGTCGTGTTCTTCCATGGTCGCACCATAGACCAGTATATCGTCCATGTACACTAGTACACCGTCCAAGCCTTCCAACATTTCCTGCATTTTGCGCTGAAAGATTTCAGGCGCTAATGAGATCCCAAACGGCAGTTTCTGAAAACAGTATCTACCACAACCTGGCGTAATGAAGGTGGTCAGCTTCTGGCTTTCCTCGTCTAAAGGTATTTGCCAGAAGCCGCTGCTGGCGTCTAGGCGACTGAAGATTGTGCCTTCGCGCAGTTTATGCGTCATGTCTTCAATGGTGGGAATTGTGAAGTGTTCCCTCTTAACATTCTTGTTCAAGTTCCGCAAATCAACACAGATTCGCATGCCCTCTTTCTTTGGAACCACTACAATTGGCGCGCACCATTCACTTGGCTCAGTGATCTTTTTGATTACTCCTTTACTCTCCATGCGAACGAGTTCAGCTTCTACCTTTGGTAGTAGAGGTATTGGTACTCTGCGTGGTGCCACCACGTTGTACGGTTGTGCATCTGGGTCAAGCACGATCTTTACCGGCTTGGTTATCATGGTACCCATCTCTCCGAAGACCTGACTCAACGCATCAATGCGTGCAACGAGATTCAATTGTGTCGCGACAGACCTACTTAGGAGGTTGCGCTGAACAGCCGGACCTACGATAACAAACACGTCACACACACACGATTTGTTCTTCACTGTCAACGTTGTTTCGAAGTATCCTCGACAGTTGAGGTTGCCACCTGGGCTGCGAAGAGTTTTCGTAGTTTTCTTGAGTCTCGGAATGGGAACCAACTGCAAGTAGCTGTGTTCACTGACGATCGAAACATCTGCACCGGTGTCAATTTTGAAATTGTTGTTCATTTGTACATCGACAGTCCATGGAGGTTCGGTTTTGTCGTTGTCAATCGAGCCCAGCCACACTGTGTCATTTGTCGTTGGATGCTTTTGAGAAAATTCTGCTATTCTCGATGATCTACACATAGCTGCAAAATGTCCCTTCTTTGAACACTTCCTGCACGTCTGGTAGTAAGCAGGGCACTTGTTGGGAGCATGTTGTTTACCACAGTTGTGACATGTCGTTTGAGTCTGTGGAGTTCTAAATTCTCGTCTGGAAAAGTCTCTCTTACCAAAATTAGCTTTGGGTTTTCTCTTACTTTTGGCCGCCTGATATACTGAGTCAGCACTCGTTTCTCCACGCATGTTTTCAGTGCATTTGCCATCGTTAGTGTTCCTTCGTAGAGCAATTTCTGTCTCACAGTGTCTGAATAGAGACCTATGACGATTTGATCGCAGATTATTTTCTCTCTTTCCTCAGGCACATCGTTACATGTGCTTGCTAGATTTAGCAAATCTGTCAGGAATGCGTCAAATGTTTCACCTCTGTTCTGCTTACGGCGCAAGAATTTGTACCTTTCGTACGTTTCATTCACTCTCGGTGTGAAGTAGTTGCTGAAGTGTAGCTTCACAGCTGCAATTTTATCTTTATCTGCCGGTGGATCAAATGTGAACGTTCTAAAAACGTCCATGCACTCAGGACCGAGGAGAGTTAACAACGTAGCCACTTGTATCTTCTCACTCTTCTTATTTTTCTCGGTTGCTAGCATATAGTAGTCGAATTGCTCGAGCCACCTTACCCACAATTTTGTCATGCCCGTGTCGCCGTTGGCGGCATTGTTTGCGGCGCACGAAAAGTGTCCCGGCGGCCTTAAACCTTCTGCCATTATCAAATTGTTCATGCACGTCTGACACCATGTATGTCTAGCATAACGGACAATTGTTATGCCTTGATTGGGTTCGGTTTTATTAGGTTTTTACATTTCGGTAATCTTACAAATACCTCGCCGGTTGATCCACGCCGGATTGGTCCCACTGACCTAGTTTCTCTAGGCGTATCTAATCGATTCGATATAATTACAATCTCGATAATTACGATCTCGATAATTGCAATCTCGATAATTGTGATTTCGATACACGTTGGTTTGCTACTCACTCTGCCATTGGGTGTGATGTATATGAACTTCGCCTGGAGACAGCCGTGGATGAAGTGACGCTCGTGCAAGTAGGCCATGCCGTCCGCAATCTGTTCATAGTACGAGAAGCGAGCGTCCACGTTGTCGGACCCAGTCATGAGATCCAGCAGAGTCTTCTGCGACGTGCAGTCTATGAGTATGCTCATCGACTGCTCGTTCTCCATTACAAACCTCACTACCGTCGCCACGTTGGGATGCTGCGTACAGAAATGACTTTTTCATTCGCTAGTTGACGAATATGCAACTGTAATGAATGTAGTTGTCTCATTCACACATACAATGAACGTACACAATTTAGAACTGCGGCATTTAGACGTACATATCATTAATATTATGTTATGTTGATTATATATTTGAGATTTACCAACCCCGTTTATCTTGATACGCTTTCGAACTAGGTTTCCGAGGACTTAGGCGCACACGAAGTTATTTTATTACTATGCTCATCCATGCTCCGATTGCCAGTACATACTCACAAACTCAGAAGACGGTTTCCCGAAGTATTCGTAACCAACGTTTAACAAACACGACGTAAATTTGAACAATTGTTCGCAGCAATGAGCGAGTTTTCACAGTTTTTTGGAAGTTAGAAATAAATTGCCCCCCAATTGATTCGTTGACTGTTTATGTAACTGGGAACACGCGTTACACTAACATAAATAGTCGTTTCAAGTCTGTCTAATGTCCCGTTCGAACACTTAATAGATAGAAATCTTAAACCTATGGAGAATTTTGAAAAAAGACAGCGTTTTTTAGTCCAAGTGGTCGTAGATGAACCCCTGAATATCTGGTGCCTGAGATGTAAAGCTAAGTATGCATATATATATATATATATACTAGCTCGATCATGATCATACAAGGCGTATTTTGTGTTTTCACATTACACAATATATCTATTTTCTAAGATTCATGACGATTTACCACGTCGAATTTAAGTACCTACTCTTTGTTTATGATGTTGATTAATGATGATAATGATGATCATGATGATCATGATGATGGTAACATAACTCCTACATATATTACAGTGTTTGGTAGGTAATAGTTCAGATCATACAAATGATGCTATATCGGAGAGGAAGCCAACGCAGATACCTAAAAGGTGAGTCTGTTAATTATGTGAGATACCAGTGGGACTGAGACACAGACCCGGCTAAACAGTTTTGTACACGATGTAACTGCGATATCTCTACCAACGTGAGACGTCACTTTCGCCAAACATATCATGTGGTACGTCATGACGATATAGCAAACAATAATCTACTTTGGAAGCCCAAAAGACGTATGCTGGAGACATCTTTAAGCCGTGCTTAGTGGAGTGAATCTGATGAACACCATGACAATACTTTGATCGCTGGTGAAGACTACTGATGTCATCACATCAAGTGGATGACAAAGTTAGATGTCAGTACCTTTAGCTGGCGTAGCTGGTGTTTCTCCTCTTCAGACATGTCTTTCAGCAACACTGATTTGAACTAATTCAGGAAACAAGAAAATTAAATTGACAATGTTAGTCCATATTACCAGACAGCATACATTTCCATTTTCAGGATAATCAGAACGCTGTTCTGTTCACTTACCTTCACTTGCGAGAATAAATAAAACGATACGCAAAATAGGTTTTCATGCATGCGAATACATTGTTATGTTATTTAAATGTCAGACAGGCATACTTATTATTTATGTTGACTATAGAGTTATACTGTACTAACCTAACTGAAAACAGTAACATAAGTATAAAAAGTCAGGGAAACGCCCATTAAGTCGCATAATAGGGTTTATCAATAAGATGGGACCCACCGTTTCAATCGAAACAGACACAAAAATCACGCAACTGCCATTAGAAATTGTACACAAATATTTGTAACCACTTACAAATGTAATTGTTAATTAATACTCCTGTGTTGAGTCCACGTATTGGATGTTGTATATGTAGTAGTGTGCGCTTGTCAGCTAAGTAGAGTTATTTAGAGAAAGAAAGAAATCAGTTGTGTTACCACCACATCGCTGCGCTTGCCTGGCCATATCACCGGGTCATCGGGTGCCATGAGTTCCTGCTCTTTACAGGCAACCAGGTGGGACTAACCGACACAAAATGCATGTCTATTACAAAATGCATGCAACAACGGACAGACACATTGCAGGCCAAAACGATTTCATTGGTGCAAGATATGTTGAAATGGAAGGTAAAAATAACATGTCAACTAAACTCAGACTTAACAATAAAAACCCATGCTGTATTTTCCTTGTTTATTTTAATTATTGCGGTATTATTTTGGACAATTTAAAATAATTCATTAATACTACTTGCTAGCTACGTTAACTAGATATGTCGATACATTATGCTGAATAGTAATATCAGCAACCATGGAGATTGATTAGTACAAATTAAATATTAATCATATTTATCGAATGTTCTTACATTGGTATATCAAATAATATACGCACATCTGCACCAATAGAGTATGAGTCGTAGAGGACTTCCATTTTGTCAGTGGTTTCCCACATGTCTGAAACAAATCACAGTGATTGAGTCACGGCACATTACATGTATCAAAAGTAAACCTCTGACATTTAATTGACATTAAACAAAATAATGATGGTTCATGTCTTCGAGTGCCAAGGGTTTTACGTGAAATACCATCTTTTTAATACAATGAAATGTGAGGGCGTAAAATCTATGACATTCCTAAATGCCTTTACGAATATGAATACATTTATTTCAGGTAAAATTAATAAACAATCGGTAAAAATAAATAGGTATAAAACACATAGCTTTTAAAAGTAAATAAGTTAGAAATATAACTAGATGCAGAAGTTGATAAACAAATAAGTTATACAACTTATAATAAATAATTAAATAAATATGTAAACATGATATAAAATCATCGTTTTACAATATACAGTGATACAACCCAGCTAGTCCACATGGGCCCATTAACTATATCTGTACAATTGTACATGTGCATTTTATCATGTCATTGTCAATGTTAAGAATACTCATAATAATTTAACTTGTAACTGTAAGAACGTATCAAATTACATATATGCTGCAGTTTGTTGAATTTAGCAAATTAGTCATACTATATACTGTGAAGTAGCCGTATTAGTTGAGGTGCAAAAGGCTTGTGAACAGGTGAACTAATTAATTAATACAATTGATCATACGTGTTATGGTACATTGCAGATTATCGCCACCATGACTTGCCGATTACGCGCTCACTAATGGTGCTGCGTACAGTTGGTTAATAATTAAGTTACAAATGAACCACTTTATTTATAAATCCTGTAAAATGTAGCACGTTATCTACATTTATTTATTATGCTCGCCATGCATATTCATGAAATTACATCAGTTTTTTTTCTGCTAGTACACAAACTACTGATACTTCATTTTATTCCACAACGTCAGTAATAAGGCCAAACATTAATAGGTAAGTAGGCTAGATGGTTAAGTTTGTGTCATAGAAGCTATTGCCTATTGAATCAAACCCATGTTAGTTCCTGTGCAAGCAGCGTGCGCTATTAAATCAGGGTGGTTGTGTTTGTACCTTCGTGCTGCGTGACGTCCTTCATGTCTAATAGGGAACACTGTAATGTAAACGTATCTTGTTCTCGGTATTTGTATGGTAACTGTCGTGCAGATATATGGACTTGGATGATGTTTTCATAAAACAATACTCAACATTCCCTGCAGTTCAGTTACTGAACTGCAGGGCGCGTGTTCGTCTGTGTATGTGTCTGGCAGGCTTGCTGGCTACATGTCCGACTATTGTGATTATAGATGTTAAAATTGCATCAAGTGCATTTTGTGAAACACGTCACGCCGAGCTACTTAGCTTTGAGAAATGTATCTCATCATGTTTCGTATAGCTTCATTCTCGGCCTTTCTCTTCATAACTGTATCTTTCATCAATCATCATACCATTTGTCGCATTTGTGAACGAGAAAGATATTAATAATTTCAATACAGTTGATGTAAAAAATCATTCTCATTAATTATAGTGTATTATCAGCAGCAAACAGAATCTATTTGTTACCCTGTCGACGTATGTGGTACATCAATGGTATTAGCAATGTTTCGTAGTGTTTTCTTAACTGCAATTACACACCGACGTATCAAAACCAGCAGTGAACGTCGTTAGCACTTACCATTTCAGGTGTGTGTGGCTGACCTGTCAGCATCCTTTGCAATGCTGACATCCGTTGCTGCGCTGACATCTTTTGTAGTGCTGACATCCTTTGGAGTTTTCTCCCTGAAATTACGCCAATTACTACTGTTGTTGTGGTGAAATAATTAATACCATTTCAACAGTAATAGCCTAACAGCTATGCTGAACACTGCTTTAAAACCAGTAACTACTAACTATAACCACTCTTAATACCTCATTACACATAGCTATAAGCTCTTTATTAAAACAGTTTTCAACAGGCGCCAAACTCTATTTGATGAAGCATCTAATATTCTAACCACCGCAAACATCATTAGTGACAGTGTCCTTAGAAGTGTGCAAAGCGCTCTACATTTTACCCCCATGCAGACATGTTCATTGGAACACAATTTTTCTGTGAAGTATTCAGTCAAGCCTAAATTACTGCACAACATCTACACGTTCATTTATAGCCACCACTGCCAACAGCCTTGCAGAAAGGAATGTGTTTGATATACTTGTACTGTTTGATGACAGAGCAATGTTGTTAGTCACGCAGAACTCAAGACAATACTCTACATCAGCACTTTACCTGAATACGTTGCTTGCGCAAGACAATTCTGATGACATGTTCAGCTAATCAACTTACCTAACTCAGACGAAGTGTCTTTCAGTTCACACTGGAAGGTATGGAAGTTGTCCAACAGTTGACCGATGGATGGGCGTTGCTGCGGGTTATACAGAAACGCTTCCATCGAAGCCGCGAACATTGACTCCGGTTCGCCCGGCTTTCTCTCTGGCCAGATTCGGTATTTCAAGATCTGACATAGAAACGCACCAGATAACTTAAAATTGACAATAACAACGTAATAATGCACGCACCAATTGATGCAGCCATTTAAATGGACCTGCATATGTATGATACCGTTATTGCATGATAACACTGCTATAAAAGTGTGTAACATGTTATGAGATGTGCGCCAGATGTTCTTGTATCACTGTTTGATCGTAAAGACATACCATACAACGTATTTGACATAAAGCCTAGGTGCCCTGAATATCATTACTAGTGTTCAACATAAGGCTCAAAATGTCAAGGGCCACCGGGCCTGTAACCCGAAAATGTCGCGGGCCTACAAAAGATTTGAAGGCCCGGTAATCTTTATTTATAATAATGTATTCGAGTATAATATATTATATATAAAACGTATACTGGAATACCAACTTTGAAGGTACAGGCTGCCCGCCAAACTGCGTGTACTAAGTCCACAGTAACCAAATGTTAAAAGTGAATACGAAATATTAAAATAGTAAACACAGGATAATAGGTATATAGTAAACAAATAGCGAAGGCGGATGCGGGCTAACGGCCTAATCGCATGTTCTTTGAATTATTTATTGATGTCGTCTGTTTCCGTCAATCAAGACCTGCGAAGACAGTGACAGTCAGTGGGACAAAGAACCAATGACTCAGCAAACATCCGTACATATGTGTTGACTCTACACCAGGGATAGTCTAATAATAGTATTGACTCGGGAGACTGATTCCGGGTACTAGAACAGATACGACGTTTGGAGACGTTCCCTTTTAATTTGTTTGATATATACCTGTCTGCGGTGGCACCTCTGCCTTCCCCAGTGCATTAGCACCGTCTTGTCTACATCCTTCACTACATTGCTACATATACACGCACAGCATTGCCAGTCAATCCACCAGTCCACCAATATATGCAAAGGCACCCGCATGCTTGATATCATTCACCTCCAACATGGTGTTCGACCCCTTGGTTTCCAACCGCGAGACATCCTCACTAATCTTCAGCCATGCTTCTGGAACACATCGTCATCGTTCCACACCTGCAGCGCTTCTCTCGCAGTATTTGTCTGTTCATCGCTATTAATAGTATAAGATCGGCAGATATATATCCAAAAACCGCGCTGGCCAAACGGGCCTGTTACTTGTGGCAGCTGCGGGCCCGACAGAAGATTCACGGGCGCAATTATGTCGAACGCTGCATACTACACGTAGGCACATCATGCGGTGGTTTTAGTCGTAATGTTTTAATTCCAACGCTAAGTAATATTATCTGATATGCGACTGACATTTCAATGTTAATTATAGTATTATCACTGACCAGATTCTGTACTTTAAGATTTGCAGTGACGAATAAGACATCAGTTGCAATACTACTACTATGATAATCAATGGTATTACTGGCCAGCTTCTGCACTTCAAAATCTGCATAGATAGTGCTATTTAATATAAATTAATATGTCATATTTTTCAGAGGGTGTTTAATAGTATAACATATGCGCCGGAACGAAATTGATATTGGATATTTTCATATTTTCAGCTTCTTCCCTGTCGACTCGACTGATGACATCGGAAGACGAGAGTGTGCTGGTGAAGTAACATTTAAAATGTTTTACGCTCTTCACGCTCTCCAAAAATCTAAATTTTCACACACACACACCCCCCCCCCGAGGCTCGCCAACAAAACCCACCTTCAGGCTCCCAAAACGTTTAATTCCACCTCATCTTATTTGGGGCTAATCTTATCTCCAGCTCCCCCCACATAAATTACAATTGAAAATGCACAAACCTTCCCTAAATATCGGGGACTAATCCTATATCCAGCCACTTCCACACATATTGGGGGCTCAGGCCTCAAGCGCCTATGAATAAGTTAGCACACATTATAAACTCGTTCGTCGCTGAAACTATACCTGCTGATATTTCATGCGGAGATCAATGTTGCCAAGTTCTTGATATGGGTGCACGCCGTGAGAGAGTACTTCGTGCACGGTCTGGCTGGCTGAGAACACTTCTGTTTCCAAATTGTATTCACTCTTGAATATCGATTCCGGTGCAGTCCAAGCAACAGCGACTTTTTCTCTTTTACTTCCTGGATGAACGTAGAGGAAACTTATGTTATGCGACAATTATGAACCCAGTGTAGTTCTAAACCGATATGCGATGCTAGTTTGAATCTAGTCCCGATATTTCCAAAATGTTCTTCTACATTTCATCAAGTGGTCATTCCATGTGAAATCAGCAAACAGTTAAAGGGCCAACGTGTTCTAGAGCCTTCAGAAGTAAAGAAACTCGCGCGCGTACACAAGCGTGCACGCCAGCCACACGCACGCGCACACACACGTGCGCGCGAGCATCCAAGCACACACACGCGCGCGCGCGCCCGCATCCACAAACATACAAACAGAGGCATACACACAGGCACACACAGACACACGCACGCACACACGCATGCACGCACACACACACACACACACACACACACACACACACACACACAGGTATTATCTGCGTCACCTACCATGATACAGAAGCGTCTCGCAAGGACCTCTTGTTTGTGCTTGACTGAAGTTGGCCAATTTGGCAATCACATGGCCGTGCTGTTTTGCCAAGATGAATGCATGTGCACAGATGTGTCTGATCAGAACGTTCTGTTTGTTGCAGAACTCGACGGCACTGAGAATATCCACGGCCAGTCCAACTCGTTCTTGCAGTGGAACTTCGTCACCACGGTTGACAGATCTGACGAGGTACTCAGACACGCTTCTCTCAGGTTTTGCGCAGGAGAATACGAAGTATGGTAGTTGCGTATTCTCTGTGGCTGCGTACGCGACCAATCGGATAACATATTCTGAGTCGCCGTTCATTTGCAAGTGCTTCAGCATATGGATTTCTTTCATTAGCATGTCATTCTTGTCACTGACTTTCTGTAACATGTCCTCGACGTCACGGACTTTCGTATGTTTCGGAAACTTGCAGTACACCCTTTTGTGGTTTAGCTTGCCTTGAAGCACAACGCAATTGTCGTTGCACAGCCCTCCTATCTCCATTGGTCCTGGCTCCAACGTTAGGCCAAGTGTGCTGCCGTGCTTCCTAATCGTTGACCTGCTTGCTTCGACAATGCAGTCCTTTGTTCTTTTTAGAAATTCGCCATTACCTTCGTGCCGAAGGCTGCATGATGCAACATCGCTAACGTGAACTGACGGATGGTAGAGAAGCGGAGGTACAATTTCGGTGACGACATTCATTTTCGTTTTGTCTTTACGAAGCATTAGTATCGTTCCTCGGAACTGGCTCTTTTCGTCTGTT
The DNA here is from genome assembly GCA_020002185.1 of Paraescarpia echinospica. Lineage (NCBI taxonomy): Eukaryota > Metazoa > Annelida > Polychaeta > Sabellida > Siboglinidae > Paraescarpia > Paraescarpia echinospica. The sequence continues at coordinate 64,987,169 of CM034537.1, forward strand.
ACCGATTTGATCACATCTGCAAATGGAAGTCAGGCAATTTAGGTAAAGGTATAATAACAGTATACTAATTAAACATAATGTTTGTAATATCAACTATCTAACTATAATCGAGCTAACATATTCATGTATCAATTTATTTTTTCCGTAATATGACACGACAACTCTCTCCGTGACCCATCACCTATACGTATTGCTTTAAGTTTGTGGGAATTGGCGAACATATGTGCTCACCCCTTAATGACGTTGTACTGCGTGTGGTTATGTTTGATGTAAGACATACCTTCATCGGTGCAAGACTCACACAGCATGCGGTATCCATAGAGCAGAGACAGGTAGCTCCACATTTTGCCTTTGTCACTGTACACAATGATCTTTGTCAGCCGATCCAGCAAATGCTTTAGTTGCGATTGCGAGCAAACCTACAAGACCACGACATCGGCTTTCAGCAAGGACACTTTCAGGGTATCATTTGAATAAATGAAATCTCATATTATTATGGTTACAGTTCTATATGTACGACGGTTCTGTGTGGTTCATTGTATAAGAAACATGACAGTTTTACAAGTCTCAATGCGAGTAAACACTATAAGAAAACTGTTATTGAAAATGTCTTCAATGTACGCGTATATTACATCTCCCGCTAACGCTGCATCGCGTTAATTAACATAGTCGTATTTTGAAAACAGCTATCACTATTGGAAATAACTTTATATTGTTTGTCTTGACAAAGTTGCTCTGTGTTATCATTTAGCATTTCACAACTATCTTGATGCTTACAATGTGTGCATATTTAGTTTTGTTGGTCCTTACAGCAACTTCCAGAAATGAAAGCCTAAAACAAGTTATTAGATCTAAAAGCCGCAACCAAACAATAGTTTGAACTTACCAGTATGATGATGTAGTGGAAGAACACATGCCGAAGAAATTTATCAGAGAGACATTCCTTGATGGAAGACGCTACTTCTTTCTCTATTTCCTGACGTTTAGACTTCTGAAGGTTGTTACCTTTCAGGATATCCAACTGCCCAACCACCGTGCTCAATTTGTTGTTCTTCTTCTTCGGATAATGTCCATCGACGGCAGAAGCGAGTTTTTCGGTGAAGAACTTGCCGATGACGTGCGTGTGCGCCTGCATGTGGTCTGGGTCGACCTGGTACAACCGCTGGTATTTCCCAGCGAGAGATTCGAGCGCATCGCGTGCTTGCACTCTGCAAGCCAGCACATCTTTGACCTGCTCAGGCGACACACTGCCACTTACGATTGCAAGGTAGAGCAAAGAGATAGCGAGGCGATATACTTCAAAGTAGAGCATGAGAATGGTCATGTCTTTCACTTTGTCATCACCTTGTGTTGGTCGGAGAACAAGCTCCACCGCAACTAGGTGTTTTCCATATTTTTTGTCTGTGATGGACGTGTGGTGATTCAGCAGTTCCCTTATCTTCTCCAGGGTGTGTAATTTGATGTAGCTGTCACTTGACCATGCATAAAGTTTGGCTAGACCAGCCAAGTCCTTCTCACCATAAGCATACGGAATGACGTATTTGGATATGTACAGCGAACTGTAATGAACGTGCAGTTCCTCCGGCCGACTGTTCTCTCTGAGCGACAGCAAAAACTCGCCGGGAGATTTGCCACCAGCTGAAATAATGGAAATTTGTGTAGGCTTAATATATGTGTAGATTGATTTGGTGCTATTCTCAATTAGCGCCGTCTACATAAGTAGTTATCACAACAGTACGTAGACTACATCCTTATATAACCTCGAACACACACGAACACGTAAATGCTTATTGGTCATTTCGAAGATACAACTACAAGTTTCCGGAATACACCTTCAACATTCCATCTTACGTAGAATTGTTTCTGAAAATTCAAAAACATAATGGTTAAATTGACAAAACATATTGTGCCATTTACATAAAGTATAAAGGTATGTTAAACTGCTCCGACGTACTTGGGTTTGCAGCCTCGACTTCGTCCAGAACCATCATATTGGCGGTCTTAATAAACCTCTTGTTCTCAGTAGTTTCATATTCAGATGAAACTACCGAGAACACGTAGTCTGACGGCTGAGTCCGGGCAGTGGTTACGTCCTGCAACGTGTAAGACAAGTACCTTTAGATTACGCCCTGCAACGTGTAAGACAAGTAACTTTAGATTACGCCCTGCAACGTGTAAGACAAGTAACTTTAAATTACGCCCTGCAACGTGTAAGACCAGTAACTTTAGATTACGTCCTGCAACGTGTAAGACAAGTAACTTTAGATTACGTCCAGCAAACGTGTAAGACAAGTACCTTTAGATTGCATCCTGTAACGTGTAAGAAAAGTAACTGTAGATTACGTCCAGCAACGTGCAAGACAAGTAATTTTAGATTACGTCCTGTAACGTGTAAGAAAAGTAACTGTAGATTACGTCCAGCAACATGTAAGACAAATAATTTTAGATAACGTCCTGTAACGTGGAAGACAAGTAACTGTAGATTACGTCCTGCAACGTGTAAAACAAGCAACGTTAGATTACGTCCAGCAACTTGTAAGACAAGTAACTTTAGATTACGTCCTGCAGCGTGTAGGACAAATAACTTTAGATTACGTCCTGCAACGTGTAGAACAAGTAACTTTAGATTACGTCCTGCAACGTGTAGGACAATTAGTTATAGTTTATTCTAATGGAAATATTACGTCTTGCAATGTGTAAGACAAATATATGAATATACAGCTTATTCTTATGGAGAGGTTACATCCTGTAACGTGAAAGACACATGGGTACATTTTATTCTAACGGGGAGGTTACGTCATGCAACGTGTAAGACAAGTAGTTATACTTCATTACTATGGTGAGGTTACGGAATGCAATGTATAAGACAAAAGCTAGCTATACGTTTTTCTATGGATATTGTTTTCAATGCAAAGGGACATATTCGTAGAAATGTATGTCTTGAAAAATGACATTTAAAAAATATTTTCATTAAAAAAAAATCGTAAATAATTCATACTTGATATATGTAGACACATCTGGAAAAATATAATACAGTATGTGATTATATGTAGAAACAAGAACACACTGCGTTAGCTTTTGGTGGACGTTTGTGTATATTTGTGTATTACTTATGCATTTGGGAGAAGGGTACAGGGGAATGCAATGTAAATACATAATAGATAAATGTACTATATCCTAAACCAAAGTAATAGGGATGAGCAAGAGTACACGTCAAAATTATCTCCGCTTCCTGCATAAGATTGACACAATTTCGTGATTAAGTTAATATATTTAGCTGGGCTACTTGTGGATTATTGCAAGGCTTACACTTTGAGTCTTCTGTGGCAGCACGAGCGGGTTAAAGTGTCCAACAGACGGAAACGAGCCGGTGGTCGACAGTGCTGAAATGTAATAATTATGAAGACTTCACAAGACTGTTCTTTGTGGCTCTATATGAAACAGCTGTGATGAGAGGTGGAGCTGAAGTTGAACGCGTGTATTCGCTGCTTTAGATACCCATTGGAAAAGTTCAATTAATACATGGCGAATTCTTAACAGGAGCAACAATGATTAATTGTAGTTGTCATGACATGTACAAAATATGGAATACTCTCAGTATACGCCAATATCTCTTCCAATTAAACTACATCATGCAGCTGTTAAATAGTACCATCTAAGATGTTTGCAGTGACAATGATCCATGCACAAGAGTTTCTTTTTCAGAAGAAAAATAAAACAAATGTTGAATGATGATGGAACGTATCCCCAAATAATGAAGAAAACAATAGAGCTACGAACCCTGTGTTGATAGTAGACTCGATCGCTCTGACTCCACCTTCAAGCTTCTGTAAACAAAGTGCACCATTTATAATTACATGTCACGCAGTTGTTTTATTAGAAGCTTCATACCTCTCCATGAAACACCGTCGGCGTTGTTTAGAGCAGTTCAGTATATCCACCCAACGCAGGGTACCATAGAGCCAGGATAATAAATATATGTGAAACGTGATGTCTTGTTTATAACAGGTTATCATGCAAGTCTGCGTAGTCAAACTATAAAGGAGAAACACGATATGCAATGTTCGATTAGTTATTTATTTTAATGGGTTATGGTAACACAGCGTTACTAATGTTAATAGTTTCAAGTTGAACTAAAACTGTAATCCATTTCTGAGCTATGATAATTATATTTGAGTACCCTACAACAAACTGTCACACTTGTTAGTAGAGTGTCATATTTATATAAAGTATTTTAATTATTCTTGAGGCGCACATTAATACAATTAAGTGGATTATAATATGGCAGTAATACAAACTCTGTATGTAGTTTAAGCTTTGGTTTCTTCATATTCACCATTGTAATCGTAGATCCAGTTGTATCTACATAACAAAAGTAAAGCACAATTAACACCAACGTACACCACGAAGGTAGTGACTAGGTAACGGTAAATAAAGTAAGACAAACAGAATGCGAGTGAATGAGAGAGAAACCGCGAGGGAGAGAGAGAGAAGAGAAACATATATATATACACTGTACTTAAACAATTTTTTTTATTCAAATTGTTAACATTTAGACAACCGATATATACTCTGTTCCATCCATAGAGAGAGAGAGAGAGAGAGAGAGAGAGAGAGAGAGAGAGAGGGAGGGAGGGAGGGAGGAGGGAGGGAGGGAGGGAGGAGGGAGGAGGGAGGGAGGGAGGGAGGGAGGGAGGGAGGGAGGGAGGGAGAGAGAGAGAGAGAGAGAGAGAGAGAGAGAGAGAGAGAGAGAGAGAGAGAGAGAATCGGAATCGGAAGTGTATCTGACCCACATATAAACCAAAGCGGTAAAATTTTCAAAATAAAAATATCTACAGCTCAGTTATGAAATAATAATGTGTTGACAAAAATAGCAGGTAATATATACATGTATTATTAACTAAAATGTAGAACATAAAAATATAACAATAATGATTTAATGTAGGGAATAACGAATTAACAATATCCTAAACATGGACTGTCATGTTGCTGTAGATAAGCTAAAAAGGGGTTAGGGGGACTGCCACTAAGACCATTGTTGGTCGCTCTCGTAGCAGCCACACCAAAAATGTAATTTTCAACAAGTTACGTTTGGCGTTCTTAAACACTTTCGAAAAATAATAATAATACATGTGCATAATTTCCAAAGAAGTAAGAGTTTGACAAGTATTTCAATTAAGTTACCCATAACTGATAACAAAATCTCAAAGAATAAATAAGTTTACTTAACTTAGAATCTAACAAACAGTTACAATTACATCTGACATACTAATTAGAGTACTGATTTACAGAAGAAAATAAATTAAAACTCAATGTATTATTTATTGATTATTAAGACGTCCACGTATAAAACAATTTGGCAAAGATCACTTTTCTATGTAATTTTGTAGAAAACATAGTTTGGCATAATTAATCAATCCTTGTAAGCTGTGTTAATTTTTTTTTCCTTATTTGATGCGCAGTGTTGTTTATTTGTGCTGGAATATCATACCTAATGCATCGTTTGGCAAAATCATGTTTAGTCCTATTTGTATAGATATGTTGTTTTATATTCGCTTATTAATGTTATGAACATTACTATTTAAAGTAAATGGTAAGTTTTGCAAATATACCGGTAATGTCATGTGTACATATTTATAATACAATTTTAATTCCCGTAATTGCAGCATGTCTGTTACTTTAAGAATTTTTTGTTTCTTAAACAGCGGCTGAGTATGTGAATTATATTTACTTAAGCATATTATTCTAATTGCTTTAATTAGCATTAAGGTAACATTAATTAGTTATACAAAATAACTTTTATATTTAATGGCACAAATCGTTTTAATTTGTTTTTGAGAGAGAGGGGGGGAGAAACAGAGACAGAGACAGGGTGAGACAGAGTAAGAGAGGGAGTGAGAGACAGAGGGGGAGGAGTGAGGTGAGTAGGAGGGGGAGAGAGGGACAGAGGGGGAGAGGGAGGGAGAGAGAGACCATGCGCAAACACCGAACACTATGAAATTGTTTTCTTGTGACAACTCTCCTTGTGAAGTTTCACATATTCGAAAGAACGCGAATGGGGTCGGTTTAGGTAATGGTTGTTTTTGAAAATTACTGGAGTGTTGAATTGTTGTCGTCATGGGACTCGAAATGTCACGTAATCTAAGTGGACTCAATATTGACGAACTTATACTTCTGCTACTCGCCGTACCACTAGGCGATGTCGTTACTGTCTTTGTACGTAGAACAACGCCGCTTGCTAGCCGAGCTGTTTCGTGTTGTTGCGCACGTGGCGAACGTTTGCCGTTTAATTCGGGTCTTCCAGCACCTATGAATGAATTAATTCATTAGGTGACTTATCATACTCAAAGCGACCATCACAGTTTGATAGCTATACATTAGAGGCCTAACACAAGTCAACCGATACGAGTGTTTGATGTGTCATCGTGTAAGCAGCGGTGTATTTAACTACTTGCATATGACTTATGAATAGTGTTAAGATAGGGAAACACGCGAGAAGACTTCGCTATCCCGCTGCTAAGCCTACTATGTAGCATGTTTTTTCAAGATTACAAATCGTTATATTCTAACATGTCTCAGATGTTGCTTAATTAAACGTATTGAAGAATATAGGCCTACTTTCTAACACACAGACCTGTTTTATTTGGTCATATGTCGATCTTGTGATCGTGAATGCACAAAATGCTTTTTTCATTAACAACTTTTGATATCGCTGACACCACAACATCGTTAAACATCTAATTTATATCGAAGTGAAACGTAGTAGGCGAGCTGTAGAACCACCTATTGGAACGATTTAAATCCCCCCCTCTACACATAGTGAGGCAGCTAAGCAACATGATGTGGACATGCCGGACAAAAGCACCACATTTTTTCCTGACAGTGTGTGTGCCATGACTTTTAATACATTTATTGGAACCAAGTCACGTGACCTTGCTGGAGCCTGTTTCAGCCACTTAGAAAAAAATGGTAAAGAAAACATTTAAAAATAACGTTTTTTTTTAAAGTTAAATGCACTGATTTTCACGTAATTCGGCATGTAGATATACTTTGGCAAGCTCAATACAAATATTCTATCGGCGTTCAATTCCGAGCCATGTTGGGCTAATAAAGCTAGCTCAAACAAGCTGATGTAGCTTTGCAAAACTGAGGGACATTCCAGACAAAGGATCCTACTTTGTTTCTAACACTTTATTAATTCGTAGTCTTCAGTTTCCGTTTGGCTCGTTAAAAATCTTTATTATTGAATTTATCACAGCGTAATGGGATAGCAAAATATTTTCAATGATCTTGCTTAAACATTTATTAAGAATAGCCTGTTTTGTTAGATAAACGTTTTGCGACTTCGGTTATGTGTCGCATTTGGTTATATGTCGCATTTGCAGTTGCAAAGCTCAGTACATTTCCAGTGAGCCTTCTTGCTCGAACACGTTGTGCCACAGCCACTCACGCTTTTGCACCCACACTTCGCCAGTTCACTGCACGCATTGGAGGCCATCGGTAGTGTGCTCCACACAGGAAGCCAGGTCTTGCTCTCTGCATCACCACCCTTCTGGAGTACAAGTTTGCTGTTTGATCTAGCTTGGTAGGCAACGCGCCTCGAATATTGTAGCAAAGCCGCCTGAGTAGGTGGAATATTCTCCATCGTTTTGTTCTTCTTGCAGAACAACTCTCTCCGTACCTCATTCGCAAATTCCAGAGTGCTTGTCTTGTCATAGATAACGACTGTGAATCGCTCCAGTGATTGGAAGTGTTGGGAGTCTACTGCCAATTGGGTCTGAGGGTTTCCTGCTATGTAATTGGTTGCCTGGGTAACCTCAGGGTAGGAATTCCAGGCTTCCCATGTTGACTTCTTCCCCTTTCTATGGAATGCTGACGCTGTATTACACCCTGTGAAACTGTGGAAGAGGGGAAGGGCTGTGGACGTATCTTTGCCCAGCCCATGGCAGATGGCATTGATATGTAAGTACATGAAGTTCTTCCCAGTGCCAAAAGCAACACAGATGATGTCTGTAAGTGCATATTTGGCGACGATGGCGTGGAATTTGCCGATGAGGATTACATGAGTGTCCACAGTGTGCACCAAGCAGATGTTAGAACCACTCTCCATGGCATCTTGCAAGTTGATAAATATTCTTGTATCCGCTTCCTCATGGTTACACTTCGACATGCAGTGGCTGGTGCCTCTGCTGACAACTGTGCTGCCAGATGTAATGAAGATCTGCTTGTCTTCTTTGCATTCGGCAGACACAACCTTGCTGGAAAGGAATGCAAAGAGTTCTTGCTTATTGGTGGTGTCACATTGGAAATCTGCCCAGTTCCCTGGAACCTTAATATTTTGACCAGCAACCTTCCTTCTGATTCCTTTGCCACGTTTCTCCCTAGTTGACTCTTTGATGCTGCTGGATACGTACGTGTCCCAGACCACGTCAACTCTTGTAGAGGTCTCCAACTGCTGCATGATGTGTGGAAGAAATACGTGACTGGTATAATCATCAACTGTGGTGATGCTAATGATTGGCAGGAGGTGCACAACAGCAGCACCATCAAAGATTTTCACATCGAATGATCTAGGAGGTCCTGTATGTGGCCCATCTGTCTCTTGGGTCAGAATGCTCAGCAAATCCGACTTCTTTCCTTGTCGTAGTTTATCTCTGTCAGAGAGAGATGGAGGATATGGGTCATTTTCATGCTTGAAGAAGGTTCCCGTGTCTCCATCCCTATACTGCATGACTATATATAATCTGGAGAAGAGTGACACATCATCCTTCAGCAGTGAGATCTGCCCTGCCTGCTTGGTCTTTGCCTTGGGTGTTGGACAACTAAACAGAGACAGTGAGTTTTTCTTGATAGGCTCATGGATAGATCGAGTGTTTGTGGTCAGTTAGCACAGATTGACGGATAGCGTTGTATTGCTCCCTGTCCACTGTTTCCATGGTACGGACTGTTTTCACAACATACTCATCAAGGACATTCCGAGTGTCCATTGTTAACTGTTAAGGGCTGGCATCTAGGAAAGGATTGCTCATCTCCGAGATAGCCTGAATAAGACCAAATGTTTGCTCTTTGAATGTCTTCTGAGTTGACAGTCCCTCCTCGTGGTGTTTTTTTATTTTCTTCTTCTGAGGTAAACTCCTCCTCAAACTCTTGAAGAAGTCGTGCTTGCTCCGGTCCAGAAATCATCCATTTCTTGACAGCTGAAGGATTCTCTGTCAGTCCCACTGCACCCTCTGTACCCTTCACCAGGTCATTATTTTGCTCGTGAGCCTGGTCGATTGATATGGACGAGAATCGCCTAGATGTCTTCGAAACAACCCAGTGGTCTTCGTCTTTGAATTTGTCTTGGATGGCTGGAGGTAGGCTCTCCGTGTCTTGTTTGTGTACGGGAATCCACCTGTCATAGTTCTGATGATCAAGGGAAAAGAACCAACCCACCAAAGCCTTCAGTGATTCCACATACAAGGGGAAGTCTCGTTCGTTCCCGGTTTGCCCGCACGAAAATCAAACTAAGTATTTCCACCTTGAAAATGGTATCCCAATACTGAAATGTTGGGCTCTTCTGATCATATCTAGTCTCCACGTTTCTTCTGCCCTCTCGTCGTGTAGTCCTTCAGTCATAGTGTGTGTGAAGGCATCGTGCTGGAGTTTCGCCAGGGTCAGAGCACTCACTTGGTGGGCATGTCTAGTCCTGGTGAGGTGTGATGCCTTGAATAAGGCGTCAGCTGTTCCAAAGGAGGCGATTCCTGCTTGGGTCAGTGCAGTTGTCCACCCAGCGGCCTTCAAGTAGTCCCCGAATGTTTTCCACATTGCCATTTCATTATGAAGACCACCGAACATGCTTACACACTTGTCCTCGCCATGTGTCTGAGGCCAGTTCCACTGGTCAAACTTGGCCAGTGCATACAGTGGTGCATCTAAAGTAATCACTGGAATCCCTGTATAGATTATTATATTTGAGCAAATTACCAAACACCAGCAATGTTATCTGGATTAGTTTTTTGGCAAGTCAGCCAATTCTAAGTTTAAAAAGTCGTGCATCCGGTGCCGAACAGGCTAAAATGAATCAAAATAATTTTTTAATGGCTGAAACAGGCTCCAGAAAGGTCACATGACTTGGTTCCAATAAAATTATGAAAAGGTTTGGCACATAGATTGTCAAGAAAAAAATTGGTGCTTTTGTCCAGCATGTCCTGATAATATTAAAATTTTGCCCTAAGCTGGCTCACTAACATATCCAAATGTTATATCACTTGAAAGCTCTACATCTCCCCGTCCCAACGAGGCCTGTCGTAGAGTTCCCACATGTGTCATCCCGCAAACGTTATACAATATAAATGGTTGCGTATATCTACTTTACTTATCTATTCATGGCAATGTCGTATACCGTTGGAAGGTCAACTGTCTCCCCGCAAATACGGTATATGACTGGGTTCTATCAAGTGGTGCAGTAGGTGTGGAGTGAAGATTAAACAAGGTCACCATCAAACGACGACTGTTCAAAATTACGCCACTCCGTAAAAATTCTACACTTACAATGGTTGCGTAGCTACTTTGTCTACATACACTAGGACATGTTACACACCATTTGAAAGCATATTGTATCCCCGTAAAAATGAGGCATGGCATAGAATTGTAAAGTGTTGCTCTAACTGTGGAGTGCAGGTTAAACAAGGTCAACGTTAAAAGATGAATTTTCGACATTATGCCGTTCCGCCGACAGTAGGTTAGCCAACAAGTGATATTATACTTTTAACTGCATTTTTGTTAATGGCATGAATTCTTGCTAGATCCATCACACAACTGTATTATCAGTTGCTGAACCTTGAATTTACTCATAAATCTATTTGGGATAATCTAACATAAAAAGTGGTCTTCCCAAATGCGTTTATCGCGCACACCAAACTTTTTTTACACACCCAATTATTCTTTGTAAGCCTGTTTGCATATATTATGTTGATATAATGTGCATATTGTTTATTACTACACATGCATTTGGTCATTAACATGACGTGAAAGTTAAAGAACTTGCCCAAAATATAGTTAGGATGTTGAAAACGAGAGGTGGCAATCGCAGATTTAGAACCCTGCTCGCAACACAGTCGACCAACTGTCAGAGTTTTGAGGAACAAGACAATTTAATACCTCAAGGAGGAATCCAAATGTCAGTATCTGGTTGACATATGTGGAAACTATGGAGATCATGATTGACATCATCAGGGCTGAGACGATTGGCAGCTACAAATATATAATTTCGCTGTAAATGATGCATTGGCTAACCATTTACGATCATACAAACTATGCCCTCCCAATGGAGAACAGTCTCTCTGGTAGATGTGAAATACCGCGAGAAGACAGCATCAGAGGTTCGTGCTGTATTCATTAAAGGAAAGTTTGTTTTGAAGAAAACCAAAAGGCCCTTCAACCAAATTCCAGCTGATCAGCCAACTGAATTGATCTAGAGATTATACAAGATGCGTAATGGCATCATTGTATCCGCCACGGATGAAGCATGAAAGCGTGATGCTGATGACCCAAAAAAGCTTGTCACAAAGTATTTGGTGTGTTCAGAGGAACTGGTGGTGAATATAGAAACACTGACTTACAGGTGGAAGCGATGGTCACTGGCGCAAGAGTGGTGGCCTTTTAACCACCGGTTTTGTTGACTCCATACAGGAGCCTACAGCAGAAACCGTATTGGCCCACAGAAGAACGACACTCCATTAACACATCATTTGGTAACGAAATACACTGCTCCAAGTGACGAGGTCAATAGTTCATCACCGTGAAGCAACGACTAGTTGAAGAAACTAAATGGTTTCATGACGAATCGAGGAAGCAACGTTCATAAACCTTTGCAACTACCTAATGTACAAAATACTACTAAAGTTGACAGAAAGCTGTTAAAGCAATAGGTCAACAGTGTCACTACCGTCGATCCTGTCAAGATCTTTGGGTCTGACGATGCTACCTCACCCTCCACCTTACAACTTCATATTGCACACACTAATCACCACGCACACATTTGGTTACATGCAGATTGTGAATATATAGCTATATCATCTCATATTGACACATATGCGAGGTAGAAGGTATCAGAAAGCCTTTGTGAACGCAGTTATCCCCTATTGTAGTTGTCTGGATGCCACTCAAAATACAGGGCAGCTTGGCGAATTGGTTCGATCGTTTTTTGTAATGCCGATTATGCGTTCTGCATGTGCCAGCAATTGGCTCAGTTGTCTGGTCAGTAGGCACTTGGTTGAAGCGTCTTTTCGTTTTCGTCACAACAGAGTATCTCTTAATGAATACTGCCCGAGCCTCTGGCGTTGTCTTCTCGGGGTTTTTCACATTTGCCAGAGAGACTGTTCTCCATCGGGAGCTTATATGATCATAGATGGTTAACCATTGTATAAATGCAGCGAGAGGTTCTATATAGTTGCCAATCTTCTCAGCCCTGATGATGTCCAGCATGATCTTCATAGTTTCCACGTATGTCAATCAGATCCTGAAATGTGGATTCCTCTATGAGATATTGAATTGTCTCGTTCATCAAATCATCTGACAGTTGGTCGACTGTGTTGCGAGTAAAGTTCTAATCTGCGATTGCCACCTCTCTTCTTCAACATCCTAACTACGTTTCGGGCAAGTTCTTTGACTTTTACGTCATGTTTAATGACCAAATGCATGTGTAGTAATAAATAATATGTACGTTATATCAACAGAAATATATATAAACAGGCTCACAAAGAATAAAATGGTGTGTAAACAACTTTAGTGTACACGATCAACGCACTTGAGAAAATCACGTTTTTATATTAGATTATCCCATATATTTATGAGAAAATTCATAGTTCAACACCTGATGACACAGACAATACATGAACAAACCATAACATATTTGGTTTTATGTAACGGTGTGTACAAAAAGATGTCAATTAATTAATAAAATTATTTTGATACAAATTTGAGTTTGTGACCCTCAAATAACCTTCAAAATCGAGGGTGGCATCCACATACACCTATTTTCTTATCCCTTGTGTGATGGATCTAGCATGAATTTCTGCTATTAACAAAATGCAGTTAAAAGTATAACATCACATGTTGGCTAACCTACTATATGCAGAAAGGCATAAATTCGAAAAATTCATCTTTTGACGTTAACCTTGTTTAATTTGCACTCCACAGTTAGAGCAACACTTTACAACTCCATGCTATACCTCATTTTGACGGAAATATAACACACTTTTAAATGGTATGTAACATGGCCTAGTGTATGTAGACAACGTAGCTACGCAACCGTTGTAAATGTAGTACTTTTTCTGAGAGGCGTAGGTTTCAACATTCGTCGTTTGATGGTGACCTTGCTTAACCTTCACTCCACACCTACTGTACCACTTGACAGCTCCCCGTCGTATACCATATTTGCGGGGAGACAGTTGGCTTTCCAACGGTATACGACATTGCCATGAATAAATAGGTAACGTAGATATACACAATCATTTATATTGTATGACATTTGCGGGATGACACAATTTCGAACATTTATCTCTTGACGGTGACTCAGTTTGATCGTCGCTTAACACTTACTCCGTCAACTGATAGCTCCATGTCATATAAAATGTTGACGGGAATAAACAGTTCTTTCACATGTTGTATGATACGTACATATAAATAAAGTAGTTGCACGGTCGTTGTAAGTTTATGACTTTCGCGGTATTGCAAACAAATCGAATGTTCATCATTTCACGGTGACCTTGTTTTACCTTAGCTCCACTCATACCAAATCGGAAAACACCTCCACGTCGTACCTCTTTTGACGGGGCGACAAACGCTTTCCACAAATATATGACATGGCCATCTTGTAATTAAGTAAAGTAGACATGCAACCATTGTAATATCAAGACGATTGCGGAAGAGCACATTTTCGAAAATTCATCATTTGACGGTGACCTTGTTTGACCTTGGATTCACGCTTACTACACCACTTGGCAGCTCTACGACAGGCCTCGTTGGGTCGGGGAGATGTAGAGCTTTCAAATTATATAACATTTGGGTGTATGTAGAGGGGCATTTAAACTCCTAAAATAAAGCACTTTTTTTGGATTTGCCGCCCGTCTATAGTATTTTACTCTTTGACAAATCACTACAAATTATTAGCTAGACTGTAAAGAACTTATTTTTAGTTAACAGTAGCATAAAAGTACGTTTAGCAATTTTTTTGAAGACATAACACACTAGTAATATGAGGATTACTAGTGAAGACAGAAGTGGACCTGGGCATGGGACATCAGCAGACTACGAGAAAACCAATGAACATCGCATATCACAACGTGGAGACTTTACGAAGGGAAACGATCTAGAAGAAGACCGGCGAGACGGTGAAGAGACGAATTAGACGAGTACTGAAAAGGCACCATCTTCAGTGGATGATAGCGCAAGTCAGACAGATCTGGAAAGACATGCTAAGGCCTTCGCCCAACCACGGGACACTACGGCTGCACAATGATGATGATGGTAATGATGAATGTGCGGATTGTGTCTACGCACCAGTGCCAGTGTATCTCCTTGAGGCGATGGCCGCTGGTTCTCCCGTCGTTCGACCGACTCGTCCGGTAGAGGCCACCAAGGACTGTTGGATCCGTCTCACACCGACCTGCACGCGGTGAGTATCGGAACAGTCGATGATCTGCGTGCACCAATCTCTCCACTCGCGCCATCGTTGTGGAGGCTCGCCTATGTCGAGGAATATGATCTTGTCTTTCCTGGCTTCCAGCATAGTCTGGTAGAAGTTGGTGGCGATAGCCGGGCACAGGCAGCAGATGGTGAACGTGCAGTTTGTTACGGCTGTGTTGATGTTCTCTTCAGGAACCCCAGTCGCGGGGAAATGTCGGTCTGGATGGACATAGCTGTCGGTGACAACAGCAACATTACCGTCATTCACCATGTTTATATCAACAAGTATTTCAATGAAACGTACACAAGTTTCTCTCGTTATAGTCTATCAATTTTGTGTCTATAACTTTAAACGTGGACACAATATTTCCATAAATATACCAGTTCAAGTGTCTTGAGTGTAAAACAGTCCATGCGTTATATATTTCGACAAGTTACCAGTAGAGGATCGTACTTGCTATAAACATGTTCATATTATTTGCAAAAACCGTCCCTCCTTGATATTTCCCCCAGAACTACATGTCAAACAACGCTTCGTTTCAGTTAACAAACCTGATATCCCGGTGATTTAGTTCGGAAATAAATGTGTTTTTGATCCATGCGTTATACGCTGTCTTATCTTCGAAACTGCAATCCTTGCATGCTTCCGGAATAAACACGTCTGCTTCTGGGATTGATGCCATGTCTACAAGACTACAAGACATACATGTACCTTCATTATACAAGATTGAACAAAATTGCTATACAGAGGATAAATCCAAGATGGAAAATGAAATATTTAGGATGTCTTCAGCTTATTGAAAGTCAAACTGTTTTATCAACGTAAAAATCTATCTTTTTGTGTGTGTTATTAATGGATTCTACTTTTTAACAAAATATTTGTTATTCAACAATTAGACAACCGATAAAAACTCAGTTCCATATATATATATATATATATATACAAAGTCAATCTACTTCACATACCTGGCCAGGTGCGTGATATCAATCTAATGATAGCAATTGTAAAGTTAGGACGAGTTATGACTCCTATACTTGAGAACTATTTGATCAGCTTTGTAGTCGTTTCAATCTAAACCATATTGTACCTCAACCATTTCGCTGACACGTGAGAAATAATACGTTCTTATGTCTAATCTGCCGCACTATGAATTACTTCTCAAAATATATATTTTAAAGTGAGTAAAATATGATTTAGATTGAAACGACTACAAAGCTGATCAAACAGTTGTCACGTTTAGGAGTGATAACGCGCCATAACTTTACAATTGCTATCAGTAGATTGATATCATGCGCCTGGCCAGGTAATGTGAAGTAGATTGACTTTCTAAGCGCTCACAACTAATCTCAATGGCGTTCAAAATAGCTTGTATTCGCTTGAACGCCCGGCAATAACCATAGACCTACGACTGATTGGCAAGCACACCCACATACTGGGGAAAACCACGGACTCGTTATGTAAACACCATGGCCCCAGGCCTGCTCGGTAAACGACCATATCTGGCTTGGAAAACACACTGAGCCAGCTCAGCAGAAACCGTTGGCTTAGTAATTGACACAGACTTTGACAATACATAAACACTTTTTCAATTTTTGTTATGGTAATGTTCTTCCTTGTAAAACACACACGCACACACACACACACACACACACACACACACACACACACACACACACACACACACACACACACACACACACACACACACACACACACACACACACACACGGCCAATGACAGATACTCACCAGGCCAGTGACAGACACCCACCAGGCCGGTGACAGACCAAATCTGTGATAGATGCCCACCCGATCAGTGACAGAAACCCACCCCGGCCTTTGACAGACACCCATCCGGCTAGTGACTGACATGAACCTGATCAATAACAGACACTCACCCGGTCAATGACAGATACTCACAGGCCAGTGACAGACACCCACCCGGCCAGTGACAGACACCCACCAGACCTGTGACAGACGCCCACCAGGCCAGTGACAGACACCCACCAGACCTGTGACAGACGCCGACATACGCCACTGCGCTTTAAGTATGTCAAAGTATAGTCTGTTAACCACATACCTGTTAGATAGTGTCCGTGGTGCATGTTGTGCAACTTGAGCCGCCACGGCTACAGACTGGTGGCAGTTTAGCGGGCAACTGTATCGACCTCACCATAAATGTGCGTTTTAGCAGCTGCAATCTACGCTTGTGACGACGTCTGCACACGAACAGTGCGTGTCACCAAATGACACATGCTCCGCCTGCACACAACGCTTTACCTTTACCTGGACTGCGGCGCCTTTGTTAGTAAACAGGTAGTTGGAACTACACAGGGGTCTCAAAAGGTGACTCTCCGCAGGCTAGCAGATGTAACTTAAAGTAATACGTAACGCAGAAAAACCCGTTGGGATTTCCCACTCGGTAGATCGAGAGAGCGCGATTGGCTAAGCAAGAGGAGCCGTCTGAATACACATTCACCAACCGTGTCCTTACAAAATATCGTTACAATTAGTGCTGCTGCGCGTCCCTGCGCAAACACGCGCATTTTTTGTATACAATACAAGTTGGCAACTTTGTCAGATAGAGAAGATAATGTACTCGTACGTTTCTAAAGTGCCAGTTCACTCAGTTGGTATAATTTATGTACATGACACATCACGTACATATTTTAAGATTCTTAGATAGAAAAAAGTGTAATTTTAATGCTAATACATAATATTTAGAATGTATAATCTATAATGTTTTCGTTTGCATTTGAAAATAAGAAAATGTCACCATGGAGTGTATTAACGTACAATACAGCGTCAAAAGAAACGTACCTCTATTTTACGCATATTTATGTGATGACAATAGGCATGCTATCTGTGAACTCTACGTATGGTATAATTAATATAACATCCTGGCAGGCAGTTAGTCAGTCATGCGTGACCATGACACGTTCTCTTTATACAATGCAGCCACACGGTCTTGAAGTATGACTTGTAAAAGCGACCTGGAGTACTTATGGTTATTATGCGCAGTAGTTCCCGCTCGTACAACTTATATGACGTCAGATTGCATTGAATAAACTCAGTATTTCCGTGTAAAAAATAATTGCCCTTACTGCATTTATGACCCGACCCTTTTTTCCAAAATTATAGCAGTGGTAAGTTTCATTTGACGCTGATTATATAATTGAGGCACAGTCAGTGATGGAGACGTGGGGTGTTAATCATGAGCCGTGGGGTGTTAATCATGAGCCGTGGGGTGTTAATCATGTGCGTCTCCTACGGAAGTTATAGGAACACCGGGAATCAGAGGCGGTTGGCAAACTCTGGCCTTGCGCACTGACTGCTTACATGCCAAGCTCCGCCCACTCGGCAGGCTTTTAAGGCTCTTCTTAAATGACTGCATTCTATACGGTTAGGTTATGTTCTATTGATACGTAGTGATCGACGTATTAATTTATTAATAACCAAGGTGATTACTCCCATTATCTGTTGACACTGGCATATCACGGATCATCTCAGAACATCGATATCCGATATCAGACAAGATTACTTTCATTTGGCTTCAGCCCCCACCCCTCCCCCCAGACAGTATAAACATTGATATGGTGATATACCAATATGTTAATAGTATCGGTCCGAAGCATAAACTATCAACGTCCGACGCCAGACGAAACTGCCTCAGATCTCCCTTCCACAAACGAAAATAATTTCGTCTGATATTATATGAGATAAACCCTTAAAGGGGGGGGGGGCATCGGGATATGACACCTTTTAGAATATTTGTTTCTTAATGTGTTCCTATTATAACCTTTCGCACCACTTCATGTTAGCATGTCAAACGAATGGTTGACTAAGCTTGGCCTCCACTGGCCTCCCCTGCCCCCCCCCCACCGAGATCGAGATTCTAGATACGCCACTCTCTGTTGGTACGTAATTTAGTATGCTACACAGATAAAAAAGCCTTTGTGATCTAGGGGTTGTATCAAATTCAATGTCAGATAGTATCAGAACACCGACAAAACGCTATGATAAATCGGCGTACTCATTGTGTCTTGTGCTATATGGTTAGGAACTGACTGTGGCCCTATTATCATCAAGAATTCGCAGCTAATGTTAAACACCATTTGCTACAAAAAATTGATTTTGTGTGAGGCAGCGAAGCAATATTGATAGTAAAGGTGCAGATGGTAGCGCCCCCTAGTAGATAGGCCTGGAGTTTCCCTAGTGATCAAGCTGAGACCAACGCGGAGGAATATGTAAAGGAGTGATAGGGGCTATCCGGGTTATACATTGGGGTTCTGTCAGGGGCGGAGCACTCAGTGTTATATTGCGATATATATTGGTATTCCGTACGTGTGACTAAAAGCAGGTCGCATGTAGCAAGGTAGTTAAGTAAGGGAAGGGGTAATGAAGGCTAGGTGAGCGGGATTCTGATTCAAGTGTTCCAGAATGGATATTGGGGGCTCTGTCAGGGGCGGAGCCCTTGGTGATATTTTGGGGTGCTGGGTCAGGATCCAGATTCTTGTAGATACAGGATATTGATTGGGGGCTCTGTCAGGGGCGGAGTTCTTGGTTGTATCTTGGTTTGCAGGAAGTTAGGTGGGGGTCGGTTACATTGGATGTTGGGTAACCTGGTGGCGGAGTGACCCCCACCGTTACGGTGGTAGTGGGAAGTATAGTGCAGTCATGTAGTTAGTCATGTTAGTAAGTAGATGTCTCGGAAGTTATATGTTTAGAAATTGTAGGTATTGCTTAACAATGCTGTTGGGGCCGGCATGCTTGTTATGTATTGATGTATGTATATATGGTGTGGTTTTATGTATATATGGTGTTGTTTAATATGTGTTAGTGAATAAATGTCATTAAGTTGGCCTGTTTCAATCAACATTGGTCTTGTATCGTTGCTTTGCACAGAAAGGTGTATGTGACAGGGGCGCATACATTGATTTTGTGTGAGGCAGCGATGCAATATTGATAGTAAAGGTGCAGATGGTAGCGCCCCCTAGTAGATAGGCCTGGAGTTTCCCAAGTGACCAAGCCGAGACCAACGCGGAGGAATATGTAAAGGAGTGATAGGGGCTATATAGGCCAGCCACAAAGGAAATTCAGCCTCACTCTCTGGTTTGGTTTGATTCAGTGTATACTATTGGCTCGCCAATCACCAAGATTCTGTGTTCTGTTTTTATGTCGATTTAGTTATATTTGGTATCTTTGTTTTGCCCACCCTCCTCCCTATATCACTTTACTTGTTGGTTCAGAAGCTTTTTAATTGGCGCTTTCATTATAAGGGCGGAGGCGGAGTGACCCCCACCGTTACGGTGGTAGTGGGAAGTATAGTGCAGTCATGTAGTTAGTCATGTTAGTAAGTAGATGTCTCTGAAGTTATATGCTTAGAAATTGTAGGTATTGTTTAACAATGTTGTTGGGGCCGGCATGCTTGTTGTGTATTGATGTATGTATATAAGGTGTGGTTTTATGTATATATGGTGTTGTTTAATATGTGTTAGTAAATAAATGTCATTAAGTTGGCCTGTTTCAATCAACATTGGTCTTGTATCGTTGCTTTGCACTGAAAGGTGTATGTGACAGGGGCGCATACAATATTTTATGGTGGCCTAAAACTACTCTGTCATAATTTGAAGAAAAAAAATATTTCCTTTGTTTAATGAAAGCATATATATATATATATATGCGTTCCGAGACATTTCATGATTACCCCCCTGAAGGGATCTCCAAGGAAATAATGCGTATTCAATTCCTTTCTTCAAAAGTGTATTTTTGCAGCTGTGGTGTATAGTTCCGTCTCTGGCGTCTATCAGAAGCGTATAGCTATGTTGTGGCGGCTACGACGGTCAACGTCACGTACCGTACGTAACGGTCCACCACACATACCCTACGTGACGTCCCATCTCACTTGCTGTGCGTGACTGTCCACCTCACGTGCCGGACGTGGTCTAAGGACAACATAGGCTGTAATTTCTGTATTAAATTAAAACGCATTCAGCAGAGTTACAATTCTGTTTTACTAAAAAAAGTACTCGATTGTAATTGACAAACCTGGAAGTATAGCATAGAACTAGTCAAAATATTTATATCAGCTCACGTGACATGACCTGTAGCGGACGAAAACGAAGTTTTGGGGAATCGCAGTCATGCAAATCTTCGTCTACTTAAGCTGGCATTACACCAGGCAACGCCGTCATACGCAACCAGATTGCAGTCTGATCGCCTCGTGTAAATAATACATAGCTGCCATTGTATAGCTTGCATTGCCATCGCTTCGTCGCCCTGACGCCGTCGCTTGCGAAAGAAGTGGGACTATTTCCAGGCGACCGTTGCCTCGTCGCATGTAATACATATGTCCAATCACAGTAAACACACGTGTCGCATGTAGAAATAGAATAGCCTTCCCTAAAAATAATGGTTACCTTGATGCTTAACGGCACGTGACTCCTTGTGGTCACGTTGTCGCGCTTACATTTATCCGGGCGTTAACTTTTATCCGGGTGATGTCTATGTGCATATGTAAGGCATACTATTTGGCACCAGTAGATCACGTAGTGATAAATAATATCCAGTAGTTAAATATGTTTCGTTTGTTGTCGTAATACGAGCGTTATAGTTAGAGCACATAATTATAATATGCTGTTTCAGATTTGTAATCAAGTATAAGAGTAAATCACGTGACGTATGCGTGGAGAGGAAACTGTTTTACGACAGAAATTGTTTATGTCTGTGGGAAGCAAACATTTTATAATTTATGTATATATAAATAAATATATATATATATATATGTAAACGTACATAACGCCCGGATAAATGAAAGTGCGACAGTCGTAGCTGGTGCTAAATACATTCCCCTAGATACGCGCACGCGCAGAAACGTCACCCGGATATTATTTGATGCTTCCCGTCTCAAGCAACTACATTGCGTCGGGTATACGCGCGACCCGTATCGCTTGCGATATATATCGCAAGCGATATCATTCGGCTTTGACTTTTCTTAATGATGTCAACATCGCCTCGTCGCGGCGACGGCGTCGCCTGGTGTAAAGCCTGTTTTTAACTGACTTGAATGTCGCCCAATACCCCCCTGGATGAATCAAATATCATCTGCCTGCACCGAATGTACGGACACAGGAAGTAACGTAAAATAATTAATCAAAATTAACAATTCGGCAGTTTCAAGTATTGCACCGGACTGAAATATACACTCGCACATGCACATAAATAAGCATTTACACCAGGCGCGGATGACGGGGTCCAGGGCATTTTGGGATCGCACATTCCAAGATTCTACAAAAGTAAATCGCGTCTACTCAGGCGCGCTCGCACTCAGATGAACTCATAGACTTCGGAATCGGGTGGCGGGAAGGGATTGGGGGCTGAGCTCCCAATATGTTTGGTGGTGGGGCTGGAGATAGGATTAACCCCCAATCCATATTTCGGGAATGGGAGCAATTTGAGGTTTTTGGTACGCCTCAATATGCGCATTAAAGTAAGAAAGTTGTACAAGTCTATAGTGTTTGTCAGCTAAATTTTTACAACGGTAATGTACTAAGATGGCAATAATTTACGACGTTCATGCGTTCAACGCTAAAAAATACACTACAGTGGCACGAATGTACCTTTCTACTTGTTATGTTTAGTCTTTTACCTTGTATATGTTTTCGGTTTGTTGTTCTGTTTGCTCATTTTTACCTTGTCTATCCTCTCTAAAGACCATTCAAAGAAGCAAAGTCGAAACGTTCAACTGACAACCATGTTACTTATACGAACTGATATTTCTTGATAGGTCAGTAGGTCAAACTTTGACATCAGTGACTGGTGAGACTGTAACATGTATGAAGACGAGCTCAATTACGACGTTCACGCGTTAAAGTAAGAACATTCTACAAGTCTACCGTGTTGGTAAGCTCATTTTGTACGAAATGACCTCGGTAAAGTACTAAGCTGGCAAGAATTTACGACGTTCACGCGTTAAAGTAAGAACGTTCTACAAGTCTACCGCGTTGGTAAGCTCATTTTGTACGAAACTACCTCGATAAAGTACTAAGCTGGCAAGAATTTACGACGTTCACGCGTTAAAGTAAGAAAGTTCTACAAGTCTACCGCGTTGGTAAGCTAATTTTGTACGAAACAACCTCAGTAAAGTACTAATCTGGCAAGAATTTAAGACGTTCACGCGTTAAAGTAAGAACGTTCTACAAGTCTACCGCATTGGTAAGCTCATTTTGTACGAAATTACCTCGGTAAAGTACTAAGCTGGCAAGAATTTACGACGTTCACACGTTAAAGTAAGAACGTTCTACAAGTCTACCGCGTTGGTAAGCTCATTTTGTACGAAACTACCTCGGTAAAGTACTAAGCTGGCAAGAATTTACGACGTTCACGCGTTAAAGTAAGAAAGTTCTACAAGTCTACCGTGTTGGTAAGCTCATTTTGTACGAAATTACCTCGGTAAAGTACTAAGCAGTCAAGAATTTACGACGTTCACGCGTTAAAGTAAGAACGTTCTACAAGTCTACCGCGTTGGTAAGCTCATTTTGTACGAAATTACCTCGGTAAAGTACTAAGCTGGCAAGAATGTATGACGTTCACGCGTTAAAGTAAGAACGTTCTACAAGTCTACCGTGTTGGTAAGCTCATTTTGTACGAAATGACCTCGGTAAAGTACTAAGCTGGCAAGAATTTACGACGTTCACGCGTTAAAGTAAGAACGTTCTACAAGTCTACCGCATTGGTAAGCTCATTTTGTACGACACTACCTCGATAAAGTACTAAGCTGGCAAGAATTTACGACATTCACGCGTTCAAGTAAGAAAGTTCTACAAGTCTACCGCATTGGTAAGCTCATTTTGTACGAAACTACCACGGTAAAGTACTAAGCTGGCAAGAATTTACGACGTTCACATGTTAAAGTAAGAAAGTTCTACAAGTCTACCATGTTGGTAAGCTCATTTTGTACGAAACTACCTCGGTAAAGTACTAAGCTGGCAAGAATTTACGACGTTCACGCGTTAAAGTAAGAACGTTCTACAAGTCTACCGTGTTGGTAAGCTCATTTTGTACGAAATGACCTCGGTAAAGTACTAAGCTGGCAAGAATTTACGACGTTCACGCGTTAAAGTAAGAACGTTCTACAAGTCTACCGCGTTGGTAAGCTCATTTTGTACGAAATTACCTCGGTAAAGTACTAAGCTGGCAAGAATTTACGACGTTCACGCGTTAAAGTAAGAACGTTCTACAAGTCTACCGTGTTGGTAAGCTCATTTTGTACGAAATGACCTCGGTAAAGTACTAAGCTGGCAAGAATTCACGACGTTCACGCGTTAAAGTAAGAACGTTCTACAAGTCTACCGCGTTGGTAAGCTAATTTTGTACGAAATTACCTCGGTAAAGTACTAAGCTGGCAAGAATTTACGACGTTCACGCGTTAAAGTAAGAACGTTCTACAAGTCTACCGCGTTGGTAAGCTCATTTTGTACGAAATTACCTCGGTAAAGTACTAAGCTGGCAAGAATTTAAGACGTTCACGCGTTAAAGTAAGAACGTTCTACAAGTCTACCGTGTTGGTAAGCTCATTTTGTACGAAATGACCTCGGTAAAGTACTAAGCTGGCAAGAATTCACGACGTTCACGCGTTAAAGTAAGAACGTTCTACAAGTCTACCGCGTTGGTAAGCTAATTTTGTACGACACTACCTCGATAAAGTACTAAGCTGGCAAGAATTTACGACGTTCACGCGTTAAAGTAAGAAAGTTCTACAAGTCTACCGCATTGGTAAGCTCATTTTGTATGAAACTACCTCGGTAAAGTACTAAGCTGGCAAGAATTTACGACGTTCACGTGTTAAAGTAAGAACGTTCTACAAGTCTACCGCGTTGGTAAGCTCATTTTGTACGAAATTACCTCAGTAAAGTACTAAGCTGGCAAGAATTTACGACGTTCACGCGTTAAAGTAAGAACGTTCTACAAGTCTACCTCGTTGGTAAGCTCATTTTGTACGAAATTACCTCGGTAAAGTACTAAGCTGGCAAGAATTTACGACGTTCACGCGTTAAAGTAAGAACGTTCTACAAGTCTACCGCGTTGGTAAGCTCATTTTTTACGAAACTACCTCGGTAAAGTACTAAGCTGTCAAGAATTTATGACGTTCACGTGTTAAAGTAAGAAAGTTCTACAAGTCTACCGCATTGGTAAGCTCATTTTGTACGAAACTACCTCGGTAAAGTACTAAGCTGGCAAGAATTTACGACGTTCACGCGTTAAAGTAAGAACGTTCTACAAGTCTACCGCTTTGGTAAGCTAATTTTGTACGAAATTACCTCGGTAAAGTACTAAGCTGGCAAGAATTTACGACGTTCACGCGTTAAAGTAAGAACGTTCTACAAGTCTACCACGTTGGTAAGCTCATTTTATACGAAATTACCTCGGTAAAGTACTAAGCTGGCAAGAATTTACGATGTTCACGCGTTAAAGTAAGAAAGTTGTACAAGTCTACCGTGTTGGTAAGCTCATTTTGTACGAAACTACCTCGGTAAAGTACTAAGCTGGCAAGAATTTACGACGTTCACGCGTTAAAGTAAGAACGTTCTACAAGTCTACCGGGTTGGTAAGCTCATTTTGTACGAAACTACCTCGATAAAATACTAAGCTGGCAAGAATTTATGACGTTCACGCGTTAAAGTAAGAAAGTTCCACAAATCTACCGCGTTGGTAAGCTCATTTTGTAAGAAACTACCTCGGTAAAGTACTAAGCTGGCAAGAATTTACGACGTTCACGCGTTAAAGTAAGAACGTTCTACAAGTCTACCGCGTTGGTAAGCTCATTTTGTATGAAACTACCTCGGTAAAGTACTAAGCTGGCAAGAATTTACGACGTTCACGCGTTAAAGTAAGAAAGTTCTACAAGTCTACCGCATTGGTAAGCTCATTTTGTACGAAACTACCTCGGTAAAGTACTAAGCTGGCAAGAATTTACGACGTTCACGCGTTAAAGTAAGAACGTTCTACAAGTCTACCGCGTTGGTAAGCTAATTTTGTACGAAATTACCTCGGTAAAGTACTAAGCTGGCAAGAATTTACAACGTTCACGCGTTAAAGTAAGAACGTTCTACAAGTCTACCGCGTTGGTAAGCTCATTTTGTACGAAATTACCTCGGTAAAGTACTAAGCTGGCAAGAATTTACGATTTTCACGCGTTAAAGTAAGAAAGTTGTACAAGTCTACCGTGTTGGTAAGCTCATTTTGTACGAAACTACCTCGGTAACTAAGCTGGCAAGAATTTACGACGTTCACGCGTTAAAGTAAGAACGTTCTACAAGTCTACCGCGTTGGTAAGCTCATTTTGTACGAAACTACCTCGATAAAGTACTAAGCTGGCAAGAATTTATGACGTTCACGCGTTAAAGTAAGAAAGTTCTACAAATCAACCGCGTTGGTAAGCTCATTTTGTAAGAAACTACCTCGGTAAAGTACTAAGCTGGCAAGAATGTACGACGTTCACGCGTTAAAGTAAGAACGTTCTACAAGTCTACCGCGTTGGTAAGCTCATTTTGTACGAAACTACCTCGGTAAAGTACTAAGCTGGCAAGAATTTACGACGTTCACGCGTTAAAGTAAGAAAGTTCTACAAGTCTACCGTTTGTACGAAACTACCTCGGTAAAGTACTAAGCTGGCAAGAATTTACGACGTTCACGCGTTCATACGCTAAAATTACACTACACTGACACGAATTTACGACACATACTCGTTAAAGTAAGAAAGTTGTACAAGTCTACCGCGTTGGTAAGCTCATTTTGTACGAAACTACCTCGATAAAGTACTAAGCTGGCAAGAATTTACGACGTTCACGCGTTAAAGTAAGAACGTTCTACAACTCTACCGCGTTGGTAAGCTCATTTTGTACGAAACTACCTCGGTAAAGTACTAAGCTGGCAAGAATTTACGACGTTCACGCGTTAAAGTAAGAACGTTCTACAAGTCTACCGCGTTGGTAAGCTCATTTTGTACGAAACTACCTCGGTAAAGTACTAAGCTGGCAAGAATTTACGACGTTCACGCGTTAAAGTAAGAAAGTTCTACAAGTCTACCGTTTGTACGAAACTACCTCGGTAAAGTACTAAGCTGGCAAGAATTTACGACGTTCACGCGTTCATACGCTAAAATTACACTACACTGACACGAATTTACGACACATACTCGTTAAAGTAAGAAAGTTGTACAAGTCTAGTGTTGGCCAGCTAAGTTTTAACAAAGTTACATGATGGATTTGTGCGCTTGACCGCCAATATATATATCGCAAATGGATCACGCGTGTCGTCGTACCGAGCAAGGTTATGAAAAAATCAGTCTCACGCAACAATTAGAGTAAAAAAACAGTTAGAAAATATTTCTTTGACAATGTGCGGACTGCAGAGTAGAAATCATATTTCAGCACGGTTGACTACGACAGGGTTGTATGTCGTGATTACAATGAAATACAGGTTTTTTTGTTAACACGGTATAGAATGTTCATAAAGGTAATAGATAGTTAATACTCTTTTCGTAAGAATGTGGTTGGCTCTGAAAAGAACCGTTTGTTTTCTTCTTCGGAGAAATCTGTAAGATGTGGATGTATGCTGTATGTGCGGCAGCATCTTCTCAAGAAAGCGATATTGGTGGCGTCATATAAAAGAGGGGCGATGCCAACCCGGTGTCTTTGCCGACCCGACAGCCAGTGACATTACCGTGACGACCTCGGTTATTTCATGCGAGCTTACGCCGAAGCACAACATATTTTATCACAACCTCGGCGTACGTTCACATATTTGCCTTCCGGAACAAGAGAATACGTGTGACTGTGCCATTCAGGACGCCACCGGCACCAGCAGCCCCGACCGGGCGACCGACAGCGTCTCCACCATGCCGGGCAGCCATGGAGACGCCGTTCCTGGTGTCGATGAGGCGCCCGCGAGACCACCACCGCCCTCCTTGGCTCCGTTCGCCTGCCCGCAATGTAAGGTCCCTTTCACGAGACGCAACAGTTTCAAGCGTCACGTTGTGCACGGCCGTTGTGGCCGCCCGAAGAAAATAAGGGAGGAGGCCGAGCTGGATGCGCTGGTGGTAAATCTTTAGTAATATAATTTCCGTTTCGCTAGTTTATACATATGTTACACAACATTAAGATCACGAGGGCGTGCTGAAAGGTCACGTGAGCGTATCAATTAACCACGGACCTCAGAGTAGAAAGTACACGCAGGGACTGTAAAGTAGAAATTATATATTTCGGCACGCTCGTGTGACCTTTATAGATGTCGCACAAAATTGATACCCTTGTTATTGTACAAGTTCTGGACACCTGCTAGTTTGACAGAATTACCACGTACACCTGCTACGCAGATAGTCACCAGTTGATTTATATATTTTTGGTATCTTTACCTGCTGCATATGTGGCAAGGAATGGAGGTTGTCGTATCTAAGCAGGTCGCTACTACCACCAAGCTTTTATACATATGTTAAACAAGTGGTCACCGGACAGACGGTGCAAAGGGACGAATATAAACAGTAGTGAATGTATTGACACTATGGGGCCGCCACAAAATTGAGACAGGTAATCAAACATACACAATATTTCGTGACGTCACATGGATAAGGAGGTGTCTTCAGCATGCCGTTACCCACAAAGACATAGAAGCACCAATGCTGATGAGGTCGCTACTACCATCAGACTTTTATACATATGTTAAACAAGTGGTCGGCTGAGAGACAGCGCAAGGGAACGAATGTAAGCAGTAGGCAGCGACGATATTTAATTAAACTTTACTCTATACAGAAATACCGCTTTTAAAAATGAGGCTGTGACCTACAAGGCTACATAAACAACTAGTAGTTTATTAATTAAGAAATAAAACGTCGACATCGTTTGTACGTTTATTAATGGCTGACCAAGCATCAGAAGGTGCTGCCGCAGTTTGCGTGCTGTATGTGGGGTAAAGAATGGAGGTTATCGTTGACACCGGTATATATATAACAAGGCAATGAGCACAATTGTCGGTCTACACAAGTTTAGACTTGGACAGCGAATATCAGTTCAAACCAGTTTGCAACCAGGCAACCAACAGAGGTAAGTGCAACTGTCATATGCATAAACTATGGCATTGATTCATGTTAAACAGGCGACAAAGTAAGGTACGTGCAAGTGTCGTATGTAAAAACTACAGCATTGATAGTTTTAAATATTGTTCGTTATATGTTGCTATTGTACGTCGCGGAAAAGTTCAGACTTGTCGAGGCACGCGGTACTATTAATAGTAAATACGTCACATAAACAAAAGGCGACGAAGTGTCGTTACAATAATATTATACTTCGCGGACAAGTTGAGACTTGCATAGTAGAAATGTTTGCACACGGCACTGGGTTACCTTAAAACAGATTTCCCGCCATTTTCACCGAACGGTTGACAGATGATGCGAGTGGTCGCAAAGTCGGTTTATCTTCGTCGGTGATGCTGACGGCTGCAAGAGCGCTGTAATAGGAAAGAGGGCCGTAGTAGGGTTTCTTAAAAGTTTCATCGCTTTACCACGCATACACATTTAATGACGTCATTGACCCATGTTAATACATAAATTGGGACTATATACAAGTGTGCAAGTTCCAAATATCTGCTAGTTTGACCGAATTACTTCCAGTTGGACCTAATTACCACGCGTACCGATTTACCTCGCGTACCTGTTTAATGACATCACTGACCTATGCTATTACATAAATTGGGATTATATATAAGCTCGCAAGTTCCAAATGCCTACTAGTTTGACCGAGTTATTACCAGTTGGACCTAATTACCACGCGTACTTGTTTAATGACGTCATTGAAACTACATACACGTGCGCAACTTCCAAATGTCTGCTAATTTGGTATGTTCAAATACTGTCGGTCTTCAATATGGAAAGACCGCAGGTTTTCCGCATAGGCTCGTGGAAAAGCTTGTTCATCACATCACATTGTCCAAGAATTAGTTCACTTCTACATTTTTCGTATTTTCCTGGAATCAAGTCAGTTCTACATATTTCGTATTGTTTCTAACTTGGACCTTCACATAGAACTTTGACCTAGAAGGTTGACCCAGAACTTTGACCTATATGTGAAGCGATTTCGAAAGTTGATCATGAATGGGCATTTTAAGGAGAAAGACCTCGTTATTATTTAATGATATATTCGGTAGGGGCGCTATTTGACCTTGACCTATTCGCTATTCCCGAGAAAAGGTTTACCACCTATACGACATAACAAAAGACACCCTTGCGCATGCGCAATGACCTATTTATTGACGTCTTTGACCTATTTTTATAATAAAAAAATAAGAGGCACGAATTTCAGCAGTACTGTTTCACCGTTTTCCAGCCAGAGAGAGTTTATTGAGCTAGTTACAAAGTTCACCACCTATTCGCCAGGTGACGACAATTGACATTTGTCCTTGACCTTTGACCTTCCTCTTCCTGTTACTCTGGCTCTGCGTTGAGAACGACATACATTACTCGCAGGAAGCGTGAGTATTCCGCGAGTGAATCGTGAGAGAGATGCAACAGTTCCGCAAGTGAATTGTGAGGTATGCACGAGAGATAGGCGTTATATTCTGCGAGGTAGTCGCGAGATAAGAAATTGCCGAATAGATGTGCGGGTGTACGCAAGATATGCACAAAGACGTAGATGTGTGCCAGGGAGTGTCACATGTGAAAGTGTTCTGATAATTAGAGAAATTCCCAAATATCACTCGCTTGAAGGGATGAGTTGTTGTCCGTTTTGCTTTTCTCTTTAATATCCTTAAAAGGAATGGTTAGGCTGGGAATTAGTTTTAACAAGTTGAACAAATGAGATAAACAGAGATAATGTGTAAATATGATGAGGCAGTGTCACAGTACCAATAATGATGAGGAGGAGGTTAATGACGACGAATTAGATATTAGCTACTGCTTTTAAAGAATGACTTGTATGTGAGGTAGGACGATCGAAGCAGACCGATGTCATGAGGGCGAAACAACTTTACGAGGTAAGTTGGAGCGATGAAGTGAACAATTCACTAAACCTGTACTTGTATGACCAAAGTTTTGTTGTACTGAGTGATCAATGTTCTCTAAAGTTTCTAAACACAGCAAAGTTATCAAAAAGCCGCATAATGCGGCGGGCCCTATATGTCCAACATTACAGGGTCTATCCCTGGGACGGATAACGTGCAGACTACTTGACCCGCACAGAATAGATGCAGGTATTGTCAAGTACCCTGGACACCGAAGTGTCCTTATATGTTTTTATTCAGTATTCCGACCTGCATTTACTTGTCCGGCAAATAATTGCCAGTTAGTGTAAAATAGCATTAGACCATTGACGTGAATTTTACCCGGAAATAGATTGTTCGCGGTGGGTAATAAAACGTTTCTGCTATTTATATATTTTCAGAATAATAAATAAAATAAATAAATAAAAGTACTTATATAGCGCCCGATCAATTAAAAATACTAACTAAGACATAAATACATAACAAATATATAACATTACCTTAAATCTAGTAACTAAAACTATTTTTAAAGAGAGATAATAAAAAAACTGTTAAATAAATACATATATGAAGACATTCTTAAAAACTACTTTAAATACATTCATTTATACAAGAAGAATAACAAAAAAATGCTAAGAAACTAATAAAACAAAAATATATTTATTAAAAGAAAGCATATAAAATGTCCTCGTCGGTGAATTTTAAAAACGCTTGTTTAAAAAGGTGAGTCTTCAAAAGTGTTTTAAACACTTGTAGTGATGTTGCTGTCCTGAGCGCAGAAGGCAAATTGTTCCATAGAACCGCCGAGCAAACAGCGAAGCGGTGATCACCATGCGTAACAGTTTGTGAGGCCGGTACGAACAAAAGGCGAGGCTGTGAGGTAGATCGTAGAGTTCTGTTGATGAGACGGCAGCCAATTAACTCGCTTATGTAGTCCGGCGCTAGACAATTCAATGCACAATATGTAAACTGCAGAACTTTGTAGGTCGATCTCAAATGAACAGGTAGCCAGTGTAAACGCTGCAACACGGGCGTGATGTGTTCGCATTTCCTCGTGCAAGTAATCAGGCGAGCGGCACAGTTCTACACCCTTTGTAGACGTTGCATCGCCGTCTGCGGGAGACCATAACGAAGTGCATTCCCATAATCTAAGTGGGATGTCACTAGTGCGTGAACACGTGTCTTGCATGATTCTATCGTCAGATGTAGCTGAATTCGGCCAATGTTTCTAATATGATAGTAGCAAGTTTTCACAGTGTTGGCAATCTGCTGTTCCATTTTCAGGTTGCTATGAAATAGCGCGCACACGATGATGGTTGAATTCGATGGCCAGAATTTTATTTCCTTGTCATTTTATTAAAGTAGAAAGGTCAGGCTAGTACACCACCAGTCGTAGACAAAGCAGATTGTATTATGTAATAATTTATATACGAGTTCAGATGCACTCAGTGGAGCGCGGTTATAATTAATTCACGTCGTGGACGAATACATTGTTGTAGTGGTTTTTCACGATGCATAATTTTGGTGTGGATCATTTTTGTCGGATCGCGCATCTTTTTGGCTCAATCCGGTCATGTATTATGCTGTTTACGACTAGGTATAAAAGCAACTGTCAGGTAGAAAGGGGTATCTTGCAGATCGGGGCACGTGTATATTTTGGAACGAAAGTAACATGGCTGTAATGGCATCTGCCACCCTGCTGCCTATAATTAGGCAGAGTAAACGTGCAAAGTTGTGTGTGGAAGCAACAACAGGGTTATGTTTCCAGTATAAGAGTACCGGTTGTGAAAATCGGGTACGGGAGGCAGTGACGCGGTTGCCGTAGCGTGACGGCGGCCAAGAGTATGTGGAGGTTCTGCGAGTGTTGCGGGCTGACGATTGTGTCGCGGACGAGGGGAGTCGGGCTTGAGTGTGCGTGCGGCAACGGACCGAGCGGTGCGGCGGCGGTCAGAGCGAGCTTGTGGCGGATACACGTGTCAGGCGATCGTAACGAGGACGAACGTCGCCTACATACGGCTATCGAGACGGGATGCGATTCCCCGGAACAGGGCGACCGCATGTGACGGCGATCAGAGCGTGCGGGCAACAGAGAAGGAGACTTCCGGCGGACGGTCGTCGAGTCGTGATGCGACCTCTCGAGTCGGGCTAATAGGACGAACCGGAGCGAGTATGACGACCTTTCGCTTGACTACGCGGCGAGACCATACATGATGCATAGGGAAGTGACAATTCAATGTTGCATCTAGATGTTAAGTTGCAGGCTAGATTTCTTTGAACTGTCTCGATGAATGTAATTAAGAGACTGTTTTCCCTATACTGGGGATGGTATAGATTCCCCCACGTTAGTTACCTTAGTCCGAGCGCCCATGAACTTGTAATGCATTGACTCTTGAAGTTCCCTTCAGAGTGCTAATAGTACTTAGTTTTTGAACGGGCCATTCTATTATGTTTTGGGTATCAAGGATTAGCTGGGGATAGCTACTGATTAGAAAGCATTGATGGGAGCTGAGATAGGGTAGAGTAAGAGGTTATATATTGTTTTTATCATTACTATAGAAGAGTTCTTTGTTATCTATGTATGAAATAAAATTCATGACATTTTCATTGTTCCTTGTTGCGTTGTTCACGGTTGCTGCCCTCATTAACAAGCGTTGACATAATCAGTACCGAACAATACTAGACTTGAGCCAGCTAGTTACGGATACCTCGCTAATCTGTAACGGTTATGCATGTTTGCACCCTTTGGCAAAGTACTGTCTCCTTTTTAGTGGGCCCTTTTCCCTCAGTTCAATACCGTCAGGGTCAAGAATTTGCATCAATGTGTAGACCACCTTCCTTGGTGCAACCATCCCAGCTTGCCAGCACTTGAGATGCATCCACCGGTAGCCATGCTGATTCCCGGAACCTCGGATTTGCTCGTTATTAAATAAGGCTAGTTCCAATATGTCAGTGTAATGCCTCCATCCAAACAGATTTCGCCGACTCAGCGTGCGCTTAAGAGTCCTAATACTAATCACTTTGCGGTGGATGATAGCCAGAGCACTGATAATTTTCATGTAGCTTAACCCGATGTGGAAGTACAGAGCAGCCGCAACGTCACGATCCATGGCTGCCAACTCCAGTTCTGATCGATCCCCCGCTACCCACACGTGCACGGCTGATATAATGAAGTGGCGGTAGCCAGAAAATTATGACGTGGTCGGCTGTACAACAAATGTATATTCAATACTAGCTGGCAACTAACGGGCTTCCGTATTATATAGAAATACTCCCGACCTTGTGCGCATTGCCACTGCTACTACAGGGAGTTTTTGCTTATATGTTCAATATTCAAACATTATCATTTACACATTATTTTATGACACGCATCCACAACATGCATGCAACGTCTAATTAATGTGAAAACCAAATGCTTTATTTCAGTTTTCTACAATTACTGTCCATTATACCATTTTTGTGCTGAACATTGATATAATTATTTATATGTCTTTACTAAAAATAGTGTGTGTATTTCGCTTGCAGCGATCGTATTTAAGAGTTAAACGAAAGCGCATATGCTGCTCCATATGGCTACCTCTAAATTCATATTTTCGAGTCGTACAGCTAGATGGGGGTGGGCATTATGCAACATTACCTGGCGTTATGCCTCAAGCTATTCTACTCTGGCTACGAGAGGGATTGGACAAGAAATATGATTTATTTAAAAACATTCATATACAAACCAAAACATACACATGCCAAACAAAACGTGTACATATATACATCAAAAAAGATAATTTAAGAAGCCCATATTATAAAATTTTAATTAATATAATAACAAGTAGGTTGTGTTTTTTACATCAAAGAGAATAACATATTATTATATATCAACAACAAAACGTGTAAATGCAGCCATTAGTACATAACAGTAGTAATATAGGTCCCTAAGCGTAGAATGATCCGTTTTTTCCGTTGGTGGAAGTGTGTGTGGAAAGTCAAGTACCCGGATGTAGGTCTAGGTCAAGTACCAGGATGTAGGTCAAGGTCAAATACCCGGATGTAGGTCAATATCAATTACCCGGATGTAAGTCACCTGGCGGATAAGTCGTGAACTAAAATACCACCCATGTCGGACAAGTCGTGAACTAAAATAGCGCCACCTGTCGAAATTAAACAAAATTTCCCCTGTCGCATAAGTCGTGAACTAAATATGGGTCCCGCCTAAATTGGTGCGTCTTATTTATGAAAATTTGCGCCACTTGATGGGAAGGTTACGAACGAGAAGTACAAATAGAAAGAGAAGTACAAATAACTCCCCCTGACGGATATCAGTGAACCAAATATCGATACTGCTTAAATTCGTGCCTCTTGTTTCTCTTTTTACTATAAAAATAGGTCAGTGACGTCGTTAAATAGATGTATTTTCTTATCCGTTATAGGTTGTCGACCGTTTGTTTAGGTATAGCGCCTCCTAGCCTATACATTTACAACCATAAAATAGGCCCAATCCCAAAGAATAGATAGAGAACTAATCAAATAAGTCAAATTATGTCATTTCTGATCACCATACACATCTACGACCTGCCCATCACCATGTTTGTAAATTTTTGCCTATCAATGTATCTTATTACTTGCATATGTCGACTGCTTCCTGTTTTATCAAATAGGTGTTTGTCAATTTTTGTGTACTATTTTGTCTCTGTCATCAGCTCCGGCAAGCTCCCATGTTAAAATATAGGGAATTTTCTCCATGTTAAAGGAAATAAAAACAAGGCATTAGCTAAAATCCGTTTTCCATGTGTACAGAAAGTTTAATATTGCATGTAACATTCGAGAACATTAAAAAAATACAGAAAAATACATATGTAGCATAAATTCGATTTTAAACCCGTCTGTGTAGCGATTCCCGCGGAAAATATAAATTTAATGAGCTAGGCGATCACGTGGTAACTTAACGTCACACATGACTCATACTCGCAGCAGGCAGACCCTTTCTATGCATTCAGAGCATGTATACATGGATAATGTTGGGGTCGAAACGAGCGTCAGAATGAGTTGTTATGCAATAATCCGATGTAATACAAACACTAGTCATCATAGAGGAACAAGCAGTTATCTTACGGTTCCACATGAATAAAATTTTATTCAAAACAATGAATGCGAATGAGCCTACAACTTCTAGTACAAGTCGACTAGGTTTCGCCGAGCTTAGGCTCGTTTTCAGAATAATTATATCGAATGCAACCAATGGGAGATAATCTACACCAATATACATACATAGCAAACATATATCGTATCCAGCTATAGAAAGTAACGTGTAAAATCTCATAATATCACTAGAATATCGATGTATGAAGGAGGAGTTGTACAATTTATCATAACAACTGAAATCAGTCAGCGAATTTCTACCGGCCGTGATAGCTCAGTTCGTAAACACGTTGGTTCCTTGGCAGTTGTTTTACAATCGGGCGACGCCGGTTCAATCCTGACAGCATGCAAACTATTGATTTTCTTTACACTTTTTTGTTTATGTTTTCACGAAGTAATATAAACCAAATCATTTAGTATACTATGATGCACTGTTTGTAAATATATTTTTTTTTTGTAGTAATTATTTATTCGCCATAAAAATGAAAATATGGTCATTATATATAACGATGTTTCTAAATTGTATTTATCCAGACAGATCACAATCTTTTTCACATATATAATTACAATATATTACTGTACAATATATTTACAATTAATAAATTATATATCCATTACATTATATTTGTTTGGATAAATAAAATTTAGAAACATCGTTAAATAATGACCATATTTTCATTTTTGTGGCGAATAAATAATTACTACAAAAATAAAAATTATTTACAAACAGTGCATCATACTATATACTAAATGATTTGGTTTATATTACTTCGTGAAAACATAAACAAAAAAAAGTGTAAAGAAAATCAATAGTTTGCATGCTGTCAGGATTGAACCGGCGTCGCCCGATTGTAAAATAAATGACACGTAACCAACGCGTCTACCCACTGAGCTACCGGGACCAGCGGAAACTATCTAACTGATTTAAGTTGTTATGGTAAATTGTACAACTCCTTCATATATCGATATTCTAGTGATATTATGAGATTATACACGTTACTTTATGTAGCTGGATACAATATATGTTTGCTATGTATATTTATTGGAGTAGATTATCTCCCGTTGGTTGCATTCGATATAATTATTCTGAAAACGAGCCCGAGCTCGGCGAAACCTAGTCGACTTGTAGGCCCATTCGCATACGTTGTTTTGAATAAAATTGGATTCACGTGGAACCGTAAGATAACTGCTTGTTCCTCTTTGATGACTAGTGTTTGTATTACGTTGGAAAATTACACAATAAATCATTCTGACGCTCGTTTCGACCCAAAAACTATATTTGTAAACATGCTCTGAATGCATGGAAAGGGTCGGCCTGATGCGAGTTTGAGTCATAAGTGACGTCACATCTCAGCATCCCGAAAAGCGCACCAAAAATATGCATATTCGAAAATGTCCGGATGTACAGCATAAAATGTGGAATTTCTAATTCATTGAATTTTTTTGATTTGTTTTGCTTGGTGGACGTGGAAATAGATAGCAGGATGTAATATAACATGAATTCAAGCAATAGATGTTTTTATTCCCTTTAAAGGATAGGGAAATTTACCCATGTTAAAAGACAGGGAATTTTCTCCATGTTAAAGGATAGGACATTTTCTCCATGTTAAAGAATAGGGAATTTTCCCCATGTTAAAGGATAGGGAATTTTCCCCATGTTAAAGGATAGGAGCTATTATGGTAAAGGTATGACTTTTTGAAAAAATAAAATATACCGAACAGAATTTTAATATGTCACACATGTTAAAGGATAGAGAATTGTCCCCATGTTAAACGATAGGGCAATTTTCCCCATGTTAAAGGATAGGGAATGTTCTCCATGTTAAAGGATAGGACATAGGTCAGACATATAGACTAGTGTTATTAGGTAATGGTTACATTCGTGTCTTTTATAAAACCCGTACTCGAGACGTGTCTGGTTTGTTTGTTGCGCGCGGGAACGACACTACGATTGCACAATACCATCGTTCGTGGCTATAAAAAACTCGTACGGGGAGACGTGTCTGAACTTGTTTGTTTTCGTGCGAGCGTGAGTGCGCGCGCCCTGTAAAACGTCATGGTACGCGCAGTAATTTTGTGCGCGTGTCAATTACGTCATAATCATAGTGTTATTAGGTAGTGGTTAAATTCGTGTCTTTTATAAACCCGTACTCGAGCCGTGTGTGGACTTGTTTGTTTGTCGCGAGCGTGAGCACTCGCACCCTGTATGACGTCATTAAACTGCTACGCGCAGTAATTTTGTGCGCGATGTGAGTTGATCAAACAGGTAGTGATTTGGTTAGCCATCGTTTTGAACTTGCGCGAAGAAAGATAATTCCATCATGCGACGTCATGGTCAGTGACGTCATGGTACGCGCAGTAATTTTGTACGCGAGGTGAGTTGGTCAAACATGTAGTGATTTGGTTAGTCAATATTTTGAGCTTTCGCGTATGGAATATAATCCCATCATGTGATATCATCAACAGTGACGACAAATTCCCCTATAAAATTTCATTCTAGAAGTTTCTTTGCTAATTTTTTCAACACACTACAAAACCGACGCTACTGTGTGCTACTGTGTCCTGGAGACGTGTCTGGACTTGTTTGTTTGTTGCGGGCGCGAGCGCACACTCCCTGTATTACGTCAAAGCTATCATTGTGATTTGGTTAGCCAACATTTGTAAGAACTATATTGAACTCATGGTGTAAACTGGTATAAACTGGTATTGAACGCTCTGTGTTGGAAGAACAGCCGGGTATCGACATATAAAATTTATACTTACCAGCCGTATCTCACTTGAGCGTCGTTTGAAAACTGATTGCAAACTGGTTCCAAACTGTTTTGAAGTGATACTCCCTGTGCAAGTGATATCAACTCGGTGGCCTTGACACCAAAGGTGTCAAACCTCTTTTTCGAAACAGGCACGTAACAAAGTGAAGCGTTATGATAGAACAGTACAGGAACATAATAACCTTCCAGATAGGATATACCAGTATTTATATAGTTTATCGTATTAATGGTCATGTGTATAAAGACTCATCAGGACGTTTTTATCTTTATTCCATACTGTAGTGTTTAATGTCGTGCGTCTTCGGTAAACCTTTCAAACTTTCAAACACCCAAAACACACACCACAAACACAACACCCACACACAATACACATAACACACACAACACACACAACACACACAACAAACACACACACACAACACACACAACACACGCACAACACACACACACGCACAACATACACAACACACACACAACACGCACAACACACAAAACACACACCACATACACACACACAACACACACACAGACAACACACACAAACCAAACACACAACACAACACACAAAACACACGCACAACACACACACACACCACATACATAACACACGCACAACACACACACACACACAACACACGCACAACATACAAAACACACACCACATACACAACACACACACACAACACACGCACAAAACAATCAACATACACACAACACACACACACACAACACACGCACAACACACACACACTCACACACACCACATACACAACACACACATACAACACACACGCAACATGCACAACACAACACACACACAAAACACACACACAACACACACACACAACATACACAACACACACACAATACACACACACAACACACACAGCATACACAACACACACACACATAACACACACACAATACACATATACACAACACACACACTACACACACACAACACACACACACAACATACACAACACACACAACATACACAAAACACACACACACAACACACACACACACAAAAGTAAAAAAATAAAGGTAAGTTCTTATATAGCGCAGTATCCAGTCCTCAGGAGTGTTCAAAGCGCTTTACACTTTACTCCCTGGCAGACCTGCTCAATCGAACACCATCTCGACTTCTCTGGGAAGCATCCACACAACACACACAACATACACAACACACACCACATACACAACACACACACACACAACACACGCACAACACACACAACACACACACACGACAAACACACAAAACACATACACAACACACACACACACAACAAACACAACACACAATACACACACAACACACACATATAACACACACACAACATACACAACACACACACACAACACACACACATAACACACAACACACACACACAGCACACACACACACACAACACCCACAACATACACAACACACACAACATACACAAAACACACACACACAACACACACACACAAAATAAAGGTAAGCTCTTATATAGCGCAGTATCCAGTCCTCAGGAGTGCTCAAAGCGCTTTACACTTTATTCCCTGGCAGACCTGCTCAATCGAACACCATCTCGACTTCTCTGGGAAGCATCCACACAACACACACACCACACACACAACACACACACACACTACGGGTTACCGCGTGAGATTCCACCAATTTGGCGGAATTCCACCAGAATAGACGGGTTACCGTGTGAGATTCCACCAATTTGGCGGAATTTCACCAGAATAGACTGGTTACCGCGTGAGATTCCACCAATTTGGCGGAATTCCACCAGAATAGACGGGTTATCGCTTGGCATCCCTCGTCTTTCAGGCAAATAGACGCGTTATCGCGTGGCATAATAGACACGAGTTGCACAAACGAAACACTAAACTTAGCCCAACAGGTTGCACGAATTGAACTTAGACCAACTAGTGGGACAAACGAAACACTAAACTTAGACCAACACGTTGCACGAACCAAACTATAGCCACGAGTTGCACAAACGAAATACTAAACTTAGCCCAACAGGTTGCACGAATTGAACTTAGACCAACTAGTTGCACAAACGAAACACTAAACTTTGCCCAACAGGTTGCACGAATTGAACTTAGACCAACTAGTGGGACAAACGAAACACTAAACTTAGACCAACACGTTGCACGAACCAAACTATAGACACGGGTTGCACAAACGAAATACTAAACTTAGCCCAACAGGTTGCACGAATTGAACTTAGACCAACTAGTGGGACAAACGAAACACTAAACTTAGACCAACACGTTGCACGAACCAAACTATAGACACGAGTTGCACAAAGGAAACACTAAACTTTGCCCAACAGGTTGCACGAATTGAAATTAGACCGACTAGTGGGACAAACTAAACACTAAACTTTAAGTTTAGTTTCCAAAAATTGAAATGTCGCAACTAGTTCTCAATGTGAGCGTGACAACCAACCCCAAATAGTTTGTGACAACCATTCCCTACAACAATATCTGACACAAAAATGCAATTCTTGCAGTGACACTTTTTGTACGGATAGGTTTATTGTTAGATATTTTAGAACGCACAATCGGTCCTATTTGACGTGACACTTTCGTCAAGCACAATAAAATACTACTCGGTGTGTATCATAAATAGAAACATCTCAAACTATTACTTACGACATGAAAAAACACAAGTCGCCAACGTGTCAATATTCAGTCGAGAAACTATAAATTACAAATTGGTGTCATGTTTTCTAAACGGTCACTGTACTGACAATCCTGAATGCTCGTCATCTAAGGGGGACACTAAGGGCATTTTGACAACCAACTCGTGTGATAACCCTGATCCCCCTACATATAATATTGCACACAGTAGAATAACTAAAAGTTACCAATTGTCAATATAAGTCAACCAATCAAATGCTAAAACAAAAAATGTCAACAATCTAAACATACACGGTATTATGTAACAGGTACTATAGTTGAGTACTATAGTTGCTTTAGACAGATACTTGGTAAAAAGGCTATCCTTGACACCTTAGCCATCACATGGCACAGATGCCAATCTGGCCACAGTCGATGCACTGGCTGGTAAAGCCACACATATATGTAGGGACTATGACATTAAATGCTGTTTTCACCTGTTTACAGGTATGGTACATTTTCTACTTTTAAGCTGTTTTCAACTAAAAGTGCTTAATTTATGTATGTGTTATTTTGATCTTAGTAACAGTGTTGAGTCTAATTGTTACTTACTTGTTGCATTAGTTTTTCACTGATAATACCTAGCTGTCGCCTTTCATACGTGTCAAGAACACTATGTCATGGTTTTCTGTAATACAATACGTTTACATATATGTTCTACATGTTTGATATAAGATTTCGATATACGGTAGATTGTACCCGGTAATTTCATAAATGTATTTGTTAACATATGTCAATCTGGGCAGAGTCGATCCACTGGCTGGTATAGCCACACATATATGTAGGGGCTCTGACATTAAATGCTGTTTACACCTTTTTACAGGTGTTGACTTATTCTCTCGAACCCAACCGGTGAGCTGAACCGCAATATTTATATAATATTATACATATATATATATACATACATATGTATGCAAACCTCATCTTGTGTCTTTTTCATAGTGTAATGCAAAGCATATGTTGGGAACCTTACTAATAGCCTTACACTTCATAACTAAAGAGACTGTCCGTATTGACAATATGAAGGATACCAAGGGCCGCGATCATAGGGACAGGTATAGAGACATACATATACATAAATAGAGATAGAAAACATAGGACAAACGAAACACTTAGACCAACGAGTGACAAGAACTAAACTACTCACTCACACACACAAGCCCTCACTCACTCACACACTCACTCACAAGCCCTCACCCACTAACTCAAACAAGCCCTCACCCACTCACTCACACAAGCCCTCACTCACTCACAAGCTCTCACCCACTCAATCAAGCCCTCACTCACACAAGCCCTCACTCACTCACAAGTCCTCACCCACTCACTCACACAAGCCCTCACTCATTCACTTACAAGCCCTCACCCACTCAAACAAGCCCTGACACACTCACTCACACATGCCCTCACACAAGCCCTCACCCACTCACTCAAACAAGCCCTCAATCACAAGCCCTCACCCACTCACGCATTCACAACACACACACAACACACACACACAACGTACACAACACACACACGCACTCACTCACTCAAACAAGCCCTCACTCACACATGCCCACACGCATTCAATCACTCACTCACACAAGCCCTCACTCACTCACAAGCCCTAACCCACTCACGCACTCACTCACACAAACCCTCACAACACACTACATACACACAACACACTACATACACACAACACACACACACACCACAAACAG
The DNA here is from genome assembly GCA_020002185.1 of Paraescarpia echinospica. Taxonomy (NCBI): domain Eukaryota; kingdom Metazoa; phylum Annelida; class Polychaeta; order Sabellida; family Siboglinidae; genus Paraescarpia; species Paraescarpia echinospica. Next base: position 65,030,157 of record CM034537.1, read on the forward strand.
CACACACAACATACGCAACACACACACACAACACACACGCACAACACTCACAACACACACACACAACATTCACAACACACACACACGCACATACACACTATGGGTTACCGCGTGAGATTCCACCAATTTGGCGGAATTCCACCAGAATAGACGGGTTACCTCGTGAGATTCCACCAATTCGACGGAATTCCACCAGAATAGACGGGTTACTGCGTGAGATTTCACCAATTCGACGGAATTCCACCAGAATAGACGGGTTACTGCGTGAGATTTCACCAAATCGACGGAATTCCACCAGAATAGACGGGTTACCGCGTGAGATTCCACCGATTCGGTGGAATTCCACCCGAATAGACGGGTTACCACGTGAGATTCCACCGATTCGGTGGAATTCCACCCGAATAGACAGGTTGCCATGTGAGATTCCACCGATTTGGTGGAATTCCACCCGAATAGACGGGATACCGCGTGAGATTCCACCAATTCGACAGAATTCCCCCAGAATAGACGGGTTACCGCGAGATTCCACCAATTCGACGGAATTCCATTGCAATAGGCAGGTATAAAACGAGTTGTACAAACCAACGACTCGTCTACCAGCTGCCAACAAGCCTACACCAGTATCACAGTGCCCCGATTGTAAGAGACATTTCACATTCACTCACTCACTCAGTCACAAGCCCTCACTTACTCACACATGCCCTCACCTACTCACTCACTCACACAAGCCCTCACTCACTCATACAAGTCCTCACCCACTCAATCACTCACAAAAGTCCTCACCCACTCACTCACACAAGCCCTCACTCACTCACTCGCACAAGCCCTCACTCACTCACTCACACATTTTCTCCATGTTAAACGATAGGACATTTTCTCCATGATAGACGTCAACTCGATGTATTGTAAAGGCATACGACGACGTTTTGAGTTTGAGATGCCAAACATCACATACCTTCATATCAAGAGACGATCATCTGTTCGGATTCACGTGCAACGAGGCGACCATAGGACTCGTATGAGGTATCGCTTCTTTTAACGGAAAACATATGTACATGACGCAGCCGTCTTTACAACGTAACAATTCCATATTTTCAAATAGTGCGAGCGACCAGATACGATATGACCTTCTCGAGACTCGAAAAAGGAAAGACCAGAATCGTCGGAAGCATGGTATATACACTAGTTTTCGGCATCATCTCATTTGCATAACCATTCTGACCGAACGTACATCACGTGACTTCCCTTAACACAAAAATGGTGCACGTTCATGAGACAGGCGACATCCGATGGCCCCAACGGATAGCAATGTAACTAGTCAGAATAACGCCATCTACCGGCCATGACAGATCTCTGTTCGTCGACACACTTCCGTGAATGGTGGAACCATAGAGGCCGCCATGACAGGTCGCCATGACATTCAAGTAACTTCCGGTACGACGTTACTTCCGGCGTAGCGTCCCTAGTAGAGGCCGCCATGACAGTCAAGTAACTTCCGGTATGACATCACATCCGGCGTAGCGCCCCTAGTGGATAACTGAAGTACTACCCCACACGATGGCGACATCTAGCGGGTAAAAATATATAATTAGGGTTAGATAGAAAAAAAAGTTGGGGTTAAGCTAGCGAAAATTTTCGCGAGCTTAACCCCAACTTTTTTTTAATCTTTTATCAACCAATTTTTTATTCGATAAGTTTGGTGTCAAAGCCACCAAGTTGACATCGTGTTTCGCGCATAGCGCGTCGATTGTGTTTACTTCTTTACATACGTACATACGTGTGGATTAAGAATGATAGCATGATAAAATGTTGAAACAATACTATTGATCTCTAGATGCAGATGAAACACAGATGTGACTTGAACAGGGAATACCACTTCAAAACAGTTTGCAATCAGTTTTCAAGCGACGCTCGAGTCAAGTGAGATACGGCTGGTAAGTATAAATGTTATATGTCGATACCCGACTGTTCTTCCAACACACAGAGCGTTCATTACGAGTTTATACCAGTTTATACCGGTTAGTAGCGTCAGTTTTGTAGTGTGCTGAAAAAATTACCAAAGAAACTTATAGAATTAAATTTTACAGGGGAATTGACCATAACGTCACATGATGGGGTTATATTCAAGCGCGAAAGTTCAAAACAATGGCTAACCAAAGCACTACCTGTTTGTCCAACTCACCTCGCGTACAGAATTACTGCGTGTAGCAGTTTAATGACGTCATACAGGGTGCGCGCGCTGACGCTCGCACGAAAACAAACAAGTTCAGACACGTCTCCCCATACGAGTTTTTTTTATAGTCACGAACGATGGTATTGCGCAATCGTAGTGTGGTTCCCGCGCGCAACAAACAAACAAGTCCAGACACGTCTCGAGTACGGGTTTTATAAAAGACACGAATTTAACCACTACCTAATAATACTAGTCTATATGTCTGGCCTATGATGTATGTCGGTGTTTGTTTATAAGTTGTTTGTCAGTGGTTATGAGCTGAACGTCAGATAGGTTTTAGCCTATATGCTTTAACATGGGGAAAATTCCCTATCCTTTAACATGTGTGACATATTCAAATGATGTCCGGTATATATATATATTTGTTTAAAGTCGTCGTATACCTTTACGATAATAGCTCCTATCCTTTAACATGGGAAAAAAAGGCCTATCTTTTAACATGGGCGCGCCTTCGGTGGAAATCCCTATCTTTTAATATGGGGAAAAAATGTCGTTATGGCGCATGGTTAAAACCGGTACCATGCATACCTTAACATGTGAATGCAAGGGCGAGTAGTAAATTGTAACTGGCTTCACTATTTGTACTGGACTGTATGCTCTTCACGACAACTGAAGCAAGTTTGGCTTACGATGTCCGCGTATTCGTAGATATCACAAATAAATCTCGCCAATGTCTGATGCCGGCGATGTGTTGGCGGCGGCAGACACACACGTGTCATCGTACAAGTCTTCTTGAACTGTTTGTGGCCGTTGCGGCGTAATGGTCTCCACAGACACATACCCGTTAACACAAGAGGCATGCACATTCCTTCGTTGCCCCGTGACAAACACCTCTTCTAGCCCATCTTGTTCGCGGACAAACATCTCTTCTGACACATCCTGTTCGCGACCGACATTCTTATGGCGCATTTGTACTGCACTTGTGTTTGCGGCAACATGTACGGGTTGGTTGCCAATGTCACGTACGGACTGTAAGCAACCGTCATGTAAGGGCTGTGCAGCACCGTCACGTTCGTGGTACACATGATCAACTTGCATGGAGACGCCATTATAGCCCGGGTTAGTAGCTGTTGCATGTGGTCTTGCAACTGGATTAACTGAGTTTGTTGTGGTTATTGCAACGTATCTGTCATGTACGGTGTCACCGTCTCCGTGCTGGTCAGTGACAGGTGTCATCGACTGATGTGAAGGCGACGGACTACAGGCGCACACATTAGGATGCGTTTGACCTGCATTCACGCTGGCTGACAGCATGCAGTTATCGCACAGTGGTGTCGATGGTGCCTTGTTGAGCGTCCTGAAAGTGACTCGATTTCCTGAGTGTGCACGGCCCATCATGGGTGAACGAAGTATTGAACGATTCGCCTCTTTCTGTGCCTCCTTTCCTTCTGGGCTACGCTCCTCGCCATGCGTAGCACTTGTCCTGTTTGTCCAGTCCATGTCCTGAACACTTAACCTCGTGAGCCTGTGTGCAGGGCTGAAAGAACAGTTCAGCGTTGTTCGTCTTCGTTCCTGGTCAGGCAATGTTCCTCGGCTCGAGAAGCCCATTTCGTTGTCTTCTGCCAAAATCAACTCGGACACACTCCTCGACTTCCTTCTGTGTGTAGGTGTTGAATCTTCTATTCCTGGGTTGTAAGTTTGTCTGAAAACAACAGCTAACACAGTAATACACCGTATCTCGAGCGCCTATATACAATGTTATTTGGTCATAGTATGGAATTGGAAACTATTAACTAAACTACACAACAAAACATGTATCGGACGATATAAAGTGCCTAATCATAATACATTAGAACAAGCACCAGCACAATCAGCAGCGGCACCACTAGCAGCATCAGCATCAGCACCAGCAGCAACCGCAACAGCAACGGCACAAGCGCCAGCAGCAACAGCAGCGCCAGCAGCACCAGCAGCAGCAACAACGGATGCAGCAGTAGCAGCAGCGCCAGCAGCAGCAACACAAGTAACAACTGAATTAGTCCTAATGTATGGTATACATAATACATGTATAAACAACGCTATCTTGTCTGTCGAGTGTTCACAATGAATACAATTCATCACTGACGTATGGTTCCTGTAGCAAGTTAAAAGATTTGTCGCTTGGTAGTAGGCCTTAAGCATCGATTCCTGCTAATTACTTATGCACTCCATGTATAACGTGCTAACTGTCGTTACTGATTGACCTACATGAGATGCTAAATATGACAAGTTATCGCACGCACTCTGTTTGTATGCAGTGTTGTGCTTCGGAAAATGAGGGTCGCCGAAATGCCGGGTTCGCCATGAGAGCTTTGACCAAGGCGTCGAGCCAGTCTGGACAAGAAGGTGGTTGGGGAAGCATGTGACGGCATCTCTGCATCTCAGCGATCTGGGGTCAGCCAATGAAGAAGTATATGAAGCAAGTCAAATGAGTTACGCTACAAGCATTGCTAAATCATCGTAGGATCACTACTTATGATAGACACACAAAAACAAAGCCGTTATGTCGGTTAAAGATTGACTAACTAAGCGATCGTTATTTAATCGAAGGCCATGCCGTTAAACTGTACGTGTCTTCTTTTCTTCACCGTCAGTTTTATATGTATCGGGCTGAAATTTTGCACGTGAGCTACCGGGCCCGTTGAGATGGTTCGTAGATTTAGACATTTTCGAAATTCGTTTGGGGGAGAACTTTGGGGGGGTCAATATTTCAAAAAGCTGTACGTGGAGTCTCAGCCGCGCAATTTAATGTTTGTCTATTGTAAAGATAATTGCCATCTACAAATATGTCGCTGGTGTATGCACAACTTTTGAATAGTTTTTAAAGTTATTGATGTTTGAAAATCGTCAGCGCTTAACATGCACCAGGTCTACCTGTCACTGGTCAAGCAAGCATTTCGCCGCATCAGCCCCGTGTGCGCGTGCTACTTCTGGCAAACAACACACTGCAACAATTCCGTGGAGTTCTAGCCACGGAATGTTATGTTTTTTCTATATCATTGTACATGTAATTATTCCATGTACAAACGTGTCACTCACAGACAAACGTATTAGTTTTTATGTTATTAACGTTACAAAATCCCGGACATTTAACCCAGCTGCCTGTTGCTGGTTACGTCAGTTACAAGGATGAGCGGGTGCAATTTCCAGCAAAATATTGTCCTAACAACTAGGCCAGTGACCAGTTACAGTTTATAAATGCGTTTAGGTTGGAAACATTTGGGATGGGTTTGGGGTGTCTGAAACTCAAATGTTGGGCATTTGAAGTTGACTACTGTCAGTATTCATAATTATGTTAACAATACCTGTTTATATTTCAGTGCAAATGATTTGATTATGTATATGACTGCCTTTTTCCCCGGGCGACGCCGGGTAACTCAGCTAGTTCTTTATAATTATTGTAATCGAGAAATACCTCTTCAGTAAGTTTACTGAACATTCTTCAGGATAGTTCGTTTTCAAATTATTTCAGTAAGTGTATTACAAATTGAGTAAAACCAGCCTAACCAACAGGTAGAAGGGACCAATGGATTTTTGGAGTATCATCCGAGAGATACAGGCAACGCAGGGTGAGCAAAATTGCCCAACTCTTGAAACTGCAGGAAATTAACTACAACGATGGTCCCTCTGTTTGATCACCATGCCTGACATGTGTGGAAGAAAGACATTTACCAATCCAGTGGACAGTAGCAGACATGCAAATTAAATCGATTTACAATTTTGTAACGTTTTGATTTATATAAGTGGTATCGTAGAAAGACGTATAGGATATCACTGGTGGTTTTTGTGGTTATATAAATATATATAAACCTATAATAAATGGTAAGACTGGTGGAAACGTAAAGTAGAAGAAGATACCTGATCGTATCTGACGTGACAGTACGGCACGAGGTGCGTGCGAGGCGTGTCCTCGGGCTGACACAGCGCGTTCTCGGCTTCCCAGATAAGAACACCAAAGCTGTGTACATCCGTCTTCTGGGTCATGAAGCGGGACTCATTTGTCTCCTTCGGTAACCTACCGTAAAAGGGGGTGATGTAATCAGTTGAGGGCAGTAACGGCAGCATCGAGGGGCAGGGCTAATTAATTTGTTGACTACAATGTTATAAAAATGCATTGTTACACATTATACATAACTGTATACACCAATGCAATCGCATACGCACGTTCACAGGAATGCACACTTATACTATCGACTAAGTTATGAAACATGATCAAAAAATAATCAGACCAGAGGTTGTTATCTTTGAACAGCAAAACTCTCGAAGTATTTTACTTTGTAATTTTGACTTTGTCTAGGTCATACAATGACTGTATTAATTGTAACTATAAAAAGTCGCCAAAGAATTTGATACAAGGCTAAGATAATACTTACATGTACACATCTACTGCATTCAGGGTAACATTAACACGTTAATGGGGACAAGAATAACCACTGTTTACACAACATAGTTCACTTTTACTGCATCGTTTTCCGTAGGCTCTATTTGGACAGTGAGAGGCCGGGTATCGTATCATACTAGTTCCTTCCTTCTACAATAGTGACGTCACAGCGAAATACGATTTTTTCCCCATTTAGAACACCTATTTGCATCACATTTAAGCACTCAATTTACGTTTAGTTTCCTTCTGTCGGGTAATGGTAATACACACACACACTCACACACACACACACACACACACACACACACACACACACACACACACACACACACACACACACAGACACTCACACACTTTGTGTATTTAAAGTTGCATTGTAAAATGAGATACTTGCTACTATATGTATCAGTTGGCATTTGATGTTATTTGATAAATTGTGTTTTTGCCAAAATTATCGGTGGCCACGTAGTTTCAGCGGAATGTGGCACGCGGATATACTTGTTACTGTTTGTTAAAATTGCATAGTACGTGAACAAGGCTGTATGGAGTTGAGGGAAGTGATATATAGTGTATGGTAGTGTATGGGGCATGGTGATTCACCTAACAGTGATATATAGTGTATGGTAGTGTATGGGGCATGGTGATTCACCTAACAGTGATATATAGTGTATGGTAGTGTATGGGGCATGGTGATTCACCTAACAGTGATATATAGTGTATGGTAGTGTATGGGGCATGGTGATTCACCTAACAGTGATATATAGTGTATGGTAGTGTATGGGGCATGGTGATTCACCTAACAGTGATATATATTGTATGGTAGTGTATGGGGCATGGTGATTCACCTAACAGTGATATATAGTGTATGGTAGTGTATGGGGCATGGTGATTCACCTAACAGTGATATATAGTGTATGGTAGTGTATGGGGCATGGTGATTCACCTAACAGTGATATATAGTGTATGGTAGTGTATGGGGCATGGTGATTCACCTAACAGTGATATATAGTGTATGGTAGTGTATGGGGCATGGTGATTCACCTAACAGTGATATATAGTGTATGGTAGTGTATGGGGCATGGTGATTCACCTAACAGTGATATATAGTGTATGGTAGTGTATGGGGCATGGTGATTCACCTAACAGTTTTGTTTAGTTTAAAATATGGGCGATTTCACAATACAACGGTTAATTCGAGTATGTTTTCCAAAATACTAATCTTTACATTCAAAATTGCATTACTATTATTTAGATTTTCAAGCACTTTCACATAATAGTACAATCTTAAATACTAGTTTTATATTATGTATTTTTGCTAAACATAATAATTAATAAAGTTGCTTACCACGGAAATTTGAGTATAATTAATTTAGTAGTCGAAACCTTTCATAAAACAATGGTGCCGAAACGACAAATATTCGCCCGCACTAGTACTTGTCACGTCAGCAACAATACCATTTTGGTGACGATGCAATTTCAGCGAATTTGTTTTTAAAACGCCACCAGTGGGATCGAATTGTCCCACCGAAGCCACCAACTTGTCATGCCTAGCCGAAGCGGTAATACAGCCAAAGCTTCCTACGTGCAAACCGAAACACGAAAAACGTGCTGCAGACGTATTTCGTTTTCCAATCTGATGCAGTGAAAAAGAAAAAAACGTCTGTTTTATCGTTATTTTGTTTTTCTAACATGTATTAGAAATACCGCGAATAGTAGATTTTATTAGTTTTCGTACTTCAAATATGAAAACAAAAAACGAACATTGGTTTATTTTTTCCCTTTTTCATTCGCAAATTTCAAAACAAAAAAGGAAAATTTACTCGGCATAGCGGTGACACGCGACCACACACGTTAGGGTCACGCACGCACCTTGAAATTTGGTCCGAGCCCGGTCCACACCTAACAGTTGGAGACAAGTCACAGCCCCGCAACAGTAGTTCATGCCCGACCCGACAGCTTAATTTTAAGGCCCGGCCAAGTATAATGTGATTAAAAAGTATTCATCAAAGTATGACAGGCGAAATGGACGAAATGGACTAAATCCAAGAAATCAACGAAATGGACTAAGTCCACATGAAATTTCTATGTTATTACATTATCGGTCACAAATTTGTACAGTATCGGGCAGGGGGTTTATTACATTATCGGTTGATTTTATTACAGTGTCGGGCACGTATTACATTATCGGTCGATTATTACAGTATTGGTTGTACCACACCCCATTCCATCTTTCCAACACGCTCAAGTTGGCGGTGCCTCCTCAATACGACTATTTCTCTTGCCCAAGTCAGTGACTCGAAGGATAACTGTCGGCCCGGGAAATGTTTAGAAAAATTAGGTGTAACAATAAAGCCCATTCTTTCGATTATTTGAACAAAGAAACACTTTTCGCATATTGACTGCGGACATCATATACTACACAGGGTCTATTTGAATAGCAAAGAACCGGATTCGCGATCAGTTCAACCAGTCGAGGAACCATCCTAGACGTGTTGCAGGCTGCCGGTAATCCAGCGGGTTGATGCAGGTTTGGTTACAACACTGCGGGTATTGAGAAACAAGAAGACAGGTGTACCATCGAATTGAGTTGATAGGAGGATTTCGGAAGGGTTGTTCCATTACGTTGGAGACGTCGTCATCGTAGACGTCGGGGTGCACAAGTGAGGCACGCGCAAGTTGACCAATTACAACCTACAACCAAACAATACTCAGCTTAGAATGGATAAACAGTAAGTTCTTCCACAGCGCGGTACCCAGCCCTTATGACTGCTGAAAGTGCTTTATATTTTATCCCTGGCTGACCTGTTCATTCCGACTTCATCTCAACTTCTCTGGGAAGCAACGAGCCCCACTGCAACTACTGTTACTGTATTCGTTCACCGCTGTCTACATGTCTGAGTGAACTGAGGCAGCATGGAGTGAACAAAATAACACAAGCTTCCAAACGGCAGCAAGAGGATTCGAAACCGGGATCTTGTCACTGAGACTGCGATGTTGTGGACACTACACCACCGCGCTCCTGATACACGATCTAAAGGTATGTAAACACTACACCATCGCGCTCCCGATACACGATCTAAAGTGTATAAACACTACGCCACCGCGCTCCCGATAAACGATATAAAGGTATGTAAACACTACGCCATCGCGCTCCCAATACACGATCTAAAGTGTATAAACACTACGCCATCGCGCTCCCGATACACGATCTAAAGTGTATAAACACTACGCCACCGCACTCCCGATACATGATCTAAAGGTATGTAAACACTACGCCACCACGCTCCTGATACACGATCTAAAGGTATGTAAACACTACGCCATCGCGCTCCCGATACACAATCTAAAGTGTATAAACACTACGCCACCGCGCTCCCGATACAAAGGTGTATAATCGCTACGCCATCGCGCTCCCGATACGCGATCTAAAGGCATGTATACACTAGGCCACCGCGCTCCCGATACGCCATCTAAAGGCGTGTAATCACTACGTCACTGCGGTCACAATACACGATCTAAAGGCATTCTTCTCAAGACGGAACCTGTAATGATATTTGATTGACTGCCAGATCAAGCACGCGAGAAGTATAAGCCCTTTATGTTGTTCATGCCAACATCTTGTTTGTTTGCAGATGCATATTTAAACGAGCTTATGGTTAGAATGCTCGTCGTAAATATATAATAGGCAATGTCCGTATGTAGCGGAAGTATATTTATTTCGTTACAGAACTTAAGTAGATTTCTTTCGGTTTTGTGGGAAAATCTTGGGCTCGGATCATTGTGGATATCGGTGCAGAAATTTCAGAAAATACATGGAAGGATTGAAGAGATAAGTATTGTCATTGCGTAAATATCATTACAATCCATAGTCAAATATTAAGAAACAGCTGTACCTAAACGGAAGTCAGAGAAGGTGTATTTGAGGAAGTTAGTCGCAGGCCATAGCCGAAGCTTCAGTGGGCGATAGTCGGGGGAAATCATTTTTTAGATTACTTTTATTTGTAACAAAGTACATATAACTGTAGTTTTTACTTTCTACATCCATATTTTTAATCACTTTTATGTTTTTTCATTCACTGATTAATGGGTAATGTTCGACCAGCAGCTTCCTCTTATAATACGAACATCACTTAGTGACTACCTGCACACTACTGACACTATCACTATCAAAGGTGTGAAATACAGTGCATTTTTGTCTTGAGTCAATCAGACAGTGTGATGTGACAGTGGCAAAGCCGTGGTACTTGTTGAGAACTACTTTGTTTGGCTCATTGAATATGTAATGTACAACATACACACATAGATAATGCACAACGTACTATATGCCATATGGGTCAGTAAATGGTTGTAATGCAATTTAATAAACTTTGCGTTCTTCTCTCCTGTTGTATAATAATGTATTTATTTTTTTATTTGATCACTTTTTATTTGATCATCGTGAATAAAGAATGTTTAGTAACATTACTATTATGAAGTAGTAATGGTAGCGATGTTTACTTAAAAAGCCCCTACTAGGCAATGTGTCCATTTAGGATCTTTGAATAATCTGACAAGCAGATATTTTGTACTTTTTTGCTTAAGTACTTTTCCATGCAAATGTTTTTACGTTTCTTGAGGGGTACTTTTACTTTTATTGAAGCAGTTTTTAGGAACTATTTTTACTTTTACTTAGTTACTTTATTGGAATATTTGCACCAGCACTGATAATAGGTCTCCATTAAGCACTGTTTAAACACAACTTGCTGACATTGTTTGCAAATGCTTTGGAATACCACTCACCCTGTCGTTGTCTGCAATGTAAACAAACTTTGCTTGTAGGCAGCCGTGGATGAAATTGTATTGCTGCAAGTAGATCATACCGCTGGCAATCTGCTCGTAATAGGACAGCCGAACTTGCGTGGAGACTGTTTTATTACAGAGCATTACATCCAACAGCGTCGTCCAAGTCAGACAGTCGGTCACCATGCAAATCCGCCTCTGTGGCAGTGCCTTGAATTCGACAATGGTCGCCAGGTTTTTGTGCTACAGCAAGAGAGGATACGTGTGACCATAGATGGCCATATGCATGCATTTAATATATTGTTCCCTTTATAAATTATAACCCAACTAAATTATAGTCCCACAGACTATGATTATAGATGAACCCAAATTCAAATCTTGCAGGTAATTACGTGTCAACAGTTTGATGAGGTACTGCTACAATTACATTTGGTAGACAGGTACATTTATTTACCAAATTTGGAGCTGCAATATTTATGCATTCTAAATGCACTGTCTGGTGTTTTAATTTAATTGACACGTAATAAATTTATTAGGTTATCTAATAGGTAAGAATACTGATTTTTATATGAGCAGACAGAGCTCGGAGTCTGAGAAATGGTCAGTATTGGAGGTCGTTCACGGCCAAGACTTGTGAATACTAAGAACCATATATACACAAAACGTCGTTCTGGTGGTGAGGAAGACACGTATTTGTATATATATATATATACAACTGAGCCTTTGTAAGAACAGATTACCTCACCAAACATTTTTGGTAAAGCAATACTCTATAAAATAGCACTGAAGTAAACAGTGTGATGATATTGTTTTTGATAACGTGTCGATTTTGATACATCTCTACCTTCAGCTGATGTAGTAGGACTTTCTCCTCTTGTGGTAGGTTGTCTTTGATCACCAGCGATTTGAACTATATAAACAGAAAATACACGTCACATACGTAAATAGATCAATGATCAATTGCCGTTGGCTACATTTTGTTATATTATATATATAATTATATATATATATATATATAATACAGAGTACCGTATTTAAACATTTGTTAGACACTTTCTCATAGCTCCTGGTCTTCTATCATATTGTTTCTTCCATTATGGCTTATCTGACATAATAAAACCGTTTCTAGAAATCATTCGCAGTTAGTGAACGCAGTTACTGCTGTTAATATGCAATCTCAATGTCGTTCTAGAAAAAAACATCCCTCTCAAAACATTGTGTAATATTGTATGATTACCTTGCCTTGGCTAAATTCAAAGAGTTCCGGGTCATCAATGGAATCCAGTTCGTGTTCAGTGCAGGCAACAAACATATTTTTCTAAAAACAGATTAAAATATACAATAGATAAATAGCAAAGCTGATGAGTCCAATGATATGGCAACTAGTGCGGTTATAATAATAATATCCAGTGAATGTAATACTGATATTAAGTTGATGCTGTACATTGACTGATTCCACTAAGAAAAGTGTTTGTTATTAAGTTTGTATACGCACGCACACGCATACACACACATACACACACATACAAACACACACACACACGTATCTGTAAGCTGTCGCTGAATTCCATGGTGACATGGCTGAGTTGCACTGTTGGTGATTCGTTGCACTATCTGGAGTTTGTCACTTCAAGAAATATGCTGTACCTCATTATTTTTATAATATTAAATTTATAAATGGTTTCATAGCAACTTATTACTGTTGCTTACACATAGTCCGGCGCACAAAGCACTGTATTTGACTTCTGATTCATCATCATCATCTTTCCACAAATCTGTAACAAAAAACACATCGACAATGTTGATAACAGTTTGGAGGGAAAATCTCGGGACTGGGTCATTGAGATTTTGTGATGCAGGAAAAATCAGAAAAGCAGTGGAAATATTGATCAGATAAGTATAATTGTGCATCAGTATTATTCATAAACTACCTGTAGACATATTAAGAAATGACTATACCTAAACTTTACTCAGAGAAAGCATTTTAGACTACCTTAGTTTTCGTGGGCGATATTAGGTTTGTTGATAAATCGTAGTGTTACGCCCATTCGCTATGGGGCACATACCGTATGTTTAACATACGATAGTTTGGCACTAAGTGACAGGTCAGTCTAATTCAGAGTGCTTTCATTATTGAATATATGTATATTTTCAAAATGAGCCGTGTTTAAACTAAGTTTAAAACACTCTACCGTGTGCAGAACGGGATGAGTGTTTCGAATGTTATGCCGTGAATATTACTATACAACAGTGGTTCTTAGCCCGTGGGTGGCGACCCAACATCGGGTTGGAAAACCGTTTTGAGTGGATTGCCATGAGTCTCCAGTGATGGTCTGATTTACATTATTACCCTGCTTGCCCGCAGGCCTACCAGTGGAATGTGAGATGACAGACAGACAGACCGATGTTTTTATTTGGCCAAAATAATTATACAATCAAAAAAGAAGAGAGTATATAAGTATAAATAATAACGTTAAGGCTAAGACTACCCGCTCTCACATGAACCACCCTATTGTACCATGATACATATGCCAAATTCTTGCATGAATTTGAAACACCTTGAATTTGCGATATTTTCCTAACATCACCCTGCATTTAACTTTTATTAGTTATCCGTTTTATGCAAGCACGTTTAATTAACGTTACAGTGAATCATATATTTAAGTTAAACATATTTACTGCAGCTTGTTCTTAAATAATTTATCACAACGTAGCTGTTTAATGGATGGGTCACCATGCATGTCCAGCGACCGGAATTTATGTAACAACCACAAAAGGTTAAGAACCACTGCACTACAATAACAACCGACGTACAATATAATATTATGTATGTTACCACCAACACCTGTACCACTACGCCACCGCCACCACCATCACACTTCCCAAAACCTGCACCACTACTATCACCATCACCACGACCAATCGGATCGGCCATTGTGTTTTCAAAGAGTGTAGTGCTCCCTCTAAACCTGTAAGTATAAATTAGGTGTGTAGTCAAAGTTGCTGTGTGCGGTTATATGCAGCCAAAGGTGAGTTTTTAAAGGTAGTTGCATTGGCTTGCGATTTACCTGTGAACTGCATAATGCCAGTCATGTCTGACAGGGAACACTGTAATGTAACACAAACGTCTTCATAATGCCAGTCATGTCTGACAGGGAACACTGTAATGTAACACAAACGTCTTCACAATGCCAGTCATGTCCGACAGTGAACACTGTAATGTAACACAACCGTCTTCACAATGTCAGTCATGTCCGACATGGAACACTGTAATGTAACACAAATGTCTTCATAATGCCAGCCATGTCCGACAGGGAACACTGTAATGTAACACAAACGTCTTCACAATGTCAGTCACGTCCGACAGGGAACCCTGTAATGTAACACAAACGTCTTCACTATGCCAGTCATGTCCGACAGGGAACCCTGTAATGTAACACAAACGTCTTCACAATGCCAGTCATGTCCGACAGTGAACACTGTAATGTAACACAAACGTCTTCACAATGCCAGTCATGTCCGACAGGGAACACTGTAATGTAACACAAATGTCTTCACAATGCCAGTCATGTCTGACAGGGAACACTGTAATGTAACACAAACGTCTTCATAATGCCAGTCATGTCTGACAGGGAACACTGTAATGTAACACAAATGTCTTCATAATGCCAGTCATGTCTGACAGGGAACACTGTAATGTAACACAAACGTCTTCATAATGGCAGTCATGTCTGACAGGGAACACTGTAATGTAACACAAACGTCTTCATAATGTCAGTCATGTCCGACAGGGAACAATGTAATGTAACACAAACGTCTTCACAATGGCAGTCATGTCTGACAGGGAACACTGTAATGTAACATAAACGTCTTCAGAATGCCAGTCATGTCCGACAGGGAACACTGTAATGTAACACAAACATCTTCACAATGCCAGTCATGTCTGACAGGGAACACTGTAATGCAACACAAACGTCTTCACAATGCAAGTCATGTCTGACAGGGAACACTGTAATGTAACACAAACGTCTTCATAATGCCAGTCATGTCAGACAGGGAACACTGTAATGTAACACAAACGTCTTCATAATGTCAGTCATGTCCGACAGGGAACACTGTAATGTAACACAAACGTCTTCACAATGCCAGTCATGTCCGACAGGGAACACTGTAATGTAACACAAACGTCTTCATAATGCCAGTCATGTCCGACAGGGAACACTGTAATGTAACACAAACTTCTTCACAATGCCAGTCATATCCGACAGGGAACACTGAAATGTAACACAAACGTCTTCACAATGCCAGTCATGTCTGACAGGGAACATTGTAATGTAACACAAACGTCTTCATAATGCCAGTCATGTCTGACAGGGAACACTGTAATGTAACACAAATGTCTTCATAATGCCAGTCATGTCTGACAGGGAACACTGTAATGTAACAGAAACGTCTTCACAATGCTAGTCATGTCTGACAGGGAACACTGTAATGTAACACAAACGTCTTCATAATGCCAGTCATATCCGACATGGAACACTGTAATGTAACACAAATGTCTTCATAATGTCAGTCATGTCTGACAGGGAACACTGTAATGTAACACAAACGTCTTCATAATGCCAGTCATATCTGACAGGGAACACTGTAATGTAATACAAACGTCTTCATAATGCCAGTCATGTCCGACAGGGAACATTGTAATGTAACACAAACGTCTTCATAATGCCAGTCATGTCCGACAGGGAACACTGTAATGTAACACAAACGTCTTCACAATGCCAGTCATGTCTGACAGGGAACACTGAAATGTAACACAAACGTCTTCACAATGCCAGTCATGTCTGACAGCGAACACTGTAATGTAACACAAACGTCTTCATAATGCCAGTCATGTCTGACAGCGAACACTGTAATGTAACACAAACGTCTTCACAATGCCAGTCATGTCTGACAGGGAACACTGTAATGTAACACAAACGTCTTCATAATGCCAGTCATGTCTGACAGGGAACACTGTAATGTAACACAAACGTCTTCATAATGCCAGTCATGTCAGACAGGGAACACTGTAATGTAACACAAACGTCTTCATAATGCCAGTCATGTCCGACAGGGAACACTGTAATGTAACACAAACGTCTTCACAATGCCAGTCATGTCTGACAGGGAACACTGTAATGTAACACAAACGTCTTCACAATGCCAGTCATGTCTGACAGGGAACACTGTAATGTAACACAAATGTCTTCATAATGCCAGTCATGTCTGACAGGGAACACTGTAATGTAACAGAAACGTCTTCACAATGCCAGTCATGTCTGACAGGGAACACTGTAATGTAACACAAACGTCTTCATAATGCCAGTCATATCCGACAGGGAACACTGTAATGTAACACAAACGTCTTCATAATGTCAGTCATGTCTGACAGGGAACACTGTAATGTAACACAAACGTCTTCATAATGCCAGTCATGTCTGACAGGGAACACTGTAATGTAACACAAACGTCTTCATAATGCCAGTCATGTCTGATAGGGAACACTGTAATGTAACACAAACGTCTTCATAATGCCAGTCATGTCTGATAGGGAACACTGTAATGTAATACAAACGTCTTCATAATGCCAGTCATGTCCGACAGGGAACACTGTAATGTAACACAAACGTCTTCATAATGCCAGTCATGTCCGACAGGGAACATTGTAATGTAACACAAACGTCTTCATAATGGCAGTCATATCTGACAGGGTACACTGTAATGTAACACAAACGTCTTTATAATGGCAGTCATTTCTGACAGGGAACACTGTAATGTAACACAAACGTCTTCATAACTGTCATGTCTGACAGGGAACACTGTAATGTAACACAAACGTCTTCATAATGCCAGTCATGTCTGACAGGGAACACTGTAATGTAACACAAACGTCTTCATAATGCCAGTCATGTCTGACAGGGAACACTGTAATGTAACACAAACATCTTCATAATGCCAGTCATGTCTGACAGGGAACACTGTAATGTAACACAAACGTCTTCATAATGCCAGTCATGTCTGACAGGGAACACTGTAATGTAACACAAACGTCTTCATAATGCCAGTCATGTCTGACAGGGAACACTGTAATGTAACACAAACGTCTTCATAATGCCAGTCATTTCTGACAGGGAACACTGTAATGTAACACAAACGTCTTCATAATGTCAGTCATGTCCAACAGGGAACACTGTAATGTAACACAAACGTCTTCACAATGGCAGTCATGTCTGACAGGGAACACTGTAATGTAACATAAACGTCTTCAGAATGCCAGTCATGTCCGACAGGGAACAGTGCAATGTAACACAAACGTCTTCATAATGCCAGTCATGTCCGACAGGGAACACTGTAATGTAACACAAACGTCTTCATAATGCCAGTCATGTCCGACAGGGAACACTGTAATGTAACACAAACGTCTTCACAATGCCAGTCATGTCTGACAGGGAACACTGAAATGTAATACAAACGTATTCACAATGCCAGTCATGTCTGACAGCGAACACTGTAATGTAACACAAACGTCTTCATAATGCCAGTCATGTCTGACAGCAAACACTGTAATGTAACACAAACGTCTTCACAATGCCAGTCATGTCTGACAGCGAACACTGTAATGTAACACAAACGTCTTCATAATGCCAGTCATGTCTGACAGGGAACACTGTAATGTAACACAAACGTCTTCATAATGCCAGTCATGTCTGACAGGGAACACTGTAATGTAACAGAAACGTCTTCACAATGCCAGTCATGTCTGACAGGGAACACTGTAATGTAACACAAACGTCTTCATAATGCCAGTCATATCCGACAGGGAACACTGTAATGTAACACAAACGTCTTCATAATGCCAGTCATGTCTGACAGGGAACACTGTAATATAACACAAACGTCTTCATAATGCCAGTCATGTCTGACAGGGAACACTGTAATGTAACACAAACGTCTTTATGTATAATTTAGCAAAACCAAAACAACGATAAGAACAACAACAGGTTGTGAATGTCTCACTGTTTGTTTTCAAATCGAATAATGTGAAATTGCTTTCACGATATGATGATCTATTCTGACCTGTTTAACAGAAAATGTGTTTTAGTGAATGCATGCGAAACACGTTGACCACGATGTGTTTAATTTGCGTATTTCGAGCACGAACATAGTGTTTGCTCTGCTTGCAGAATGTTTTGGGGTGAATGCTATTCCCACCATATGACTCCGTGGATGGCCGGTGCTCCTGAAGTTGTACACAGGTATTAACAGTTGCTAATAACTGTTGTCACCAGGGTTTGAATTAATCAAATACACTTGGGTGGGCAAGCAGTCATAACGGACGTATGTTGTTTTATGAAGCGCGGCATCCAGTCCTTAGGACTGCCCAAAGCTCTTTACCCCTATTCGAACACCTTCTCTGGGAAGAATTCAGCCACGCTGCAATTACGTGTGAAGACTATTTGTACACAAATATCAGTAGGTAGCAGTGGGTATGTATGTGCTCGTTCATACAGCTGAGTGAACTGGAGAGTCCGGTGCTCTAAACACTACGCTGTCGTGTCACCATCAAGCGGTAGTCAGTCTGACGAAGACAGATGAAAGCTGCCGAAATGTAACTAAACATAACATGTAAATGTAACGGTGCAATATGGAAACAGAGACACCCGTTGTGAATACCAATGTGACGTATCTCTCAGTGATTTGTTTTTTTTACAAGTTCGTTCATCGACTAGCAAACATACTATAAATTCATAGCGTTCACATACCATTTCTGGCGACGATGGCTGATTCCTCAAGACCGTCTGTAGAGCCAGTATGTTCACTGCACCTGTGGCACCAACAGTTACACTGTCATCAGACAGAGTGGGGTTGCAGGGGCGGCGGCAGCGGCGACTCCACACCACCATCACCACCACAACCACAACCATCACCACTACCACCACCACAACCACCAAGACAAACACCACAACCACCATAAACATAACTGCAACAACAGCAACACCACCACAACTACCACCACAACCAAACCACCACAACAAACACCACAACTATAAACCTCACAACAACAATCACCACCACCACCAGCACCACCACCTCAAGCACCACCACCACCACAAGCACGACCACCACAACCACCACTACAAACACAAGCACCACCACCATAACCACAACCATCACCATGACAACCATCATCACCACCTCCACCACACCACCACTACTACCACCGCCACCATCACCACAACAACAACAGAAGTACACAAAAAAAGTAACATCTTATATAGCGCAGTATCCAGTCCTCAGGACTGCTCAAAGCCCTTTACACTTTACTCCCTGGCAGACCTGTTCAATCGAACACCATCTCGACTTCACTGGGAAGCATCAAGCCACGCTGCAATTAATGCTCGAAGACTATTCGTACAAAAATATCCACCAGGTTTTATAGCCCGGTACTAATTCATACAGCTGAGTGAACTAGAGCAACGTAGAGTGAACGAACTTGCCCAAAGTTCAACACAGGATTCCAGGAACCCAGGTCCTCTCGGTCAATAGTCTGAGGTTCTAGCAACTACGCCACTGCGCTCCAAACAACAATGGCAACAACCAACCGTGAACTTCCACTATCGCCATCACTAGCCGTATCATCAGCAGCAGCAATGACAAAAGCAGCACAAACTGTAATATATCTAACTAGTTTAACTATATCCAACCTGTGCTACTAAGAATAGTACTTCTACTCAGGATTAGAATTAAAATCATACAACTGTTGCTGCAGTTGTGACATTGAATGCGCGACCAATGATGTGAAATGCCAACACCCATATCTGAATAGGTTAGTCGGAAACATCGGAGAAACCGTACGAAGTAGACCGAGTAGAAAATGGAAAAGACAGTCGTTTACCCGACTCTGGAGACTTTCTCTGGAAGTTTCGGAAGTCGAGCAACAATCGGTCAATGGATGGCCGTTTCTCTGGATTGGACAGGAATGATGCAAGCAAGGTCAAGAACATCCCTTCAGGTTCTCCAGGCTTTCTTTCTGGCCACACTCTGTACTTCAAGATCTGCAGTGACGAAGGAAACAAAAATAGTATTTATTATTATTACTATCATCACAATAAATAACCATTTGATTGAAATTAACAGAGGTCAATCCTATTATGTGCAAACGATAGAGGTGAGACTGGTGGTGAAAGCTATGCTGAGAGATAGAGGGGAGTGGAGATGACTTATGGTGAAAGCTGTGTTGAGAGATAGAGGGGAGTGGAGATGACTGGTGGTGAAAGCTGTGTTGAGAGATAGAGGGGAGTGGAGACGACTGTGGTGAAAGCTGTGTTGAGAGAGAGAGGGGAGTGGAGACGACTGTGGTGAAAGCTGTGTTGAGAGATAGAGGGGAGTGGAGACGACTGGTGGTGAAAGCTGTGTTGAGAGATAG
>CM034537.1:65051997-65214549 GCA_020002185.1 Paraescarpia echinospica
GAGAGAGAGGGGAATGGAGACGACTAGTGGTGAAAGCTGTGTTGAGAGATAGAGGGGAGTGGAGACGACTAGTGGTGAAAGCTGTGTTGAGAGATAGAGGGGAGTGGAGACAACTAGTGGTGAAAGTTGTGTTGAGAGATAGAGGGGAGTGGAGACGACTGGTGGTGAAAGCTGTGTTGAGAGATAGAGGGGAGTGGAGACGACTGGTGATGAAAGCTGTGTTGAGAGAGAGAGGGAAGTGGAGACGACTGGTGGTGAAAGCTGTGTTGAGAGAGTGAGAGGGGAATGGAGACGACTAGTGGTGAAAGCTGTGTTGAGAGATAGAGGGGAGTGGAGACGACTGGTAGTGAAAGCTGTGCTGAGAGAGAGAGGGGAGAGGAGACGACTGGTGGTGAAAGCTGTGTTGAGAGATAGAGGGGAGTGGAGACGACTGGTGGTGAAAGCTGTGCTGAGAGAGAGAGGGGAGTGGAGACGACTGGTGGTGAAAGCTGTGTTGAGAGATAGAGGGGTGTGGAGACGACTGGTGGTGAAAACTGTGTTGAGAGATAGAGGGGAGTGGAGACGACTGGTGGTGAAAGCTGTGCTGAGAGAGAGAGGGGAGTGGAGACGACTGTGGTGAAAGCTGTGTTGAGAGATAGAGGAGAGTGGAGGCGACTGGTGGTGAAAGCTGTGTTGAGAGATAGAGGGGAGTGGAGACGACTGTGGTGAAAGCTGTGTTGAGAGAGAGAGGGGAGTGGAGATGACTGGTGGTGAAAGCTGTGTTGAGAGATAGAGGGGATTGGAGACGACTGGTGGTGAAAGCTGTGCTGAGAGAGAGAGGGGAGTGGAGACGACTGTAGTGAAAGCTGTGTTGAGAGATAGAGGGGAATGGAAAAGATTGATGGTGAAAGCTGTGTTGAGAGATAGAGGGGAGTGGAGACAATTGGTGGTGAAAGCTGTGTTGAGAGATAGAGGGGAGTGGAGACAATTGGTGGTGAAAGCTGTGATACTGACATACAGGGTAAAAAGAAGAGAACAACTTGCAAGAACACCGTGGTTATCATTAATCGAGTTTGCTTATTGTTGACAAAAAGGATGTATGAGCTAAGCTTGCTAATATTGAAGTTGATTCTCAAATTGAGGGACTAATTTCCAGTATGATTTTCAGTTATACCTAGGGGCGTAGCTACCGGTACGGATGTACGCACGTGTTTCCACATCAATTTGTCAAACCAAAAATTCCATTTAAGACAGTGGTGACTGGAAGCCGTGATAACGTTGTACCTCTTGGCAAAGAGACTGTCATCATTAACTTGTAAGTTGTAACAATTTATCAAAACTTTGATGACACAGGATTAAGTTACTAGACGCAGGCAACCCTTCTACGAAACTGCTGCCGCTGGTAAGGTAGCTGGTGAGCAAGTGGAGGTCGAGGGTGGAGAACATGGGAAAGCCATGGACGAAGAAGAATAGGCTTTCTCATTGTTACCTTTGATAATGACACGTAGCTTAACTACCTAGATCTAGCTTTGAGAAACTGGAAAGCCAATGCCCAACAATAGTAAACATACCTTTCTTGAAGCTAATTGGAGACATCTTATTAATTCATTTGTCCATCAATGTGGACACAGATTATTGAAAATATAAGAATCTGCAGTGGATGAGGCATCTTTTCGCATCCTCAGAGAATGACTTGGATTTGTCGAAGCCGCCAACTGATGAAGCATTGGCCACAAAGCGTAAAGGTCCAAAGGAAGAATATAGAGTTTTGGTGGCAAAGATATGCACTCAGTGTTATGAAGGAGCTGCCAAAATAGCATCCAGCGGAGTGCACGCCGTATTCGCTTTGTGAGACAAGATTGGCCAGACGCACAAATGCAGTATACAGATTGAAGTGCATTCTCTGGTGTAGTCACTGTCCTGGAATACCTTGACGATGCACAGGGACGACAAAGCCATAAGTTAATTATTTATCAAGAAATTTCACTAAATCGTAACAGTAGTGACCATGTAGTGAGCATGTCTAACGTCTACTTCCTCGGTCTACTACAGGTCAAATAGTCCGTCCTTGTCCATTCTTGAGTTCACCAAAACCTTTAACCACACACTTTTGCCAAAATATTGGGGGTAAAACTATCTCCAGCCCCCCACCAAAATTATGCGGACTCAGTCCCCAAGCTCGGGCCTTAGGGTGCATTGGTCCCGACGTCTATATACCTCTATATAGAATTGTGCTTCCACGTGTATTTATGCCTAGCTACGCCCCTGACACCAATATCTGAGGTGTCTGAAAATGGGTGATGGACATTTCAGTAGCGTAGCTTATTACCTTTTTAGATGCCGTCTTTAAACATAGCTGCCATTTTCAAGCGGAAACCAAGCTATTCAAAACTGATGTCCTACATCCAAAACTAGTGACTGTATTGTATTGTATTCCCGTTTCCGGCTACCCATTTAATGTGCTGCTTTTTCCGTCTATTTGGAGCTGGGCTATTATTGTATGTGCTGGCGAATACATGTATACATGTGTTAACTAGAAGTCGCCATATCGAAGTTATCTTGTTACTCCATTCTGATTCAGCGTGGCAGCAGTATTACGTGGACTGGCGTGTGTGCCCGTGTTCGAATTTAGCACAATTTATATTTCTGGATAGACGAATAAATGGAAGCCTTCCTTCGAAATCTGTCATCGCATCTGGTGTGACAGATAGTACCCGGAAGAGGGCGCTACTTCTCCATATGGGGGACAGCAGCTGCAGAAGCTATTTCAGACCCTTCCTGATACAGGGGACGCTAATGACAATGGCAAATGTCTACAAGCACTGGATAAATACTAAAGAGCAACAAAACTGCTCGGCTAGTGCACTGGAAGGAGGTGAGACTATAAACAGTTTCATTGTCAGACTGAAGAAAAACTCAAAAAGGTTGAATATTGTGAATGTGGAAACGAACAAGACAACCAGACCAGGGATCGGGTCCTGTACTTTTTACGTGACAAGGTGTTGAAGAGGAAACTCTATCGACAGGAAGATTTAACTTGTGCAAAACTTCTGAAGTCGTGAACATTTTTGACGAGCCGGAGGCTTTGCTTTTGGCGCCTGCTGGTGCCAGGGAGGAAGCAAATGTCATCTATACCGGACAGGCTGGTAGTTTCATTACTAACAGCAAATGCCAGGGGAAATGCTGGAAATGCGACGGTATTGGACACGTTGGAAAAAACTGTAGGAGGTCGAAAAATCACACATGTGAGAAGTGTGGAAAAATCGGACATTTCCCAGTTTGTTGTCACACAAAGCGCCAACAGGGAGGCGCCACAAATGCTCTTAGGCCCCAGCGTGGTCGTGGAAGCAGGTGGAGTGGACGTGGGAAACAAAACGTCAGAGGAAAGAGACAATAAAGTAGATGAACCTGATACGTTCTACGTGTTCTCTATGAGTCCCAGTGCGCCTGCAATGCCAGTCAACATCGAGGGGAAGTGTGTGTGTGAACATGATTGCAAAGTCTGGTTATAGCTGCAACATGTTATAGCTTCCAGGAAGCTGTATTCTGCAAGATGCCGGACTTGAAGTTGAGCAGCTGTAGTAGTCAAGTTTACGTGTACGCCTCTCAGAGCCCTTTGGAGGTGATGGGCAGCTGTGAAGTGCGCATGTCAGTTCAAGGAGCTGGAGAAGTTGGTGGTCAGAGGTGTCCATGCAACTCTATTGAGAAAGGAGAATGCTGAGAAGCTCGGCATGACAGTAGAAGCTTGCTCAGCAGAGAGAATAACCAAGGAGAAGTTGAGACATGTACCCACACGTGTAATCAGTTTTTGTAATGTTTTAAAAACACAAATGATCCGGGTTTTTTTTCGTATTAAACTTTATGCATTTGGCTATATTTCAGTCATTTTTAGAAGTATTCTGTACTGCTGCTATATGTTGTCGGCACATAAAAATATGAAGGTACCCCCAACCGGTGTCAGTAAACTGGAACACTGCCATGCATACTTCATTTACCTCTTACAGCAAAACAGCTTGGCAGATTTGCATGAAATTTTGTGTGGATATGTAAACGTATTCATATTACGAACACTTGATGTCAGACACAGAACAAATAAGTTATGCATACGATTTGTTAACCTAATACTACTTCAGAAGTCGTGCTAACCATCAGCCTATAAACGTTATATATAAATTCTGACTTCGAATATATAATTCAATAAAATATGTAGACCAAGTTATATGATCTACAATTACGTATTGCTATGCACGCGATCTGTTTTCAAACGTTTCGCCCTAGAACATGGCCTATGATGCCACAGTAATCTACTTATATTCGAGCTTGGTATGCGGGTAGGTTAACGTTTTCTTCTTAGACGGCTTGAACCTCGAACGCCAAACTTTCAGGGATTGATCTACGAGCCCTATAATCTGACGTGAGAAACATATATTTTCAAAGTACCCAAAATATATCAAGTTTCTTACCTTTTATGGGGTCAATCAGTTGTGCGGAAAGTAAAACGTAATGGGCGCGTAATACTTAGAAGGAATTAAAAAACCTATTACTATTGCTTGAATTCATATTATATTACATCTTCCTGTATATTTCCATTTCCACCAAGACAATACTTTTACCAGAATTCAATATATTAATAATTTCACAATTTATGCTGTGCAACGGGTCTTCTTCGAATATGCATATTTTTGGCGCGCTTGTCGGAATGCCTAGGTGTGACGTCAGAGACGCGAATGTCGTGCAAGATGCCAGCACTTTCAATACATTCACAGCATGTTTACAACGATAGATGTTGGGTCGAAGCAAGCGTCCGAATGAGTTATTGTGTGGTATTTCGATGTAATGTTAACACTATTCATTATAGAGCAACAAGCATTTATGTTACGGTTCCACACGAATACGAACTTTGTTGAAAAATAATGACGCGATGGAACCACCGGTCCAGTCAACCTGACAATGTCAACAAGACAAGCCAACCGCAAAAGCTTCCGCCGCTTCAGCTTAAGTGCATCGACTCAGCGCACATCCGGTTTTGCTACCGACACGGGTTCAAGCCCAACACCAAACTTTCTAAAAAGTGTATTTTTATTTATCTTTTTGCAAAGTAATATAAACCTAGCCATTTTTACACTGTTTACACTGCAACGAAAATGAAAATAATATCATATTACCGGGAATATACAATTTCTGCTGATTTTGTGTTTTTTATTTACATTTATCCAGACAAACCACAGTTTGTCTTCACATATACAATTATGATAAACTACTGTATAGTATATAATAAAACGATTAATCTTAAATTTTAATCAGTGCAATAAAATACGCAATTGCTAATGCAAAGGCCGGTTAAAATATTGATTACTGCGGCGTCACTGTTAATTAAAAGTATTGTTGGGCCATGGTTTAGGGACACATGTTTGGAAACAGATTGCGTGCATTGCAATACGTAATTGTCGATCATATAACTTGATTTACATATTTTATTGACTGCATATATTCGAAGGCAGAAATTTAAACATACAATTTATAGGCTAATGGTTGGCATGGCTTCGTAGGTTAATAAATCGTATGCGTAATTTATCCGTTATGCTGCTGACATAATAGATGCATAGTACATATACGTTTTTGCTGTAAGGTGTAAAGAAGTTTGTATGGTAGTGTTCCCGTTTACATACACCGGATGGGGGTACGTTTATATTTTGATGTGCCGATTACGTATGGAAGCAGTACAAAAGACATCTTAAATGACATATATATATATAGCCAATTGCATAACGTTTCATAAGGAAGTACAAAATGGATCACATATTTTCTTAAAACATTACAAAAATGAAGTAAAATATTGTGGAAGAAAGATGCAATTTTTTTGCTTTTTCCTTGAACTTTTTTCCCAATATATTTTATGACAGTAATGATAATATAACTATTATACTAGTATTGCCGTACTCGGAATTTTATTATGAACAACTTTTGTTTTACAACTTTAAGATTCAGTCACTAGATTTGGCTGTAGGACTTCAGTTTTGAATAGGTTTACTTCCGCTTGAAAATAGCAGCCATGTATAAAGATGGCGTCCAAAAAGGTAATAAGCTACGCTTCTGAAATGTCCATCACCTATTTTCGGACACCTCAGATATTGGTGTAACTGAAAATCATGGTGGGAATCAGTCCCTCAATTTGAGAATCAAATCTTGTCTGGCTCATGGACTAGTTTATTACCATACGTTGGCACGCGTTATGAACTCGTTCGTCGTTGTAACTTTACCTGTTGATATTTCTTGTTGAGACACATCTTGCCAAGTTCCTGATACGGGTGTACGCCATGAGAGAGTATTTCGTGCACGGTTTGGCTAGCTGAGAACACTTCTGTTGACAATGTGTATTCTCTCTTGAGTAGTGACTCTGGGGCTGCCCACGCCACAGCCACTTCGTCGTCCGGATCACCTAGATATGTAAATGCATATAGCGATTACCACGTCCGTTTTAATAAAACATTGCATGCACACCTGCACCCGCGGACACATGCGCGTACGCATGCCCCCACGCCCGCCTGCACACACGCATGCGATTAAGTGTGCGTTTTCTTTGATAAGAATCTCAAGATAACATATTTTATTATGCCGTTTATTCAAAGGAATTTGACATTCACTTCATGGTTATTTTAATAATCGAACTGTCATCCAATGTCAACGAATGCAAACTGAATGGTATGTTACTCACCGTAATACGACGTCGTGTACATGTGGTTGGCACCAACGTCGACAATGTGTGCGTGATTGAAGTTGGCCAGTCTCGCCACTACTTGGTCGCCCCGTCTTGTCAGGAGAAACGCGTGTGCACAGATGTGTCGGATGAGAACTTTCTCTTTGTTGCAGAAGTCGACGGCACTGAGAACGTCCACGGATAACCCGACTCGTTCCAGCAGTGGAACGTTCCGTTCTTGGGTGACCGATCTGACAAGGTACTCCGACACGTTTGTGTCCGGGTCGTCACACGAAAAGAGGTAGTACGGCAGTCGAATGTCGCCTTCTCCGCCCAACGAGTGTAACGCAATGACGTTGTCCGATGAGCGAGTCTGGTGCAAATGTCTTAGCATTTCCATTTCTTTGTTCAGCGCGGCCGGGACACTGCTGTGTGCTTTGCCTGACACCCATTCTTGCAGTGAACGGGGACTTGGAAACTTGCAGTACACACTTCGTCCGCAGCCGAACTTCCCTTTATGCAACACGCATTCGTTGCTGGATAGCCCTTCGATCGTCGTTGGTTCGGGCTCCAACGTCAATCCATCTGAACTGAACACGTTCTCGATCTTCTTTCTGCACGCATCAGTTACACTGGAAACAGCTGTCGGCGTCAAAACGCCGTCCTTGCGTCTTCGAAGACTGCAGCTAACAAGCTCACGAACATCTAGCGACGGGTGGAAGAGAATCGCAGAGACTATGTCCGTAACGACTTGCATTTTATCCGCCTTCGTACGAAACTTCTCAACCATCTGTCTGAAGTAGCTGTCTTTTGACGTGATTGCCTTGATCACGCCTGCAAGGTAATGCGTATCCAAGATACACATGTAGATGATGCAATATTGAAACAAATATATATATACACTGTATGTATGTATGTGTGTGTGTATGTGTGCGTGCGTGCGTGCGTGCGTGTGCGTGTGTATCCAAGTCCTTGCATATATATTGTTACTGGTAGAGTTTTATGCAGAGGAGATGCTATCTTCTGTCAAGTCTGTTTTTACTCTTTACTCGAGTGAATGAGTGAATACTGTTCAACAGGAACGTACCATCGTCGTTGCATATTTCACACAGATTGCAGTAGCCGTGCAGCAGAGATAGACAACTCCAAACGATGCTGCTTTGCTTATTGACGATCATCTTTGCTACCTTGGTGAGCATTGAGTGTAATCCTGGCTGAATGCTAACCTGTAAGGCGTGATGTTATGCATTACACACTTCATTAATGACATCTCAACTAGAATCAAATGTACAACAACAAAAACTATCTAGATTCTAGATAATTTATTCCTACTTGTCCCGTTATCATTATCGAATACGCTTTGAATGACGTATCGAAAACCGATCTCCTTCGTCTATGTGCCATCTCTGTTACAGGCGTTGGCGATCATGGCCCTCCAAATCGCACGGTCGTTTGTAGTTTGGAGCAGTTCTGTTGTGCTCCTTTCACACCATGTTGACATACTATCTATTATTTATATTCTCTGGCGTCCTGTGAATCTTTTTCCTTCTATCTTTCCTGCTGTTACTATATGTTCGAACCGCGCACCACGTACAATATGGTTAGTTGAGTACAAAATACAGTTATACGATACATAATAGTATTCATGTTGGCATCAAGTCCAGTGCACTTACCAATATGACAAGGTAGTGGAAGACAACATGCTGATGAAATTTGTCTGGCAGGCATTTTGTGATAGAAGATTCGATGTCTTTTTGTCTGGTACCTCGTTGAAATGAAGTCATACTGGCATCGGTAAAGGCATTCAACTGTTGTATAAACATGCTCAATCTGCTCACATCTGTTGGTCTTTCCACTGAAGCGCGAAGCGTTCCCTTGAGGAATTTTCCAATGATGTATGCATGACATTTCAGTTGATCTGCGTCTGCATAGTGGACGGACTGTTGGTTTCTGACAAGATCTTCCAGAGCAGCACTTGCGTCTTCTGCGTGATTCCAGACATCAGCTTCCTTCACTTGCTTCCCCGATACACTGCCACTAACAACAGCAATATATAGCATAGTGACAACGAGATGGTAGACCTCCAAATACAACTTCACAATGGTCGCATCCTTGACTATCGGGCAGTCTTTCCTTGGGCGAAGAATGCTTGCGATATTCACTAAATGTTTTCCACGTTCCTCGTCCGCGATGGACGTCTGAGGCGATCGTGTAAGAAGGTTCTTTATATACTGCAATGCTTGTAGCTTCACACTTGTGTCGTTGCCCGTTGATGCACACGATTCGGCCAAGGTAGTAAAGTCTTTCTTCTTAAGCGCCTCATGAATTATGTGTTTACTTGTGTATGACGGATTACTGATAGAACGTTGTGATGCACATACAGAGCCAGCTGGTGAATATGTACACTCCTACAACAAATAACCTAACAATTTATCACGCATCACAGGGAAATTATGCGGAGAACGTATAAACACATAATGGATGCAGAATTAATTATAAAGGTAGGAAAATCAATGCAGGGGTTAATGTGTTCCTATTCCGAGGCTATATTTGGCGGAGATAGATCGTTGAAATTGGTGGTGTATCAAAGTTCATAAGCAAGTGGAATTACTGATTGATAAGTATTATTCTTGCCTTAATATCATTCATAAAGTAGCAGTAAACATATATTGAGTAGCAGTTGTGCTTAAAGTTAGTTAGATAAAGTATTTTAGGACACTTTAGTCTAGTGAGTGATAATAGGGTACGTTAGCTTACGGCTACGATAAGTTTGTAAACAAGATTTAACAAACCTCGTTATGTGGTAGAATATATAGGTGATAAAGTAACAACCATAAACTACCTACATAAGATAATATCTGTGTAAGTCAGTACCTGCTAGACATTTTGATAAGGTAGCTTTGTTGTTAAAATTAAGCATTTGCGATAATCGGGCGAACTAAGTTTATGTAGCTAGTGTCTCTCTTATTCGCTAGGGCGCTGTATAACCTAAATAAATAAGGCAGTCTAGCGTACGCAATCTTACGTAAAGTGTAACATTTGTGCACAGAAAACAGTCTTCTTAAAGACTACATAGACAGTGAATAGTGTAAACACAGTTGACAAAACTATTTTAAATAGCTAATTAGATTATTATTATTAAATAAATTCTGATATGGCGCCTTGCAAGCGGCAAGTCAAGGCAAAGAGACACTTGGTGTGCGACGACTGCCACAGTTGGGTAGATTTTGCCTTATCCGGCTGTACGAAGTCATGGACAGAAACCAAGGAAGAGGGATTCACCTTTCAGTGCGTGGGGTGTTGGAAGGTGAAATGTCTGGAGAAAGAGGTAGCTAGGTTGGTAGATATTGTGAAGGGGATGGAGATGAGAATCAGCAAGGAGACAGATGGAATGGAGAGAGACGACAGGGATAAAGTTGGGAATACTGTGAAACTGAAGGAGCAGAGTAGTGGCAACAAGACCGAGGAAAGGAGACTGAGAGGAGGGAAGGTGATCGGAGGGGAAGAAAGTGGAGGATCGACGGCAGGAAATGTGACAGGTGTGAAGGTGGCAGGAGAGAAAGTGACCGTAGAGAAAGAGGTAGGAGGGAAAAAGAGACGGGAGAGGAGAGAAGGAAATGCAATGGGAGGAAAGATGACGGGAAGAAAGGAAGTGAGAGTACATGTGACAGAAGAGAAGTCGGGAGGGACGATGACAGGAAGAAAGGTGACAAGAGAAACAGCGTCAGGAAAGAATGGAACGGACGAGATTGTGACGGGAGAGCAGAAGACAGGGGAACAAGATTACAACCAGACAGATGCAAACCGTAGAAAGAGCTACACTGAGGCAGTGATTGAGAGGGCAAGGAGAAAAGAGAGAGTGTTTATGGGCGATTAAATTCTGAGAAAAACAGACAAGACTATATGCGAGGGGAAGGACGTTGTTGTATGTCTACCGGGGGCTAGGATAGAGCATGTGACCGAAAGGGTAGAGAAGGTATTGGGGCATGGCAAGGGAGGGTATATACTAGTACACGTTGGGACAAACAATGCAGACAAGGAGGGAACAACTGGGATAGTTCAGAAGTACAGACATCTAGTGAGGAAGCTAAAGAAGACAAGAGTGGAACAGATTATCCTCTCAGGAATTTTGCCAGTAATGGGAGGAAGGGGGCCGACATATAGAAACTGCAATAGGATGGCGATCAACGCACTAGTTGAGCAGATGTGTAAAGAAGAGGGGGTGGGATTCGTAGATTTATGGGGATACTTTGTTGGGAGGGAAGATATGTACATGAGAGATGGCCTACATCTAAGTGGAAAGGGGGCAGCAGTTTTCTCAGAGAACTTGCTGCAATCTGTTGACAGTGGGACAGGCTGCATCTATTTAAACTAGATTCGCAGGGGGGATTCACAGAGAAGCCTGAAACTGGAGGCATAGATAAAGACAGCAGAAATAAATCGGCAAAGAACAGCCTGGAAAACTGTTCTGAATCAGGATATAAATGCATTTGTTTAAATGCAAGGAGCATAGTAAACAAAAGAAGTGAACTAAACATTATGGTAGAAGATATTGACCCTCACATAATAGGTATAACCGAATCGTGGGCCACCACTGATATATCAGATGCCGAATTGGGACTAACAGGATATGTAATGTTTAGGAAAGATAGAATAGGAAGAAAGGGAGGTGGAGTTATTTTATATATTAAAGAATCTATCCAGGCTTATGAAATAAAATTAGAAAGAGAAGCAGATTGCGAAGAAGCTGTTTGGTGTAACATAGTTACAGGAAACTCAACGTTAACAGTTGGGTTAGTTTATCGAAGTCCAAACATAAGCATAGAAGAGAATGAAAAAATACAAAACGCTATAAGGGAAGTAAGCAAACGGAACTGTATTATTATGGGGGACTTTAACCATGGGCATATACAATGGAAATCTCTACAGAGTATGGGGAGTGAGGACCACAAGTTTTTAGTTTTAGTACAAGATAGTTTCCTTTCTCAACATGTGCTAGAACCAACCAGGGGAGAGAATGTGTTAGACTTAGTTTTGTCCTCACAGAAAGAATTAGTTGACAATGTCAAGATATGTGAGCCACTGGGGAGTAGTGATCACAACCAGATACATTTTACCATCAAAGTAAAATCAGAAAGGAATAGTAAAAGCAGTATAGGAGAAATTTCCACAAAGGAAGGTATAAGGACATGAGGAAATATTTAGCAAAGATAGACTGGAATAACACACTGAAGAATAAGACAGCAACCGAATGCTGGAATATCTTAAATAGTGAAATTAAGTGCATAGTCGATAAATTTGTACCTTTCAAAAAACAAGGGAAACGGTCTAAAAAGAAACACTTATCGAAAGAAGCCATTAGAAAAATTAAGTATAAACAAATGATGTGGAAGTCATATAGATGTACTGGAAATGATGAAGACTACAACATTTATAAAGAAGCACTTAATCAAGCTACAGCTGAAATTAGAAATTCAAAGAGAAGCTATGAAAAAAAATTAGCTAGTAATATAAAACATGACAGTAAGAGTTTTTATGCGTATATTCGAAGCAAACAGAAAGTTCAGGATAAGGTCGGTCCTCTAGAAGATAGTGCTGGAAATACAATATCAGAGGGATTCTTAATGGCAGAAGACCTGAATGAGTATTTTAGTTCAGTGTTTACCAGGGAAGATATTAGTTCACTGCCAGTACCAGAGGCTAAGTTCAAGGGGGCAGATTCAGACTATTTAGGACAGTTAGTTGTAACCTCGGAAATGGTAGCTAAGAAAATAAGGGCTATGAAGGATAATAAATCACCTGGAGTGGACGGGATTCCGCCCAAACTACTATTGGAAATTGTAGAACAAATTAGCGTACCGCTTGCAACAGTTTTCAATTTGTCATTAGAAGAGGGAGTGGTTCCTTTAGAATGGAAAGAGGCAAACATTATACCGTTATTTAAAAAAGGTTCGAGAAAAAAGTCGGAGAACTATAGACCAGTGAGTTTAACATCAGTGATTTGCAAATTATTAGAAAGACTAATTAAAGATCACATGGTGGATTTTCTTGTTAAACATAACTTGATAAACCCATCTCAACATGGGTTTTTAAAAGCGAGGTCATGCTTAACAAATATGTTATGTTTTTTGGAAGACATCACTAGGTGGGTAGATGAGGGATCACCAGTAGATATCATCTATTTAGATTTTCAAAAAGCTTTCGACAAAGTACCACATCAAAGATTACTCCTTAAGCTAAAGGCCCATGGCATAGGAAATGGTATAATAAACTGGATAGAAAAATGGCTGAATGACAGAAGACAACGTGTAGTAGTTGATGGGGAGGCTTCAAACTGGAAATCGGTATTGAGTGGGGTACCACAGGGATCAGTACTAGGACCTATATTATTCTTAATATATATCAACGATTTGGACGATGATATAACAAGCAAGGTGTTAAAATTTGCGGATGATACAAAAGTGTTTAGAAGGATTAAAAGTGATGGAGACAGACAGCATTTACAAGATGATCTTGATAGGTTGATCAAATGGTCTGAAAAGTGGCAAATGCTGTTCAATTTTGGGAAATGTAAATGCCTCCACACAGGTCATGGGAATGAAGAGGTAAAATATAAAATGGGGGGTACTGTTCTAAGTACTACTGTAAAAGAAAAGGACTTGGGGTTAACCATTAGTGCTGATATGAAGGTTTCAGAGCAGTGCGGAATTGCAGCGTCAAAGGGAAATCAAATCCTTGGATTAATTAGGCGAAATATAGCGTATAAGAAAAAAGAATTAATAGTACCGCTGTACAAAACAATAGTGAGGCCTCATTTAGAATATTGTATACAAGCATGGAGGCCATATCGCAAGAAGGACATAGATATGCTAGAAAGAGTACAGAGGAGAGCGACTAAAATGATACCAAATCTGAGGGATCTTAGTTACGAAATACGCCTAAAAGAATGTGGTTTAACAACATTAGAGACCAGGAGATTGAGAGGAGATCACATAGAAGTGTTTAAAATATTGAATGGTTATGAAAATATTGATAGAAACATTTTTTTCTCAGTTAAGAAAAATAGAAGGACCAGAGGACATGAAGCTACATTAGTAAAGGAGCAGTGTAGATTAGATATAAGAAAGTTCTCATTCTCACAAAGACTGTAAATGAATGGAACAGATTATCTCCTGATTGTGTTGGTGCTAGTAGCGTGAATATGTTTAAAAATAAAATCGACACACACCTTAAAAAGGCGGGATACATGTAGATAAAAAGTATTGGACTCTCGATAAGCCAAAAGGCTTCCTTGTCCACCTGCCATCCAGAGTAATTTTCTGGATGGCAATCTTGTTAAATCTTGTTAAATCTATTATTGCTTAGTGTTTTTGACATTTTAACGTATACCTAAACTGTTGCAAATTTGATCATTCACATGTAGGTCCCAATGCCAAAAACGAATAGGGAAATGTCATCGCCTGACAACAATGGCGCCGAATCACTGTTGTTTTACTCATAGAAATGCGTGATTGGATAAAGCAAAGCGTCACTTCAGAGGGTGATACAAACTAATTTTGTGTGTGCAAAATACTCATTTGGACAGAAGAGCGCGGAGTGAACACAAGCCTATCTGACCATAAAGTACATGTCCATCGGTGCCAATACCAACTTACACAATTGCACATTAGAAGCATAAACGAAACAAGCAAGTAGTGCTGGTCATGACCAGCCAAACCATTTGTAAATACTTCTACGTACAGAGACATCGTCATGCGGATAGTCATCACTGGTGGACTCGTCTGGACGCACTGAAATGAGCCAGAAACATAAAGACAACCGGCACATGCATTGTCTTAAGGCATTAAGGTTGCCCGTAGATACCATGTTGTGCTATTATTGGTAGTATTATTCACTAGCTGGATATAAATAGCGACATACGTTGCTATATAGAAAGTAGGCCTATAGTTTTCTTCTTCTCCTGCGTCTACATTTCCATTTTCTTTGTCTTCTTCTTCTTCCTCCAAACATATACGCCAAACCTCAACATGTGCTGAGGATACATGCGTTCGGTAGGCAACAAAATATATAACAAGAATACTGTGAACAAAATATTGTTTGCGAAACACTACTAAACACGCGATTAATTAAACTGCATTACCTTCTGTTACGTTACATCGTTAGTATAGTAATATTGTGTTTGTGAAACGTATGTTAAATACTACTCACCAGGTCCTGGTGGTATGGGGACGCCAGTCCTGCAACACGTGGCACCAGTAACACAGATTACACATCACATCAACAAGGTTGTCTTAAATGTGCATGTCTAAATTTATATTAGTAAGACAATATCTGACGTCGAAAAGGAACACGTTTTATAGGAAACATGTTTTGTGATAGAAGGAGATTGGCTGCTTTTACGTGATTTTGAGTGGTTCTGGATGAAGGTGGTGTCGCTCTATCTGAGAATATGCTACGGCTATTGAGTTATTAAATATTCACTCTTCGTCTTCTGTGTGAGAAATACCTGCAGCATCAACAGGAACTATTCCATGTCTTCATTGATTTCAAGAAGGCATTTGACAGGGTGTGGCATGCCGCACTATGGGCGACAATGAAGAACTACAATATTGGACGAAAACTAATACACACCATCGAGCAGCTATACGATAAAGCTAGCAGTGCAGTACTGGTGCAAGGCGCTGTAGGTGAATGGTTCCACACCTCAGTCGGAGCCCGTCAAGGCTGCCTCTTGTCACCTACATCATTCAACATTTTCCTGGAACGAATAATGACAGATGCCCTGGAAGATCACACTGGCACTGTCTACAATGGAGAACGCATCGTCAACAACCTACAGTTCGCTGATGACATCGACGGGTTGGCTGGAAGTGAAGAGGAACTTGCAAACCTTGTGAATCGACTGGACGAAACATCAACCAGATTTGGAATGGAAATTAGCACAGAAAAAAACCAAGCTAATGACAAACAGCAAAAATGCAATGAGTTCCCGAATAACTGCCAATGGTCATAAACTGGAAACAGTAAGTCAGTTCAAGTACCTCGGAGCTATCATCAATGACGAAGGTTCCAGGAACGAAATCCATGCAAGGTCTGCGCAAACATTAGCAGTACTGGCGAAATTGAAACCAGTTTGGAGAGACAAGAACATCGCACTGAAATCCAAACTTAAACTAGTACGTACACTGGTCCTCACCATCTTTCTGTATGCATGCGAATCATGGACCCTCACAGCGAAACTGCAAAGACGAATTGCTGCAGTGGAAATGAAATGCTACCGAAGAATCCTCGGCATGTCCTACACTGACCACATCACCAACAATGAAATCAGAGAAAACATCACTCAATATGTGGGACATTACGTAGACCTGCTGACCACAGTAAAAAGAGGAAACTGCGATGGTATGGCCATGTAAAACGATCAAGCGGGCTCACAAAAACAATGCAGTATACTACAAGGAACAGTGCCTGAGAAAAAAGACACGGAAGAAAGAGATGGTCAGACAATATTGCAGAATGGACTGGGAAGACCTTTGCTGAAACTCAGACATTAACACACAACCGCAAAGACAGGCGTCGACTGGTGAAACATTCAGCAATGCAGCGCCCCTATGACCAGGTGGGTTCCGGGAGCAGTAAAGTAAAGTAAAATTGTGTTATTGCATGAAGCTCAGATGCTCAACAAAGTTTAAGAGACCAAATGGAGGCATTTTCGGTTGAAGGAATTGCGCTAAGACTTGGACATCGACCAGGTGTCCCTTGCTATAAGGACTCCGTATGTTAGGAAATTGGCAACATGTGCTGTAAAACAATTCTGACATCCCATTATGGTCGGCATTGTTTTACCTACCGTTTGTTATAAGGAATGTAGGAAGCATATATAAATAAAAGCGTGACAAAGTCACATACACATATGCTTAGAAATTATGTTGTAGCGCTTTGGTAGACCTGTTGGATGGGACACCATTTCGACTTCTCTGGGAAGCATTCAGCCATGCTGCAATTACTGCGCGAATACTATTCGTACACAAATAGCCAAGCTGTACTCATACAACACAGCTGGGTAAACAGGAACAACGTGGAGTGAACGAAATTGTCCAATTGATCGTGAACAAAGGACATATTGTGTCAATATACAACAACAACAATATAATACCCGGAGTAAAACTTTGTTGACGAATGTTTACAGTCGAATATAATGCTAAAATATAACACATGATGGAATCATGATTTATTGTTTGTGTTAGCTAACAAATAGCATCATTAATACGACAGCTTCGTCTTCATTATTATTTGCGTGTAATACCTACGTTGCATTCTTGAGAGGTTCGTAGGGATTTTCAAATGTAACGTCGGACCCCGAACCTGGAATTCAGATAAATAAATATGCGAAAAGACGGTCAGGTGGGGATGACAAAGAGGAGTAGGAGAAAACGGCGAAATCTGGGAGACACGTGTTATAAAGGTGCACAGAGGAGGGCTCAATACTTAGGGAAGGGGTGGTATTTTGTAGTATAATTGTTTTGGTGGGGAGGGGCTGGTGAAAGGCTTACCCCTAATATTTAGGGAAGGTTGTACATATTTTGTTTGAAATGGAGATTTCTGGAGAGCGAGAAGGTTTGTTTTGGGAGGCCCGGGATGTAAATCGAGGTTTACGGAAAACCAGACGAGATGTGATGAGCCGAGACAACAGCGGAGAAGCTGAAGTCATGGCGGCACGGCGATAAGAAATCTTCAACAGCACCCCTCCTTCCGAGAGCGAGAAAGAGAGACAGACAGACAGACAGAGAGAGAGAGAGAGAGAGAGAGGGGGGGGGAGAGGGGGGGAGACGGAGACGGAGACGGAGACGGAGAGGGAAACGGAGACGGAGACGGAGACGGAGACGGAGAGGGAGAGGGATAGGGAGAGGGAGAGGGAGAGGGAGAGAGAGAGAGAGAGAGAGAGAGAGAGAGAGAGGGAGAAAGAAAAAGAGAGAGACAGATATAAAGATAGAGACTTAGAGAAGAGGAGGGTGTGTGATTATACAGCTGTATATCTACACATATACGCCTATATATATATATATATGTATGTATATATTATAACGTTCTTCAACGCAACTACACAGTCTCTCAGTGGTCACTGGATGACTGGAACACGTTAATTTGCGACTGTGGAAACACAAGATGTATGAACTTGTTATCAAATAGAGATAATATATATATATTTATATATATATATCCAGGTGATTTATGTGCTGCGTTCCCTGCATTGCTACCCTTTCAATAGTTGTTATTAATATCAATAATAACTTTGTTTATTCACAAAAATCCCAAGTAAAATATTATATTCAGTAGTGTTTACAATATGCCAATCTGAATGTTAAAAGCAAATAATAATAAAATGAATATTAAATGTTGTTAAGATTGACTATACCAAATTGAATTAGACTTGCTTAACCACGCATATACGAGTACAATATGAAGTACTATTCGTAGTTAAATAAGTAAATAAATATACAGGCAGTTACACTGAAGTAATAATTAAGCTGCTGTTCGGAAAAAAAAATTCTGATAAATCCTGAACTTTACCCATAACATGCAGTATACAATAAAGCTACCCTATAAATAATTTGTGAAACAAGCGTTTGATCCACGATATGATGATGACATTACGTTAACATTAGAGACATGTTACACTGTGGAAAGTGAGTAATTCAACCTCTGTAGTCACTGCTAGACAGTACCAGGCAAGATGTTTATTTACCATATATATATATATATATATACAAAGGATACAAGTTAAAAGTGATTACAATACATAAAAAATAATATTAATAATAAATATAATGCATGACAAAAAAATTCAGTATATAAAGTAATCATAATATACAAGAAACAGATAAAAACAAAGTACATTTAAAATGGTGGTGTAGCACTCAGATATTTGTGTAGGGTCTTTTTGAAGGTTGGAACAGAATGGCTGTTTTGAATTTCAATTGGTAGTTTATTCCATAATTTCAAACCGGACACACACACACACACACACACATATATATAATTATATAGTTATATGATTTGGTTGTAACATCAATATAAATGCATGTATAACACATGGGATCTAGTGCGTCCAATTGCTTCAATTAGTGCAGTTTTCAGTGGCGTCTTGGCATTAAGTGTTATCACATATATCTTGTTTTTGTATTATTTAT
The DNA here is from genome assembly GCA_020002185.1 of Paraescarpia echinospica. Classification (NCBI taxonomy): domain Eukaryota; kingdom Metazoa; phylum Annelida; class Polychaeta; order Sabellida; family Siboglinidae; genus Paraescarpia; species Paraescarpia echinospica. Next base: position 65,070,865 of record CM034537.1, read on the forward strand.
GCAAAATAAAAATAAATCCAAGTCATGGCGTAAGAAACGTGCTAGGCGTGAATTAGTAAATCATATTTTTCAACAGTAGTATATGAACAACAACATATGGCTATGATAATTATTATTATTATGTAACTCATTAAGCTACGTTGAATCATCCCTAGATGCAGGGGCATCGGAAACTAGTGAAAGTTGGAGGCTGAGCTAAACTCGGAGCTTGAGAAATTCGCCACTGTCAAACATGACAACGAATCATGGAGGGGGCATAGTGTTGGAGATTTTTCGCATTTCGGGGAGGTGGTGGTATTAGTGATTTGTCTCGTTGGACATTTTGGGGGGGTCAACCACGAAATCATGCAACTGCAGCTCAGACGATACTAAGCCAATCAATAGTTTGTGAAATTTGTTGACGTTTTTGGTGACCATCAAGGGTGGTGCAGTTGGAGGCCCCAAAAATCTGCAACACCCCGATGTTCCGTTCCTTATGAGATGGATTGCATATTCAATCGTAAATCTAATCTGTATAATATCAATAATATCTAACATCCTAAAGAATCAATGTTTAATTATTTGCTAAACGTTCTATTAAAACAATCGTAGGTTGTAAATTGGTACGACTCACATGTTCATCGTGTTCTTGAAAGGCGGTATTATTTACACTAAATGAACATACCTACCAGAGTCAGTGGTGTCTGTATTTGGCCATGTTTGTTGACGACGTGGAGGTTTGTGTCCTGGCGGTCGGTTTGAAGTTGGTGTTGGAAGGTTTTTGCGGATCTTCTGAACGCTGCTCTGCACCTTGGCGTCATCAGAAAAGTCCATTTTAATTCGCGAGTTGAACTCAGGCCAACTGCTGCAGCCTTCTCGACTTAAATCAAGGAAAATCAACTTGTCCTGATATTTAGCTTGAGTGAAGAGAATACGGTAAAATCCAGTAATGATGACCGGACTTAGGCAGCACATCGTGTACGTGCAATTCTGTATTGCTTCTTCAACGACGATGCTGATTGGAATGGCGGTAATGGGGAAGTCTCGGGATGGTAACACGTAACTGTTGGTGTAAACAAAGCAACATATTGTTAGAAAAAAATACATTAGCTTAGAAGAATAAATCTTTCTCTGATACAATTCATCTATATTTGATAACAAGTTCATAGTCTTGTGTTTCCATAGTCGCAAATTAATTAATTAATTGTATATATATATATATATATATATAAAATAATAATAATGTTTTATTTCAGACACGTATTGTGTCCATATTGGAAAAAGTACATCAATAAAAACATCCATGTAAAAATAGAAACATAAATAAATAAAGATGTTAATAAAAACAGGATATTTAAAAATTATACAAAGCCTTGATCCACTGACGCCGCAACTGCGACGTACTGTATATGTCGTTAGTAACAATACTCGTATTAACAGACTAATTGTAATAACAGACATGTTAATCCTCGTGATTAAACTAAAAATAGCTGATAGCACATTTTCATTATTTTACATTAGCTGTAGCAAACATGTGGCTAGCGCTACATCTCATCGGCAGACTGTTCATAATTCTGTATGAATTGTTGTAGGCAACAATAAATTGCTGAAAATTAACTTTTCTGAAATTAACCCATAGCGCATACATATAAATATTACTGAAATATCAAATATGCAGTAGACAGTTTATTATTTACAACAGTAGCGCAAAAATGACATTTTTGCCGTAACATGTTACTTTTGACATAAAGAAGTCTCACTTTGGCTTGAATGTCAGCCTCATCCGATACTTAAGTCGTTACAAATAACATGCCCAAGGTATTTACAAGAGGTGGCGAAGTTTAACTTCTTTCCTCCTAAAGTCATTTCCCTGGCAAGATTTGCATTTCTAGAATCAAAGTACATAATCAGGGATTGATCAGCATTATACTGAATGTCGTGCTCACATTCATAAATATATATATATAATATATATATATTATATTTCTATTTGATAACAATATATATATATTATATATATATATTATATCTCTATTTGGTAACAAGTTCATACGTCGCAAATTAGCGTGTTCCAGTCATCCAGTGACCACTGTGAGAATGAGTAGAACTTTATTACATATATTGGTATATATATACATATATATATATATATAAGGCAACATTAACAATGCTTGCTCCTTCGTATGACGCTTCAACCTTTCTATTTTTAACAGTTTCAATCCCTCGTCTATCCACTTAGTGATATCTTCCAAAAAAACTTAAAGGAAATAAAAATAAGGCATTAGCTAAAATCCCTTTTCCATGTGTACACAAAGTTTAACATTGTATGTAACATTTGACAACATTAAACAAATACAGAAAATACATTTATAGCATACATTCGATTTTAAGCCCGTCTGTGAAGCGATTCCCGCGGAAAATAAAATGTTAATGAGCTACGCGATCACGTGGTATCGTGACGTTACTTATGACACACACTCGCATCAGGCTGACCCTTTCCATGCATTCAGAGCATGTTTATATTATTTGGCTTGGTGGACATGGAAATAGATAGCAGGATGTAATATAATATGAATTTAAGCCATAGATGTTTGTATTCCCTTTAACTGTATGGAATATCCTAGAAGCATCATTAGTTAATGCAAAGGACGCCCCAAAATTTAAGGAACTGCTAGGCCGTGCGGAATACTCATAGAGCAACCAACATAATTGGCGCGATACCCTGCTGGGATTTGCCGATTATTAAACAGAAACAGATAGTTCTGCTAAACCAAACTTTATTGAACGTGGCTGCCGCGACAAGGGAGCGGCCTGTTATTTTACTTTCTGGGGAGACGTCATTAAGTGATATTGTTACAATATCCTTTTCAGTAAACAACAATACGGTTTTATTAAAGGTCGTTCAACAGTACTACAACTGTTAAATGGTATGGAATCATGGACCAAAGCATTACATAGAGGAGACTCTATAGACACAGAGAATTTAAATTTCATGAAGTCTTTTGATACCTTCCCCACAGAAGATTTATAGGCAAACTAGAATCATATGGTTTAAAAGGCTCAACATTAAGATGGATTGAAGCATTCTTGTCTGATCGTATACAACAGGTCAGCATAAACGGAACAAACTCTGAGTGGACACGTGTAACCAGTGGCATCCCCCAGGGGAGTGTCCTAGGATCAATCCTATTCATTCTGTATATAAACGATCTACCAAGCACTATAGCTTCAGACTCATATATGTTTGCAGATGACACTAAGATTTTTAGAACAGTCAATAGCACAGATGACCATAACTCACTACAAGAAGATTTAGATAAACTTACATCATGGCCCTAACCAATGGTTATTAAAATTTCATCCAGACAAATGTAAACTGATGCACATAAAAATATGAACATATGTATACTTACAATTTAAAAATCAATAATATGGTCCATGAGTTAGATCTTATAGAAAAAGAAAACGATATTGGGGTTATTATTTATTCAAAGCTAGAATTTGACAAGCATAGCAATCAAAAGATTACTAAAGCAAACAGTATCGTGGCAATTATTAGAAGGTCGTTTGCAACCTTAAATGAAAATAGTTTTATACCATTATATAAAGCTTTAGTAAGGAGTCATTTAGATTACACAGTAAGTATATGGTCCCCTTATAAACAAAAATATAAGGATGCAATAGAAAATGTGCAGAGACGTGCAACTAAGCAACTCCCAGGAATGAAAGGTATTCCTTACCAGGAAAAACTTAAAAGGTTGAAACTCCCTACATTAGCATATAGAAGAACACTCGGAGATATGATAGAAGTATATAAACTGCTAAAAGGCAAGTATGATATTAATGTATCTTCTAACATTGTCATGTTATGTAAAGACTGTGAAATAAAGGAAGGAACAAGGGGTCATAGTTTGAAATTATTCAAATAACGTTCAATATGTAAATACAAGAAAGGAGAGTTTTTCAATCAGTGTTACAACATTGTGGAACAGTTTACTAGAACAGGTAGTAAATGCACCTAGTATCAACTCATTTAAAAACCGCCTTGATAACCACTGGAAAACGGAAGAATTCCTCTACAAATACAAATCCGCCTTGCCAGAAAGCCGTAGAGCTTTTACAGAAACATACGTAGATCTGACCACCGAGGCCACCGCCTACGGTCAGGAACAACCTAAGTAAACCTAAGTAAGTAAACAAGTAACAAACCTAAAGTAATGAAAGTGTTACTGTTACGTGTGACTACCGCGCTGTTAACAAACCTAAAGTAATGAACGTGTTACGTGTGACTACCTCGCTGTTAACAAACCTAAAGTAATGAACGTGTTACGTGTGACTACCTCGCTCTTAACAAACCTAAAATAATGAACGTGCTACGTGTGACTACCTCGCTGTTAACAAATCTAAAGTAATGAACGTGTTACGTGTGACTACCTCGCTGTTAACAAACCTAAAATAATGAACGTGCTACGTGTGACAACCTCGCTGTTAACAAACCTAAACTAATGAACGTGTTACGTGTGACTACCTCGCTCTTAACAAACCTAAAGTAATGAACGTGCTACGTGTGACTACCTCGCTCTTAACAAACCTAAAGTAATGAACGTGCTACGTGTGACTACCTCGCTGTTAACAAACCTAAAATAATGAACGTGCTACGTGTGACAACCTCGCTGTTAACAAACCTAAACTAATGAACGTGTTACGTGTGACTACCTCGCTCTTAACAAACCTAAAGTAATGAACGTGCTACGTGTGACTACCTCACTCTTAACAAACCTAAAGTAATGAACGTGCTACGTGTGACTACCTCGCTCTTAACAAACCTAAAATAATGAACGTGCTACGTGTGACAACCTCGCTGTTAACAAACCTAAACTAATGAACGTGTTACGTGTGACTACCTCGCTCTTAACAAACCTAAAGTAATGAATGTGCTACGTGTGACTACCTCGCTGTTAACAAACCTAAATTAATGAACGTGTTACGTGTGACTACCTCGCTCTTAACAAACCTAAAGTAATGAACGTGCTACGTGTGACTACCTCGCTCTTAACAAACCTAAAGTAATGAACGTGCTACGTGTGACTACCTCGCTCTTAACAAACCTAAAGTAATGAACGTGCTACGTGTGACAACCTCGTTGTTAACAAACCTAAACTAATGAACGTGTTACGTGTGACTACCTCGCTCTTAACAAACCTAAAGTAATGAACGTGCTACGTGTGACTACCTCGCTCTTAACAAACCTAAAGTAATGAACGTGCTACGTGTGACTACCTCGCTCTTAACAAACCTAAAGTAATGAACGTGCTACGTGTGACTACCTCGCTCTTAACAAACCTAAAATAATGAACGTGTTACGTGTGACTACCTCGCTCTTAACAAACCTAAAATAATGAACGTGTTACGTGTGACTACCTCGCTCTTAACAAACCTAAAGTAATGAACGTGCTACGTGTGACTACCTCACTCTTAACAAACCTAAAGTAATGAACGTGCTACGTGTGACTACCTCGCTGTTAACAAACCTAAACTAATGAACGTGTTACGTGTGACTACCTCGCTCTTAACAAACCTAAAGTAATGAACGTGCTACGTGTGACTACCTCGCTCTTAACAAACCTAAAGTAATGAACGTGCTACGTGTGACTACCTCGCTCTTAACAAACCTAAAGTAATGAACGTGCCACGTGTGACAACCTCGCTCTTAACAAACCTAAAATAATGAACGTGCTACGTGTGACAACCTCGCTCTTAACAAACCTAAACTAATGAACGTGTTACGTGTGACTACCTCGCTCTTAACAAACCTAAAGTAATGAACGTGCTACGTGTGACTACCTCGCTCTTAACAAACCTAAACTAATGAACGTGTTACGTGTGACTACCTCGCTCTTAACAAACCTAAAGTAATGAACGTGCTACGTGTGACTACCTCGCTCTTAACAAACCTAAAGTAATGAACGTGCTACGTGTGACTACCTCGCTCTTAACAAACCTAAAGTAATGAACGTGCTACGTGTGACTACCTCGCTCTTAACAAATCTAAAATAATGAACGTGCTACGTGTGACAACCTCGCTGTTAACAAACCTAAAGTAATGAACGTGCTACGTGTGACTACCTCGCTCTTAACAAACCTAAAATAATGAACGTGCTACGTGTGACAACCTCGCTGTTAACAAACCTAAACTAATGAACGTGTTACGTGTGACTACCTCGCTCTTAACAAACCTAAAGTAATGAACGTGCTACGTGTGACTACCTCGCTCTTAACAAACCTAAAGTAATGAACGTGCTACGTGTGACAACCTCGCTCTTAACAAACCTAAAATAATGAACGTGTTACGTGTGACTACCTCGCTCTTAATAAACCTAAAGTAATGAACGTGCTACGTGTGACTACCTCGCTCTTAACAAACCTAAAGTAATGAACGTGTTACGTGTGACTACCTCGCTCTTAACAAACCTAAAATAATGAACGTGCTACGTGTGACAACCTCGCTGTTAACAAACCTAAACTAATGAACGTGTTACGTGTGACTACCTCGCTCTTAACAAACCTAAAGTAATGAACGTGCTACGTGTGACTACCTCGCTCTTAACAAACCTAAAGTAATGAACGTGCTACGTTTGACTACCTCGCTCTTAACAAACCTGATGCCTTGTTGTTCTAGTGCAGGGATAAGTTTGCGTTCAACCCACAGGTCGTGCGCGTCTTTCTCCTCCTTGCACCCCTCCAATGGTTCCGGGATGAAGACATCTGCAACTACAACACGTAACACGTGTAACGTGCCTTGTTGCAATGTGTGAACAGTAAACAATGTACAGGAATACGTTTCGAGAGCTAGTCAACATCTAAGTCAAAAACAAAAGAAGAACGTTGGATATTTGTTGGAAAGAGGGATGGTAGGAATGTTGGATGCAATTGGTAAATTTTTTTCCCGAATGTAATGTAATACGACTTGAGTGTAAATAGGCCAACACTTTTAGCAGAAACAGAAGAAACACCGACGTTCACACTAGGATAGCAAAACAGGAATCGATTAATTATGATAGAGACATTGTGTAACTCTCTGGCACTGAAACTACGCACAATCGAGAACACCAGGCAATTTGTTCTTAAAATATAGTCAGATCTCATTTAACCTTTGTATTATTCATACATACAGTTTTAATTAATGGTTAATTTTATTTGTCTTAACATCAGATTTTAGTGTCTAATCAACTTATTTAATGTAATTTAGCCTTTTATTTTTTTATTTCCAGTATGTTTACCTTTTCAGCATTTTTGCTAATTTGCTTTATCATTTCATTTAACATAATTTTACTATACATAGGTTTATTGACATAAAGTGTGATTTTGTTTGCTAACTTTATTTTTCCACCTGTAGTTGATTTATTCCTATTATATGCGATTTTAAGTTTCTTAGATATTATGCAGATTTTTTTAACACCCATGAAAAAATGTGATGGTGTCAAAATTAAGTTATGTATTATTATTATAAAACATATAAATGCACTCTACCGTCGTTCTTACCTTTAACGGTAGGTGTAGTCGACATGTCGGCGTCATCAGTACTTAGGATGCATACCTTTGTTTTGCTTTCGGCGTCTGTCAAACAATAGATAAAAAGTAACATTGTAAGACAGTCTGGCAGGCACGCCGGAATTGATTGGCTACATTACCAGTTACAAATAACGCATTCTGATGATATTCTTCTTTAAACTTCACTGTTGCATTAAAAAGACATGATAATCATGAATTAAACTAAAATCGTTGAGGTCGGTGCAACGGTGGCTTCAATCTCCGACTGATTGCTGGGACGTGTTTACTGAATGGGTGTGATTAGGGTCTATTGTATATCACATTTAACAAGATAATATTTAACAATACAGTGCATGTGGCTAGAGGTGGCAAGAGGACAAGGACGCCATTGTCTTATCGACGATCCAATATGTGATGTTATCTATGGAGCCCATTTGTTAAAGGTAGTTGTCGATTCTGTTGGGGCGGGGGCGGGGGCGGGGGCGGGGGCATAGGGAGAACGAGGTGGGAGAGGCAGAGGCAAAGTTAGAGAGAGAGGGAGAGGCAGAGGCAGAGGCAGAGGCAAAAGCAGAGGGAGATGGGAGAGGCAGAAGCAGTGGGGAGAGGCAGAGGCTGAGGGAGAGAGCAGGCCCGTAGCTAGGGGGGTTCACGTGCATCCCCGTTTTTGTGAACCCCCTTTCTCCAAAATGTGAACCTCCTCATAATTTCATCTTTAACATGTGAACCCATAATTATTTATCTAAATATCCCTGTTTCTCAAAATCGTGAACTCCCTCTCATAAAGCTGCTTGATGTTGTTCAAACGTTACCCAGCATGCCAGGGAAGCCTGATTGATACAGGTGTTAAAGTGAGAACCCTCTATTAAATGATCGTCAGTGAATGAATAGGAAGCCTAACTGTGGGGTCTGTCCCTGTGGCTATGTGTGAAAATGGCATTCACTGGAGGATTAAACATCAAAGGACCATTGCATCCATTTAGCTTTGCAGAAAAACTTCACACTATCCTGCAACGTAAACAAATACACGAGAAGCCAATTTTATTCCAAAGTTGCATGACTCCAAATCAATCAGAGGTGTCTGATGCAGACAAAAACCGCTACTGAGTTTAACAGACTCTAACCAACTAATCACCTCGCACTACCTTCCCCTTAATCTCTCTATTACCACAGACAGAGTTAGACTAGAGGATTTATTTGAACGATTCAATTTTATATCGACATTTTGCTGCATAATGACAATGGTTCTCATAAGTATAATGCAAAATACTAGTGGATGAACGGGGTGACGATGATTTAACAATGAAAGGGGTGACGATGATTTAACAATGAAAGGGTGACGATGATTTAACAATGAAAGGGGTGACGATGATTTAACAATGAAAGGGGTGACGATGATTTAACAATGAAAGGGGTGGCGATGATTTAACAATGAAAGGGGTGACGATGATTTAACAATGATATTAAAGACAAATTACGAGCACAGAGACAGTGTATTTGGCCATATAAAAATTAGTCTTGGCTTCTCGTGAGAACTCCGTTAAAAATAAACGAGGGCTGTTGTTTTAGTATGCTGATTGAGGTAACCACCGACTATCAAAGAGGTTATTCTTAACCATCAACAAATTAAAATGTGTAGCGAGTGTATTTCTTACAATCGGGAAATCTGTCGACAAATTCATCTGGCTTGATACAAATCAGTTTCCATTATTGCGCCTGCCTCCCCGTGCATCTCGGATGCAAGAAAGTGTGATGGGCCTTTATTCTCCATTATTATGTTCATTTTGTTTTCCATACAGCTGCCAAATACAGTTAATGTTTCCTGCAGTCAGTGTGGCCTGCATGTTTGATACCTATAATTTAATTTAAATTCCATAAAAGGACATTTTCCTAATCTTCTATTTATGAACACATTTTATAAAGGTTTAATAAATTACTAACTTAGTTATATTATTGATAAATTGTGGAAACCATGTGGCGCCCCTGGAGTTTGTATTGGGAAATGTGAATCCCCCGTTGTAAAAATCTTTCCCACGTTGACAACGTGAGCAATGCGCATGTTTATTTCTTTGTTAATACACAATGATGTACGTGCTATGTACGCAGTCGACCGCCACGGTCCGTATCTGGGTCAAGCTAGTCAAGCCTCGTATGCTCTATGATGTTATCGGCTACAACTGTAAATGTAAAGGCGTTGCACGGTCCTACCGGCCTACACAATATAATGTTAAGTCCGTAAAAGGAGCGGCCAAGGAGAACATTAACTGAATCCCCCATGCTCTCAGTGCATTGTTAACATACATACAGTGCATGGATAGGTGTGTAAACGAGAAGGCTGAGACGCAGCCCTACGTCGACAAACTTACCCCCAATAATTTCTCTAACTACTGCATTCTCTCTAAACCTTCCACAATAGGTACTTTACTGAAATACCCATTGAGCAAAGGTGAAGGTTTCCATAAAATCACAACTATTTGTTTATGGGGCACAAAAGGGACACGTTCAGTGGTAGGGAAAACACCTCAAGCGCCCACAGAAACGGACACCACACGCACGCATGCAGGCTGGCAGGCCGGCAGGCAGGCGCAGGCAGGCAGGCAGGCAGGCAGGCAGGCAGGCAGGCAGGCAGGCAGGCAGGCAGGCAGGCAGGCAGGCAGGCAGGCAGGCAGGCAGGCAGGCAGGCAGGCAGGCAGGCAGGCAGGCAGGCAGGCAGGCAGGCAGGCAGGCAGGCAGGCAGGCAGGCAGGCAGGCAGGCAGGCAGGCAGGCAGGCAGGCAGGCAGGCAGGCAGGCAGGCAGGCAGGCAGGCAGGCAGGCAGGCAACACACATTCACACACTCACTCACTCACTCACTCACTTTAATCGTGACCAGCTAAAAGTGGGTGCCTGGCTGAAATGAGTGCCCGGGCTACAAACCTATCTTCTAAATCAGCTAACCGAAAACGACGATCAACATACGACCATAAAATTATTATAATAGTACCCGGTTCAATCACCATCGTAGCAAAACCTCGAGTCTGTCATATATAGTATAGACACTACTAACTAGACCTAGCTATATTAGTCTATATAGGTCTACTTTGGTATGCTAGGTATCCATACACAGTTGACATTTATACTTACCGTACGAACGAGCTGGAATACTGACACAACTAACGAGCTTTTGTCTGACTCTTGCCTACACAGATGACATGTGGGTATGCGCCCAGCTGATCAATGTAATGAAGTTTGTGGAACCAATCAAATGCAGGTTACGAACCAGGAACACTTCCTTAATAGGTCTAGGGGATTACCCGCCCGTCTATGTAATGTTTTCCTTCACCAAGAGTTGTTTTGCAACGGTATTACAATCCAAATGTGTGGAACAATCTAGCGTTGCTTAAATTAAGCAATGTATTTTGTTACGTACTCATTAGATAAACTGTGCATGTACATGTATATCATCTATTTAATTGTGTCGTTACAGTGGCGCCACACGGCGGGTCTGGATTGAAACACAATTGAATTCCACCGTGTTACTAGTGACACTCTTGTATTGCTAACGGATATTAGGGTAATCTGGGACAGCTCCTGCATTCATATTACAGACAAGTACATGCGTTACCCTTAGGGAAACTATTTTCAATAAATAGACAAACCAAATGAGTTATAATTATATGAAAATTAATACGAGTACGTACGCCACATAGACGCCCCCCTCCCACCTAGGACAAGACGATCCGTGACTTTCCCTTTGCATTTTTCACTTCTATGAACGTGTAATGTATGTGGCAGACACTTGTGCAAATACTATACACAGCTTATACACAACGCATTTGTGTGACATGGACTATCACTGTCTGTCTGTCTGTGTGTCGCGCTGATACGAAATAAACATGTGCACCACTGTCACTTGATAATTACATCTATAGTTATACTAGAACATAACAATTGGCGACGAGGATGGCATACATTGGTCAAATAGAGCCATACGACGGCAGTAGTGACTTGGAAGCGTATTTGGAGCGGCTAGAACTGTACTTCGTTGTAAACAATGTTGGTGCAGTGGGCAGCGGCGTGGACGAATCTGTTGAGAGAGGCCGCCGACAGGAAGAAAGTGGCTACACTACTCACACTGGTAGGCCCGGAAACGTATCTTCTTCTTAAAAGTCTCGTCAGTCCCCAAAGACCGGCAGAGTTGTCGTTTGAGCAAATAACTGAGAAACTAAAAAGCCATCTGAAGCCACGTCGGCTTACAGTGGCGGAAAGATTCAAATTCCACCAACGCAACCAGAAAGAGGGCGAGGGGGTCGCCACATTTGTGGCAGAACTCCGGAGGCTCGCATCCACTTGCAACTTCGGGGAATTTCTGGCCGAGGCATTGCGAGACCAGCTAGTGTGCGGCATCAAAAGCGGCAGCACTCAGCGCAAACTACTCAGCGAAGATAGATCGTTCGAGAAGGCAATGCAGATGGCGCTGGCGGACGAAGTGGCGGACACCGAGGCTAAACAGATAGCCCCCCGACACAGCTTCGACTGCACTAAAAGTACAGTGAGTGTAGTGTCAAACCGGAAAAACAGAGAGAAAAGGCCAGTTCCGACCACCGCTAGGTTTACGACACACACGCGTGGCTACGACAAGACAACTCAGAAATTGTGCTACCGTTGCAACGGCAACCACACGCATAAAGAGTGCAAGTTTAAAGATGCAACTTGTCATTTCTGTCAAAAGAGAGGTCACATCATGGCGGCATGTCGCAAGAAACGCGGCGAAACTCTTCTCGTGAACACCACTCAGGACAGAGCTGAGTACTGTCTGTACAACGTCAAGGGGGATCACACGTCACAGCAGCCTATTGAGATAGGTGTGCACATGGACGGTAAAGCAGTGAGAATGTTGGTTGACACGGGGGCAGGAGTCTCCATAATCAATGAAGCGACATATCAGGGGTTGCGGTCGCCACCCCCAAAGCTACAAACAGTGGACATCAACTTCACCACTTATACGGGTCAGTCTATTCCGGTGCTGGGACAAATAGAGGTCGTCACCGAATACAAACAGCAGTCGGCACATGTGCCAATTGTGGTGGTGTCTGGCGCTCGGCAGAATCTCTTGGGCAGAAATCTACTGTCGCAGTTGAAGCTAGACTGGGGCGAGATCATGCTCGTTCGCGACCTTGACTCGGTGCATGCTGGACTGATGGCGGAAGTGCTAGACGTGTTCGCTGAGGAGCTGGGCAAGCTGAAAGAAATGCAAGTGAAGATCAACGTGAAAAACGATGCGATTCCACGTTTCTTCAAGGCTAGACCCATTCCTTATGCCCTGAAGGAGAGAGTCGAACATGAAATAGACCGACTGCAACAGGAGGGCATCATCGAGCCAGTCCAGTTCTCAGAATGGGCAGCACCGATCGTTCCGGTCCCCAAGTCCAACGGGCAGATAAGGATCTGCGGTGATTACAAGGTCACGATCAACAAAAGTGTGGTAGAAGACAAATATCCGCTACCACGGGTTAACGATCTCTACGCCAGTCTAGCAGGAGGAGAGACGTTCACAAAGTTGGACTTGAGCCATGCGTATCTTCAACTTCAGCTCGACGAAGGGTCACGTGACTACGTTACGATCAACACGCACAAGGGACTCTTTAGATACACTCGCTTACAGTACGGCATATCGGTGGCGCCATCGATATTCCAGAGAGCTCTCGCGTGTGTGCTTGCTGGCACACCACGGGTATGCATCTTCCTGGACGATATCCTCGTCACGGGGAAAACTCGAGATGAACACGTGGCGAATCTCCGGCTGGTCTTCAACCGGCTGGACCCAAGCAGGGTTGAAGCTAAACAATAAAAAGTGCGAGTTCTTTAACGAGGCAGTCGTATACATGGGCCACAAGATCGATCGAAATGGCCTGCATCCCACAGACGAAAAGGTCACGGCGATTCAAGATGCGCCTAGCCCAACGAACGTGAAAGAACTACGTTCGTGGCTTGGCCTGCTCAACTACTATGGACGATTCCTGCGCAACTTGTCGACAACGTTAGCACCTCTCCACATTCTACTCAGAAAAGAGACGAAAAGGCGATGGGAGAAGGAGCAAGTCAGAGCGTTTCAAGCGGCGAAGGACCTGCTGCAGTCGGAGTCCCTACTGGTGCACTTCGACCCCGACAAACCTCTTCTGCTCGCATGTGATGCGTCGCCGTACGGGGTGGGCGCAGTCCTGTCGCATCAGATGACGGACGGTTCGGAGCGACCGATCGCGTTTGCATCTAGGAGCTTGTCGCCTGCGGAAACCAACTACTCGCAACTCGACAAGGAAGGTCTCAGTTTGGTGTTCGGGGTGACAAAGTTCCACCAATACCTATACGGTATGACCTTCGTTCTCATCACCGATCACCGACCTCTGGTGGGGCTGTTCAACGAGCAACGACCGATACCTCCGCAAGCGTCGGGTCGACTTCTGCGTTGGGCCCTGACATTGGCAGATTACGACTACGTCATTCGTCATCGGAGTGGCGATGCGCACGAGAATTGCGATGCTCTATCGCGACTACCCCTACCTATGCAGAACGCTGAGACGCCTGCTCCTGCGGAGTACATACAGCTCATAGAGCAGCTGGACGACTCGCCGGTGACATCAACGCACATTCGAAACTGGACACGACGTGACCCAGTATTGTCGCGAGTTCAACGCTACGTGTTAACAGGCTGGCCTGAGGGCGACCTAACAACACAGCAATACCACAGAGTGCGCGATGAGCTGAGCACGCACGATGGATGCGTGATGCGGGGCACCCGAATAATTGTGCCAGAGCCTGGGCAAGCCACGATGCTCCAACTCTTGCACAGCAGCCACAGCGGCGTGGTGAAGATGAAGGCGTTAGCGCGGTCATACATCTGGTGACCAGGCATCGATCTTCAGATTGAACGTATCGCGCAGCACTGTGGTCAGTGCGAGGAAAACATGCGTCAACCGACCAGAGCGCCACTTCGACCATAGTTGTTCCCACAGGAACCGTGGTCACGTGTGCATCTAGACTACGCTGGCCCCATCGAGAACAGGATGATCCTCGTGGCAATAGACGCCTACTCGAAATGGATCTCCGCGATGGTCGTACGCTCATCGACATCGGAAGTGACAATCGAACAATTGCGGATGTTATTCGCAGAACATGGACTGCCAGAAACTATCGTTACTGACAATGGCACGTGCTTCACTAGTGCTGAGTTCAGGCAGTTTATGAAAAAGAACTGCATTCAGCACATCACCTCGCCAGCCTATCACCCATCCTCGAACGGGCTCGCTGAACGGGCAGTACAGCTCGTGAAACGAGGATTGATGAAAATGAAGGACGGCTCGATGGAGACAAGGTTGGCTCGTTACTTGCTGACCTACCGAGTGACCCCTCACAGCACTACCGGAAGCTCCCCGAGTAAACTGCTGAAGGGGCGGCAGCTGCGAAGCGTCGGCAGAAAAGTGCACCAGTCGCAGAAGAAGATGACTGATTATTACAACCAGAAATCGAACGAGCGATGCTTCAGTCCAGGCGATGCGGTTTATGTAAAGAACCACGCTGATCATTCGCCCAAGTGGATTCCTGCAGTTCTGAAAGAGCTACACAACGACGTGCTGATATCGGAGGCACCCGACGGTCGCCACTTGAGGCGTCATCGAAATCACGTGCGTCTGCGACATGCGGACGCGGCGGACGATACGGTACCCGCAGACATCGCTGCTCCGGCCGCGATCCAACAATCAACCGAACGGGACATTGAGCCTGTAGACGAAACGGCGGAAGCCGTAGCTCCTGTACCTGATGGCAGCGGCATCCACTCGCCAGTAACGCAGTCGGCTGTTCGCAGATCGGAGAGAATCCGGAAAGCTCCAGACCGATTATCTCTCTAGAACTGTCTTGTAACCCTGGGCATAATAATCCCTGGTACGACAGCGTATCCTTTGTCTGTTTCACAGTTCTTGTTGTAACCTTGGACGTTAGCAAAATAACTGGTGCGGAGGACTGTAATGTATGTGGCAGACACTTGTGCAAATACTATACACAGCTTATACACAACGCATTTGTGTGACATGGATTATCACTGTCTGTCTGTCTGTGTGTCGCGCTGATACGAAATAAACATGTGCACCACTGTCACTTGATAATTACATCTATTGTTATACTAGAACATAACAGAACGAAACGTTGAAAATATAATTATGTGTACAAGCAGTAATATGTTAAATTATAGTTAACATATTTTGCAACGTATGGGACCGATTATGTTCATCACCGGCCTTCTTAATATGTTGTCATAAGTATAACATGCAGGCTAGAGTAGTTTTAATTATACCATGTTAATTAACATAAACATGTCATGTTTTACTGCTTTCTTTCGGTTTTTGTGTTTCTCGGCCTTCCTCTTAATTCTTCTCTTCCCTGGGGGGTTCCATGTATATTGCTTGTAATGTGATGTTTGTTGCAGGTTTTCTCGGCTTATGTCCTAAACATCTCCATATTCTCTTCTTTATTTCGTGTTCTATTGGTAGTTGTTTGATCCATTCCCAGTGTAATGTTGGGTACCTTGCTTGACCACTATAGGTGTAGGCAGTTGTTGCATGATGAAGGTCTGTCATCGTTTAGTGTTTTCTGAGTAACTCCTCATACACGTCTCCGTGCCATAGGGTAACACTGACTTGACATTTCAGTTAAATATCTTCAATTTTGTGTTAAGCTTGATTTGTTTGCCTCCGAAATGTTTCTCAAAATTATAAATTCCACTCTTGTTTCTTGTATCCTTGCTTTGACGTCTTCTTCTGTGTTGTTGTTCTCCTCGTCGTTCCCTGTCTCCAGGGGTGAGGCTAGCTTCGATACGTCGACATTTTCTTTCTCTTCCTTCTCATTGCCCTTGCACTATTTTCTCTACCACCTTTTCCATTCTCCTCGGTCTTTTGCTCTTTTCCTCCATTCCCTTTCTCCCCTCCAGGTCTCTCTTCGCAAAATCCGCCCACCTCAATCTGAGTCGCCCCCATCTTCTTTTTCACTCCACTCTCCGGGCATCTGTTTTCTTTGCCATCCGTTCTTCTCCCATTCGCTCCACATGTCCTGCCCAGTTCAACCGGCTTCTCACCAACTTCTTCTTGAAACTTTCTTTCACTCCAACATCCTCCCTCAGCTCTTCCACTCTTCGCTTATCTATTCTCGTTACCCCCGTAATTCTCCTAACCCATTTGTTTTCGCACACTTGTACCTTCTCTGTCATTGCTATAGTCTCTAGGCCATACAGGTAGGCTGGTGTCACACATGCGCATAGTACCTTTTCACGAATGTGCCTGTCTCCCATCACACCTTCTACTTTCCTCCATGCTTTCGCCCCTGCTTGTTTTTTCCTGCGAATTTCTGTCTCTGAGGAGCCATCCCCACATACCGTTCCCCCAGGTATACAAAACTGTCTCTTTGTTTTAGTTTCTTCCCCTCCATGTGTATTTCCAGTTCTTTACTTTGTTGCCCAACCCACAGCACCTCTGTCTTCTCCAGATTCACTGTCAGTCCGTGTTTGCTGAAGATATCCTTCCACTCTATCAGTTGTTCCTGTAAATCCGTTTTCTCGTCTGCTACGACCGCTAGATCGTCTGCATGCAGTAATTTCTGGAGAATATCTTTCGTACTGGTCTTTTTACTTATCAGTTCCATCAATTCCAGATCCACACACCACTTTCCCCTTCGTTTCTTCACATGTCCCTTCCACCATCCTGACCTAGCTCTGCCTCGGGGACCCCCGTCCATCTCAATGTCGCCATCTCAGTGTCACCATTGCCATCTTTCTCGGAGTCGTGTCATAGGATTTCTCCATGTCTATAAAACCCACAGCCATACTCTCCTGTCCCTCCAACTTCTTCTCGATTAGCTGTCTCAGCGCAAACATTCCATCAGCTGTACCTCTTCCTCTTCTGAAGCCCTGTTGTTCTTCTCCGATTTCTCCTTCCACTATTGTTCTTATCCTTCCATCCAGGATTCTCTCCAACATGTATTTCCCTGGGCCATGCACATCTCCATCTCTTTTCCATATCGGAACTATTATCCCTGTTCTCCACTCCTCTGGGATCTTTCCCTCTCTAATGCATGTATTCAACAATCTTTTTGTTCACCAGATTCCGACGCGTTCGGCTACCACCAGCATTTCCATTCACACTTCATCCATACCAGTCGCCCGTAAATAAATAAATAAATATACTTATATAGCGCCAACTCTAGTTAGGAACTATTCAAGGCGCTTTACATGTAAAATAGTAATAAACCCAAAATAAATAAATAAATATACTTATATAGCGCCAACTCTAGTTAGGAACTATTCAAGGCGCTTTACATGTAAAATAGTAATAAATCCAAAAAAAGTTATTAATTAAATTAAAAAAAAATGATATTAAAAATATCTTTAAATATTAGTATTATCATGTTATATAAACAAAAGATAATTAATAAAAGCTTAATGCCAAGTCTAAAAGTCACAATTGCAGTTAAAATATTGATTAAAAGAGAGTGTTTAAAAGTGCTCTTAAAAGTCTCAGTGTTCATTACATGCATTGAAAACAAGTAGATCACTCCGCAGATCCGGGACTGCTGCGGCTGCTGGAGTTAAAATATCGATTAAAATAGAGTGTTTTTAATGCGCTTTTAAAAGCTGCTTCATTGTTTAGTTCACGCATTGATGTGGGTAATTCGTTCCAGAGGTCCGGAGCTGCTGCCATAAAACTCGCGTCTCCGACTTTGCATCTTGTTCGCGGTCTCGCACTTGACGATTTCCCGTTGACCGAAGGGACCTGGTGGGCACGTAGAGGCAGACAAACTCGCTCAGGTACACGGGCCCACACTTGTTGACAGCTCTGTGCACGAATACCAGGACCTGGCACTCGCTCGATCATTCTGGCTGCAGAGTTTTGGACACGCTGTAACCGTACAAAGTTCTTGTCCATGGTGCCGTACAGGAGGGAGTTGCAGTAGTCGAGCCTTGATGTCACTAATGCGTTGACTACTCTCTCCCTCGTCTGTCTTGGCAGGAACTTGTTGATTTGGCTGATGTGATGTAGGTGGAAATAGCAGGACCGGATAATCGCTGATGTGTTGGCAGACATGTCCATATGACAGTCTAAAACGGCACCAAGGTCTTTAATCTGATGCTGAGATCGTTTACTAACTTCTTTGCAGAAACTGGGACAATCGGAAGGAACTCGGTTTTCTGGTCGTTCAGTTTGAGGTAATTAGAGGTCAGCCACTCCCGAATCTCCATGACGCAGGCTTCAAGACGATGTAGGGCCTCGAGTAATGCCGTAGGATTAAGCGCAAACGCACGCATCAGCTGCAGGTCATCAGCATAATGATGAAACGTTACACCGTGCCTTCTGATGACATCGCCAACTGGTTGGACATACAGAGAGAACAGTATAGGCCCGAGGACGGATCTCTGTGGCACTCCTGTTTTAAGAATGTGATGTTCAGATGTACTCTGGCCAATTACAACACGTTGCTTGCGGTCTTGCATATATGATTCCATCCACTGGAGGGCGTAATCTTGAATACCATAGCGCTTGCTGAGCCGATTGAGTAGAGTAGTGTGGTCAATCGTGTCAAAAGCTGAACTCAGGTCAAGAAGCACGAGCAGGGTGCCTTCTTTACGATCCAAGGCCACCCGGACATCATTGCAGACTTTCAACAATGCGGTTTATGTAGAGTGAAGCTTTTTATATGCCGACTGAAAAGGTTCATTCATATCTTGTGAGTCAAGATGATCAGACAATCGCTTTGCTACTATCTTCTCAATAACCTTGGACAGATGAGACAGACTGCTGACAGGTCTGTAGTTGTGTAGCACATCACGGTCCAGAGATGGCTTCTTCAATAATGGACGAACACGAGCCTCCTTTAAGGACGCTGGCACTGTTCCTTCTTCAAATGACTTGTTGGTAATAGCGGTAATAACTGGTACCAATGAAGACAGGCACTGCTGAATGTGTTTGTTTGGCAGAGGATCGAGTTGACAGCTCTTTGTTAATCCAGACACAATCTTGTGTATCTCATCTTCCGATGTTGGCACGAGCAAAACGAGAGGTTCATTGAAACATGCCTTCTCTCTCACTGGTGAGTTTGAGCGGTACATCGTTTCTAACTCTGCCCGAATCTGTTGCACTTTGTTAGTGAAGTGTTGCGCGAACTTACTGCAACCATCATCAGTGGATTCAAAGTCCGGATAAATGTTCTTCTGTTCAGCCCCGAGGGACCTCACGAGCCGGAACATCGATTTGTTGTCAGCTTTCTGCAGAGTGTCTTGATATTAGTTACTCTTAGCCTTAGCTATGCAAACTGTCGAAGCATTGCGGGCTTCGACATAGAGCTGCCGGTGAACTTCGAGTTTGGTCGTCCTCCAGCGATGTTCACACTAGCGTCTCTTCTCTCTAGCCTCCTTCACCTTTCTGTTGTACCATGGACATGGCTTAGTCCCTCTCCTCGCTCTGTTCTTGATTGGAGCGTGTCTGTCCAAGACCGTACGCAATACTGTCTCGTAGATGTTAACCATGTCTGGCGTGCTTTCTGGGTGTCTAAGTAGAATTTGTTCGCACTGGTAGGCGATATCTTCCCGAAAAAGATCAATTTGGAAGTGGCGGAAGTCACGTACAAGGATGGTGGTGGGGAGAGGTAATGGCCTGCTCACCGCCAACACACAGTCAATACAGTGATGATCGGCTATTGACATAGGCTTGACCGTCACTGACGTCATTGACTGGTCCACAGCGCGACTGATCACTAGGTCCAGAATATGACCGTGTATGTGTGTCGGATCCCTAACATGTTGAATAAGTTCAAATGTGTCCAACAGATCTACCAGTTTGATAGCTTTTAATGGATCGTCAAAGTGTATGTTGAAGTCGCCGACAGTGAGTGCTGGCACAACGGAGAGGGTAATGTTACTAAACAATATTTCTAGTTCATCAATGAAATCTGAGGTTGTGCCAGAGTTCTTGCTTGCTGGCGGTGGGTGGTACAGAACGTACACATCGAAAGGCCGCACGCTGTTTCCTGTGAGGCGAGCACGCAGCAGTTCCATATGTTTGAAACGTGGTATTGCGAATAGCTTGCACGTCCTTTCTTCATCTTCTTCACTGCTCTCTCTACATCTTCATCATCGTCAAATTTGTTCCCTTAAAAAAACAAGGGAAACGGTCCAAAAAGAAACACTTATCGAAAGAAGCCATTAGAAAAATTAAGTATAAACAAATGATCTGGAAGTCATATAGACGTACTGGAAATGACGAACACTACAACATTTGTAAAGAAGCACTAAACCAAGCTACAGCTGAAATTAGAAATTCAAAGAGAAGCTATGAACATAAATTAGCTTGTAATATAAAACATGACAGCAAGAGTTTTAATGCGTATGTTCGAAGCAAACAGAAAGTTCAGGATAAGGTCGGTCCTCTAGAAGATAGTGCTGGAAATATAATATCAGAAGGATTCTTAATGGCAGAAGACCTGAATGAGTATTTTAGTTTAGTGTTTACCAGAGAAGACACTAGTTCACTGCCAGTACCAGAGGCTAAGTTAAAGGGGGCAGAATCAGACTATTTAAGACAGTTAATTGTAACCCCAAAAATGGTAGCTAAGAAAATTAGGGCTATATAGGATAATAAATCACCTGGAGTGGATGGTATTCCACCCAAACTACTATTGGAAATTGTAGAACAAATTAGCATACCGCTTGCAACAGTTTTCAACTTGTCATTAGAAGAGGGGGTGGTTCCGTTAGAATGGAAAGAAGCAAACATTATACCGTTATTTAAAAAAGGTTCGAGAAACAAGTCAAATAATTATAGACCAGTTAGTTTAACATCGGTGATTTGTAAATTATTAGAACTAATTAAAGATCACATGGTGGATTTTCTTGTTAAACATAACTTTATAAACCCATCTCAACATGGGTTTCTAAAAGCGAGGTCATGCTTAACAAATATGTTATGTTTTTTGGAAGATATCACTAAATGGGTAGATGATGGATCACCAGTAGATATCATCTACTTAGATTTTCAAAAAGCTTTCGACAAAGTGCCACATCAAAGATTACTGCTTAAACTAAAGGCTCATGGCATAGGAAATGGTATAATTAACTGGATAGAAAAATGGCTGATTGACAGAAGACAACGGGTAGTTGTTGATGGGGAGGCTTCAAACTGGAAATCAGTTTTGAGTGGAGTTCCACAGGGATCAGTACTGGGACCTATATTATTCTTTATATATATAAACGATTTGGACGATGATATAGCTAACAAGGTGTTGAAATTTGCAGATGATACAAAAGTGTTTAGAAGGATTAAAAGTGATGGAGACAGACAGCATTTACAAGATGATCTTGACAGGTTGATCAAATGGTCTGAAAAGTGGCAAATGTTCAATTTTGGGAAATGTAAATGCCTTCACACAGGACATGGGAACGAATATGTAGAATATACAATGGGGGGAACTGTACTAAGTACTACTGTAAAAGAAAAAGACTTAGGGCTGACAATTAGTGCTGACATGAAGGTTTCAGAGCAGTGTGGAATTGCAGCTTCAAAAGGAAATCAAATCCTTGGATTGATTAGGCGAAATATAGCATATAAATAAAAAGAACTAATAATACCGCTGTACAAAACAATAGTTAGGCCTCATTTAGAATATTGTACACAAGCGTGGAGGCCATACCGCAAGAAGGACATAGATATGCTAGAAAGAGTACAGAGGAGAGCAACTAAAATGATACCAAAACTGAGGGATCTTAGTTATAAAAAACGCCTAAAAGAATGTGGTTTAGCAACACTAGAGACCAGGAGATTGAGAGGAGATCAGATAGAAGTGTTTAAAATATTGAATGGTTATGAAAATATTGATAGAAATATGTTTTTTTCGGTTAAGAAAGATAGAAAGACTAGAGGACATGAAGCTACATTAGTAAAGGAGCAGTGTAGATTAGACGTAATAAAGTTCTCATTTTCACAAAGGACTGTGAATTAATGGAACAGATTATTTGATGATTGTGTGGGTGCTAGTAGTGTGAATGTTTAAAAATAAAATCGACACATACTTCAGAAGGGCTGGATATATGTATATAAAAGGGTGTCGTGTATTGGGTACGACATTTACAGAGAACTATTGACGTAGTCAAATAGAACAAACATTTTATTACCGGAAGTCCGGAACAACTCTCTAACCAGGAACAGGAACACGTGATATGTCATATATAACATTCCTCCCTCTTTAGGATACAACTTGTATTAGAGTTCACTGTTCTATGAATGAAATAAACTAAATTAGAAAACAGTCCAGAGTGTTCTACAGCTCGTAGAAAATGTGCAAATAAAAACGTACACTAATAACTACACTAACTTTGTAGTTATAGTTCACAAGTTTAACTTTATAGGTGCTTTCACTACTCTGGTAGATCTTCTCACGGGACTTGCCACCAATCTTGGTGTCGCAGATTCCGTCACAGTGACGTTGGGAAAGTTCGATTCCGAACCTTCTGTAGACACTGAATGTCGAGTACTCGCGATCGCCTCCGCGTCGATAGCTGGCGACGGAGGTAGTACTTCTGGCAGTTGAACAACCGATCGTTGCTGCTGCTGCTGCTGCTGCTGCTGTTGTTGTTGTTCTGCATCAACCGTCTCCGTTTCATCGGGTCGTCTCTCTCTGAGATGGTCTTTCCAAAGGCGGCCGTCACTCAAACGTACGGTGAACGTGAGTGGGCCCAGCTGGTTCTCGATGACTGTCGAAACCCACTTAGGTTTTCCTTGGAAATTCATGGCCCAGACGCAGTCTCCGGCTCGGAACGTACGTGCAGCCGCATGAGCGTCCTGACGTTGCTTGTCGTATGCCTGTTTTTGCAGAACGCGATCTTGAACTGATGGTCGTATGAGATCCAGGCGTGTTCGAGGTGAAGTCTTGAGTACGAATTCTGCAGGTGTTCGACCCGTGGTACCCTGTGGCGTGATCCGGTACCTCGCTAGCAGAGTGTATAATCTGTCTTCCAGATTACCTTTGGTTTTCTTCAGACGAGCCTTGATTGTCTGCACTGCTCTCTCAGCTAAACCATTGCTTGATGGGTGGTACGGTGAACATCTGATGTGTCTGATGTAATTTGCTCTGCAGAATTGTCCAAACTCCTCGCTTGTGAAACAACTTCCATTGTCCGAGACGATCGTGTTAGGCAGTCCAATATATGCGAATGTTTGCCTAAGTTTGGTGAGAGTTATGCTCGTGGTTGCTGTAGATACCACATGAGCATCGATGAATTTGCTGTGTGCGTCCACAATGATCAACAGCATGCGACCTTCAAACGGTCCAGCATAGTCAATATGGATTCGGTGCCAAGCGCGATCTGGCCACTCCCACGAGTGTAGTGGTGCTACAGGCGGTTGCTTGCCGTGCAGCTGACACACATTGCAGTCTTTCACGTATCTTTCGATCTCCATGTCCAATCCAGGCCACCACATGTAACTTCGGGCGAGCGCTTTCATCTTGACGATGCCAGGGTGTGTGTTACGCAACTCATCCAGCAGCGCATCGCGTCCCTTGGGCGGCACGATCACTCTGGCTCCCCAGAACAACACTCCTTGTTGTACGCTCAATTCGTCTTTTCGTTGACAGTATGCATCGAGCTCTCGTGGTGCTTGGTTAGACCAACCGTGTTCCACGAAGTGACGTACTTGTGAAAGAACGGGGTCAAGAGCCGTCCATTTTTCGATCTGGTCCGATGTGACCGGGCTCTCGTCCATGGTTGACAATGCCAGGACTACTTCTTGTGGAACCGGTACTTTCTCTGGTGTGTCAGGCAGAGGTAATCGACTAAGGCAGTCAGCGTGGCTGATGCTGGTCCCCGGCCTGTACTCAAATTTGTACTGGTAGTTGCTCATTGTCAGCGCCCAACGTTGTATTCGTGCGCTGGACATTGGCGATATGAGTCGATCTTGTTTCAAGAGTCCCAACAATGGCTTACGAACTCGCGACCATAGAGGTACTTGTGGAACTTCGTAATTCCGAACACGAGATAACGCCTCCTTTTCTAGTTGCGCATATTTCTTCTCAGCAGAAGATAGAGTGCGTGACGCGAACGCTACTGGCTTTTCGCTGCCGTCGGGTAGGCGATGAGACAACACGCTCCCGATGCCATAGGGAGAAGCGTCACTGCTCACAACGATGGGTAAACGGGGGTTGTAGTGCACAAGCACCGTAGAAGAAGACACTAATGCCTTTGATCGTTCAAATACATATTGGTGAATCGCACTCCATTTCCACTTCGCGTCCAATCGAGTCAACTCATGCAGCGGTGCCAAGAGGTTGCTGATGTTCGGCAGAAAGTTGTGATAATAGTGGATCAGACCAAGGTAGCTGCGCAACTCCTGCACGTTTTGCGGGGCACGTGCACTCTGTATGGCGAGCACCTTGTCGTTCGTCGGGTGGATGCCCTCCCTGTCGATGATATGGCCCAAGTACTTGCAAGACGTCTGTCGAAACGTGCACTTCTCCTTCTGCAACCGTATTCCAGTATCGAGCAGTCGCGTGAGCACCATTTGCAGGTTGCTGTCGTGCTCCTCTGGTGTCCTTCCAGAAACAAGGATGTCGTCCAGATATACCACGATCATAGGAATGTTCTGCAGCAGTTGCTCCATGATGCGTTGGAAAATTCCAGGAGCAGAAGATACGCCAAACGGAAGGCGTTCGTACTCGAACAGACCTTTGGAGGTGTTGATTGTGGTTAGCTTGCGCGACTCCTGATCGAGGACAACTTGTTGATAAGCGTTGCTTAGATCGAGCGTTGTGTACAGTTGTCCACCAGCTACTTTGTCGAACAGATCATCGATGTTGGGAATGGGATATTTGTCGACCTTCACTGCCTTGTTTATCGTGACCCTGTAGTCTCCGCAAATCCGGATGTCTCCTGAAGACTTGAGTACTGGTACAATAGGAGCAGCCCATTCTGAGAACTCAACGGGATGAATGACGCCCTCAGCCTGTAGGCGTTCTAGTTCATCTTCTACCTTTGCACGAAGAGCGAGCGGCACTGGACGTGGTTTGCAGTACCGTGGATGTACAGACTCATCAATGTACAACTTGGCAGTAACTCCTTTGAGCTTGCCTAGTCCTGCCGTGAAGACAGCTTGGTAATGCTCAAGAAACGAATCTTGGTCCATTGTATGCAGTTCAGCCCAATTAAGACGTAGCACCGACAGCCAATCACGTCCGAGCAGATTCGGACCAGCCCCTGGGACGATCAGCGCACTCAGCGTATGATGTTGGCGATTGTGGTGTACATTCAATAGCACCTGCCCCAGTGGTTGAATTGTGTCGCCTGAATACGTGCGCAGACTTGGCACGTCACGTGTGCCGAGTGTCAGCTGTGGATTAGCCTCTTTGATTCTAACCCAGTCTCTGTCTGCTATCAACGAAACTGAAGCCCCAGTATCAATTTCCATCTTGACTCGTGTACTCTGAATGTCAATTGTACACATGTATGGTGCGACAGTGTTCGTGCGCGTGGCGTTGCAGTTGTACAGATTTAATGTGTATGTGTCGTTGCATAAACCTGCATTGTCTGATTGTTGTGGAACGTCCTTTACCAAATTAGTGTTTGCCAAGACAGCTCTACACACTCTAGCGAAGTGATTAGGTTTTTCGCATTTGTAACATGTTTTGCCCCAAGCTGGACATTCCGTTCTATTGTGCGGAGATTTTCCACAGCCTGGACACGATTGTGCATTGATATATTTTGAAACGGTATCGCTGCAGCGCGGTGGCGCCACACGACGGGGTTTTCGTTGATTGTCAGTTTTTGGTGGCGCACCCTGGCGACCAACAGAACGACTATTCCAGTCGCGGTTTTGCTTCCTCGAACGCGGGTGGTGATGACGATCACTGGAAACTGCGTTGACGTTCGTCGTTGACGCGGCGTTGGTCCCCAATGACCGATGATTGATGCATTGTGGACTCAAGCGTACGACCGTACGTCAGCAAACGATCGAGACTGATCGTTGCCTCACTCAGTCCCTTTTCGCGAATCTTAGGCATCGTGCACTTCTGAATGATTTGCGATTTTATTTCACGCGATTTGTCTTGAAAATTGCAATTTTTAGACAGCAGTTGAAGTCGAGCGTGAAATTGGTCCAGTGTCTCACCAGTGTGCTGTTGTGACTGGCGAAAGACGAACACTTCATATTCTTCGTTTCGTTTCGGTGTGAAGTAGGCCGTAAGCTTGTCTTTCGTTTCAGCGTAATTGTCACTGTCGACGACACCAACAGACTCACTCAGCTCGAATACAGCTTCACCAGCGTAGTGTAACAACATCGCCTTCTTCCGCCTGTCGTCGTCTATATCTCGCGCGACGACGAAATTGTCGAAACGGCGAATCCACCGCTCCCATCGCGCACTTGCGCTGTCAGCGGGCGTTATGGCGAACGGCTCGAAACCCGTGTTTTCCATTTTTCACAATGACGTAGTCAGCGAAAGTTCTACTTGCGTGCGACGGTCTAGGTGCTAGAGCTCGTCTTGTTGTGGTTACTCATCCCATCATCCTCGTCGCCAATATGTCGTGTATTGGGTACGACATTTACAGAGAACTATTGACGTAGTCAAATAGAACAAACATTTTATTACCGGAAGTCCGGAACAACTCTCTAACCAGGAACAGGAACACGTGATATGTCATATATAACAAAGGGTTGGACTCTCGATAAGCCAAAGGGCTTCCTTGTCCACCTGCCATCTAGAGTTAATTCTCTGGATGGCAATCTTGTTCAATATCCTTCACCTTTACTTCTCCCTCTACTACACTTGGCAGATCTAGTTCTTTGCTTTCTTGTTGGTTCAGCAGAGTCTTGAAATACTCTTCCCAGACCTGTAGCACATATATCCTGTCCGTAACTAGCTTTCCAATCTTGTCCTTAATCACTGTTCCAGTTTTTATATCGTTGCTGTCCTCGTCCCTCTCTCGAGTCATCTTATAGATCATCTTCTTTCCACTGTCCTCATCTAGCTTTCTGTGTAGCTCTTCTTCCATTTCTCTCTTTGCTTTATCCACAGCTCTCCTAGCTCCCACTTTTTCTGTCCATACAACTGCTGTATGGCGGTTTCCTCCATTCCCCTTGATCCCTTCTATTTCTTTCCATACCTCTCTCTTTTCTTTTCTCCACTCTTAATTGTTAATTATGCTTCCCTGGTATGTGAAGGAGTCGGTTTCTTCCAGCGGTTCCCTCCCAATATGACTGGGCTGTTATTCTTCGTGTTGGCTTTCGTGATCTTTGTCTTGCTTCTGTTGATGTTGAGTCCTATCTGTGTTGCCAATGTGTTTAGAAGCTCTGTTTTCTCCTGCATCTGTTGGTGACTGTGGGACAGGAGGCCAAGGTCATCTGCAAAGTCCAGATTATCCAATTGGCTCCATTGGATACCATTTCTTCTGTTTTCTGTTGTCGCCTTTATAATCCAATCTATGGCACGCAGGAAGAGGAATGGTGACAGAAGGCAACCTTGCCTCACTCCTGTCTTCACTTCAGTCGGTATGTCTTCTTGATCCCTTATTTTCCCAATCAGATCACGCAGCATCTCAGTGGAGGTCTCCATGTCTGCCTTGACTGTCTCGGCAGGAATTTCATCTGGGCCGGAACTTCCCTCTCTACAGGTGATGAATGGCTTTCTTGATATCTGCCTTGCTTTGGTTTTTCGCAGTTTACCTGGAGGAGTTCTTCTACCGGTGGGATCTCTAGTAGGTTCTGTGGTGGTGGGTTCTGTGGTGGTGGTGGTGGTCGGTTCAGCAGTTCATCAAAATGTTCCCTCCATCTGATCTTCGTCACTGGTAAGTACGTTGTCGTTCTTGTCTTTGATTGGCCTGCTGTGCGGTTGTACTTTCCTGTTAACTTTCTCATTGTGTCATACCATCGTTTCATGTTCCCTTGGGCTGAGGCATCCTCTCCTTCCTTGGCAAGGCCGTCAATGAAGTTTTTCTTGTCTGCCAACCTTCCTCTTTTCACATCCGAGCTTGGGACTAGCATTATCCAATGTCATTTTGTGTGCACGAATTTGGGAAATCCTGAATTTTAATTATGCAACACTGTCCCATCATACCCTATAAATGTGGTGTGCGAGAAGATAGATGAGTTTGTGTCAGTATGAGAAGAGAAGATGAGTTTGTGTCAGGATGGGAAGAGAGATGAGTTTGTGTCTGTATGGGAAGAGAGATGTGTTTGTGTCAGTATGGGAAGTGAGATGAGTTTGTGTCTGTATGGGAAGAGAGATGTGTCTGTGTCAGTATGGGAAGAGAGATGAGTTTGTGTATGTATGGGGAGAGATGAGTTTGTGTCAGTATCTATGGAAAGAGAGATGAGTTTGTGTCTGTATGGGAAGAGAGATGTGTCTGTGTCAGTATGGGAAGAGAGATGAGTTTGTGTATGTATGGGGAGAGATGAGTTTGTGTCAGTATCTATGGAAAGAGAGATGAGTTTGTGTCTGTATGGGAAGAGAGATGTGTCTGTGTCAGTATGGGAAGAGAGATGAGTTTGTGTATGTATGGGGAGAGATGAGTTTGTGTCAGTATCTATGGAAAGAGAGATGAGTTTGTGTCTGTATGGGAAGAGGGATGAGTATGTGTCTGTATGGGGAGAGATGAGTTTGTGTCAGTATGGGAAGAGAAATGAGTTTGTGTCAGTATGGGAAGAGAGATGACTTTTTTTCTGTGTGGGAAGAGAGATGAGTTTGTGTCAGTATGGGAAGAGAGATGAGTTTGTGTCAGTATGGGAAGAGAAATGAGTTTGTGTCAGTATGGGAAGAGAGATTACTTTTTTTCTGTGTGGGAAGAGAGATGAGTTTGTGTCAGTATGGGAAGAGAGATGAGTTTGTGTCAGTATGAGAAGAGAGATGAGTTTGTGTCAGTCTGAGGAGAAACATGAGTTTGTGTCAGTATGGGAAGAGAGATGAATTTGTGTTAGTCTGAGGAGAGATGAGTTTGTGTCAGTATGGGAAGAGAAATGAGTTTGTGTCAGTCTGAGGAGAGAGATGAGTTTGTGTCAGTCTGAGGAAAGAGATGAGTTTGTGTCAGTATGGGAAGAGAGATGAGTTTGTGTCTGTATGGGAAGAGAGATGAGTTTGTGTTAGTATGGGAAGAAAGATGAGTTTGTGTCAGTCTGAGGAGAGATATCAGTTTGTGACAGTATGAGGAGAGAGATGAGTTTGTGTCAGTATGGGAAGAGCGATGAGTTTGTGTAAGTATGGGAAGAGAAATGAGTTTGTGTCAGTATGAGAAGAGAGATGAGTTTGTGTCAGTCTGAGATGAGAGATGAGTTTGTGTCAGTATGAGGAGAGAGATAAGTTTGTGTCTGTATAGCAAGGGAGATGAGTTTGTGTCATTATGAGAAGAGTTTGTGTCAGTTTGAGAAGAGAGATGAGTTTGTTTCTGTATAGCAAGGGAGATGAGTTTGTGTCAGTATAAGAGAGATGAGTTTGTGTCAGTGTGAGAACGGAAGGCATGTGTCTATGACAGGTTGTCTAGGGAGAAACATGGCTTGATCTGACACAACTGGTGATGTTGTCTGTGTTGAATGTGCAGACAATGTGAGTAGTTAGTGCATGCCCTAACCTACACCACTCACTAGCTACTTACGTGGGCGTCAACAGTGCGTACAACTTTAAATTAATTAGCAAATTTGGGAAAACCATTAGCAGATTAGTACTAAAACATAATAGAACATTTTTGTTATTGTCTCTTAAGTGAGATGTGAACTTGCATTATCCACACCCGAATGTGAATAATTTCTTGGTGAAATGTGTGAGTTCACGGGTCTTAACAAGATAAAGGAACATTTGACAGTCAGATACAGTGAAGATACACACTGGCTGAAGTGTGTACGAGAAGTGTTTCAGATATGTATCATATACATAACATTTGAGTTATGATGAATCAATGTTTCTAAATTGACACTTCATCGCAGTTCTTTTAACTTCTGCATTGTTTTGTAAGTTATTTAGTTTAAAGGGGAAATTAAATGCAGCTGTTTCATGCTACATATTGAAATATGTACTATATAAGTATACATTAATGGTAACAGAAACGTACTCATTTATAAGACAAACTGAAAAAACGATTTTGTTCGATGCCTAAATCATCGCTATAGAGCACTGCGTATCGCCATCTTTGTTCCAAACGAGTGGTTTGATTTATTCCTATCTAATCCATGTTAAATTTCGTTTTTTTTTTGTTTACTTCATTAGTAGACATTTATGTGCGAAAACAAAGATATGGTGCCCTATTATACACGATAGGTGTTCTATAGGTCAACAAATAATTTGTATACGCGTTCGAAATAAAAAGGTGAAATTAAATGGCAACAATTTATAACCAATGAAAACGTTGTTTATGTCACACTTCCCGAACGAAGATTTTAGCTGCCAGAAGGGGGCGGTGCTTTCAAAGCAAAGGTCAGAATATTAGATGCGCGCGCATACCGGGACTATTTTAATTTTGTTGTTGATAAAGACGTCGAAGGATTTTGGTAGAGACGAGTTATTAAAAGTGATATTTAAAACTTCCGTATCACTTTGGGAGAAAATCGATACGACAGATGAAGACTCTAGTTCGACTTGTCACTCGGAAATTACGGTTGGTACGGTTGACACACACAAAGCCAAAGCCTGCAAAGGGCCTGTGCCATACGGGTGATACGGGTAGGGTGGTCGGACCAAAATGTTGTTTCGTAAAAAAAAATGTTTTCTCATTTTTCCCTGATAGTAGTCACTATAAGAAGTACAACGGTAGTTGTTTCATGTATCTAAGTGAAATATTAAAACAACTACAGCTTGGTAAAGTTTCGAATTTCATGACATTTTCTGACGGTTTTCTGACAGATCTAATTTTGCTTATAAATCACAAGAATTTTTTTTAATTATTTTCCCCTGATAATAGTCACTAATAGAAGTGCAATGGTGCTTGTTTCATGTACATCAATGAAATATTAAAGAAACTGCAGTTTTGTAAAATTTCTAATTTCATGTTTTTTTCCGACAATTTTCCGTTAGATTTGATTTTGCATATAAATCACAAGGACAATTTTTTTTTTTTTTTTTTCCCACATAGTGGTCACTATAAGAAGTACAATGCTATTCATTTCATGTAGCTAAGTACAACATTAAGAAAACTACAGTTTTGCAAAGTTCAAAATTTCATGAATTTTTCCAAATATTTTCTGACGGATCTGATTGTGTACATAATTCACAAGAAAATTACTTTTTATCATCTTGAGTCTTTTGCCATCTATAAAGAAGGCCAATACAAAATTACATGTAACAATAAATACAAACATAAAAAAGTAAATACGCACACACACATCATGTATTACAATAGCATTAAATCATGAACACGACACAGCAACTGAGCAAAGATGATCAGTGTGGTTCTATCTTCGTAACATTAAAACAACTGTATGAACTTACAACCACATGAAAGGATTTGTTGATTGTGAATTAGAACCACAAACTGACAATACTAGTATCCCATTACACAACACTTGTTTTATTGGGCAAAGCCAATGACTGCTATGATTGACAAGCCAATTAACTCGTAATATACTGTGGTTAAACCCATTGTTATCATCAACAATAGGGCGTACTATTATACTTACTTGTCTATGATTATATACAATTAATAGATACAATAAATCATAATGTTTACTTAATGTATATTATTTTATGTATACTATATAGTGACAAATACAAAGATATACTCTTATTCTGTAATCTTAATATATAAAAAACTGGTATATACATATCAAATACAAAAACAGTAGGCCCTACATCAAAATAATTTATAACGATACAAAATGTTATAAACAAATAATAATACAATAAATTAATTGAAACATAAATTATCATAAATTGTAATAATGTAACCAACACACAATATTATGTATATGCTAAATAGCTCAACAGTTGTATAATTAAACTAAAGTAATACCAATAAATAAACTAATAATATATTAATATAAACATCAATAAGTTACATTAAACATGGCAGCAATGAATTACTCAGGTGTAGGCATATGTACTTGGCAGTATTAATCAAAGTCACCCGCTGTCGATCACATCGCTATCCGAGTCACGAGTGCATTGTATACCATGATGCACTGCGCGCATACAGGGAAGAAGGCAAAATGGCGATATCATTTTAGACGGGGGTTCCATAAACGGACGTTGTGCATGTTTGTGCTATCAATTGGTAAGCCATCACCATAATCACGTTATCGTTCACACAATTCTTTACCCATCGGCATATGCTTTCCGCTGAAACCAACTAACTAAATACTCACAAAACATCGTCAAACATAGGCCATTTTAAATCCATAATTACTATAATTTTTTATCGACGGATTACAATGATATTTTCAGATTCATTTCCCTCTGAATTTCCTCTTTCTTCATCACATTTAAATATGGATGTACTCATTAACATAATCTCGCAAATCAGTTTGATAGGTGGGGCCTGTCAACGTGATCTAAGATGGCCGCACGCGTAAATCAAGAAAACCAAAATACGACACTGAGAGTAAAAAAATAATTACCGCTAATAAACACCGCCAAAAAATATTTTTTCAGCGCAGGTACACACATTGACATTATTACAACATAAGAAAATTCACAAACCAACAGGTAGAATGCATGATAATAAACTATGGCCACTAAACTGGGACCCCTGTCTCCCATGTTGTCAGAAGGGGAGGTAAATTGGTCTGACCTCCCTAATACGGGTTTTAGTTTTACCCAGTGGTAGTGACACTGACAGTGTGCGATCCACGGTCCGATAATGTCCGGCCCCGGGTGAGGTTCAGTTGTGGGAGTCGGACAGTGGCAGTTGGTCTATCGACGACGAAGACGTTACGCGACTTAATAATGTCGCATGGTGTTTGTGTGGACACTGCGTCCCAATGTCGACGCACATCGAGTCGCTGTGCTGTAGGAAGATAGCTGCCGTACAGCACCGTATGTAGGCACTTCAACGAATTCTGATCGCGCCGTTTTTTCGCGTGCGTCGTTTTCTGTTGCAATTGCGCTGTGCCGTTTACTCGGCTTCTTGGTAGCGTTTTGTTTCAACCCGTCGTTTCGCGCGCTTTGAACGGTCGTATACGTCATTCGTTGCGGGATTCTTGTAGACGGTAAGTTGAACAAGAACAAGAAAGTTTTATTTAGACCCAATTGCAATATGTGTATAATATAAAATTAACGTAACATGAACAGGCATATATATATATACAAATGCAGTGTAATTTCAAATTAGATGGGGTCTGTGACTCCTATTAAGACAATAACAGTCGCTCTCATAGGAGCCACAAGAATAATTAGTTTCAACTCAAATTTATCGAAGGAAGTGCAAATGTAAATGTAAAAGTGCAGGAAAAGAAAAGAAACCGAGCTACTAGATTGCATATATGCATGTATTGGAGTATTAAAAGGTATGGTAAAATAAACAAATACTAGTTGTCAATAGTACACTTCAATATACTTTATATGTATGTGTGTATGCACA
Source organism: Paraescarpia echinospica (assembly GCA_020002185.1). Lineage (NCBI taxonomy): Eukaryota > Metazoa > Annelida > Polychaeta > Sabellida > Siboglinidae > Paraescarpia > Paraescarpia echinospica. The sequence continues at coordinate 65,104,948 of CM034537.1, forward strand.
AATACAATATCCATATGCTGATATATATATATACAATACATATCCATACATATCACGTGCATTAATACAGTTTTAATGACTATGATAGCATGTATAGCAGTTTAATATTGTACACGTATCTACGTATTTTTCTAATAAATTGTTTTTTGCATAATTACCAAAACTTCTGAAGCTATGTGTTCCAATCTTCTCTGTGACTAGCTTTGAGGTATTGTTTATGACATGTGGCAAACTGTATCTAAGACATCTTTTGGCAAATTCATGTTTTGTTCTGAAAGGGTGTAATTCTGTTTTTTTCCTTGTGTTGTAATTGTGTACGTAAGCATTTGTAATTATTTTCCAATTTAATAGGTAAGCAGGGAGGTCATGATGTACGTATTTATAATAAAACTTAAGTTCATGTAATTTTAACATGTCATCAATTTTTAAGATATTCAATTTTTTGAAAAGTGGCTCAGAGTGTGAATTATATTTACTTATAGATAAAATTCTCATAGCTTTCTTTTGTATTTTTAACATTCGACTACCTTGGTATCCCCACACCATAATACAATAGTTGATTTGTGATAAAAATAACGTATTATATAAGATAATTTTAATTTCTAGGGGAAAGACATATTTTAGTCTGTTTAAGATGCCGACTGTTTTGGAACACTTGTTTGATACTTTTTCAATATGTTTATTCCAATTTAAATTTGTATCTAAAGTAAGTCCTAAAAATTAAATTCATCTACTCTTTCAATGTTTGTACCATTTATATTGAGCGTAAAGTTATCGACAGCTTTATTTTGCATGTGAAAAATCATATATTTGGATTTGTTTCTGTTTAATGATAATTTATTAATGTTTAACCATTCAATTATTTTAAGGAGTTCATCATTTATTGCCGATTCTATATTTCTATTTGGGGAGTTACCTTGAAAATGATTGATGGTGCTAAATAAGGTGGTATCGTCGGCATACATAATAAAGTTAAACATTTCGCTAGCTTTAGGAAAATCATTAATGTATATTATGAATAATAGGGGACCAAGAATAGATCCTTGTGGTACACCAATTGTGATAGGTAGGATATCAGAACTTTCATTTTGAAATTCGGTGTATTGTCTTCTATTGCTTAAGTAGCTATTAAACAGATTCAGGGTAGGACCCTGTAATCCATAATATCTTAGTTTAGTTAATAGTATCGAGTGATCAATTGTATCGAAGGCCTTAGAGAGGTCAAGAAAAATACTGAAAGGAACATAATTTTTATCAATTTGTGTAATTATTCTATCTATTAGTTCAAGTGATGCATACTCGGTAGAGTGTTTTTTCTAAAACCATATTGATTTTTATCAAATAGATCAGAATCATTAAAGTATGCTGTTAGTTGACTAGATATTATTTTCTCTATCACTTTTGAAATTGTTGGAAGAAGAGATATGGGTCTATAATTTTTAAAATCAGATGGGTCATCTTTCTTAAAAATAGGAATTACTTTAGCGAGTTTAAGTGTATCGGGAAATATACCAGTATTTATTACTTGATTTATTACCAGGGTTAATGGTTTGATGATGGAGGGTTCAATTATTTTCAAAAGTTTACAGGAAATACTGTCACAGCCACTACTGTTTTTATTGGGAAGGCTTTCAATGGTTTTCTTGACTATTTCTTCATCAACATTTAATAGACTGAAAACAGAATGGACATTATCATTTAAGTAGTAATTATAATCCTTATTTCCATTGTAATGAATGTCTTGTGCTGTCGACTGACCTATACTTGTAAAAAAGTTGTTAAATTGGTTTGCAATAACCGTTTTATCTGTTATAGTTATGCCGTTACTTTTAAACAAAACAGTGTTGTTTGAATTGTTTTTGGAGATAAATTCATTTATGGTTTTCCATGTATTTCTAATGTCATCTTTATATTGGTTCAAGCGTGACTCAAAGTACATTTGTTTGGCAGTACGAATATTTTTCTTTAATATTGAGTTATATGTTTTTAGGTTAGTTAGAAGGACTTCGTACTTAGGTAAATTTGGATTAGACATTTTTAATTTCTTATAAAGCGAGTCTCGATATTTGATTGATTTTAGAAGACCGTGTGTTATCCAGGTTGAATGCTTATGTTTGTATTTATTATATTTCATGATTTTAACAGGCATATGCTTATTCTTAGCATGCATTATTTGTTTGTGTATTATGTTATAATTTAAATTGGGGTCAGCCGTAGGAGATTTGTTTAGTTTGTTATACATTGCATCCGAATTTATCTCAAGTTTAACATTATGCATAGCTGCCTTATTTTGTAGATTTACTCGAACAAATTTTGGAGGAGGTTTGGATTTTACGTTGATATTCATGATTAGGAAGTAAGGTTGATGATCAGAAAGGGTATTTGTGAAGATTCCTGCAGTGCTATCTAATACTGATTTATTTAATTTACTGAAAAAGTTGTCTATCAGTGTTCCGTTAGTTCTGGTAAAGCGAGTTGGAAAGGTAATTTGTGGATAGAGACTGTATGAAATTATAGTATCAAAAAATTCACTATATATTTTGTTCTCGTTTATTTTCAGTAGATTGATATTGAAATCGCCTGAAATTATTAGATTATTACAACTTTCCAGAGTAGCCATTGTTGTTGAAAATTCAGCTATGAAATCTATAATATTTTGATTTAATGACCTAGGCGGTCTGTATATGTTTCCAATAGTAAGTGTTTTTGATAAGCTGCCTCCAGTTACTTGAATTACTAACCCCTCCCAATGTTCATACATGTTGATATTCTTAAGTACTTTATACTTATATTTATTATCTACGTAAATTATTAAACCCCCTTTGACACTACAATGTTTTCCCTGAGCAACTATATCATATCCGTGTAAACTGAATTGAGATAAATCATCGTGATTTGACTTCCATGTTTCTTGCAAACATATAATGCTAAATTTAAATTGTTTAGTATTAAGAAGCTCTACAAAAAGTTCAAGTTCATCAAATTTAGCATTAATGGATTGAATATTTAAGCTTAGGATACTAAAATTATCAATGCTAACTTGTGAAACATATCGATGTCATAGTATGAAGAACAATGGATCAACTGAGGTTCATTTTGTCCAGTACTATTTTCGTTTATATCTAGAAGATTTATTAAAGAACAGTTTCGGATACCTCCCAAGTGGGAGAGAAATGTCACATCAGAAGTCATGGCTTAGGTTCGGACATAAAAACTAATATAGCCAGCCTTTTTACGTATGTTAGGTATTTTACAGAAGAGTGAAATTGGGTGTATTTATTTCCTGTGCATATGTGAATGTTAAGAAATACTCCGCGTGTGACAGGGCATATATCAGAGTAGTCAAGACTAGACTTAGAATAAAATAAATAACGTTGTGTAAGACTAAGAGCTGCACAAGCTGTATCCTGAGCATTATACAAATACATTTTATAAAAGAGAATATTACGAATATTCCGAGTGCATTTATAACACAATATACTTACTGCATCAGCAAAAAATGTGTGAGAATAAACTACAGCATATGTACCTCCACAACATGAACGTAGAGTGACAGCATATGTACCTCCACAACATGAACGTAGAGTGACAGCATATGTACCTCCACAACATGAACGTAGAGTGACAGCATATGTACCTCCACAACATGAACGTAGAGTGACAGCATATGTACCTCCACAACATGAACGTAGAATGAGAATATCGTAAGTATATAGAACAAAACACAAAATGATTATTGCGTAGACACGTCGCTTTTGGGAAATACTATATATACTGCACTCCCAAAAATAAAAATAACTAACACTAAACGTAGTGCAACAAAAAATGGATAAACACTGCCCTCCCCAAAAATGAAAACAACGTGAATATTGATTGTATATCGATGCACATGTAGACATACCACACGACAGTCAGCGGCGATCTCTGACAACTAGTCTGTCGAACGAGATGTACGCGTACTTCCCTTCAGCACGTAGCTGCATCATCTTCGGGAGTAGGTCTTTACGTTTCTGTACGACCTTCAGTGAATAGTCTTCATTCACATACACACCGTTCGGCTTCACGAGTCGGGCTTTGTTTAAGAGGTACTCGCGGTCCTTAAACGATGCAAATTTCACTACCACGGATCGTGGCTTCTTCGCCCCGTTCAGCAGTCTCGCAGCACCCGTTGAAGTTTATTTGCGTCGATTTCTTTTTACAATTTGACCAAAATTAAGCGAACTGTTGTCAATTAGACAACATAGCTGTGATTCATTTGCAAGTTTTACAGTTTTGGCACAAAGTGCCAGAAATTATTTTGTGTCTATTCACATCTATAGGTTTTATTCATTCCGTGTTGAAAATTTCGTTGTTCCGACAGATTCTGCCATATAGATTTTACGCTGTTCAAAATGTGACTGTTTTGGCCGATCTGGCTCTGTCAGACCGAGAGCGTGTCACAGGAGTCTATCAGATCATAATCATATCTTGTTTATCTTAATTTAAATCCCTACAAAAACAGCAGTGAACACTACCTGTTTTATCTTTTACATAAATAATTTGTTTGTTAATCACTGATTAAATTAATTTAATATACGGGTCAAAGTAATTATACGTGGGCCGTTGCCTTGACCTGGGCGCCGTTGGCCCGGTTGGGCTTGGCATGTGCCATTATCATAATTTTACGGTTATGCTTTTATTTATACTTAGAAATAATATAATTTTCATTATGCAATAATTTTAATTAATTGTTCTTAGTTACCTATTAAATCAATAATTTGTTATAAAAAAATTGGAGGTAAAATACGTTAAATTATTCGACTTAATTTGTTTTAAAATTTAAAAGGTTTCATGACAAACAGTCACTGCACAACATTTTTAAAGTACACCTGTATGTTGTAATATATATATTAAACGCCTTGAGGCTTGATCAGTTGTAGCATCATTTGTTTAATTGTGTGACAACGTGCAATACATTAAACACCACAGTTATACCTCTTAAGTATCACAATTATTATGAATTTATGTGACATATTATTGAATTTCACACTGCTCTCTTCAGTAACAGAGGCAGGGATATGAAAATTATTTCATGATATATTTCACATTATATGATACACGATGGCCTTTTTATTTCAGATGCTGTTCACAATTACATGCAGTGACACTGATCTTAGGCTGATCTGTGTCTGACAGTTAACTCTGAAGGTACCGATCCACAGAGTCGTCTGAATATGACACCCGTCACCTGCCTGCATACGTACACATTTAATCTGGCTGATTATATATCTGATTCTACATTGAACAGTGTCCATTCAATATGACACGAACATTACTTATATACATCATGTTGAAGAACACAACATTATTTTACAGGATACTAAAATATGAACCTTGCTCCACAGATCTTGCAGCCTACTGGCAATTATGAGACAATCAACTTCCAATATCACAAAACAACTGTATTATGAGCAGAGCAGACTTCTTCTTCATGGCTTGACTCCCGTGGGCCATGGGGAGTAACGCAGAAAGCAATCTTGCATTTGGATTCAGTGACGGAATACTGTGAACAATTTATAACATTATTTCATGAAGTTGATGTTAAAATGTAGAACATTACATTATGAAGCACTAACAATTGATTACTGGTCTCTACAGAGCCTGCAGCATTCATCCAACCTGTCATGACACAGTCACACATAGACACAGTGAACTATGAGTATGAATATTGTATTTTATTGTCATGTATTGATCTTTTGAGTTATTTAGCCAATATTTACTTATTAATAAAGTTATTGTTAATGTTATATGACTGGTTAATGTATATTTATTATAATGTTTAATGTGGTTGTAAAAATTCCATAAATTATATAACTGTCTTCATAATTATGGTCATTCCAGCCTTCAAAATATAGTGGTCAGTCATTAGTGTGCTAATATTAGCCAATATTAACTTATTAATTAAGTTACTGTTAATGTGAAATGACTGGTTAATGTATATGTATTACCATAATTAATGTGGTTTACTGCTTGCATAAATTATACAAATATCTTCATAATCATGGACATTATGGCCTTTTACTGAAATGTGTCAGTCTGTCAAAGTTGCGCACTAATTAGCCAGTATTGACTAATTAATTAAATGATTTGTTAATGTATATTTATTACCATTATTTATGTGGTTATACACATTGCATAATATGTATAAATATTTTCATGCGTTTGCATGCAACATTACTAAAAAATAACTAATTAATTGCACTAATTTGGTTATAATTAGTACTAAAAATATTAAATATCGTAAATTTATTACTCTAGTCAATGTGTTTAAAAACCATGAAAACAATATTTAAATATCTATATAAATAAAACAGTTATGACATTTTAAAGCAAATATTTATTCACAGAAAACACAAAAATGAGTCCATTTTGCCATTGTAAGAGATTACGCTGTTTTGTCATCTTAAAATCGCAATATCTTTTGATATATTAAAGATACCTTAATAAAATTAACATTTATGTGATCCTTAAGCTATTACCTTTAATTTAAGCCCATTCCCAATGTTTTAGCATGATATTTAATTTTTTTTTGAAGTGCCTACCGTATGACGGACCTTGCAGATGCCTGCATTACCGACTATGAGTATGAGTGACGACTTCGAAACGGTTTGCACCAACAGGGCAGTGTTGGAACTTGGAAGTCAGTCTGTTGTCATTGTATGATTTGCGTGCAGACTCGTTGATTCGACCAATAGCTAGTAGGTAAGTACTACGTAGTTCAACAGGTATCGAATAATTATTCTAGCAATAACTATTTCAAACTTAAATAGAGCAATTATACTTGTTCCCACCTCAAATGTTCAGGTTCATTCTATCTTCGTAAAATACTATGTCTATGATTTTCATCAAACCATTTTTGATCATTTTCTTAATAAACTTGCTTTTATTCTTGACAGAACGTGTGCATCCTTTTTATACAGTTGTTTAATTCCTATTTAAAAGTGTTCAAGCAACTTGCTTAATTTATATAAAAATGTAGACAGGAGTTTTTAATATAATAAAAATGTTATATATATATATATTATGTGTGTGTGTTATCAAGACCACATCATGAAATGTAGTCTTACAATCATAATTATTACAGCCCTTCACAAACAAATGAACCAATTCACTGAATTCATGATGCGATATTGATAAAACAAAGTTTTGTCAGTATAACAATAATTAGAAGATAACGGTTGTTTATTATCAACTAATGCAAATAAATGAACTTTCAGAACATATCGATTGATTCGATTAGCCGCATAACGTCACTTCACGTTGTGGTCTAGGGAGAGACTTGAAAAAGGCAACAGACATGTTATACCAGCCTGCACTGTATCCAGAAGCGAATGGGGTTTATGAAAATTTCAGCTATGGACATTGCACTATACAGGTGAGTGTACAGCGGAAATAAAAACCCTGGACAAGTAAGATTAGATTGACCAAAAGGTAGAATGAATTACTCGGTGCCTTCTTATCCCATTTTTGGAACAACAATGTGATCTGTAGTGTCTTGCATGTCCCTGTTCATAATTCGATTTGTAAAACTGAAGCCAACATGAAATATATCAACAGTTTATTCATATGGAGAAAAAATTCACAAATAAATAAGACTATATGGCAGACTGTGCCAATGCATTAGTCAAATTCACACACCATTTTTCAATTTCTTTCAGTTGATTCACTTCACACTGTGACACATTTTAATCTAACTGTATTACAATTTGGGTCTGTGTCAGTCCTGTGCACATATAGTACATCAATAAGTCACACGTTTATTGATGATATGGGCCACCATTATGATCAAATATTGTGATAAAAAAATTAATACATACAAAATATTCCATTACAGTTCCAGTTTTACATATTTGTGGGTTTCAACTTTCAACACTAGGGGCATCTGTCAAGAAAACAAGTACTTATTATTCAAGATACAGATTCAAAGCGTGTAGTACTAGTTTCAAAATCTATCAAGTGCCTCCAAATGGATTCATTTAGATTTATGGCACTATATAAAGTGTTCTTTTTATTATCAAGTACTTTTTGAGATGTTGTTTTGTGATATTGTCAAATATAATACTAACAATGAAGTATGAATATAAAAAAAAAAACGTGTAGCTGAATCCTTTGCTGCTTCATTAGTTTGTAGCACACAGTGTGATGTTTGAGAGTCTGTTGCAAAAAACTCACTATAAGTAACATGTTTGGACTTGGTTAAACTATTCCAGTAAATTACATATACCCAAAGTTCCCTACATCGAATAGTGTCTAATAAAACACATTGCATACCACAACTAGGATACAAGCTTTCAAGTGGATGTTCCTTACTTTAGGAGGTCCTGTACAGTAGTGAGAATCCACTTTGTCTAAAATGTTTCTCTATTTCTGCCAGTGAAGTTCAAACAATGTTATTTAAGCATATAAATCCATTGTCATTTGAAATTGGATGTCGTATCAATTTGGTGGCACTAAACCGAATTGATATAGATACAACTAGTTTTCCTTAAAGAGGGTTCTTTGCTTTGCCACAGCCTCCTCTTTTGCTGGTTTTTCGATGCCTGCATGCTCTGCTAGAGTTACCTCCTTACTCGATGTCGCAACTTGGAGCATACTTCACAGCTTTGGGCCACTCGTGCATCTAGCTGCAATGCCCTCTAGAATTTCTCCTCGGAAGCTGTAGTCCTTTGACGCTATCACTTTCTTCACTACATACCCAGCAGACTTTGAATACTGCAGCTGATACCGTAGCTTGTTGTCTGCTGTTTTCACCCGCTGATTGAACAAATGATAAATATAAAATCAGTATAACAATACAAATATCTGAAGAATAGCTGGCTATAGCTGTAACATGCACACAGTAAACCAAACAGCTTGCTTGTATGCTCTCTCTCTCTTGAAATCAAACGGCTAATGTCATTTTTTAATCGGTTCCTAATTCTGCCATCATTTTCAATTTCAACTTCCAAGGAATTCCACAATACATTCAATTATTTATTATTAAATCATATATATATATATAATTTATATATAATGATGCTTATATTTATTATATTATATATGCATAAGTTTATATTTCAATAAGCAATTCCAAAGCATACCATTCCAATTCGATTTATATATAATTAAACAATTCAAGTAACAGTAAACAGATGTCCTCAGTTATAATTATTTTATCTGTTGTTTGCATGCATACTCTTGTGCAGTGAGATTGTATTTTCGAAACTGTATTCCTAACATTGTTTTGCTATCGAGTACAGGCAGGGATTTTCAGCCATTTCAGTTTATTTCCTAATGCACTGCTGGATTTCTAGTTTGCAGCTTTGTCAAGCAACCGATACATTATTTTGTAACATAAAATGTCAACACTATTGATGAATTATATCACAAGCCTTACCTTGTATTTGTGTTTTGGTCAATGGTGGCCAAGTGGAGTCGGGCTATGATGCCTTGATGGCTGAAGTTGGGTGCATATTTGAGGAAGAGGGCGTGTAAGCTCTCCAGTTCACCAGTGTTAACGCACTTCGTAACGCTCTCTATATCACACAGTAGGCGGCAGTCCAGTATAGCCTTCTGGACAATGAAGGCTTCTGTGTCTTCAGTGAGTCATGGTGTTGTTTTTAATGCTTGTTGTGTATACGTTGCATGACTGCACTACCGGTACAACTGTGCACCCGCTGTCCATGAATGGAAATTCCTGATGTGATGGAGAAGCGAGATCCACATCTCCTTCATCAAGCGGGGATCACCATCACAAGCTGATGTGCAGTACCACAGGTGGTTGGCAATTGCGCCTATCGAAGGGACAACCTCAACTTTCTGGGCAGACAACAACCTTTATTTCTTGGTAGTCCTCTAACAGTCTTTCTAATGCTGGGATGTCTGTCAGTGGCAAGTGTGATAATCTTCACCCCATGGGCAGTCAGGTTGTCTAAGCAGCATTTCAAGCCCTCCACTTCCTTCCAGTAACTGTTCTTGACCTCTGTGACCCGAAAAAGTTTCTTGAGCAATGATGAGTTGGCTGTCAGTGTCCATGATGAAGTAAATGCCAAATGTTGTGTCCTGGATTGTCATATCTTGCATCGCCTGATGCGACCACGCTTTGTCTGACCAGAGCTGACATGATGGCCTCTGAATGGCATGTCCACATGTCCTCTATCTCTGGCAGTATGTATGCCCGCTGTATGTTGTAGCACTGGCGGAATGACAAGGCGCATAGGTTCATTAGGTTGACCAAATTGTACACAGTGAATGAATGTCCAGTCAGGAAGAGGACGCTTGGTGTCAACAAGTTACTCTCATAAATGTTACCAATCTTGGGTTGCGAATGCCACATGAACAAGTGGCCATCAACACATTATGTGGTCACAACTGCTAGGCTAAGTGGTTTATTGCAGTTTGGTGTTTTAGTAGGTGCAGAAAAGTAAAATTATGTTTTTTTCACAAATGGCAACTTTCTCTCTTTCCCATTAGTGTAAGAACCACTTGAGTCATCATTAGTGATATCGTTGTCACCTGCTACAACATATTCTGCATCACTCGTTTCAATGTTTCTCTTCTCACTGTTGCAGACAGAATCGTCTGAAGATGGCGATAGTGATATGGGACATCCGAAGGGTCGTCTACAGTGACAGAACTGCCATGGTCATGATCAGTCGGAGAAAGCGTCCTGGACTGCGATGGCAACTTTGCATACCCATGTTGAATGTTCAATGGAAAACACTATTGTCTGTATTAACTACTGCATCGACAAAGTGTCGCACTGGCGACACGACCACCGGCTTCCTTTATGTTTTGACACTACAAGTCGATGGCGTGGCAGCACTACAAGTGACATTTGTATTACCATGAGGGACAATGTCATCTCGCGTGCTGAATCCTTCGCTGGATCCTTCGAAGCTTGTGCTCAGTATTAGGCTCTATGGTTGTTTGGATACTTCCGTCATATATTATGAACAAAATGAGACAATCTTGCAAATATTCATTAAAATTGGAGCACAAGTGCGATTTACAGGTGACTTTTTCAACGTTTTCTTTTTAGTGGATATATGTGTGTTATCTTTAATTTTCATGATTAAAATGCATGTGCACTCAAATGTGTTTAACATTTGAACTTTGTAAATACAAAATATATATTTATTAATCTTTGTGGTTTTTTCTTGTGACGTTATTTCCTTTTTTCCTTGTTAGGCTTACATTCAAAAGTCAATAAATTAAATACAATGTCCTTGTTATTAAAAGCATACATTGGTGTTTGCAGTCATGCAATCTATATCAGAAAAAAACTTGGTATAATAGCATGCTTGCTAAACTGTCGCCTCAAAGCTGGACCATCAATTCGGGGTCCATTGTTACAAGCCAATATTTGAGACACATAAATTAGTATTAGGCCTACATGGTGATTAACTTTACTTGACTGATGTGAACCTACTTACTATGCCAATAACTAATTATATCAGATATGACTATAGTGTTTTGTTGTATGCTATTGACTGTATCGTAAACAAATATTTTTAAGGATTTAAATACTTGTAATGTCACTTATTTAATAATTCCAATGGCAATGCCTACAATTCATGATTGACAGGGCTTGGTCTGGACTGTGACTAATGTTGACTAATATATGACGACATTATTTCGCAAAATGTTATACTGGCTACCGTAGCTGACATTTATTTTTGTAATTATTTTAGAAGGTTATTTTCCCCACCAGCAACTAAGTCGATAACATAGACTCGTAGGTGTAGACGTTGCGGTATTCCGACGTAGCAACACGCCGGCACAAATTGCTGTAAACTAAATCGGTGGATTACAAGCACTCATTATTCCCAATTATATCATAGTATTCACACGTATTTGTACTTTATTACATTCACATTTCTTATTACATTTCAATTTCGCATACGTCATATTTGTATATATGCAGACTTTGAAATAGAACTGTGGGACTTATAGTAGTGGTAATGATACCTAACGGAACTCGGAGTGCCGAGTCACCTTGGCAACAACAAGCTGGTTTCGGCTTGTCATTTCTTACGCGCCGCTTCACCCTCCAAATAAGGCAATGATGTCGAGCTTCCAGGTCGATTTCGCTTAATTTTACTTCATCGGTGCATAATTATATGTAAACAAATCGACTGGAGATGGACCTGTGGCTTTAACCAAGAATTATGTTTTGACGTCCAATGTCTTTTTATGCTCGTCACTTTCGTATTTAGGCTTGCAATCGGTGTTCGAAAGTGACTATCGCAGACTTTTGCCAATCTCGCCGCCGGCGAACACGTCAAATTCATCATCTATAACTTGTTTTTTTTCTGTTGGAACCCTTCTGTGGAAGTATGTGAAAAGTTGCTTACTAACATTTATAGTATATCCAGTAGCCACGCAGTGCAATAAATTGTTCTGTTTTTATGTGTTTGTATGAGTTTCGTCGGTTTTTCTGAGAGCTATGCTGCGTCGCCTATCGAATTGCTGTATACAGCTTTGGGAGACATCTCGCCAATCAAACCGGATGTACAACCACACGCCCCTGGAGCATGATGGCGGCACCCTGTGCCGATAGTAGCTATGTTTGAAAAATTATTTAAAATATACCGTGACGTTGTACTTGTCAAATCATGGTGACTTGTACTGTAAATGGTATGTTCTTATGTTTGGGCTGTGGTTGTTCAGTCATTTCATTTCCCCTTTAATGATATTACTTTATATTTTAAAGTTTATTTCATAAAACTTGTTTACATAATATAACCTGAAATTAGTATGAGATTTTCTACCGTTCAATCAAGACAATTGTAGGAATAATGTAACATTTTCACTTTTAATATAATCTTAAATACTAAAAATTTGCTTTATTTCACAAAGAATAACATTTAATCATGTACATGTGATTCATTAAGAAATCTGTTAAACCATTATAAAGGCATGTTTGTGATCAACATTTGTTAAGCACACCGATCTCATGTATGATATGAATAGATGATATATACAGTAATGGAAGGGTGTGACTGAAGAATATGTATGAAATGTGTATGCAATGGCTGAATACTTTCCATAGATGTCAAAATGCTGTTAAAATAAACAGCCCTGCCTCACAACATTTGCAGTACCTTTGCGCAGCTCCATATGGATATCATTTTGCATTACAAATGCACCAATTTCTTCACACCGGAACAGCACAATTAATCACCGCCTGAGGTTTGGTTTTCATAGTCCTAGCCATCAGTGAAACCTCTTTTTAACACCAACAAACATGGATCTTGTAGCTTCTGCCTGGTTCTTCATATCTTGCTTGGTAGTAGTGGGGATGCTGGCTTCAGTTTGGGGAAGCCGTCATCAAAGGCTGCATCAAGGACGTCCTCAAGTCGACTCGCCAAGACAAAGGAGAGCTCCTTCTACAAGTGGAACATTTGACAGTCAGATCCAAGGATGATACATGTTGGTCTTAACAAGATAAAGGTGAGCTCCTTCTACAATTGAAACATTTGACAGTCACATACAGTGAAGATACACGCCGGTCATAACAAAATAAAGGAGAGCTCCTTCTACAAGTGGAACATTTTACAGTAACATAAAATAAAGATACACACTGGTCTTAACAAGACCAAGGAGAGCTCTTACCACATGTGGAACATTTGACAGTCACATACAGTGAAGATACACACAGATCTTTACAAGATAAAGGAGATGCAGTGAATACACGTGCTGGTGTTAACAATTGACGCAACATAAGAACATTTCAAAAAAATTTCATGCTATTCCCATTTAAAGAAAATAAGAGGGAAACTTTAATTCAGTAAACCAACTACACATATTTAGACTGGCCATTGATGTGCAGTTTTCTAGAGAGAAATACCTTTCCCTACATTTTGCTGTATCACATATACCTAAAACTCTACCAATACCTAGTTCTAACTACTAATGTACGTTAACATATTGGATAGGGCCAATAGACCATTACTGTAATGCTGCCAGGGTATACCAAAACGCCACATTCTAATGTTTGTTAATAATGTGCTTCACTACTTTGGACATTTGTCCTAAATGTGTATACTGTGTAAGACCTGACCTTGATGTTAGCAGGAACTTCATGAAGGTCTTTTTCATTCCTTCGCGGCAATATCACTCGGCTGATACCAGCACGATGGGCCGCCAACACCTTCGCTTTCACGCCTCCGATCTGTGAAACACAATACAATACCTTAGAGGTCGACACATACACACAGTGATGCAACCTAGCGAATAAGCGCCGATTTTCAGGGAATCTGTTCTGCAATGATGCTGGAAAATGTAAACTATCGTTGGTTATTATTATTAGGAGTGGAGATGGGGGTAGTAAGTAATGACTGACCATCAGGTTAAGACAAGGTAAAATGTGAGTTCTTATTGTTACTATGATTTTATTATTATTATTGTACAGCACAGAATCCTCTGTTTAAGACTGTGCTCTACATATTACTTCCTCACAGACATGTACAATCGAACACCATCTCGACTTCTCTGGGAAGAATTCAGCCACACTGTAATTACTACACGAAGACTCATCATACACAAATATGACCAGTGTCTACAGCCAGTTACTCATTCGTACAGCTGAGTGAACTGGAGCCATGGGGAGTGAACGAACTTGCACGAGTTTCATGACAACAGTAAGAGGAGTCGAACTGAGAATCTTTTGGTTGAAAGTCCAGTGCTCCAAGCACTACACCAATACACCACACAGTATGTAATGTACGCCTGCCAATATAAGTAGGTGACATCTCACCGCCAGCACAAGTCCTCGAAGTGTCACTTCGCCTGTCATGGCAGTGTCAGAGCGCACACAGCGGCCAGTGAACAGTGACACGAGCACGGTGACAATGGTGACTCCGGCGGATGGTCCGTCCTTCATGACGGCACCAGCGGGAAAGTGGATGTGAATGTCCGTGTTCTCAAGCAGGTCTCTGTGGGGGGTCTGGATGTCCAACTGCACACGACACAACCGAATGTTACACATACACCCGGTGAACAATACAGTCAAACCTTGCATTACGGTCACCTTGGTAAAATGGCCACCTTGCAATTAAGGTCACATCTGTATCACAGCCACCGGACAATTAAGGTCACACCTGTATCATAGCCACGTTGCAATTACAATAATCCTACAGCAGTACCAATTTATTTATTTCACAGTGAAGTACAGGAAATCAGTTGCACCAATATTACATTCACCTCAGTATTCTGGTCACTTCTAGTTAGTTGGTACTATAAATTTTGATAACATATATATGTTTAGTCATTTAAACATTTTTTATTTTAAACTTATTTTAATATTTTATTTTTAACTAGCTGAGTTACCCGACATTGCCCGGGGAAAAAAGGCAGTCATATGTACCAGACACCCCAAACCCATCCCAAATGTTTCCAGTCTACCCGCATTACTAAATGGTAACTGGTCACTGGCCCAGTTGTTAGGACAACCTTTTGTCAGAATTCGCAATCTCAATAACCTTAAAAACTATTCAAAATTTCTGCATACATCCAGCGACACATATTTGTTGATGGCACAATTATCTTTACGATGATATAAAGACATTAAATTCTGCAGCTGGAACTCCAAGTACAGCCTTTTGAAATATTGAGCCCCACACGTTCTCCAACCCCCGGAAGAATTTTGAAAATGTCTCAATCTACAAACCATCTCAATGTGCCCGCTAGATCACATGCAAAATGTCAGCCCAATACATGCAAAACTGACGGAGATGTGGGTGCACAAACAAACAGAAAACGAACCGTTTTATAATGTAGATGTACCTGTAGATGGGTCGCTGCATGAAATAAAAGTATAGTCAAACCTCGCTTTACGGTCACCTCAGTAATACAGCCACCTCACAATTAAGGTCACCCTAAGACAGTCCCAAAATATTTATGTAACAGTAAATTATAGGAAATTAGTCCGACTAATACAGTCACCTCGCTATTAGGGTCACTTTGGCCCAGTGCCAAGGGTGACCTTAATAGCAAGGTCACTTTGGCCCAGTGCCAAGGGTGAACTTAATAGCAAGGTTCCATTCTACGTGTGTCTGTGTTTGACCCACCTGCTTGGAGTGACTGCGCACCCAGTTGAGAGCAAGACTAGCAGACTCCTTCATCACGTCCCCCAGCTGCCCTGTCAGTGTCAGTTTACCCTCTCCCTCCATTTTCGTTGCCTCCACAAACATGATCTCCCCACCAAGGACAGTCCAAGCGAGACCGACGGCCACGCCCGGCTGTGACAACCGCTCGGACATCTCACTCTCATACATGGCGGGCTGAAGCAGACAGCAGACGACTCAAACTAGCTCTTTCAATAAAGAGCTCTTTGAAGAAAGAGTTCTTTGAAGAACGTGCTTTTTAAAGAAACAACTCTTCAAAGAGAGCTCTTTGGAAAAAGAGCTCTTTGAAGAAGGAGCTCTTGCAGAAGCTGCTTTTTGAAGAAAAGAGCTCTTTGCAGAAAAGACCTTAAACTGCAGAAAAAGCTTATTGAAGAAAAGGCTTTTTGACAAAAACAGGTCTTTGAATAAAAGAACTCTGCAGAAAAAAGTATGATCATTGATGGAACTGAGACAGACACCAGATTTCAGTAAAACTATCAGTGGTAGTAATAGCCTAATAGGTGATCTTGTTTTTCAATTAATAATGTGCCTTACATACATCATGCGGTAAATTGTATCAGAGTTCGTTTAGCAAATTCATGTTGTATCCTGACTGTAGGTGTATTTTATTGTCCAAGTCTGTCTTATGTCGTTTATGGTATGTAGATTTTTTATTTCAATTCCTGCAATTTTAAAATGAAACCATATATACAATGTTATACATGCAGTGAGCCAATCATCACCTAGAATACAACAGGCACTGCCTGAGCCAATCATCACCTAGAATAAACAGGCACTGCCTGAGCCAATTATCACCTAGAATACAACAGGCACTGCCTGAGCCAATCTTCACCTAGAACACAACAGGCACTGCCTGAGCCAATCATCACCCAGAATACAACAGGCACTGCCTGAGCCAATCATCACCTAGAATACAACAGGCACTGCCTGAGCCAATCATCACCTAGAATACAACAGGCACTGCCTGAGCCAATCATCACCCAGAATACAACAGGCACTGCCTGAGCCAATCATCACCTAGAATACAACAGACACAGCCTGAGCCAATGAGGTGTGGTTCATAACCATGCACCAACCATGGTACAACATGTACATTAAAACTGATAAAACAATTTAAAAAGTACATTAATAAAACAGTTAACATTGAATTTGATATCAAATATATATAAATGAAATTATAAATAATTAAAACCTTTAAATTATAAATAAGTAAATAACTGAAATTAGGTTCTCTGTTAACTACAAGTAATTTGTAGGAAATTAAAAATGTGTTCGTGGTTACTGCCAGTGATAAAGTTATAACAGCTGATGAAACATTCAGGCCTACTTGTACACCAAGGCCTACTCGTACATTCAGGCCTACTCATACATTCAGGCCTACTCGTACATTCAGGCCTACTCGTACATCAAAGCCTACTCGTACATCAAGGCCTACACGTACATCAAGGAACACTGTACACGTTGTGTATGGAGATACCCGGAGAAGAGGCATAAATGGTACAGTTTGTGGTTAGGTTGTTGTAAGTTTGTGAATAGAGTTGTGCATAACCTTCCCTCTGTGAATGGAGCGTGACAGTAACAGAACATGATCTCACCCCCAGGATGTCCTCCAGGGCGTTCTCGTCAATGACAATTGGCATCTCCGGCGGTAGACTCATGGCTGAGGGGTCGACCACATCCACCACCTCCCCCGCATCTTTCCTCTCTCCCCCCACCTTCTGCTCACTCCCCACCTCACAGCAAGAGGGCGCTCTCTTCCTGGTGCTGTACTCGGTGACCCTGACAGCGACAGCTCGACACACCGCCGCGATCCGCCGTTCGAGGGTTCGCACCCCCGCCTCTCTTGTGTAGTGCGATACTGGGGGAGGGCAGGAATCATTTAACATGACTTAAGTAGGTTGTCATTCAGAGCAAACTCCTCAAATGGTAAGTGGACAAGAAAGGTTTCGGTTTATCAAGAGTCCAACATTTTCATCTATGTATAACCTGCCTTTGTCAGATATCTGGCAGTTCTATTTTAAAATATATACACTGCTAGCAGTAGTACTATCACAACTGTCCCAGTCATTTATTGTCCTCTGTGAGAATGAGAACTTTCTCATATATACTCTGCCTGCTTTAAAAAGTAGAGAAAATATTTATATTTCTACTTCTGTTCTTTTTGCGGGTGCGATGCACACTACTGGATGCCTGGCCATTTTGTTTTGTAGTAAATAATAATAATACTAATAATGTTTATTTCAGACAAAAGTCCATATGTATACATAAAATACAAGAAAAATAATACAAACATATAGAGACACATCAGGAAATAAAAAATAGTTGGTTAATAAAACAATTAAAAATATGCGCTCAAATGTACAATTGCATATTCCAATATTTAAAAGATACGTTTGCATAAATAACTGTTGTGTGATGATGTGACGATGTAAAACAACACCTACCGATGACCTTGACCGAGTCCTCAGGGATGTGTATCATGTCAGAAGTGAGACCATGTTCACCGAGTTGTTTCGGAATGAGGTGTCTCATCGCAATATGTGTCTTCTCGTCGTATGTGTAGCCAGAGATCTGAATGAGCTCCATCCGGTCGAGCAATGCCGCCGGTACAGTTGCCGTCGTGTTCGCCGTGGCGATGAACAGCACTTGGGAGAGGTCAAAGGGCACGTTCAGGTAACTGAGGGCAGTGTTAAGGTCAATGAAACAGGGGGTTAATTGGACATTGGGAGGTTTGTAGTGCAGACTGTGCAGTTATAGTCGGTATGCTGTCAACAGTAATGAGTTGCACTCAATAATTGCTGTTTTATGTACAGAGTAGTTTATATATATATTGTTTGAGTAGAATTGTACAATTTTTAGTACGAATAAATGTATGATATTATTATCATACGTTAATACATATATAACAACAAAACTGCCACTGTAACTGTGTTTCTGGCAGAGTAACACAACTACAGCACCTAAAATCTTCAAGATGTTATCCAGGAAGATAAAAACATAACAAGATAAAGATTATTGTTTTGCTCCTAGAAGAAATACACCTGCATCCTGGACACATATTGTTACTTCTAATACCGAAACTGATAAAATTACACTAATGACGACTTCTACAACTATGAAATTATTCATACATACTAACAAAATCTGTATCATTTTAGGAAAAGGAAACTGGTCAACAAAGGCGTGATTCTGCTCTGGGTCCAAGACTTCGAGGAGAGCAGCTGCTGGGTCACCGTGTAGACTCGTCCCCTGCCAGAAAACATACAATATTATAGTGAAGATCTCATCCACCGTGTATTACACACCGTGCTGCGAGATCTAGCATGATTTTGTTGCCTAATAATGTTTATGAGATGCAAGAGTTGGCGTGATTGCTAGGTGAAGGTTGCATACACAGTTAATAACTGTATTTGCTAATAGCCATGGACATGATGGCTGCTGCTCAAGTATCTGTGAAATATATGTTATTAACAGTTCATTTTCATGTTGATATTTTTCACTAAAACCAACTTTTTAAAACAATTTCTCTGCATAAATTGAAAGAAATAGAATATGGATGTCTATTGCGAACGTTTCTTTAAATATTTATAAAAATGGGATATTTCATTTTAGATCACGTATTTAATATCACAAAGCTGAACAACTGCCATAACGACCCTAAGAAACTTACGAGCTTATCAATCTCATCCAGCAGGAAGACAGGGTTTTTGACCCCAACAAGTTTGAGGCCCTGGATGATCCGACCGGGCATTGAGCCAATGTAGGTGCGACGATGGCCACGGACGTCTGACTGGTCACACACCCCACCCAGGGCAATCCTGGACACAACATGTACGAGATGACCATGCATCGACCATATTTCATATCAACAAGTGGAAATTACATGATTGCATGAAGTTTAAAACATAATCGCCAAGTTTAAAACAGTATAAAAGAGGATTCAAGCTGCTGTTGGTTATGACATATTTGTAACGTTTTTAATGGTAAAGAGAAAACCATGAAGGTTGCCAAGAGAGATGTTAAAGGTATTTCTTCAGCTTGATTTTTTCTCATTGAGTTTAAAATTCAATTTGTGAAAACTAAAACTATCAGGTAGTATTCACAATGCCATGTTACAACATTTCTGCCACTTTTTTTACACACTTGATGAAATCATCATACAAACTATCACTGATTTAATAATTCAAGGAATTCTCGGGTGTGATTAAGTCACCTTTTACCAGACGTCACTACTAGTATGTGTTGACATTTCTGTAGCACGAAATGCATGAGTGATATAAAAGTGTAGGCCAAGAAAGAGGTAATTATTCGGCTGAGCATTAGAGGCGGTCTTAAAAATATTTCCCGATATATTTGTGTGGCGGCTACGGTTCCTCTCAAAGAATCGAGAACTGGAAACGACTTTTGTGGTGGGTGATGGCAAGTCCAACGTGCTGTCATTAAATGGGTGACTGACAAGTTTCCATGTATAATGACCAAAGTCATATCTTTTGACGATTAAAACACAAATAAAATACCCTTGGACATAAAAAATAGCAAACGAGCTACAAAAGTACCTTTGATCATTATGAATTATTTTATCTGAAGATGGACCTCTAAGTCACACAACTTCAGATGTATACTTTCACACATGTTGCACGTCTTCACAAAAAATTTTCATTCATGAAAACACTTCACAAAAAGACGCCATCGTACAATAATTATTATGCATGTATGGTAAGCCATACTGACAACTGTTGTCTATCCTAGAATCATTATTGCTAATTGTTGCATTTTTGCTTTTATGTTTTAGCTGTTAAGTTTTAATTAATTTGGAGTACATCTTATATTTTTCCAAGTTCAACTCAATGGGTGGCTACTCAAATATGCTATTTGTTCAAAATATGATAAGGCAGACTTACCATATGACTACCATTGCAGCCAATTATTTGTCAAGTGGCCATTAGGAGCGTACATACAAGCAGATGAATTATTAAAACAGTTTTGTGACACTTCTAACTTGAGATCTAATGAGATTTCAAAGGTAATGATTTATAGTGTTGCCTATATTCCTGATATGTTGCATGGTGTTTGAAGTACACTTGGAATATATACAGATGCTAACAGCTCCTAGTAAAATATGAAACTAAAAAGGATCTCTCCTGAATATGCAAATCATAAACTATCTATAATAAATATACACAAACACTATCTTTAAAAATGGGCCAAGTGGCCCTGAAGTCCTTTGGACTAATACGTTTATATGTGACCCCGGCTGACCAAATGAGTGATAAGTCGGAAAAATTGTAACATTGTTTTCTTACATCCTTGTAAAGGTTTGGTAGGGTGCTTTACACGGTTTCAAAAAATATGACTGCTACAAAAATTGCATGGAAATATTACATGCACAACATTCAAATGTGGCACACAGTATGTAATATGTATGTTATGTTGCAATGATACACTGGAAGTACAAATGTGCTGCTACAAAGACTTATCAAGTTATGCCAGATTATGTCTTCATGTGTAAAACTAAGAGGACAGATTATTTGAGAGCAAAAGATAGACTCACTGTTTGACACAGTTTAAAACCTACAGGCAACTGTCCAGTTTAACAGGGGTCTAGTAGCTTAATGCTGTCTGTTGACACAAGCTACTGCCAGTGACCAATTATACATTAGTCACAGTTTCCATCAAACAATAGCAGGCAGAGAATCTTAGCTCCACAGCTGGGTGTAATACACAACCAGAGCCACCACTGATTCATGGTCAAGTAGATTAGCTCAATGCACCAACTAAGACAATACACAACACTGTGAGTGACAGTGTCCAGAGTGAGGCCTAAGCAGTGTCCTCATTGCTGAATAGATCAATTAAACCTGCCAAGTGGGTGACATTCTGCACAAGTGTTCATTAATCCTTAGTGATTGTTCAGAACACCAGACTGACCACATACCTAAACAAAGCGAATGTAATAGGTGAACAGGCAGTATTCAGATAGGGGTATTGGTTGAATTGTATTTGTCTCGACGCAAAAGGCTTTATTGTGCCTTCATCGATTATAAGAAAGCATTTGATTTAGTAAACCGGTCCTCCCTGTGGTCTAAGATAATTTCTTGCGGTATTAATGGTATTGTGTTGAAAGTTGTATACAACATATACAAAAATGATAAATCATGTATAAATCAGGGCCAGGCTTTGTCAGCCTTCTTCTCATGTGATGTATAGGTATGGCAAGGAGTGTGCTTTGTTATTTGCTATTTACCTGAATCATTTTGAACACTGTTAGTCACAATTATAACGGACTTGACATGGCAGCTGGTGAAATTTACAACAACCTTAGGGATGATGATGTAGAAAATGTATGTTTTACTATAATATGCTGATGACACTAGAATGATTCAATCAAATACAGATTTCTTGCTTATGTATAGCGGAACTATGTCAACTCTTCTAATGGTTGACATTTTAGTTGTTTCAGGTGTCAAGTATATTGTGAATCTGTAATTATTAGTCTATATTGATACAATTGATTTACACAGTACCATGTCTACACAAGGCATGGCAAGCGTAAACAGAACAGTAGAATGCATTTGATATCAATAAAGTGTAGGATATTTCACTCTATAGTTGTCCAGAATATTAATTTTCTATGTTTGTCACCTACAGGTTTCTACAGACAATACATCTTTAACCAATAGACACCACAGTCACACCATTTTATAATTAAATGAACATCAAAATAAACACAACTTGCAATTATAGAAAATCAATAGTTTTGAAGATAAAAAGTGTTAGGCAACTGCTCAGTCTAACAGGGGTCAAGTGTGTCTACTCTGCCTGGGTGCTGTGACCAATTAAAGATTAGTCAAGGTCTCAATGGAACAGTAGCACTAGGCTGCAGAGTTTAGTCATGGTGTAGACTTTGTGGCACATTAAACAAAATCTACTGTTGGGGATGGTTTCAAGGGCCCTTCTCAAAACCACATCACTAGATAATGTAAAACTTTTGCACTTTGGGGGCCCCTTAGAATGATGCAATCAAATACTGATTTCTTGTATATAGTGGCAGCACCCTAAGATACATCTATGCAAAATTAGAAAAAAAGTCGCTGAACAGTTTTTGAAAAAATAGGCCAAACGTTACATTTTTACCAGTTTTGGGGTCCTGGGAGGCCCTAGGGAGCCCTTAAAATGATTCAATCAAATACAAATTTCTTGTGCATAGTGGCAGTGCCCTAAGATATGTCTATGCAAAATTAGAGAAAAAGTTGCTGAACGGTTTCTGAGATACGGCAGCTAACGGCGGACGGAGGACGGCAGACGCAGAGTAATGGCAATAGTCCCTTGGACCTTCGGCCAAAGGACTAAAAATGCAAATTCAAAACTATTAAAAATTCCCAAGAAAAATACCATCATCCAAGAAACGCACCGATAGAACTCACGGCCGAGTGTCTGAGCAATGGACCGACCGATGCTGGTCTTTCCCACACCTGGAGGACCAACAAAACACAGGATTGGTCCTTTGAGGGTGTTCTTGAGTCGGCGCACTGCCAAGTATTCAATAACCCGCTTTTTCAACTTGTCAAGACCATAGTGATCTGTGTCCAGATCTTTCCTGCAAGCAACACCAGATCATTCAAAGTTAAAATGTGTTCAATACATCAAAATCCCGCATTATGCTGATAGAATCCCAACATACACTGGTAATTCCTTTGTAAGTTTTCACTTTTAATGAAGTGTACTGTACCACCAAATAATTCAACAGCTGCATTAAAAACTAGAAACAACTGTCATGTAGATATTTCGTACTTTAAAAACTGTAATTCCATGTAATATTTTTCTTTGGTTATTCCAACTTTACCATTGCAGTTCTGATCAAGTGTCGCCATGTGTCAGGTAAAAAGTATACTGGCATCAAACAAATCTAGATATCTCACTTTCATTGCAAGCATGTCATTCATTTATACTGTTGTGATGAACAGAAACATACATGCATTTTCCCAAGGTATTTTTTACTGTAAATTTAAGACAAATCTCTCTAAATACATATACCGAAAAACATTCCATAATGAAAACATTAAATCTTCAAGGAATGGCAGACGTCTGTTCTTGTACTGAAGCTTTCTATACTTCTGGATGCATTTCTGGTTTGTCTGTGAACATACAGGTTTTTGGAGAACTGTTTCTACATTTTACCACAAACAAGCTGAGGTACAGAGTAGTCTACTTCGACAAACATATATTACCTGGCTTGTGCGATGTCAAGTGAATCAGTCGTAGTTTTGTTCCATGGCAGTTCCACCATCATTTCCAGGTAGTTCCTGGCAACAGACAACACATGTTCCATCAACAAACAAACAATGTGAAGAAATATGTGAAGATGTGAAGAAATATGTGAAGAATGGTGTGAAGAAAGGTATGAAAACGTGAAGAAATATATGAAGAAAGATGTGAAGACTGGTATGAAGAATGATGTGAAGAATGGTGTGAAGAATGGTGTGAACAATGGTGTGAAGAATGATGTGAATAATGGTGTGAAGAATGGTGTGAAGAATGATGTGAAGAATGATGTGAAGAATGGTGTGAAGAATGATGTGAATAATGATGTGAAGAATGGTGTGAACAATGGTGTGAAGAATGATGTGAACAATGGCGTGAATAATGGTATGAAGAATGATGTGAAGAATGGTGTGAAGAATGATGTGAAGAATGGTGTGAAGAATGATGTGAAGAATGGTCTGAAGAATGGTGTGAACAATGGTGTGAAGAATGATGTGAATAATGGTATGAAAAATGATGTGAAGAATGGTGTGAAGAATGGTGTGAAGAATGGTGTGAAGAATGATGTGAATAATGGTATGAAGAATGGTGTGAAGAATGATGTGAAGAATGGTGTGAAGAATGATGTGAATAATGATGTGAACAATGGTGTGAATGATGTGAAGAATGGTGTGAAGAATGGTGTGAACAATTGTGTGAAGAATGATGTGAATAATGGTATGAAGAATGATGTGAAGAATGGTGTGAAGAATGATGTGAAGAATGGTGTGAAGAATGGTCTGAAGAATGGTGTGAACAATGGTGTGAAGAATGATGTGAATAATGGTCTGAAGAATGATGTGAAGAATGGTGTGAAGAATGATGTGAACAATGGTGTGAATAATGGTATGAAGAATGATGTGAAGAATGGTGTGAAGAATGGTGTGAAGAATGATGTGAAGAATGGTGTGAACAATGGTGTGAAGAATGATGTGAATAATGGTATGAAAAATGATGTGAAGAATGGTGTGAAGAATGGTGTGAAGAATGGTATGAAGAATGGTGTGAAGAATGATGTGAAGAATGGTGTGAAGAATGATGTGAAGAATGGTGTGAAGAATGATGTGAATAATGATGTGAAGAATGGTGTGAAGAATGGTGTGAACAATGATGTGAAGAATGGTGTGAAGAATGGTGTGAACAATGGTGTGAAGAATGATGTGAATAATGGTATGAAGAATGATGTGAAGAATGATGTAAAGAATGGTGTGAAGAATGATGTGAAGAATGGTCTGAAGAATGGTGTGAACAATGGTGTGAAGAATGATGTGAATAATGGTCTGAAGAATGATGTGAAGAATGGTGTGAAGAATGGTGTGAAGAATGATGTGAAGAATGGTGTGAAGAATGGTGTGAAGAATTATGTGAAGAATTATGTGAAGAATGGTGTGAAGAATGGTGTGAAGAATAATGTGAATAATGGTGTGAAGAATGATGTGAAGAATGATGTGAACAAATATGTGAAGACAGATTTGAGGAAAGGAATTATGTGAAGGAAGATGTGAAGAATGATGTGAAGAAAGATGTAAAGAATGTGCCAAGAGAACAGTCCACGAGGAGTAGACGGAAACAGTCACTGTCCACCTTTCCAACCACTGAGAGCCACCTGGGAAAGAGTGAAGGTGATAGACAGGAAGTTCCATAGAAGATGACAAGTGAAAGAAGCAATCCGTGTACAAAAAACAGAGGCAGTAATCAACAAAGATGAGAGGAACTTCAACTTTGATGTTTGCTGTGATGTCATCCTACTGGGACATCCACTGTACTGAAGAAGTCATCTTGGAGAAACAATGAAAGTTTCTACAGGTATTTAAACAGTTGGACGTGTTAATTGTGTTATTACTGCGAGAGCATTACCGAAAGAATGAAACATGTATATGTACTCAATCGCTGTATGCGTGCGTGCGAGAGTGTGCATGCATGCATGCGTGGGTGCATATGCATGTTGTACCTGATCATTGCATGTTCTGGCATCTGTTGAGGCATGTTCTTAAGTCGTTTCAGTTCTCGGGATGCAGCCTTGTCTGCCATTGGCGTCAGACCAACGGCCCTGGAGCACATGACACACAGGGGCAGTGTGGACACAGCAGCCAGGTAACAAACACCGACTAATGCACACAGTATGTATGGGAGTAGAAATTGCGGCTTAATGGGAATAAAGGTGAGTGTTTTTTTGTATTTTCAGCCATTCCTAATAACTAAATATGAATTGATACATTCGTTTGCATGACAAATGATTATTCAGAGTTGGCAAGTGCATTTGACAGTATCTTCACATATTTGTATGTAGTTGGTACAGCTCCTGGCTATGACACCAGCACTGAAAGTGGTTGTGAAGAGGTTGTGTTTCTGCTTCAAAATGATAAGGCAGTGCCTGGGAAGAATACATCACCTGACTCCTAGTTGTAAAGACGATTACCTTTGTAACAAAACTATGTAATTTTTGCTTACATCTTCCAGGAAAAATTTGATTGTGAGTGACATAATTACCGCACAACAATAAGCTAAACATAATTTTTAAGCTCTTTTAATACTGCATCTGATAAGCTAAAAAGCCAAAACTGTGCTTGAATGATTACAATAATGGAGACCGTGTATATATGTTGCGTACTTGATCTTGTTCTCAAGCTCTGTGATCTCGTCAAGTTCTTCCGTTTCTTCCAGCTGCCTATTCTTCCCGCCATCCAACTTCTCCAATGCCTTACGGATGTTGAGGGTTCTCCCCCGTGATGGCTTCCTCAGCGCGATGGTCAGCTTGTGGGCATGTGACTTCTGCAGCAATTTGAGACCCTGAACCAGGAGTCGGTAAGTCTGAGTCATCAGTAAGGTGTTGTTTACTTATGACGATTTCTTTACAAAGGATCTACCAAAATGAATACAGGTGGAAGATTGTAATAATTTAAAGACTAAGTGAAGTGAAATTTTAAATGTCTTTGAAACTTTGTTTACATAAACTTAATACCCTTGTCAAGTAATGTGCCAAATATGAAGCCTGTTCTTGGCAAACTCATATCACTAAGCCTGCCCAAACGTGGCCATTTGCACCCTATCCTCTGTACCCTATCCTTTGGCAAGGTGAGCTATTTTTCAGACTGTACATGAAATTTATCATTTATCATCCATCTGCATGTCTGCCTCCTTGTTATCACCAGCATGAAGATCTATCTGCTTGTCTGCTTCCTTGTTATCACCAGCATGAAGATCTATCTGCTTGTCTGCTTCCTTGTTATCACCAGCATGAAGATCTATCTGCTTGTCTGCTTCCTTGTTATCACCAGCATGAAGATCTACCTGCTTGTCCGCCTCCTTGTTATCATCAGCATGAAGATCTATCTGCTTGTCTGCTTCTTTGTTATCACCAGCATGAAGATCTATCTGCTTGTCTGCTTCCTTGTTATCACCAGCATGAAGATCTATCTGCTTGTCTGCTTCCATGTTATCACCAGCATGAAGATCTATCTGCTTGTCTGCTTCCTTGTTATCACCAGCATGAAGATCTATCTGCTTGTCTGCCTCCTTGTTATCACCAGCATGAAGATCTATCTGCTTGTCTGCCTCCTTGTTATCACCAGCATGAAGATCTATCTGCTTGTCTACCTCCTTGTTATCACCAGCATGAAGATCTATCTGCTTGTCTGCTTCCTTGTTATCACCAGCATGAAGATCTATCTGCTTGTCTGCCTCCTTGTTATCACCAGCATGAAGATCTATCTGCTTGTCTGCCTCCTTGTTATCACCAGCATGAAGATCTATCTGCTTGTCTGCCTCCTTGTTATCACCAGCATGAAGATCTATCTGCTTGTCTACCTCCTTGTTATCACCAGCATGAAGTAAATTAGCAGAGTTATCCTTCCAAAATTGTCAAAATTTGACGATGTTTGCGACTTGTCCGCCACCATTGGTTTCGATTTATGGGAGGTAGCTGACTTCTACATCAAATAACCAATGAATGGCGCTGATTGGCACTGATTTGGTGATTCCTACATGTTTCCCAATGATGACAAGATGCTGACTCATTCAATGTTAATCAACCAATAGGGATCCACAACACTACGGTGCGGGGTTTCTGCATCAAGTGCAGATTACTACTAGAATCGTATCCCGGATAAAAAGGGTAACTACAACTAGAATCGGATCCCGGATAAAATGTGCTAAACAGTGTACTGGTTTTGGCGGTAGATTGAAGCAAATACAGATTTCTTGTATATAGTGGCACTAAAACATGGAATGTCAATACCAAATTAGAGAAAAAGTCACTGCAGAGTTTTTTGAGAAAATAGGCAAAATGTGAAAATTTAGCATTTTATGGGGCCCTGAGGTGCCCTTAGAATGATTCAATGAAATACAGATTTCTTGTGTATAGTGGCACTACCACATGAAATGTCTATGCAAAATAAAAAAATACGACAAAATGTGAAAATTCACCATTTCGGGAGGGCCTGGGAGGGCATTAGAATGATTCAATCAAATACAGATTTCTCGTGCACAGTGGCAGTATCCTAAGATATGTCTATGCAAAATTAGAGAAAAAAGTTGCTGAATGGCATGCATGCAGAGTGATGGCATAAGTCCATTGGACCTTCGGCCCAAAGGACTAAACACAAATTCTTGGTACATCCAGTAACGAACTTGTAGATAAGATTATTATCTTTACTGTGATATCTAAAAATATTGAATCCCATTGCAAGTTTGAGCATTCACAATGTTAAAACGGCAATAACTCAAAAAGTAAACAAAATTGCTGCATGCATCCAGCGACACATTTGAAGGTAAGATTATTATCTTTAAGGAGGTATAAAAAATGTTAAATTCCGCGATTGTAATTGCGGTGACGTCACAACGACCACTAGGTGTCACAACAAACTATGCAGAAAATGTACAGAAAAGCTTGACCAAAAGGGGTGTTGAAAAGAGTGATCGAAGAGGGTAAAAATAAGCTGAATATCAGGACACTATATTTAGATTATATTTAATTCAGATTGGGGATAAAATAGGTTCATTTCGCTTAGTCTTTAAGGAAGTGGCCGTACGATGGACAGGGAATTGGATAGCTGGAGGAAAAACAAGTATGATCATTTAAAGATTGACTGAAAATGCATGACGTGTTCTGGCACAACCTGGGAAGAATTACAAAATGTAATACATCTAATGTTTATATGAGATGAGAAATGTTAAAAATTAAAATTCAACAATTCGCCCTGAGGTTGTACATGTAGCAACTATAAACTAGCTCAAGAGCGATACTAATCCATCATTATCAGTATCACATAACAAGAGGTAACAACCCGATGAAGGTTTCCATCCCTGTATTTTGAGCCCCTGAAGGAACCTTCGTGTACAATGTCTAAGTTGTCAGTAACAACATTTATTTATATATATATAGCTGCTGTTTACAAGACAAGGAACCGGGCAGTCCTTGTGTGAAGTGCAAAGTGATTCACTAAGTGTCAGGGCCTTGCATGGGTCCACATAAGACCGGTGTGTCTTCTGTATATGCCTCACCTCTATCTGCCTCATGAGGAGAGGGAGTGTCTTCTTGAAACGCTCCGTGAGGTCCACTGCGTCCAGCACTTGCATTTTCTCTGCCAGCGACGCCTTCACAATGGACACACAGATGTCTGGGAGCTGCTGACTCGGGACGTTGTCCAGCATCTTCTGTAGGTGGACAAACACACTCAGGTTTATTAAATGTCCCTAAACTAATAAATAATCAACAATTTTGAATAGCTTTCAAGTTATAGCAGTTTGCAAAATGAAGTTTGAAAAATTTGGCAAATGCTGCAATGGCTACGATGCCAGAAACTGCACTGGGCACCCTTTATGAACCTTTCAGTTTCTCACTAGAAAACATGTAAGGCTTCCTTTTCTTCCTCAACAAAGCTGGGTAATTCATCCACGTAGATATAAAGCATGTGTCCAACTTACAAGGAATAATTCAAAACATGCATAAGACAGCATTATTACCAACATAAATGCTGATACGAGACGACAAAGTTTATAAATCATCCACGCTAGACACACATCTATGTAAGAAATTTGTTCAATAATTTAATCAGCCATTCTTGAGTTCTAGTTCTAATCTGCTGTTTTATAGATGGTCCATGAAGAAAGATGCTTTAACAGAGATGTTGTACCTTTAACTTGGCGACTACAGGGATGGAGACATCGAGCATGTTGACCAATTCCATAGCGTGCTCCCGGAATGTATCAACCAAGTTCCCTAGTTCCAGGTTATTCTTCAAGTCATCTGTGAACACACACAAACATCTCTCAGGGTCTCAATCAAGTGGTCCGTGAACACACACACACACACACACACACACACACACACACACACCTCTCAAAGTCTCTTTCAAGTCGTCTGTGTACACACAAACACCTATCAGAGTCTCATTCAAGTGGTCTGTGAACACACACACACACACACACACACACACACACACCACACACACACCACACACAGACACAGACACGCACACACACACACATACAGACACGCACAAACACACACACACGCACACACACACGCACAAACACACACACACACCTCAGAGTCTCATTCAAGTCATCTGTGAACACACAAACACTTCTTAGAGTCTCAGTTCTTCAAGTCACACAAAGTGACAAATGAACCAGTCATTTTATGAGAGTTCTTCAAGTCATCTGAATTGTTACATACCCACAGTTTCAGATTATTTATACTTATATATATTGATATACTTCTCAGTTTGAGATTTTTCTATAGGTTATTCTGCAATTACACGCTAATACGTAACTTTCAAAAAGATGCTGTATAAATTTATTAGAATAAAAGGTAGACGTTTTTTGTGGATGACACAATCACAAAATATTTAGAATATAACTAGTTATCAGTCACAAATGATAATCCTAGTTGCACTGTGGTTAAACTTCTGATACTTGTTTCAATAAAGTGCAATCAGATTCAGATCCTATTGCAGCCGTTTTAATGGTTGGGTATTTTGTTAACTCCATACTGCCTCAGTTCCTTCAGATTTACAACTGTGTACATGGCTATAGACGGTGATGGATGTATGACTGAATGGTATTTGAGCAGTCAATGCTGCATGGCTGAATGCTTCCCACAGAAGCTAGGTTAGTGTTGGAATGAGCATGTTTGCCAGGAGACTGAAAAGTAAAGTGCTTTGAGCAGGATACCAAACATATCGGTTGTATCATAATCCACACACAGTGTATACATAGATACTTCCCATTTTCATCAGCTGGAATGTTCTCCAGCTGAGCTACCCTGGCCACAGGGTAGGGTGTCTCCTGAAGGACTTCTTCTATCTTGAACCGACACAGTCCAGTCACAAGAAGTGTATAAGCCGGTTCAGGCCAGTTTGTTCCAGTAACCTGGACTGCCACTGCTGCAGTGCCTATTGGATGTAGTGTAAACTCATCAGTCTGCAACAAAGCAAACTATATTTGGTAAAAAACTCTTCTGAGGATATCACTCAATGTCAATATGGGTATCAAGAAACAGGGATTACTGCAGGATAATATATTTGCCTGTCATCACAGCATCTTGCATGATGTGATTGGAAATTGTACCCGTCCAAATGATGGGTTGACACAATTCTTATCCGCTCCTGGTTTATTATATATATATATATATATATCCATATCCATATATATATATATATATAGTCACCATATTAATAGCTAAACACTGCGTCACATTTATTGAGAAATCAATGTGTCAACAACAAGAGCTTGCAACATAACAAACAAAACCAGCAACAGAAGAAACAGCCAAGCAGCTTCGAGTGGAAAAATTCAATTGTGGATTGGCCACATGCTAATGACACTGAATGCGATGACACGGGTAGAGATGACGACAACGATGAACGTGACGACACGAGAAGAGATGACGACGACGATGAATGCGATGACATGGACAGAGGTATGACCAACGACACTGGCGCAGTCTCCACTCGGTCCACACCTTCGTCTTTCTGGTGAACGATGGCAGTCAATGTAATTTTTTGGGGTTTTGATTCGAAAAAACGCGTAATGTCATTTCGACATTTCTTTGATTGCAGCGGCATGGCGAAGACAAAGATGCTACATTGCTGTTTCAATTGATAGTGTCACATGCTTTCAAGTAACTGGACCCCTCTAGGGAAATAACGATGCACGTGCGTTCAGTATATTGGGCACCAAAAACCCGAACGCTCCCGATTACTTGTATTTGCATATGGAGAAGAGCACGCGAATGCTAAATAAAGAAATTGTCCGTAAACTCGGCTAAAATGATGCCGTTGTAATTTGACCAAATGAAATGTTACAAAATATTTTTAGCAGACAAAGTTAACACAACATTAACAAGGTGTTAAATACAGTCAGTGATTTGTTTATCGGCAATTAAAACCCCGGAAATTTTCCCACAACAGTGCCAACACAAGTCTTTGTAGTGTCAGTTTTTGACTAACAGCAGTAATTAACAATGGAATTACATTAAAACAACTTCCATTTGTATATTGTGACAAACTATACACATGCCATGGATGCGTAGATTATTTCCAGAAGCTGCCCTATGAAGGCTGTGCCAACATCAGAGAAAGGTTCCGTGTATGCGGTGCCTGTCACACAGCCCGTCATGTATAAAGGGCTAGTTCAGGTCATTAGATAGTTGATGGGTTTGTACCTGTCAATCCCAATTCTTACCCACTCCCGGCCGTCTCAGCCCATCCAAATGACGGGGTGACGGGTCTCTGCATTTGTCTATGTCAAGAAATAATTGTGTGATGCATAAGAATTGTGAAACTCCACTTCAGCTAAAGCAAAATTTATTTAATATTTTGTATGATGATTTCATTAAAACTAAATAACACATCAACAAGTTAGTTACCAAGTGATACTTGATACTAAATATATAATTTGTTGGCAAAATACCTCTGAAATGAGACAAGTAATAAAGCAAAAGTGCAGACAGCTCAAATGTGGCAGAAATTAATTTACGTGATATGAAATGTTGGCTGATAAAATGTATGCATGCAAATATCTTATCCAAAATGCAAACATAAACTGATATATTGTTCGACTAAAGGTACCAGCAATAAGGTAGAAAAGTCCTGCTGTGTCATACAAAATAATACGGGTCACAAAAATAGGAAAGACACTACCAAAATGGGGAGGAAATGTGTGGAAGAAATACAGAAAAAAAACATTTCAATTTACTTAAATTAATATGATTACAATTTGTTACAATGATATGTGAATGTACTATTTTACGGATTCCACTTTAACAAGTGCAAGATGTTGGTTATTTGTATAATTTATAAGACTCCAACTCAAAGTCTCCACCCTGTCAGACATTACCTCAACCCCTGGTTCCTTCAGGACTACGCCAATGATTGTGCTGCCTAATGTGCTGTGACGCAACAATCGACTCTTCACCATATTCATGCTGCAAGAAAACATGAAATATTACACTTCATTTTCGATTTCAGTCTTTGTATAATTTAAAGTTGAATAAAGAAAATCAAGTTTTACCAACATAACCATATCAATTATGAAACATGTGCAGACAGTTGAATGTGATCCCACCTTGATTTCATCATTATAACTAGACATGTTTGAGAACCAGGTGTACTATCTCAATGCTTCCATTCAATCATTCCACATCACTTAAGGCATACAATGTTATAGCAATACTAATGTTATAACACTGCATCTTAAGGCACTTCTGAGGCCCAAATAGAATCCTGGTTTGCACCAATCTGCACCACTGTGGCCAGATATCACTGTGTCATACACGCTTTAAATGTGGCCTGGTGAACATTTGAAATGGGCTATAAATTATAAAAGCATGAGTGATGCAAACTGGAGCAATATTTAGGTCTCACAAATGTGCAACAACACAATATTGTTATAATATAACAATATTGTGTTGTTGCACATTATATGGTATATGCCTGGAATGATGGAATTAACGTACTGTGGTATTGGTATAAATTTTAAGAAAAAATGCAGTTGTAACTATGAAATAGAGGTGAGCCAGAATTTTATACAACTCATAAGTGCCAATCATAAGAAGTATATATTGACACTGCTTGAAAGTGAAGCTTTTCATGTATGACTTTTGTTCTGTCTTTTCTCTAAATTTCTGAATCCCAGAAAGTTGGTGCGCAAGACCAAATGTTTGACAGTGTATAGTCACTGCTGCACTTTTGATATTTCATGTTAGATACATCTTTAGTCAGATATATCGCCAATATCGGTCACTGGGGGCAAAGGACATCTACAAACTTGCAACACAGTTATTTGTTTCAATTTAAAATGAGGCAAACAGTTGTCTTAGACATATTTTGTAGCGAATACAGATCATATGACTATAATGCATCATATCTGTGATGGTGATTTAAACATCTGCAATATTTATATTTATCAGACAAAAAAATTGTAAGCAACTGTTCACATCAGTCACCACAAGAAAGTTATCAAACAGCCATTGGTGTTTATACATTGAATTCATTGTGTCTTGCTGTACAGGGATTATTTTGAACACAACTCAGCAGAAACAGAGTGCATCCATTTGGCACATGAAATTATACCATCTTACAAAATATTGTAAGTATTTCACT
Organism: Paraescarpia echinospica; assembly: GCA_020002185.1. Classification (NCBI taxonomy): domain Eukaryota; kingdom Metazoa; phylum Annelida; class Polychaeta; order Sabellida; family Siboglinidae; genus Paraescarpia; species Paraescarpia echinospica. The sequence continues at coordinate 65,140,004 of CM034537.1, forward strand.
AAAAATAACTTCTTTGACTTTTTTACATGCCAAAATGACCCAAATTAGATTAATCTTATTGACCTTACCCCTGTAGGCTATGCCTCATCCCAAGGAGTACCTAAAGGCGGATGCTGCTAATAATGTATGCCATTATTATAGAAGTCCCTCTTTCAGCAGACACATCTATATCCAAACATAAGTGCCCCGACATAGCAGGTGTCCGTTCATCAGAGGGACAGGTCCGAGTTCAGACCAGTACAATCGACACATGATAAAGATGTGGCAATATGTCAATGCATTAACTGATAGGAATTAAGCACTATATACATATATCTGTTTATTATCACTGTGATGTATTAAAAAATAAACAGTTGGTCATGAAGTCACATTGTCTGCCCAGCACTGTCTGCCCGACTCCCTCTGTTGATCTGAGATTTTCCTCAACCGCGCACTGGTCACTCACTCACTCACTAGCCTACGCAATGGTATCGGCCCGGCGTTGCAGTAGAAATTGCTGCGCAATCAAAGGAACTCTAAGTTGTTTGGACAAACAGAACGATTACAGCAAGGACGACAAGCTTGTTGTTACGGGTACACGTGTACTTAGTGTTACCATTGACACACACCGAGCTGTATGTCCGCCATTTTCTAAACAAATTTGGCAAAAAATCTTCGAAATTAATTAATATTGTCTGTCTTAGGAGGGACATATAACCAAAATATACTGTCCGCATCCACGAGGTGTCCCCTCATCAGAGGGACATTAACATGGCAAAACGGTCCGTACATTGACAAACTGTCCCGACTAAGGGGTGTCCCCTCGTCAGAGTGTCCACTGAAGAGAGGAACTACTTTAATTAGTTAAGTAAAAGATTGCTAATAAATTAAGTAGTTCTGATTAATAATTCTGATATCTTGCAGTTTCTTTAAATTTGTGGTGAAAACTGCATATTATGATTGCGTTCGAGTGCACCAGTAAAAGAATGCCGTGCACCAGTACATCCTCTCTCCATCTGTCAAACCAGTGCCTTTATTACGTGTCACTGTGACAGTGTGGGCGTGAATGTGTAAATGTGTCACTGTGACAGTGTGGGCGTGAATGTGTAAATGTGTCACTGTGACAGTGTGGGCGTGAATGTGTAAATGTGACAGTGTGGGCGTGAATGTGTAAATGTGTCACTGTGACAGTGTGGGCGTGAATGTGTAAATGTGTCACTGTGACAGTGTGGGCGTGAATGTGTAAATGTGACAGTGTGGGCGTGAATGTGTAAATGTGTCACTGTGACAGTGTGGGCGTGAATGTGTAAATGTGTCACTGTGACAGTGTGGGCGTGAATGTGTAAATGTGTCACTGTGACAGTGTGGGCATGAATGTGTGAATGTGTCACTGTGATAGTGTGGGCGTGAATGTGTAAATGTGTCACTGTGACAGTGTGGGCGTGAATGTGTAAATGTGTGTGACAGTGTGGGCGTGAATGTGTCACTGTGACAGTGTGGGCGTGAATGTGTAAATGTGTCGCTGTGACAGTGTGGGCGTGAATGTGTAAATGTGTCGCTGTGACAGTGTGGGCGTGAATGTGTAAATGTGTCACTGTGACAGTGTGGGCGTGAATGTGTAAATGTGTCACTGTGACAGTGTGGGCGTGAATGTGTAAATGTGTCACTGTGACAGTGTGGGCGTGAATGTGTAAATGTGTCACTGTGACAGTGTGGGCGTGAATGTGTAAATGTGTCGCTGTGACAGTGTGGGCGTGAATGTGTAAATGTGTCACTGTGACAGTGTGGGCGTGAATGTGTAAATGTGTTACTGTGACAGTGTGGGCGTGAATGTGTAAATGTGTACTGTGACAGTGTGGGCGTGAATGTGTAAATGTGTTACTGTGACAGTGTGGGCGTGAATGTGTAAATGTGTCACTGTGACAGTGTGGGCGTGAATGTGTAAATGTGTTACTGTGACAGTGTGGGCGTGAATGTGTAAATGTGTTACTGTGACAGTGTGGGCGTGAATGTGTAAATGTGTTACTGTGACAGTGTGGGCGTGAATGTGTAAATGTGTTACTGTGACAGTGTGGGCGTGAATGTGTAAATGTGTCACTGTGACAGTGTGGGCGTGAATGTGTAAATGTGTCACTGTGACAGTGTGGGCGTGAATGTGTAAATGTGTTACTGTGACAGTGTGGGCGTGAATGTGTAAATGTGTTACTGTGACAGTGTGGGCGTGAATGTGTAAATGTGTCACTGTGACTAAAAGTGACAGTGTGGTGCGTGAATGTGTGTAAATGTGTCACTGTGACAGTGTGGGCGTGAATGTGTAAATGTGTCACTGTGACAGTGTGGGCGTGAATGTGTAAATGTGTCACTGTGACAGTGTGGGCGTGAATGTGTAAATGTGTTCACTGTGACAGTGTGGGCGTGAATGTGTAAATGTGTTACTGTGACAGTGTGGGCGTGAATGTGTGACAGTGTGGGCGTGAATGTGTAAATGTGTTACTGTGACAGTGTGGGCGTGAATGTGTAAATGTGTCACTGTGACAGTGTGGGCGTGAATGTGTAAATGTGTCACTGTGACAGTGTGGGCGTGAATGTGTAAATGTGTTACAGTGTGGGCGTGAATGTGTAAATGTGTCGCTGTGACAGTGTGGGCGTGAATGTGTAAATGTGTCGCTGTGACAGTGTGGGCGTGAATGTGTAAATGTGTCACTGTGACAGTGTGGGCGTGAATGTGTAAATGTGTCACTGTGACAGTGTGGGCGTGAATGTGTAAATGTGTTACTGTGACAGTGTGGGCGTGAATGTGTAAATGTGTTACTGTAACAGTGTGGGCGTGAATGTGTAAATGTGTTACTGTGATAGTGTGGGCGTGAATGTGTAAATGTGTTACTGTGACAGTGTGGGCGTGAATGTGTAAATGTGTCACTGTGACAGTGTGGGCGTGAATGTGTAAATGTGTCACTGTGACAGTGTGGTGAATGTAAATGTGTTACTGTGACAGTGTGGTGAATGTAAATGTCACTGTGAGCCGAAATTAGTAGAAACGTCGTGTAATAAATGTGTTACTGTGACAGTGTGGTGAATGTGTAAGTAATGTCACTGTGACAGTGTGAAGCGAATGAATGTGTAAATGTGTTACTGTGACGATGTGGTGAATGTGTAAATGTGTCACTGTGACGGTGTGAAGGCGTGAATGTGTAAATGTTGATTACTGTGACGAGTGTGGTGAATGTGTAAATGTGCACTGCTGACAGTGTGGCGTGAATGTGTAAATGTCGCTTTCATGACGGGTAATGGGCGTGAATGTAAATGTTACTGTGACGGTGTGGGCGTGAATGTGTAGAAATGTGTTACTGTGACGTGTGGGCGTGAATGTGTAATGTGTTACTGTGACAGTGTGTGAAATGAATGTGTAAATGTGTTACTGTGACAGTGTGGAAGTGAATGTGTAAATGTGTGACTGTGACAGTGTGGGCGTGAATGTGTAAATGTGTCACTGTGACAGTGTGGGCGTGAATGTGTAAATGTGTTACTGTGACAGTGTGGGCGTGAATGTGTAAATGTGTTACTGTAACAGTGTGGGCGTGAATGTGTAAATGTGTTACTGTGATAGTGTGGGCGTGAATGTGTAAATGTGTTACTGTGACAGTGTGGGCGTGAATGTGTAAATGTGTCACTGTGACAGTGTGGGCGTGAATGTGTAAATGTGTCACTGTGACAGTGTGGGCGTGAATGTGTAAATGTGTCACTGTGACAGTGTGGGCGTGAATGTGTAAATGTGTCACTGTGACAGTGTGGGCGTGAATGTGTAAATGTGTTACTGTAAATGTGTTACTGTGACAGTGTGGGCGTGAATGTGTAAATGTGTTACTGTGACAGTGTGGGCGTGAATGTGTAAATGTGTTACTGTGACAGTGTGGGCGTGAATGTGTAAATGTGTTACTGTGACAGTGTGGGGCGTGAATGTGTAAATGTGTCACTGTGACAGTGTGGGCGTGAATGTGTAAATGTGTTACTGTGACAGTGTGGGCGTGAATGTGTAAATGTGTGACTGTGACAGTGTGGGCGTGAATGTGTAAATGTGTTACTGTGACAGTGTGGGCGTGAATGTGTAAATGTGTCACTGTGACAGTGTGGGCGTGAATGTGTAAATGTGTTACTGTGACAGTGTGGGCGTGAATGTGTAAATGTGTTACTGTGACAGTGTGGGCGTGAATGTGTAAATGTGTTACTGTGACAGTGTGGGCGTGAATGTGTAAATGTGTTACTGTGACAGTGTGGGCGTGAATGTGTAAATGTGTTACTGTCAGTGACAGTGTGTGTTGTTAGGCACTTCAATGAATTCCGCAAACTGGGTCGTTTTGCGCGCGTCAACTCACGATCACCGCGCAGTGCTGTCTCATTTGCCAGCATGCGGGTAGCGTTTTATTTATTATTGCAATTATAAAGCAATTATAGAGCACTGAGTCCGGATAAGAAATCTGCTCAAAGGCGCTGACAATCGTAGAGTATAAGTAAAAATACATTAAATGACATAAGATATATTAAATAGAAATATTAAATAGAAAGGTAAAAGAAAATGATTTAAAAGTAGCATATTATAATTACATAAAATGTCAGTTAGATAAACCTGAATAAAATAAATATATATATATTTTTACAAGTGTATATATCATATATAAGTTAAATGAATTAGCCGTTTAAATACCTAAAATAAATAATGTGCTTAAATTAAATAAATATATATAATATACTAATTAAAAAATAATAATAATAAATAAATAACTGCATCCTAAGTACATAACCGAATGTCAACATTGCACAAATGTCATTGCTGCGGACTGCAAAGTTCTTTGAAGGCCTGTCGAAATAAGAATGTTTTTAAGAGTGATTTGAAAGTGGCAACGCAGTTTGCATGCCTGACTGCATGAGGCAGGGCTTTCTACAGGATCGGCCAGCCACCGAGAAGGAACGATGGCCACAATGTTCAAGGTGATATAATTTTGTTTCAACTCGTGTTTTGGTGCTCTATTTCTGGTTGCTTACCCCATTCACTGCGGGATTCTTGAGGAACGTAAGTTGGCATTTTTTCTGATTTACATTTGACCAAAATTAAGCTAAATTTCATCAATTTGTGGCATAACTGTGTTTTAATTGTAATTTTGACCACGTGTTGTTGAAAATGTTGATGTCGAGAACGCAAGAGAAATGTGGTTGAAAACATGCAACATTTGTCTGATTTTGACCGATCTGTGTCAGTCAGACCGACAGCGTGTTACCTGAGCCAGATGCAGATCATGACTTATTCCATTTCTCTTAATTTAAATCAATACAGAAACAACATTATATGTTTTGAATTTTATATATTATATTATTTATGTTTCTATTTTATGAATATGATTATAGTATACAGGCCAAGCCATGGCAATTCTGCAATATGTAGCCCTAGACTAGGATACAGTAGTCAGGACTTAGTCTTAGGCCAGGGCTGGTTACTGCTTACCCTCGGGCTTGGCATGGCTTATGCCATTATTTATGGTTATGCTTTTATTTAGGCTTAGAAATAATATAAATTTAATTATGCAATAATTTTAATTAATTGAACATTATGGCCTTTTCTTGAAATGTCTCGGTCTGTTGCGGTAGAACAGTAATTAGCCAATATTGACTTACTTCTGTATTCATTATATTATTATTAAATGAATGGTTATGTATATTTAATTTTGTTTAATAATGCATGAGGTTTTACAGCTTGCATACATTATACAAATATCTTCATAATCATGAACATTATGACCTTTTACTGAAATGTGTCGGACTGTTGAGGTAGCTTACTAATTAGTCAATATTTACTTATTAATTAAGGTATTCTTTTTAATAAATGAATATTTAATATATATTTATTACCATAATTAATGTGGTTATACACCTTGCATAATATATATAAATATCTTCATATTCATGGATACTATGGTCTGTTATTGAAATGTGTCAGTCTGTTGAATTTGTTTGCATGCTATATAACTAAAATTAACTAATTAATTTGGTTATAATTAGTACTAAAAATATTAAACATTGTAAATGTATTACTTTAGCTAATGTGTTTGAAAACCATGAAAACAATATTTAAATATCTACATAAACAAAAAAGTGATGACATCTTAAAGCAAATATTTATCCACAGAAAATACAAAAACGAGTTATTATAAGACTAGAAATAGGCCTACGGCTATACTGCCGGCTACAGCCACACCACACACTGTGTCTGTGACACAGTCCACAGTCACAGGTTACACAAAAGTTACGTTGTTTTGCGGTCTTAAAATTGCAATATCTTTTGATATATTAGATACATCGACATCTTAATAAAATAAACAGTTATGTGATCCATAAGCTATACCTTTAATTTAAGCCTATTTACAATGTTCTAGCATGATATTTATTTTTTGTTGAAGTGCCTAGTCACTACACTAGTGTTGTGTCAGCCAGGGACACGGGCAGTCTTGTTTACATAACTATCACGTCAAAATTGAAGCTGTTCCACTGAATAACAACGAAGAGCCATTGTACCACGGAGAAACTAACTTTCGGAGACTGCGAACAGGTATACGCATGGACGATCCCGGTAACAGGACATTGTCAGCAACAAGTAACAACGGCAAACGTCTCGGAACTTCGATGGATGTCGCCATCTTTGGCCGCCCTTTGACCCATTAGACACCTCCTTTCGGGACAATCCGCATAGGTAGCGCCACTCGTTTTGTGCGCCTCTATGAGACAAGTTCGTACTACGTATCAATGGAGTTTTCTTTCGGCAAGTGACACTTGGCACTTGTCAAAGCAATAAGATGGCAGATCGCTTACCTGTGGAGGTGAGCAATAGTTGTCAGTTGTGCTAACAAAGATAGTGTCACTCGGCCTAATGCTTGTTATTGAAAAACCACTGATTCCTGTGAAAATTAGCGGTTTGTTTTGAATGTCATTGTAATTTACAAGACTCGGAGTCAGAATCAGTCGAGACGAGTCTTGACTCCTAACGGATAGATTGACACTTAATTCATTCAGATGTGTTTTAATGCTTGCAATCATAGGGATTGGTTGGAAACATGTATTGCCGATGCCAGTCTTACATGCTATTACATCTACAATAAGTAAAGGTTGGACATTTTTATTTGATTTATTAAATATTTACCTGGTAAATATAAAATGTAATGTACTATTATTAATAATTAATCAACAATTAATAATTTAATAGAATGCAATATTAAAATATTAAGATTATTAAAAGTGCAACCACTTTACCTTATTACGGGTAGACGCCTAGTATTAGATCGTAGTTTGGGACGTACAATAAAATAGACAAATATGTTTCATAAGCCACAATGCAGGTTAATTAATTTTGTTCTTTAATTAAGTAATTTTAATCTGCACTATTACATCCATATAAAATATAAACTAGACAAGTAATCTAAAAACTGTGAAAATACTTAAATTTTCACCAGCTGGTGATGAAAGCTATAGTGCACATGCATGGTGATGTAACTATATTCTTAATACTCTCTTGTTTGACCTTGCTACATGTCATAAAACTTTTGATAAGCCAATTTTATGGTTGAAAACTGAGTAGAGTAACCTGAGTATGTGTTTGTAGGCCAATCTTGCTTTGAAAGCTAAGCCTAATAGCATGTGACACTAGCTGCTGTCTGACAATCTGCATCCAGGCTGCTGCCCTACATAGCATATATGACCATTATATCGTGTACTCATGACACAGTTAAGGCACTACTTAGTCTGTATATGTAGAGTTGTAGACACTAAAAGGCCAAAGTACTGTATATAAAGAAATCACTGTATCTAGCAAGATGTGAGTCCCCTTTGAGACAAATTACACGAGTAGTCGCTGTGTATATATTTTTGCTTTAAGGTGTCAGACAGTAAGGTTTTTTGTTGAAAATAAACAAATTATAAATGTCCTGTTGACAATACAGCCTTAGTAGCTGTTTTTGATAATGTTTACACAATTTGCGCAAAAATTAACATAATTTTAAATCGTGGCAATTTTTGTTTTCTTGTTGTAAATAGGTGCAGCAATGATATTGCGTTTGAATAGGTACCTGAAGCATAGGCATTTGAATGTAACCCTCAAACATTTGATTTTTCGAATGTGTAATAAAATGCATTTCAAATGTAGATATAGTTGTATGAATAATTATTGTTAGATTCTGCATAGATGTTGTATTACTGATTTTTTTATTGTATGTATACCATGCATCTTTTATTGTTATCTTGAAAAAGTCAACATTTAGAAATTTTATATTTAATTTTGTTTAAACTAATTTAAATACAAAAGCATAACCAAAGCATTTGCATGCAACACAAAATATTTGTATTTGATTTGTTTTTTAGGCCACGTCAATTTTTATTGTTAGGATTACAGATTTTTGAGACATTTTTGATAGGGAGGAGGGGGAATAAAATAAGTCATTGCACAAGAAAGGAGTTTTGAGAAAATACATGAAAATACATACAGTACATTGCTAAACAAATTATTTAGCCTTGTACCAAAATTTACTAGACACGTAATTTTATGACAGTTTAATAAAAGTTGAAGATTATTAGAATTTAGAATAACAAGTAATGATAACAAGACTTGGCAGATACCATTATGGTGTTAACGTAACAGCCATGAACGTGTAGATTAGAGGTAGGATATATCTTGCTGTGATAATATTAGGATTTGATTGTCGTACCTCCAAATATAACTACATTATTCTATTCCAAGGTAATGCAATGCGATGCTGACTATGAAGACATTGAAGAGAGTGTCTACAACCTGTTTTTCCAACATGTTAACTTGATTGGCCAAAATCAGATGTTCAGATTTTCGCATGTAGACAGAATGAGTAGCGCGTTAAACATGCGCACGTTACTGGTTTCGCCTGTGTTGCACATTGGCAGTTTATTTTTTTTATTGCTATTTTGTATCGTGTCTAAAATGTCAGCCTTTTCGCTTCATTTCGGTGGCATTAATGGTAGTCATCGTTCAAGAAAATTAATGTATTAAACGTTGAATTGCTCACCTAGCATCCGCAAGGACGATCGCTGTCATTTCGACAACAATCCGCACATTCGACGCCAACACATACTTTCGACACCAGAGCGGCGTCGATACAAACAGGGAAAATGACATTGTTGTTCGTGTCGGACAATTAAAATTTTGTTACTTCCTTTTGGGACACAGTTTATATTATCTCCATGTCATTTTGATAGCTTCATACTTTTGCAGAGGCACAAGTATATAGTGAATATAACCATTTCCCACTTTCTTGTGCATGCTGCATACTTCTATGTTCATGCTCATATCTATGTTGACTTTACTAAATCAACACCACTCAGGTCAAACTGATAAAGTTCTCATTGATATGCCTCAGTAACTCAGCTGTATGTGGGTCATGTAGTTGACAATTATGTAACGCACTGCCAATGGTCACTTTCCACATCACATGGTATGAGTGATTCATTGGCACATGCTATGGTCATAAAAGAACATGCCCTAAGCCTAAGGACAAAAATGCACTTGTGAGCTGCCTAGTGAAGAGGCACACATGCAGGGCTCTTGAAACATGAAATAGATAGCAAATAAACTTAAATATTTAAGCTGTGAAACAGTAGTCATTTATTACTGCGAATAAAATTAAAACATATCTGGCCTTTTTAAAGTCACATGCTCCAATATCAACACTTCATTTATTTTTACTTTATCATTAGCTTTTGAAGAGTGGATATTTATAACAAAATTATGTCATAGAAATAAAAAGTATAGAATCATATACAGAATTGGATTTGCAAAATGTTTTATGGAATTTATGTTGATAATAAAGCCACATGATATATGATGTTCGATTGATAGTTCTGCCAGGGAGTAAAGTCTAAGGCGTTTTGAGCAGTCCTAAGGACTGGATACTGTGCTATATAAAAACTTACCTTTTATATTTTATATTACCCTATTAAAACATGAAAGTTCTGCTCTGACTGAACGCAAAATGTATGTTTGAAGTATACAGTTTTAATAGTATTATACAAGAGTAATTGGTTGTGCATGTTTTCACTGTGGGAAGATGTGCCAAGCAAGGATTGGACTGATAAGCCATCTCCGAACACACAACAATTGACACCGTCAATCCATGGAAAGATCGTCCTTGCTACATGGGATTGCTCATGATGACAAGAGTAATTTATAGATAGTTACATGTTTTGCAAACAATCGAATCACGGATAAATTAAACAGATGTGTGTTTGTGCTGTGTGTGTGTGTGTGTGTGTGTGTGAGTGAGCGTGTGTGTCTGTGTGTGGTGTGGTGTGTGTATGCTGTGGGTGTGCGTGCTTTTATGCTTGCGTGTGTGTGTGTTAGTATCCATATTTTGTGAGTGCTGTTATTATGTTGGTAATTTTGCGTGTATTTGCGGTGACTGCAAAGCTGTATTTGCAGGTGATCACGTGCATCCTGCGGTACTTGAGCGTGTCAGACAGGAAGGAGTTGTCGCGGGTGAACAAGTGCTGGTACGAGGCATCTCTGGACCCACGTCTCCTGCAGGACACGATGGTTGTTCTCCACTCCCTGCCTTCCTCTGCTGAGGAGACCGCACGCATCTGTCGCCGTAGACACCCACACCTCACCCTCGACTACGTGGACGGGTCATCGTCAGCCATGCAGCTGTTCCTCACAGAGTGCTGTGACGTCATGTCTGTCAACCTGCACAGTCTCTCCCTCAAGGGCAGCAATATCACGCCAAACACCTTCATCACTCTCGTGTCTCAGTGTCATAGTCTTGCCAGTCTCGACCTCAGCTGCTGCAACAGTCTCTTTATGACGGGACAGCTGCTCGAGAAGCCGTCGGAAGTTGAGCAGCTTGAGAAGTCGCTGGCCCAAGTCAGGGAGCTGAAGCTGGATTCCATCAGGTATCTGTCAGACATCACGTTCTCGCGTCTTGTCGGAGTATGTCCGAACGTCGAGCGTCTGTCGTTGGCGGGAAGTCAGATGTCGTTCCACAGCGTTGCCGCATACTCGGGCCATAGCAAGTCTTCGTGTATTTTCACGTTTCAAAATGTGCTTGGTTTCATCGAGACACACAGTTCGCAGCTGACGAGTCTCGATCTGAGTCGGACGGCAATCAACGACATCTGGCTTGAGATGCTCGCAGACGTCTCCGGCCTGCAGCTACAGGAGCTCCACCTGGTGTGCTGCCGGGAGGTGACAAACAGCGGGATGACATCACTGTGTGGGCGGATGCAGAGTCTCACAGTCCTCGACCTTGGCCAGTGCTCTGAGCTCGGTGACGAAACGCTGCACGCCATATCTCACAACCTACGTAAGCTGCGCTTCCTGAACCTGGCCGGGTGTCGCTCTATAAGTAACAACTCAGTGAGTGCCCTCTATAAACTGCAGCGACTTGAGACGCTCAACATCTCGTCTTGTTACAGCATCGCGCCCATCGCCATGACGATTGGTCTGTGTGGCAAGAACGGCAGTCCGGGGCTGGCGCACATGACACACCTGGACGTGAGCTGCTGCAGCTACGTCAACGATGAGATGATCATCAGCATCTGTGCCATGCTGCACGCACTCCAACACCTTGATCTCGCGTCCTGTTTCGGCGTCAGCGACATCAGCGTTCAGTTCATCATCAAGTATCTCACGCAGCTTCGCTTCCTCTCTCTCGCCTGGTGCAAGAATGTTACAGACAACGGCATGCTGGGATACGTTGACCAGATCGTGGAACATGCCCCCCATGATCATGATGACGGTGGTCTGTGCAAGTGTACTCGCAGTCACCAGTCCACTATGATCTTCAGGAGGCCTTCGAAGAACGAGCCAGTCGAAGCGTCGACCAAAGTGAACGCACTAATAGACGACCGCAAAAACGACACGCACGTCTATCACATCTCGGAACTGTCGCTTCTGAGAGTCCTTGACCTCACCGCCTGCATCAAGGTCACTGACCTGAGTGTGAAAGAGTTGCGGTTTTGTGAGCTCAAATCGCTCTACCTCACCATGTGTCCTAACGTCTCAGACGCGGCCATGGTGGCGGTCTCTAGAAACATTCCGAGTCTCGAGACGCTGCACGTATCGAAGTGCAGCAATGTGGGTGACCGTGGTCTGCTGGAGGTGATCGACCAACTGAGTCGACTCAAGTCTCTAAACATCTCCAACTGTAACGCCGTCACGAACCGGACCATCGAGAGGCTGTTTGTGAAGTGTGGGCGACTGCGAGAACTTGACGTGTCATTCTGTCGAGAGGTGACGCCTGAGGCCATCGAGATGTTGGAGAATAATCTCACACACCTGTGCTGTATACAGAAGAGACTTGTTGGCTCCAGCTTCTGAGCCTCGCGGCCATGTTAGAGCTGCTTACAAAAGTCGCAAAGTCCCAGCAATCACATATGGTGGATGGTGGCTGGGTCGATCACTGGGAAATCAGTTGCTCCAATGGAACATACACAATATGTCGTTGATATCAGAATAGGGCTGTGGTTTTCGTAGCCAATTTGGATCACTAGTCCCGCACCAGATATTTGTGGGGGTGGGTGATGGATTCAACCAAACAGTGTATTTGTGGGGGTGGGTGATGGATTCAACCAAACAGTGTATTGTTGGGCTTTTCGAACCCTTACATTCCATTGAAAAGAACATGACATTTTGCTTTAGCTACATATGTGTGCTTTTGCACAAATTGTATATACCTGGGTAATCATTCCAAACTAACATTTCTTCTGGTGTCTACTAAATATATATATTTACTAAGCATAACGGTATTCATCTACATCAATAACGGGAAGAACCATTCGGTGTATAATCCCGTGGTAACCCCATGGACAGCATCAGGCAATAAAACATATTTTGTTTATTATTAATTGCTGAGATTGCACATATCCCTTTGGGTGCTGACCACAGGGTTTCCAATACCTACACTAAAAAGTTATTTTCTACTCTGCATTTGAAAGTTTAAATTTTGCCACAGTTGGATATTTCTGGGCTAAGGGAGTTCCAGTCCATAATTGTGCGAGTGTAGAAACTATATTTGCAGACGTCAGTTTTAACTGATGGGGGAATGAAGTGGGCTGACCGATCTGGTGTGTCAAATGTACTGGAAAATGTGTTACTTTCAGCACTAAATTATATTTTAATATATACATATTGTATTCCTTTGAGGCTTAAATATTTTACACCAAAGCACGTCTAACGACTACATCGTAACTTACATTATTTAAGTTGTCAGCCATTTTAATAATTTGACTAAGAATGGTTTAATAATAATAAAAAGTAACTTATTTTGTGTATAAGTCCTTGGAAACCAAGCTCAAACGTTTTGGGATATGGTACTCAGTAGCCTTGTAGGGAATTTGTAAGGAAATTTGAATTGATTGTCTCTGATGTAACAAATGAAGCCCCTCTCATGGGAAGTGGATGAGGAAGTCTGCCATATCCATGGTCTGTCTGGTAGAAATGTGCGTGACCTGTCGTTATCAGATATCTCTTAATGTTATTTTTAAACACATTCAACTGTTAGCATTTACACAATCAATACATCTGTTTAATCAATACATCTGTTTAATCTGTTTAAACCCCGTATGAGTTTGTTCGGCCAAATGAATAGGTGAAATACCTTGGTATTGAGATTTGCGTGAGATTGTATCATACATACACCTTTGTTGCTTGCCAAATATATCTCCACATGTTAACCAGTGTAGGGGTTTATTTTTCTTTCAATTTAAATATAATTCATACGAAAGCTACAGTATTAATTACTAATATGTAGTAGGTGTCTGCAGTGGCACACGTATTGTTGAGGGCCAGCATCACTCTCAGGTGGATTCAACACTTGCCCAAGATCAGAGCAACTTGTGGCCCCAGTTCAATTAAGTGTGGATGAGTGGCTGGCTATTGAGCTTAGTGTAAGTAAGTAGTTTAATTGTGTACAAGCAACCACGCTTTTTACTAACTTACTTATTGGTCCCCTTTGCTCAAAATAGAGCATATACGGCCAAAACAGAACTTCTCCAACACACTCTATTTTTGTGGCTTCCCATCTCTTTCCAGGTGGTTCCATTATAATAATTTAAGTGTGTGCCCACAGGAGATAATTCAAATAGTTTTTTTGTGATTCTTTCTATGGCCTGTTATGTATGACAGTCTGGCTGGAGCAGATGTCCCTCCCTGTACACAAACACGCCATGACTGACACTGAACAAACAAAAGCTTTCAAAGAGGATGACTTTAACAGAGTTCAAACAAAGTAGTGTCTTGTGATGCTAGTGACACGCGCGTGGAAGAGGCCATCGGTGTGCCGCTGTGTTCAACTATGACCTTATGTGTTCATATGTGCACTTGTTATAGTTATTCATGTTTATTATAAGCGAACCAAAAACCAGATATTGGTCTAACCATGTGAGATCAGGTTTAAGTGTGTTTTAAGTTTTGCTTACTCTTTACTGCGTTTTGTTGTACTGTTAAACAGGTTTGGGCAACTGTATATAAGTGTGCACTTTGTCCACATTTTATTTATTTTGTGACTTCACACAAGTAAAATTATAAGGGGAAAATTAGTTGTAAAAAAATAGCTGTACATTCATGCACACACTGCAAACACAATTGGGTTTAAGTTTATTAATCAGCAGTTACAATCTGACCCAGGTTGTATGGTAAAACTACAGTCAGTGCATTCATCTCAAAATGTAACCTGAATATAATTCCAACATTGCAGGTCACCTGACAAATGCCTACATTGCTTTATTATATATATATATTTTTAACAGCAACTGGGTAAAATAATACAAATATTATTAAATACGCAACCATGTGGAGGTGTTAGATAACTTTTTTAATTATGACAGAAACCGGTGTAGAATACTGTGAGTGAAGGCATGATAGAGTTTCAGTGTATTTGTTGTACCAACCAACTAGGGTGTGCTTTGACATGTTTGACCCATATTTCTTGTGTTGATCAAGTCCACACATGAACATACCATGATATATACAGTGTTTATTATTGCGCGATGAAGAAAACAACAAAATTATACATCTTGTGCGATAAATACATGAACATTCCAGTGTACACACAAAGCATATATTATATATAAATATAATATAAAATGTATACAGGAAATACTGTTGTGTTTTATGCAAGTGAACTGTACGACTGTGCTAACTTCTGTTATTACAGAGACACCAATTAGATGACCAACTATCTGCATGTAAGTTGATGTAAAAGGATCCTGTTGCATTCATAATTGACAAATTGTCACCGACTTTTGCATTGATGTTGTAGCATGTGCCAAGAAGTGGTCGCATAACCTCACAAAGTCCCCAGAAATGTATAACTGTACATGTAGGTGGATGATAGTTTGGTTGTCACTGTGCACAGGAAATAAATAATTACTGCGGCACAAATTATCAGGTGAAGCAAATGTGAATGTATATATAGTGGGTATACGAACTGGGCAGCGTCGTTGGTGTAATGTCTTGGCAACAATGTCATGTCTGTTGAATCCAGTGGGTTTTGGTTGTGGTTTTGGATGCCTTTTTTGCATTGCAAAAAAGTCGTAGTCCTGTATTGGTGGGGGCGGGTGGTGGTTTCAACCAATGTGAAATAGTATACATTTTGTGACATTTGGGAATTCACGGACGACCCCTAAATGGCCTAAGTCTGTGTACATTCCAGTTGCATTATTATTTGATGAATCATCAGAGAGCACAGATCACAGGCATACAAGATTGATGCAAGAATCTGTGACGTTTTTATCTATGCATTTGTCATTGTTAGCAGTATGCAAAATAAATTTATCACAACTTACCAAAGTTTAACACAACATGGTTGTATTCTCTGAATATGTATGTATAATAAGGTTCCTTGTGTGTGTGTATATATATATATATATGAGTATATATATACCTGTAACCATTTATGAGAATATGT
The DNA here is from genome assembly GCA_020002185.1 of Paraescarpia echinospica. NCBI lineage: Eukaryota > Metazoa > Annelida > Polychaeta > Sabellida > Siboglinidae > Paraescarpia > Paraescarpia echinospica. The sequence goes on from CM034537.1 coordinate 65,155,951, forward strand.
ATGTGTAGGTATGTATATAAAATGTGTAGATATATTATTACTGGAAGTATGTTTCTTCCTTATATTAATAAAATGCATTGTTTCATCACTTATAATAATCAGCAGACAACATAATTAGCATAATGTCCACACTACCTGTGTCCACACTACCTGTGTCCACACTACCTGTGTCTTTATCACAAATACTCTGGCGTTACTGTAGCAATCACTGCATGTTTATGACCAATGCATTGTTTACTGCAGTAATCACTCTACTGTTTCTACCACATACAGTCTTTTCAATAATAGCCACATGCACCCTACTGTAATATCCACTTTCACTGTAATATCCACTTCCACTGTTCCCATGCTGTATTGGCCACATGCAGAATTCTGCAATCACTTTACAGGAGCACTGGAAATGTAATCCGGACCATCACTATATGATTAGCTTCACCTTTGTTCTATAGGAACGCTTTCCCAGCTGAGACACAAATCCCCACAAGACTTTTTAAAGCTGGGTTTTCACAAGGTGATATTGTCACCGGAACGAGCAGGTTTCATCGCAAATGACCAGACTGCAGTGGTATTGTAGCATTTAAACTGTTGATGGCAGCTATACATTCCGGTGTCTTTGATCCTGTTCTAGGCGACACTGCTGGGATATGAACAAGGCTTATCCTTTCTAATGGACAATGCTGTGTCATGTTAACCCATGATGTAGTCATACCAGGTGCTTGCCAAAGACTAAATGAACTTCGGCATATGCATGTTTTCTACAACTGTTTCAAGCTACATAAACTGTTCACAACTGATTGGCGGATGGTTTACACATATCGGAACAATTATAGAAAACACCCATGACGTTGCAAACATCAAACACCTGGTACGAACCCTTAAACCAGATAATTTTTAGAAACAAATAAAAGCATGATGGATTCTTCAAGTTCAAGGAGTTGTAGAAGAATCCCTGAAAGTTTGGCGCTCAATAAGCAAAGTATCTAGGAGTAGCATGACAAGTACACAAACATACGTACACTAGCTCGACTGCAGTTACATTACTTAAGATGATATGACTTTGTGCTAATATGACGTTCATTTGTGCCACCAGTGTGATGATGTCATCGTACTAAGACCACAGTCGGAAGAACCCTAGACACAGCGTGAGGCAGGTCATCACTGCACCTGTAACAGAAACAGAGGTCACATGATCTGTGTGAGCTGACCCATGGTTTTCTACCAAGAAAGGCTGTACATCAAATGTCATGTCGCTGATTGTATTCCATCTACAAATACATCATCTTTTTTATTAGGGTCTAACAATGAGATACTTTTTATTGTATTTATTCAGGTTCCAACAGGTCCAATGGACCCAGTAAGAGGACTGATAACATAACTTTGCAGTGATGAGAAATTAGCTCAGGTCTAGTCCAGTGGGCCTGAGTCAATGAGACAGTCCAGTAGACGGACTCAACGCAGACGCCTCCAAATTGGTAGTCAATGCTGAACTTTATATCACTTAAAGACATAAGTTTTACAGGATACCACTGTGTGACATGCAGGTCTAAGTTTCACAGAATGTTGACAATGTAACTCACCTGCTGCGTACTTGATGATGTCATTGCGATACCTCTCAAACGTTGCCAGAAGATTCGCGACTTCTTTATCAATCTTCTTGTCGAGTATGGAGATTGTCTTGTCCACGTGTGACTGCTCAATGTCCATCTTATTCTGAAGCTGTGTTATGGCTTTCTCGCTAATGGCATGCTGTTGGAATGCAAACAAGTACATGTATTTAACCCACTGCACTAGGTAGAGGGGAACGGACACAGTTGGTGGAGAGAGCAGTGCAAGATCAGTGAGAGAAAAGAAGAATAAAAAGATAACTGAAATCGAAACAAGAGGAGAACAACAAGAACTCTGCGATTGTCAGTGTCCATCCTATAGTCCTTTCGTCAACTTGCGAGACCGCGAATAAGATGCAAAGTCGGAGACGTGAGTTTTATGGCAGCAGCTCCGGATCTCTGGAACGATTTACCCACATCAATGCGTGAACTAAACAGTGAAGCAGCTTTTAAAAGCGCATTAAAAACACTCTATTTTAATCAATATTTTAACTCCAGCAGCCGCAGCAGTCCCGGATCTACTTGTTTTCAATGCATGTAATGAACACCGAGACTTTTAAGAACACTTTTAAACACTCTTAATCAATATTTTAACTACTATTGTGACTTTTAGATTTGGCATTAAGCTTTTATCAATTATCTTTTGTTTATATGACACAATAATACTAATATTTAAAGATAATTTTTTTTTAATATTCATTTTTTTTACTTAATTAACTACTTTTTTGATTTATTACTATTTTACATGTAAAGTGCCTTGAATAGTTCCTAACTAGAGTTGGCGCTATTTAAATATATTTATTCTGGAACAGCTATCTATGTGGTCTATTCCTTTTCAAAACTGTTTTATACAGACTATTCTATCAATGGCAAAGAAAGCCTCAGAACAATAGGTTTGAATCCAACATGCCATTGTGAAGTAAACATTGTAAAAAGTATATTAAAACCTGTTAACTTAATATACAGAAATAACCTGCTGAAAAAAACATGTCCACGACTAACCTAAGATCAAACATTAGGACAGCATCGAATTTTTTGTTTTTGGCAGTGTCTGACACTACAGTTGCCAATAACATGTTAACTGACTGATCATATTACATGTAATAAAAGTATTTACATAGCACCCGATCAATAAAAATTGCTCCCAGGTGATTTACATACATTCATACTTGTATTTTACATAAAAAGGCATGCTGACAAAATAATCATGTTAAAAAACTACATTTAATACTACGTTAAATAAAATAAGTAATGTATGATGATAATTGACTCGTCCAAGGTTCAAGGCTACTTACAGCCTCTGTCGCCCTTGACCGCTCCAGATTCATGTCCAGCAACATCCCAGACTTGACCTTTGACACCTCGTCCTGTAGTCGTTGCTCCAACTGGTGTAGTCTCATCTCTTGTTTCTGGGTGACACATCACCAGTACGCTAGACTCAAAGACTACCAGTCTACCACATAAGGTATTAAATCACTTCCACAAGTCAATTAATAGTTAGTCACGTTTTAGAATTGCTTCATGAAAAATCAAATCTACCTACCAGGGGTAGTATCAATGTGTTAGTAGTTTTGATGAAATCATTGAACACAACTACTATATAATTTTCAATTGTGCACAAGTGAACTTCTGCAAGAAATAAAAAATGTGGTGCTATACCAATAAAATACGGCTATTCACACTTTTACAAGTTACCAGATCCAACGATAAGGCAATTCTTACGATGATTTTAACAAAACTATACCATAACTTAGGAGGTGAAGTTCACTAGTGAAGTGCTGCAGTGAACACAGACGAGAACGCTTATTATGAAATCAAAAGGAGAAATCGGCTCTACAGACCATAGCTCTGACAACACCCCATTGGAGATGATAGACAGGTTTGATCATGCGAAGGTGTTTTACCTCATAATCATGCCTCAGGGTGGAAAACTCGCTCTTCTCCAATACAATCATGTCCTTCTTGATCGCCGAGATGTGAGACATAACCTGCTGCATGCCAATCTCCTGCAACAAACAGGTAACTTAATTTCAGCTTAATCTGAAGTAACCAGGACTTAAATGGCATATTTGTTGATGGATGCAGTTCAGGCTCTCCAACTTTTGAGTAACAGTTATCTTTCATGCAAGTCGTATACATGTACAAATTGCATGTTCAGAATGCTGTTCTAACTTACCTGCTGTGCCTTGGTGACGACCATCTTGTTCATGTGGTCCAGATTCGACTGCATTATCTTAACAAATGCTTCCACCAAAACTTCTGCCTGAGCAGTTTGCATTCCTGAAAAGTTAAAAATCTACATTTAATTTCAATATGAGAACTTTGATTTAATTATATATTTCTCTACATTGAAATGAGGTGCTGGTCACATTAGGCATTTAAATATATCTATTCCAAACATATTTAGCAGACCCAGTTTGATAAAGAACAACAATTATATTAATGTACCTGACTAGTATGAATGGAGTGAAAATCTAACAAAACATTATTAACAGTAAAAAATATCAACCATCACTTTCTCTCTTTTTCTTATGTGTGTGTGGGTGAGTGTGTGTGTGTGAGTGTATGTGTGTGTCAGTGTGTGTGCGCGTGTGTAAGTGTGTGCATGTGCACACGTGTGTAAGTGTGTGCGGGCGTGCGTGTGTGTGTAAGTGCGTGCGTGCGTGCATGTGTAAGTGCGTGCGTGCGTGTCAGTGCGTGCGTGTGTGTGTGTGTGTGTAAGTGCAAGTGTTAGTACTAAGTACATGCGTGCGTGCATGTGTAAGTGCATGCGTGTGGGTGTAAGTGCATGCGTGCGTGTGTGTGCGTGTGTTGTGTATAACATCATACCATGAACTGACATGATCAGTGAGATGAATTTCCTATATTTATCTGTGTTCCTCACCTCCATTCTCCAGTCTCCGTACCAGTGCGTGTGTGTCGAAGGTAAGCATCTGACTGCTGGGAATGAGGGCTGGATTCTCTACACTGTAGCACATACCACGAGTGCCTGTAATAGACCCAAGTATGATGTAGTAACTAGTAATGCAAACGCAGGACACAAAGGAAACACACATAACCCTAGTTCTCTCAGCTGAAATTGCAATGTTTACTAAATAGACGGGGTTACTGTTTATTTTACTTACCCGATATTTGTCTTAAAATAGTAATATTACAGAGTCGGAATACAGACATACAGTGGAACCAAAAAGAATACACAGCAAGAAGAACCACTTCACTGTTTTTTGTGAAGTTCATCTATATGTAGCATTTGGCTGAGGATGAGAGAGTAGAAGTTTTGCCTGCAGTGTACATGCATTAAGGGCTTTTGTAATAAATCGTAGTCTGGATAATTTTCTGAGTATTCTGTGTCCGACTGGTGTTACGAGGATGTCAACAGGCAGTGCCGCTATTTCAAACGGACAAGAATCCGTTACAATTATGATTTAGACGATTTGCAACTTGCATCCATGTAAATACATTTTTGTTCCTATATACACATATATATCAGTGTATCATTATTTAAAACTCTTATGGTAAGCTAAAATGTGGAAGATGTTTCTCTCTGCTCGTTCTTACACTCAAACTGGAGGATATCAATAGCAATGCTGCTGTTTCAAATTAACAAGAATCCTTTACGATTTGGGATATAAAATAATCCAATAATCTCTTTCTTTCTGTGTACAGATGCCAAAAATTGGTGCAAATCTGATAAGACACTATGGCATTCCAGAGCACAATCCAGAGCACCCACCAAGGAATGTCGTGCCAGGTGGTGCATGTAGGGCGACTATCAGATAATTTCGATGTTAAGACAGGGGTTCGGCAGGGATGCCTGCTGTCGCCTTTCCTGTTCATCCTTATGATTGACTGATTATGAGGACCACCATGGACAGAAGACGAAATGGCATACAGTGGACACCATGGACTGAGCTGGAGGACTTGGACTTCGCTGATGACCTGGCACTACCATCACACACCCACAAACAGATGCAGGACAAAATGACATTGTTGGAATCAGCATCATCAATGACAGGTCTGAAGATCAACAGAGGCAAAACCAAGATCATGACAATACACAGTAGAAACATCTACCCAGTTATAGCAGGCGGAGAGCCCCTGAAGGAAGTGGATTCATTTACATACTTAAGGTGCATGATAGACAAACAAGGTGGAACAGAGGCAGATGTTGCAGCAAGAGTGGACAAGGCATGTACAGCATTCCTGATACTAAAAAACATCTGGAATTCCACAAAAATAAAAAACACAACAAAAATTAGGATTGTTAACTCCAATGTAAAATCAGTAGTGTTGTATATATGGCTTTGAAACATGGAGAATGACAAAAACAACATTACGTAAAATCCATACTTTCCTTAACCGATGTCTGTGAAGAATTCCATGCATAAAATGGCAAGAAAAAATCAGAAATGAGGAGCTATGGCAAAGGACTAGTGAAGATCCTGTCAACAAGCAGATCCTGAGGAGAAAGTGGGGTTGGATTGGACACACACTGAGAAAGCCAACAACAACCATCACAAGACAGTCTCTGAGGTGGAATCCTCAAGGAAAAAGAAGGCGAGGAAGGCCAAAAAACACTTGGCAAAGGGACATGGCTGGAGAAGTACAAAGGTGTGGCTACACCTGGAAAGAAATATAAAGATGATCGCCCAAAGTTGTGTGAGCTGAAGAGTCGTCGTCGATGGCCTATGCTCCACATGGAGCGAAGGGCGTAAGTAAGTAAAATATGTACAAGTGCCCGTTTTAAAGATTGTTTGATGGTGTATACAAAATATATAATTGTTTAAAAAAATGGTATGCATATGAGCACTGTTTTAGTGAAACCGGCATGTAACAGTACTTAGAAGTTATCGCTGCTGCATAGTTCTCCTAGCTAGCCGCCTAGTGGCACCACTAATTGCACGGTTTCACTTTTTGACCAGTATTTAGGCCAAGTGGTTCGTCTTGCTGTATAATCTCATTAAGAAGGTCATCTTGAGGACTGGACAAAACTGACCTGAATGGTGAGATGACCGTATTAGCGAGATTATTTTTCTTATTCCTTAATTACTGTTACAGAAATAACTTTGGACTATCCAAGGGTAACCTTAATTGCGAGGTGGCTGTACAGTGGAACCTCACTATTAAGGTCACCTTCAGCAAGGTGACCATAATACTAGGACTACTTTCATATATATATATATATATATATATATATATATATATACACATATTTATCCACCATAGAGGCCACCATAATATGTCACTAACATGGCAGTCACCCTACTAAATATTTGTTTCGGTGCAATATGTGAAAATTATGAATTTTTCTAAAACTATGTACAGCAGGTTTGCCGCTTGTAGGAAATACACTCGGTACAAATGTCAAGTTGTGCTTGTTGAAAATAGCCCTTTTAATGGCGGCCCTTTAATAGTCGCGACTTGCAAACACATATCTCCACCCACATACGAAAATTAAAACTGCAATCCTTATTTACTGGTGGATGAGAAACCAGGAATTATTTTCGTATGGCCTTTTCCTGAAAAGAATGGCGACTAAACACGAAACTATCACACATAGGGCGACATTGTTCTGCATTCACGATCCGTTTGGTGGCGCCACTTTTATGCATGGATTTCATCAGTTTCCTGTCAAACACGTAATTCATATTTTAGATATACTCAAAAAATATATACCTGGTGTGAACAACATTGGTTTTCGGTAGCTCTGCCTACATAAATAATGCGGCTTTAGCACATTATTTCCTGTTAAGATTCGCGTAAAAGCAGATGACCGTAGTCGCGTTGCGACCTGCCGAAAAGTTGCTATGGGCGCAGCCATCTTGTGATGCAGGAATGAAAACGAGATTATTCAACGCAAATGTCAACTACGAGTTCATTGGACAATTTTTTCTGTCGCACGTTCTGGTTGGTCATTGTTCAAATCGTCTCTACGAAGCGACAGCGACGAGGCAGTTCAAGTGAGTTCGTTCGGAAGAGGTGATTGTTCAGAATGGCTTCTCAAAATGTAGATCCTGCAACGTCAACCGCCCCTCTTAAGAATATGGATGGTGTCGGAAATGGAACGAAAGACACACACTCTGTTAGTAAAAGGTGAGAGGAGGTTAAATATTTGAGGTTGCGTTGTTGTGACAAAACTGTAAACATAAATCATTCATTATTAAGTTTTAGTCGGTCATTGAGTCGACTCACTCGGTATCACTGTCAACACAACATTTATTTTGAAACATACAACTTGGGTCTGGAATATTTCAGGGTATTTCATGTTTTCCCATTTGCTCCTGGCATCGCAAACACAGCCACATGTCTGTTTGACAGATTGATTTTAATTTTTACGTGGCTTTGTGTGAAGACTGTTACTGACATTGCGACTGTCAGTGTCACACTCACAGTCACAGTGTCAGTGTCAGTGAGCTGTCATCAAATTCAGTAGCGACTAAAATAATGTCCTACTACCTGTATATTAAGGGATGGGATATATTAATCACGAAATCAAGTTAATATTACACAAGTGACAGGGACAAGGCTGTATTACAGGAGGTAAGCCAAAATGGTAAAAATACAGACAGACCATGCAGGTTGTTGAGGGGGCCTCGTTTCTGCACAAAATTAGCCTGGCTTGGGTTGGGGAACGATTGATTATATTTATACTTATAATATAGACTATAATATTAGTTCCCTTAAAAGTGCCTTATACCTCAGGACACACTTCTCAGCACTTGTGTACAATCCGGACCCACCATTATTTCCATCATTCAGCAACATCCCAGGCATACATGTTTAAAAATGTTGCACACTTTTGAGGCATACATAGTGTTCCGGTTTGCATCAAATATATATATATGGGTAAGAACACGGTACTGGTACACACTTGTGGTGCCTTAATTATAAGTGAAATAAATATACAATAAAAGAAAATGTCATCTTTTACTTATTAAATATTTACTACACATCCCATAGAGATAACATCCCCAAAAAATATCCCATTACTCGTCCCAGTTTTATGTATGAACGATGTCCACCCGAAATCGACCTGATTTTTTACGTCATATTTGGGACACAGGAAAACCAGTGTATATTGAAGCCGGCTCTGTGGCTCTGTTTTTGATTGTAAGATATTCACCTTAATTGGAAAATAACCCCAAAACACATGTGTTTTAAACTACGTAATTATAATTTTAATACCCCAAGTTGTTAATAAACAGCAACCAAAATGTCAAGTGGCAGAGGTGCGTAATATTTCATGTCTTTCTACGTGACGTACACCTTCGGAACACTACAACCATGAAGTTCAAATGTAGGACATCAGACATATATCGTGAAACGATCGCTCATTGGCGCTAATTAATTTGGGAAGTTATTTTTCTTGAAGCATAAATAACAAGTTTTTTATGCAGACCTAACGAAAGTTATCTCCTGTTATGTCTTTTTACCAGTTACCTACTTCCAAGGAATTTGTTCCAATAAAAGAAAAATCTTCAATATTATGCAACATCATGAATACCAGGATGTAACACGAACTCATTTACAACAAAGGAATCCATCTACGACAACATGGACACCGGAAATTCTGCAGGCACGTTTTTCATTTTCGTTGTCCGATTTTTTGAAAATGTTACGCACTCAGTCAGCTAAATGGTCTCATTACGTTCGCAGTCAGAAAGTTAAAAATATTGTTCACTGTGTTTAGATAAAATCTAGCCATTATTTCTTTGTAAAATATATAAATTTGTGGACTTAATTCGGCCCCGACGATCTACGTGTTCATGCGTTGCTTAACTGCTGGATGGTACGCAACTGTGACATTTTCGTTATTTTGCCTTTCCTGTTTTTTAGGAATTATTCTAAATTACTGATTAGAAATTATCCACACCTTGTAGGTGATATTTTATCTAAATGATATACAATTTGAACACCATTCCGTCTCCTTTTGCCGACGACATCGGTACGTTGCCTACCGATGACGATGTCAGGCGCTGGTGATGTACGTCACTCATCACTGTCACTGGACCGCCCGAACTCTCTTTGCTCTTCGTTACCTCCAACCATGTAGCGATATTCCTCAGCTGTGATGACACATTTCCTAGTTGTTATCCAACTTTCTCATGCAGTATTTGTTTGGAGTTTGTTTACTTTTTTATTTAAGACTTTAATTAGACTATATTATATTTATTTAAGACTATTTAATTACACTAGTCAGTCTACTGTTTGTTTTATGTAGGCATCTACTGCTTGTTACATTATTGTTAACTTAACATATATTAGTTAATGTTAATTTACTAATCATTGATAATCACAATGGTATTCCCAATAAGCTAATGCACAATCCTGCCTTCATTTTAACATAAATACATTTTGGCAGCATCCTTACCAGGCCTGGGGTCGATTACATCGTAATGTAATTTATTACTATTACTTAGTTTCCTTCCTATTACTATTACTTTTGAAGCAATTACTATTACATTGTATTTTGGTTCAACCTATTACTATTACTTCAATATTTGTAATTGTTAGTGTTAATTATTACTATTACTTCAGGCCTGATCGTTACAAGTTTACTTTTACAAATACTTACTAATAGTATAGTACGTGCCACTGTCACATACATCCTCCTATACAAAGCAACAATGCAAGACAAGTGTAGATTGAAATAGGCCAACTTAATGACATTTTAGTTTTATTCATTTACATATAACATATAGACGACAACATAAATACATCGATACATTTTCACAGCAAGCAAGTCGGCCCCAATGGTAGTGTTAACCAATACATACAAGTCCTAGACGTATTATAGTACATTAATACTGGAGTAACTTGTCTCAGATCGTGCATACAGAACTGCGGTACTTTGAAGTGGGATCGCAAGGTCTTTTCCGGGCCACCAAATACACTCATGCAATTCTTGGAGAAGACATCGCCCGGCAACTGGGGGAGCCTATTTGTAGGCCTACAAATCAAATCGTCACTATAAAGCCCTAGACTGTGTCACTGTGTTTTGTTGATTCCAGTATGCAGTCAAATGATCTAGGACCTCTATACCAAATCAAATCAAATCAAAATTATTGTACCTTACAATAAACATTACATTTTTTCGTAAAGATAAGTGTCAAGTTCTTTCTTCCTTTACTAAATTTAAGTTGGCTTTTCAAGATCTCCACGTACCTGTGTCTGTGTTGCTGGGATAATGTATCAACTGGTAAAGTTTTTTTCATCAATTGGTGAAGTTTTTTCTGTTGCTCCCAACAGTCTTCCAACTTCAGTTGGTTCCGGCGCAGAAGAAAGTCTGTTTTGATCTTTTTGTCAAAACTGGAGGTATTAAAAAAATTCTTACAAAAATGTCCATGTTACGTACTGCCTTTTTATACACTAAGCCTATTCTGTATGGTGTAGCAGGATATAACCTTGCCAGAAATTTAGTTAAGCTATAAGGCTCTTGGGTTACATTAGCTTCTAGCTGGTTCCTATCTACCTCTGGTAGTGACGACACACCAAACTGAAATGTTTGTCCATGTTACCTACTGCCCTCGACCAGCATGATAAATCTAGTATCGTTACTTAGGAGAACACCAAACTTTTATGGAATAGAACACATTTCTTGCATATCTAATAAATTAATCTTGCTGGTTCTCAAGTTAAGTCTAATCAGGATGGCATGGTCATATTGACCTTAATTTGTGTCCATGTTACATACTACCTTTGAGATGAACTTGTGTTGCATCTCTTGACCGTGAGGAAAGTTATCCCGGCCTCGATAGCAGTTATGCACAGTTACCTCCTCATTCAGAATGTAAGCATTTTGAATCAAAATTATACATTTGAATTTTCATGTCTGATGTCCATTTTTGTGTATCTCAAGCTGACATCATTGAGTGGAACTTAGTAGTACAACCAATCAGAGCCGTTGATTTGGAGGAACCCGACATCAGGTGATGTCGTCTGGCCAGTCGTCATGGGATTTCCCATTCCTTTGTCACTGGGATGGCATGAGGGGGCTTCGTTCTTAGTCGGGATTACTTGGACACCTTTGGGCCTATTTTAAATATGTTTCTCTCATGATGCAAAGCGAAAAGGGGGCTTTCTCGTGGTATCCGCCATGTTGGTATTGCACATAGTTTTGGCCAGAAATCAGTCAAAAAAAATCACATAATGTTCGATTAATCACACTTCATTTGACAAAAACAAAGACTTAGCAATGATAGGCATCACACAAAAGGCATGTTTTGTGTTTATTTCAACAATGCAATGTACATGAATGACAAGTTGAATAATATTTCTACATGGAAATGTCAACAACTCGAAACTCGTATTTTCTCAAAAATTTGAAATAGTCGTTTATGTTCCAACCATCGCATCCCCTTAAACAGTTTCAATATCTACAAATTAAAATGTTTCCACTAATGTTAATCAATCATGTTTCTTTTATAGATTACAGAAAGAACTCATGTCACTAATGGTAAGTAAATGTATTTTTACACGAATAACATCAGAATAATAATAAAGTTATAAAAGTAATACTTTATGGACATCCATGTGATTGATCATACTATCAAAAATGCAGATGGCATTAGATACACACATATCATTAGATACACACATATCTATGCAGAAGAAGCTTTTCTGAAGTATTTCTACCTTGCGTTTAATGAACACTAAAATAATTTTAATTTTCACAAAGCTGTGCATGTTTTCAATGATTGTTGCAAGTTATGTAAGCAGTCCCCAACTGATTGGTTGATGGTTTATGAAACTGAACAATCAGGGAAAATGCAAGCATACATACTCTAGCTCGACTATAGTTAGATTGGGAGAGGATTTAATCATTTAGACGAGCATGCATACTGTAACTTAGATTGAGTCACGCTATATTGATGCTGGTTCTACATACAACGTATTTCAGATGTCCGGAAACAAGGGTATTTCAGCTTTTCCAGATGGGGACAACTTGTTCCGATGGATAGCAACAATCCAAGGGGCAGAATCAACAGTAAGTTGACAATCTGGTATATATACAATGATGATAACCATGAAATGCTATGCAGAGTAAAATAATTAATTTACACTTGCTGAAATATACGTTAAATGAATTCATTGACCATTTACCATGTTGATGCCTATGAGAGCAACTTTTTTAGTCTTAATAGGAGTCTCCCATATCCAAGTTGTAAATTTAATATGACACACAATTGAAATTTCACATTGTTACTGTTATACCATAATGTACATTATTATATCATCTTGTACATTTGCCATTTTGGATAATTAAGCAACTCTTGTCTGTCTGTATGTCCATATGTCTGTGTACACTGTCCTGTCTGTATTTGTAAACGGCTTCAAACTTGCCAGTAAATTTAATTCACGCATTGATGTTTTGGTATGCTTAAATAAACATCCCTCCTCGGTCCCCACTACATTTTTTTTCTCATCTTGCCTTTCACAAGAAGTTGAACTGGTCTGCTATCCACTTACTGAGGTACTAATTCATACTCTAGATAGTCAGGGAGTCACGGAGGTAATATACCTTCCTTTTATGATGTCAAGTTCGTTTTTTTATTGATTCTGAATGAATTTTAGATGCTGCATCCAAATCTTATGGCAGGCAAACAATACACCTTGAGATTTTTGTAAATTGAAAAAAAATCAAAATGATCAATAAAACACGAAATGCTCCCCTTGAATATATTGTCGTCACAGTGACAAAATGTTAACTAAAATATTAGCCACGATGTTAGTGAAATATGTCAAACGACATATGTAAATAATAATAAGTTACGGAGTAGCTTAAACAGAATACTTTGTCTGGTTTAATAAGTTTTGTGAGTTATTGAAGCACGGATGCTTGTGCATTAAACGCAACCAGCTTAGACTGGGAGCAGTCATTTGCATTGAGTCTGACATTCTGCAACAATTTCTGTTTGTCTTGGATTTCCCCCATTTCCATTTTATATATTTTGCAAAACTTTTAATATCTGGTCTTTTATGAGTTCCAAACAATTTTACTTGATTAACTCAGTGCTATCTTGAGGTCGATATTTAGGTAAACTTATTCGATATTCCCACGTTGCTCGTCATTTTTCAAAGGGTTGTCGGCTTTCTGTTGATTTTAGTTGTTTTGTTATTTTGAATAATATTAATTTAGTTCTGTTATCTCAAAAGTACAAAGAGATATATTTTTGTTTGAATAAATGTTGTCACACACAGTAATGTGCAACTAGGGCAAAACAGCTGCATTGCCATCAAAGCTATATTCACTGCATATTTTGGACTGAACCCATTTTGACGGTAAACAAAGGCTACAATTTAGAAGTGGCACACTTTTAAAAGCTTATTTCACAAAATGCTCACCGTTTTGAGTCTGGCTGCAGCCGGATTTGGAATAAGATGGTACTGTACTGTTAGAATGCAGGAACAAAATGACTATATCGCAAATCAAAGTTCAGACCGGTTAAATATCGCATCCCAATCTGAAACTTATTAATGACTGCTCCCTATCTTCAGCATCACTCTAGCACGTGTATTTTGCATTTTTTAAAGGGATGTCAGTTTTATGTAGGTGTTAGCTATCCATTATTTTGACTGAAATGTATTTTGTTTTGTGTTCTCAGACGTACACGAATCTGTTTGCACTGGAGTATATTTTGTTGCTCGTAGTTGTGTGCAGCTATGGTAAAACAACTGTGTTTCCAACAAAGCTATTCTCGCTTCGTGCTTTTGATTGTACCGATGACCTCCTAGCGATGACTTCCTGCTGGGCAGCTTTACTTAACATATTTAAAATGCAAATTATACAAAATGCTGAAGTTTTCGTGTATTGCTGCAGACACATTTGAAATTAGCAGACAAATACTGTTAGAATGCAGTAAGAAAACTATATATGTTAAAAACAAGGTTCGGACCAGGATAATAGAGCTGGCTCCCAGACTACTAGCTAGATAACCCATTTGTTTAAATCTATTTTTTTTTACAAAGTAATTTTTTTTGGCAAGATCCTACAACAAAAATTTAGTAACACCTTTTTTTGCTAGATAGCATGTAAAGTTATTCATGCTTACTTGACCGATGTAAATTCTTTAAAAGATTTTTATTAAAGTCTACACTCATTGGATTTAGTAAACCACTCAGCTATTCATTTCATGTACATCCTTGAATATCAAAGAACACAACATGCGTATGGCAATATTGGAGTATTCTATATCATTTACACTATGCATTCTAGGCTCATGTTAATTATTAGCAACTTAGACAATGGCTAAATGAGTGTTATGTTTAGCTAATGAAAGAAAAACAGTCGGCTAAACAAGACTACTTGTTACTGAGAGCTCAGGCAGCAAAAAACACTGGTTTAGATCTGTTGCAAAGAAATTGCTGTAGAATAACGTGCTGTATTCTGCGTATGTTTGTAGGTGTACGAAGGTCTCAAGTACCGCTTGACCCTGGAGTTCCCAAGTGGTTACCCCTATGTACCACCAACGGTCAAGTTTACCACACCCTGCTACCACCCCAATGTTGACCAGCATGGCAACATCTGTCTGGACATCCTCAAGGAGAAGTGGTCAGCTCTCTATGACGTCCGCACGATCCTTCTCTCCATACAGAGTCTTCTCGCAGGTGTGTGGCATACCCTAGTAATAGATGTAGCCCTACACACATGTCATACCCTAATAATAGATGTAGCCCTACACACATGTCATACCCTAGTAATAGATGTAGCCCTACACACATGTCATACCCTAGTAATAGATGTAGCCCTACACACATGTCATACCCTAGTAATAGATGTAGCCCTACACACATGTCATACCCTAGTAATAGATGTAGCCCTACACACATGTCATACCCTAGTAATAGATGTAGCCCTACACACATGTCATACCCTAGTAATAGATGTAGCCCTACACACATGTCATACCCTAGTAATAGATGTAGCCCTACACACATGTCATACCCTAGTGACATAGGATTTATGATGCCCTACACACATTTGTCATACTCTAGTGACATACAGTCTCTGGATTCTGTATGAATGATTCTTTGATATTGGAGGTCACATCAGTTTGCAAAATCAAAAATAAGTTGCTGTTGTAGATATGAGAACTAGGCAGTGTGGTTTTGCGAACTTGAGGGAACCCTTAACAGTTTGTTGTGTCTGCAGAGCCGAACAACGACAGTCCACTGAACACACACGCCGCCAACCTGTGGGAGAACCAGACTCTCTACAAAAAGGTCTTGCTGGAGAAATATGAGAAGGACGCGAGGAGTAAAGACAGCGTATGATGTCAAGACTGTCACGTAGGCAAACTGCATGGAGGCTGCGTCGATGGTGTCTATTTACTTGTGCAGTTGTCGTCATAGTCATGCTTCTCTACAACATCGTTACCTGTGGGTGTCAGCGATGGCGTCCTCTATCAGCGATGTAGACTAGACAACGTGCTATGTCTCGGGAACAAGGAGGCACTGTAACTTATACTTTGTTTGCCAGCGACATTGAATGCATCTGGCTGTGTATATAATGTGAATGTCCTAACACGTCGTTTGCGTTGACTGCCGTGCGGTCTACGTCCGTCTTGTGGACAGTTGTGTTGGTCTCAATCATGTGAGCAGATTTATGGAGTGGTGTAAATTATAGGGTCAGATTAGTGTTGGTTAATACTGCAGGCATCTGAATGAGCTTATACCCACACTGTATATTTCAATCACCATCTTCTTACTACTGTACTTGGCTGTTACAATAAATGTTTTAAACCCATCCTGATCTCAGTTTAATTGTCAAAAAATTGTGTTTCCCATTTTTATTTGTAGACTTGGAGGACCAAATTCCTACACTGTTAGAGTCAAACAAGGAGTCCACTTTGTGTGCTTTGAGTTTTGTGTAATGACTCGGATTCGCAACTCCTTGCAAAAACAAGTCTAGTTAAACTACAAACCCTCTGGTGAATACATTAAAACCGACATAACTTACAAACCGATTATCTGAAAATTTGAGTTGACACATCCAACCAACCACGGTGTAGATCAAAGGAACCATTTATTGCTTTCACTCCACAAATTGTTAGTTTGCTGGTGTTCGTTCTTTTGACATTGGTCAATGAAATGACTTGCTGTTTCAGTCATGTACATAATATATTGTTCTACTTTTATTTTCAAAATTGTACACTTCATATTAGTTGGCAAAACCGGGGGAGGGCAGGAGGGACAGTTGCCCCCCAGAAAAAATACAAAAAGTGCCCTTTTAGTTTAAAAGTGCCCTTTTGTCTAGCCTATATTACTGATGTTACTGCTGTTTTGTGATTCCATGCCCACATAGTGATCAAAGTGCCATATTTTCAGAAACTGGACTTATCTCCAAAATCCGTGCCTGAAAACGATCATGCCCAGGCTCGAGGCATGGATAAGGGATAGAGTGAAGGGTGTGGGTAGTTCCTTCAAGCACAGCAAAACTGCCATCGAGTGATAGCCCGTATTGTATTTTAAGTGCTCTTTTCCCAATATGAAAGTGCACCATTTCTTAAAAGGGTAATTTTGTCCTGTTAGATCTGCCCCTGGTCAAGACCGTAGATGTGTAGAGGCGAAAGAATCTTTTGTAGCTAATCACTCTTAAAAAATGGGCCAAGTGGCCCTGAAATCCTTTGGACTAATACGTCTATATGTGACCCCGGCTGACCAAATGAGTGATAAGTTGGAAAAATTGTAACATTGTTTTCTTACATCATTGTAAAGGTTTGGTAGGGTGCTTTACACGGTATCAAAAATTATATGACTGCTACAAAAATTGGCAAAGTTATGGAGCATTGAACATGGTAGGGATCAAAAAGTGAAAATGAAGAAAACGGCTGTTGAAGTTTTACATTATATATGCAAATTGATTACATGGAAATATTACATGCACAACATTCAAATGTGGCACACAGTATGTAATATGTATGTTATGTTGCAATGATACACTGGAAGTACAAATGTGCTGCTACAAAGACTTATCAAGTAATGCCAGATTATGTCTTCATGTGTAAAACTAAGAGGACAGATTATTTGAGAGCAAAAGGTAGACTCATTGTTTGACACAGTTTAAAACCTACAGGCAACTGTCCAGTTTAACAGGGGTCTAGTGGTTTAATGCTGTCTGTTGACACAAGCTACTGCCAGTGACCAATTATACATTAGTCACAGTTTCCATCAAACAATAGCAGGCAGAGAATCTTAGCTCCACAGCTGGGTGTAATACACAACCAGAGCCACCACTGATTCATGGTCAAGTAGATTAGCTCAATGCACCAACTAAGACAATACACAACACTGTGAGTGACAGTGTCCAGAGTGAGGCCTAAGCAGTGTCCTCATTGCTGAATAGATCAATTAAACCTGCCAAGTGGGTGACATTCTGCACAAGTGTTCATTAATCCTTAGTGATTGTTCAGAACACCAGACTGACCACATACCTAAACAAAGCGAATGTAATAGGTGAAGAACAGGCAGTGTTCAGATAGGGGTATTGGTTGAATTGTATTTGTCTCGACTCAAAAGGCTTTATTGTGTCTTCATCAATTATAAGAAAGCATTTGATATAGTAGACCGGTCCTCCCTGTGGTCTAAGATAATTTCATGCGGTATTAATGGTATTGTGTTGAAAGTTGTATACAACATGTACAAAAATGCTAAATCATGTATAAATCAGGGCCAGGCTGTGTCAGCCTTCTTCTCATGTATAGAGTGTATGGCAAGGAGAAAACTTGTGTCCTTTGTTATTTGCTATTTACCTGAATAATTTTGAACACTGTTAGTCACAATTATAACGGACTTGACTTGGCAGCTGGTTAAATTTACGTATATAGTGTATAGCGGAACTATGTCAACTCTTCTAATGGTTGACATTTGGTTGTTTCAGGTGTCAACTATATTGTGAATCTGTAATTATTAGTCTATATTGATACAATTGATTTACCCAGTACCATGCTTACACAAGGCATGGCAAGCGTAAACAGAACAGTAGAATGCATTTGATATAAATAAAGTGTAGGATATTTCACTATAGTTGTCCAGAATATTAATTTTCTATGTTTGTCACCTACAGGTTTCTACAGACAATACATCTTTAACCAATAGACACCACAGTCACACCATTTTATAATAATTAAATGAACATCAAAATAAACACAACTTGCAATTATAGAAAATCAATAGTTTTGAAGATACTGTTTAAAAGTGTTAGGCAAGGGTTCAGTCTAACAGGGGTCAAGTGTGTCTACTCTGCCTGGGTGCTGTGACCAATTAAAAAGATTAGTCAAGGTCTCAATGGCCTAGGCTGTACAGATTAGTCACAGCTTTTGACTTTCTGGCACATTACATAACATGTACTGTTGGGGGTGGTATCAAGGGCCCTTCTCAAAACCACATCACTAGATAATGTAAACCTTTTGCACTTTGGGGGCCCCTTAGAATGATTCAATCAAATACAGATTTCTTGTATATAGTGGCAGCACCCTAAGATACATCTATGCAAAATTAGAAAAAAAGTTGCTGAACAGTTTTTGAAAAAATAGGACAAATGTTACATTTTTACCAGTTTTGGGGTCCTTGGAGGCCCTAGGGAGCCCTTAAAATGATTCAATCAAATACAAATTTCTCGTGCATAGTGGCAGTGCCCCAAGATATGTCTTTGCAAAATTAGAGAAAAAGTTGCTGAACGGTTTCTGAGATACGGCAGCTAACAGCGGACGCAGAGTGATGGCAATAGTCCCTTGGACCTTCGGCCAAAGGACTAAAAATATAATTCAATATTACACACAATGCATACGGGGACATTTCGTTGGTGAGTAAATCGATCCCGGACTGGTTGAAATATAGCCCCGTTTTGGGATGGTGGCCAACTCTACAGGTATTGAGATTCGTAAACCCAGAACGGCACAGCTTCAGAACCATCACACCAATGCACCATGGACTCACTGAAGCTCAAGACCTGTCCAACCTATAGAACGTAAATGATACAAGAGCTTCCTGTGGAAATCGCAGTGTTGAAAGAGGTATGATGACCCTCAAGTTCCACGATCATCGTCTTCACGTGAACTGATTTCAGCGTGTAGTCAAACGTTTGCCATCATCAGCAAGATCGTAAACATCTTCCTCACTACTAGTCGGAAGCGTTGCTTGCGAGCAGTCCTTTTCTGCCCTGCAACGCCTTGATTGATGGAGTTGGTCAACAATGCAAAGAAACAGCTCAATGGCCTCGGAATGTTATGTTCTTCCCACCCCCAAATAGGTTTATGTTTGTTTATATTAATTATTTCTTTTCATGTATTTTTTCGTTTTCCCTGCATGCGACTGACACTGAAACAATACAATGTGGGTGAAATTATCCAGATAATACTTGTACGACGAGGGGTACATTGTCTGGGAGAACCCATGCGTGAATTTCTGTCTTACTATAATTTCTTTTACTGCCCCCCCCCAGTTGTTTTAGGCTAGCTACGGCCCTGAAAACAAAAATTTTATCAAAAGTATAATGCATAGCATCACTCAAAAGGTTGATAAGCTTGTATTTTTGTGGTATGTAATAATAACTGCAGTATTTTGCAGTGAGATATCAACAACTGATTGATCAATAGCTAATAACACAGCTAATAACACTCACATTTCAAATTCCACTTTTTTATTAATATGATGTCCCTGAAATTAGAATAATTACAAAAATTCATAACCTTATTGTTTGCAATAAATACATTTGATTCACTCCTATTACAGAACTTGGCATAGAGGTCATATCCCACACCGTAACGTCACACAAGGTCAACAGGAAGTGGTCGAATATGTGGCGCCACATGCTGTCTCCATTTGCAACGCAGGCTTATTATCCACCTGCGGATGCTGTGTGATATGTTGTCAAATCTACACTAAGTCTTGTTTAGTTGGAAGGCTGGGAAATAAGTAATTTGTGTGTCAATCTGACTAGGTCAGGAGGCCACTTCGTGTCTTGTAAACGATGATGCAGATTGTTATAATGGGCAAAGACGTCCTGCATGTGACGTGTGTCGACTGGCCATCAGATGACAAACATCTCTGCTTCATGCCCCAGTTCTCAACTCGTTAACAAACACGCCCACATGGTTCAACGCCCTCTGCTCCCAAACAAAATATATACAACGTTCCAACACACACGTACAACATGAAGAGATTACTAAAATAAAATCCCAACAAAACACCTGGGTAAATGTTCCCTATACACAAAGCGTAGTCATACAGGGGAGGGGCAAATGGGGGTAGGGTGGGGGGCTACAGGAACCTCTCTCGCTTCAAGAATAACAGTTGAACCAATCTGTGCATCCTTGTGTGTCCAGGATGTTTCATGTTGTACACCGTCGTCCATAAACAATACATTTTGGTTACATGTTTGTCCCTATACAGCACACACTTAACAAGCAGATAAATGCGGACGAACTCATCGACTTAGCCAAACCGTGTTCCACCCAAACTGTAACCTGTCTTTCACTGTACAAAATACTCAATTACGTCAGTGAATACGATGCAACAATATAGCAACCAATCAGCAACAAACATATGCTGAACCAAACTAGAGTTGCTGTACGACTCTGGTACATGATGTCGGACGAGTTCTATACGACATACTTCACGGAAGCAATGGCCTTGCTAGACAAGCTCTACACACGCCTGTTCAACAGTGTCTTTGTACGTTGATAACACAGTGTGCAATCGTGACATACCTGTCACAAAAGTTACCATGGCAACACAAACATTCCACAGCATTTTCTTGATTTAACAGTCCATCTTGTTCAAATCTGACTTGTGTTCTGGAAGTTCACACTGTGACAACTGCAACATCTTGTGACATCTTTCAGAGTATGACAGGTGTTTAAGAATAATAGGTTTTAAATTAGCCACCATATCCATGTTATAGTTTATTTCAGTTTTCTATTTCCCAAAAAAACATTTTGGAAATCAAACATTCTTGGAGACAGCTAGTGGGAACCATTGACATGTGCGTCAAACTGTGACATGTAGGACGTAGTTTAGGTTTCTCCATGTGTCAATTCTGTTAGGACATGCAGCTGTTGACAGAAGACATGTCCTGATGGGTGCCATGCTGGCGTCACATAGGGTTGTGTACTGTTGTCCTGGTGTGACAGTGAAGGTGTGTCATGGAGAATGTCCTCATGTCAAGAAAGCTCCTAGTGTGTGACACAGAGAAAGTGCCCCAGCATAGAAAGGCTGCAGTGAGCCAGGAGCGACTAGGCGGTTGCCAGTCAATGTTGTAAATACGTTCCGACACTGATGAAGGCACACGATCCGATGTTAGCCTTCGACATGAGTTGCATGCAGGCCGACGCCTGACCTATGGCGAGCTCCAGCGGTGGCTGTTTCGGCAGGCCATGTGACTCTGTCAACAGAACTCATCGTTTATAATAATAATAACTTCTTTTGCATCTAAATTCTCAGAAACCAACCTCAGAGATGCATCAGAAAGGCTGATCAATGTGAGAAGTTGAGAATATTAATACGTCATATTAAAGTTGTCAATAGATGGGTGGACACACACGGGGCCAGTTTCATGAGCAGCTAACATTTACTAAAATGATTGTCTTAGTAAATTACACGTTTTGTTTGATATGCAAACATAGGTGTCTAAGCAAATGCATAACGGTATGTAATTGCCTAACTTTAAGTAGGCTTCATGAAACCGACCCCAGTTGCCTATGTTGTAGGTTGCTATGGTGACAATACACTTTCAGGGTGCTACCATAGTGATTATAGCAAGAGAAAAATTATGATGGCAAACCAAAATAGGCCCTATGCAGCTCTAAGAAAGCGACCCAACGGGACGATAAGATGACGACGTACCTAGAATGGCACTGTTGAGAGCGGCACACACGGGCTCCCTCTCGACGGGGTCCAGTTGATGGCCGACTGGACTGCTCCACGGGTCAGCATACGCCAGCAGGCTAAATGCATCCTACAACCACACAACTCATGCAGCAAACGACTCTCTCAGAGCGACTTCAATCGAAAACAGTTCAGTCATACTAATCTTGTAAAACAGAATTAAAACAAAATGCACACATGAATTTAGCACAATACACTAGATTACACTATCTGCATATCCCCAAGTCAATTCAAACCACTCAAAACACACAGGATTCAAAATGTTACAAAATCGCAATGGCTAGTCCAGGGTTCTAGGTGGGTGGAATGGATCGAACAGTGACTCAACAACAGACAGCATCATATTGAAAGGGCTGCTTGTCTCCACCGAAGTATAATTCATACAAGGAGTAGCCACATGTCCCACAGCAACCACTGTGGCACAAATACTCCTGGGGAGGAGAATCCTGAGTATATAATTCATACAAGGAGTAGCCACATGTCCCACAGCAACCACTGTGGCACAAATACTCCTGGGGAGGAGAATCCAGAGTATATAATTCATACAAGGAGTAGCCACATGTCCCACAGCAACCACTGTGGCACAAATACTCCTGGGGAGGAGAATCCAGAGTATATAATTCATACAAGGAGTAGCCACATGTGCCACAGCAACCACTGTGGCACAAATACTCCTGGGGAGGAGAATCCAGAGTATATAATTCATACAAGGAGTGGCCACATGTCCCACAGCAACCACTGTGGCACAAATACTCCTGGGGAGGAGAATCCAGAGTATATAATTCATACAAGGAGTAGCCACATGTCCCACAGCAACCACTGTGGCACAAATACTCCTGGGGAGGAGAATCCAGAGTATATAATTCATACAAGGAGTAGCCACATGTCCCACAGCAACCACTGTGGCACAAATACTCCTGGGGAGGAGAATCCAGAGTATATAATTCATACAAGGAGTGGCCACATGTCCCACAGCAACCACTGTGGCACAAATACTCCTGGGGAGGAGAATCCAGAGTATATAATTCATACAAGGAGTGGCCACATGTCCCACAGCAACCACTGTGGCACAAATACTCCTGGTGAGGAGAATCCAGAGTATATAATTCATACAAGGAGTAGCCACATGTCCCACAGCAACCACTGTGGCACAAATACTCCTGGGGAGGAGAATCCAGAGTATATAATTCATACAAGGAGTAGCCACATGTCCCACAGCAACCACTGTGGCACAAATACTCCTGGGGAGGAGAATCCAGAGTATATAATTCATACAAGGAGTGGCCACATGTCCCACAGCAACCACTGTGGCACAAATACTCCTGGGGAGGAGAATCCAGAGTATATAATTCATACAAGGAGTGGCCACATGTCCCACAGCAACCACTGTGGCACAAATACTCCTGGGGAGGAGAATCCAGAGTATATAATTCATACAAGGAGTGGCCACATGTCCCACAGCAACCACTGTGGCACAAATACTCCTGGGGAGGAGAATCCAGAGTATATAATTCATACAAGGAGTAGCCACATGTCCCACAGCAACCACTGTGGCACAAATACTCCTGGGGAGGAGAATCCAGAGTATATAATTCATACAAGGAGTAGCCACATGTCCCACAGCAACCACTGTGGCACAAATACTCCTGGGGAGGAGAATCCAGAGTATATAATTCATACAAGGAGTAGCCACAT
The DNA here is from genome assembly GCA_020002185.1 of Paraescarpia echinospica. Classification (NCBI taxonomy): domain Eukaryota; kingdom Metazoa; phylum Annelida; class Polychaeta; order Sabellida; family Siboglinidae; genus Paraescarpia; species Paraescarpia echinospica. The sequence goes on from CM034537.1 coordinate 65,180,136, forward strand.
GTCCCACAGCAACCACTGTGGCACAAATACTCCTGGGGAGGAGAATCCAGAGTATATAATTCATACAAGGAGTAGCCACATGTCCCACAGCAACCACTGTGGCACAAATACTCCTGGGGAGGAGAATCCAGAGTATATAATTCATACAAGGAGTAGCCACATGTCCCACAGCAACCACTGTGGCACAAATACTCCTGGGGAGGAGAATCCAGAGTATATAATTCATACAAGGAGTAGCCACATGTGCCACAGCAACCAGTGGCACAAATACTCCTGGGGAGGAGAATCCAGAGTATATAATTCATACAAGGAGTAGCCACATGTCCCACAGCAACCACTGTGGCACAAATACTCCTGGTGAGGAGAATCCAGAGTATATAATTCATACAAGGAGTAGCCACATGTCCCACAGCAACCACTGTGGCACAAATACTCCTGGGGAGGAGAATCCAGAGTATATAATTCAAACCGTCGTTTAGAAATCGTAGGAAGTGACACGTACAAGAAGAGCCTTCTTGTTGGCATGGTTTGTGCCGAACTCCCTCTTCAGCTGTTCGCCCATCGAGTGCAGCTGTCGGCCGAACTGAAGCATCTTCTGTACGGCGGTGGGGATTCCCCCACACAGCTGTCTCCTCGACACAGGCGGGTCCACCTCTGTTATAAACACAACATGTGCACGCAATACAGAACATGACAAGTACTCATGACACTGATATAACGTGTCTATAGTCTAATCTACAAACACACATTACTGGGGTATATCCACAGTGGCACGCACATGCACGCAACCACACACCAGACGCCTGCACATACACTTTAACATTTTACATGTGCGCCTCTTGTTATATATAACTGTATATATATATATAGTTATATATTTTTTTCTTGGAAGAATGTAATCTGTATAATAAATTTATTTAGTTTAATTTGTGTGTGTATTCAAAAGTTGGCTTATCAAGTGCGACTTAGGAAGTCTTAGAGGACTCTCTTTTTGTTATATATAAAAAAATTGGTTTTATTATTGTTTCACTGACACTAATTAATTTTTTTAAACTGAATGTATTATTTGGGTTGAAAAAATCATTCTACATCTAGCATCACTGTTACAGTCAAACATTCTCCACCAAATCAGTAAAATCAGAAAGGAATAGTAAAAAGTGCAGGAGAAATTTCCACAAAGGAAGGTATAAGGACATGAGGAAATATTTAGCAAAGATAGACTGGAATAACACACTAAAAAATAAGACAGCAACAGAATGCTGGAATATATTAAAGAGTGAAATTAAGTGCATAGTCGATAAATTTGTACCCTTCAAAAACAAGGGAAACGGTCCAAAAAGAAACACTTATCGAAAGAAGCCATTAGAAAAATTAAGTATAAACAAATGATGTGGAAGTCATATAGACGTACTGGAAATGATGAAGACTACAACAGTTATAAAGAAGCACTTAACCAAGCTTCAGCTGAAATTAGAAATTCAAAGAGAAGCTATGAACAACAATTAGCTAGTAACATAAAACATGACAGCAAGAGTTTTTATGCATATGTTCGAAGCAAACAGAAAGTTCAAGATAAGGTCGGTCCTCTAGAAGATAGTGCTGGAAATATAATATCAGAGGGATTCTTAATGGCAGAAGACCTGAATGAGTACTTTAGTTCAGTGTTTACCAGAGAAGATATTAGTTCACTGCCTGTACCAGAGGCTAAGTTCAAGGGTGCAGACCCAGACTATTTAGGACAATTAATTGTAACCCCGGAAATGGTAGCTAAGAAAATAAGGGCTATGAAGGATAATAAATCACCTGGAGTGGATGGGATTCCGCCCAAACTACTATTGGAAATTGTAGAACAAATTAGCGTACCGCTTGCAACAGTTTTCAATTTGTCATTAGAAGAGGGAGTGGTTCCTTTAGAATGGAAAGAGGCAAACATTATACCGTTATTTAGAAAAGGTTCGAGAAACAAGTCAGAGAACTATAGACCAGTGCGTTTAACATCAGTGATTTACAAATTATTAGAAAGACTAATTAAAGATCACATGGTGGATTTTCTTGTTAAACAAAACTTTATAAACCCATCTCAACATGGTTTTTTTAAAGCGAGGTCATGCTTAACAAATATGTTATGTTTTTTGGAAGACATCACTAAGTGGGTAGATGAGGGATCACCGGTAGATATCGTGTACGTAGATTTTTAAAAAGCTTTCGACAAAGTACCACATTAAAGATTACTGCTGAAACTAAAGGCCCATGGCATAGGAAATGGTATAATGAACTGGATAGAACAATGGCTGATTGACAGAAGACAACGTGTAGTAGTTGATGGGGAGGCTTCAAACTGGAAATCGGTATTGAGTGGGGTACCACAGGGATCAGTATTAGGACCTATATTATTCTTAATATATATCAATGATTTGGATGATGAAATAACAAGCAAGGTGTTGAAATTTGCGGATGATACAAAAGTGTTTAGAAGGAATAAAAGTGATGGAGATAGACAGCATTTACAAGATGATCTTGACAGGTTGATCAAATGGTCTGAAAAGTGGCAAATGCTGTTCAATTTTGGGAAATGTAAATGCCTCCACACAGGACATGGGAACGAAGAGGTAGAATATACTATGGGGGGTACTGTACTAAGTACTACTGCAAAAGAAAAGGACTTAGGGTTAACCATTAGTGTTGATATGAAGGTTTCAGGGCAGTGTGGAATTGCAGCTTCAAAGGGAAATCAAATCCTTGGATTAATTAGGCGAAACATAACGTATAAGGAAAAAGAGCTAATAATACTGCTGCACAAAACAATAGTTAGGCCGCATTCAGAATATTGTATTCAAGCATGGAGGCCGTATCACAGGAAGGACATAGATATGCTAGAAAGAGTGCAGAGGAGAGCAACTAAAATGATACCAAAACTGAGGGATCTTAGTTATGAAAAACGCCTAAAAGAATGTGGTTTAACAACACTAGATACCAGGAGATTGAGAGGAGATCAGATAGAAGTGTTTAAAATATTGAATGGTTATGAAAATATTGATAGAAATATGTTTTTTTCAGTTAAGAAAGATAAAAGGACTAGAGGACATGAAGTTACATTAGCAAAGGAGCAGAGTAGATTAGATATAAGAAAGTTTTCATTTTCACAAAAGACTGTAAATGAATGGAACAGATTATCTGATGATTGTGTGGGTGCTAGTAGCATGAATGTTTAAAAATAAAATCGACACATACCTCAGACGGGCGGGATACACATAGATAAAAGGGTCGGACTCTCGATAAGCCAAAGGGCTTCCTTGTCCACCTGCCACCTAGAGTTAATTCTCTGGGTGGCAATCTTGTTAAATCTTGTTAAATGAAATCATGAGGCTGGACAACTATTTTATGTATGTAAAATTAACAGTAAGAATAATAATGACAACATTTCTGTGCCATAAATATGGCTGTTGTAACCATTCGAAGATGCATTACGGTACTAAAACATGGAATATATACATCAATCTATGAATAATGTACATATACATTTCCTTTTTTAATTGCACATTTAAAGAGAAGTGTCTTTGGTTGCTTCTTGAACAAATTGGTAGAGTTTATCCATAACTTTATGCAAGTTACCTGAACCATCCAGTGATAATAAACTAATCATGAAATGTTGAAATTCTTAAAATTTGTGTTATGTTAAACCTTTTTCCTTTGCATGTTACACAGTAATTATTATAAATTTTAACATCTGTATTGCCCAAATGTATTTGAAACAAACCACAAGTTTTAAATTGACTCTGTGGTTATGATCCACCAGTAAGACTGTCTTCAGTAACTGTGTGCCTGTGCAGAAGGTCAATGTCATAAGAATGGTGTTGATTGGATTTAAGAAAGTACTTATTCTTAAACCATTGTAGAACAGCAGCTGAATGGAAGAAAGTCGATCATATAAATGCAGTGCTGTTGTTGTAAATTATGATGGCGACTATGTCCTTGTACAATTGTCAGTTGCAGTATGTTGCTTTCGATAGCAAGTATGTGAATCTATTAAGTGAACCAACATAACAGCAAACAGAGTTGATACAGATTCTGATAAGTCACTGGGCAAATATCCACATATGAAACTACAACAAACATTACAGCACCAATAGCCTAAATTACATTTTCAACATGGCAACAGTTGCGTGAAGAAACAAGCCCAGTGCTGACCTCTACCTACCCATGTCATCCTGATGTGACTCCCCCACACTTGTGCCGTTTGTGCATGCGCCATTCACCGTGCCATTGCTGCTAATAGTCCGTTCATCTGATATACTCTCACTGGTGTCCATGTCAACGTCAATGTCCTCGAGACGCACATTGGCGCCGTTGGCGGTGTTGCCGTCGCCATTGCGCACGCAGTTCGTCAAGTTCATCTCCTCCTCGGAGATTGTGCGCAGGTCGATAGCGGCATTTTGCTGCGTGGAAATGTGCAATGCCGAATGGCCCTTTGTGATGATATGGCCCGACGGGCTGCTGCAGCGCGCAGGTGGCGCCATGTGTTGCGACGACGTTGCCGCCGGCATTGCTGCCGAATAGTGCATAGGACTGACACTAGGTGTCGACCGGTTGCTGCCGGTGCCACTGTTACTGCTGCCGTGGTGTGACTTGGGGCTGTGTATCGCCGTGCCACGCACCTCGCTGTCTGTGCCGTTTACCATCTCGATGAACTGACGACACTTGAGCATAAACAACAGGTTCGTGTTGCGCTCCAGCAGGCCTGGGTAGAGCTGCTGTGTCGTCTCGATGGCCTCGCCCATCCGCCCCGCCAACACCAGCTTTTGAATCCCTGCAACACACATGGGGGACTCAGGTTGCTGACACAATCAAACCACATCACTGCCATACTGTGTGCTGGACATTGTCACCCAGGATGGCACATTGAGATCTCCTAACACAAGGTGTCTCAGGGAAGATTCTAGCTGTATTTTGGCCAAACCCAATTACCACTGAGGAGCTGCACCACAAAGTACACACCATATCACTGGCAAGACAGATCAAAGTGGCTGGAACATTTGTCCCCTTGCGCACTGCCCAAGATAGCTCTAGGCTGGTAGGAATCAGTCATCCTAAGAAAACATGCAGAAAGATATGAAAGCAGTCTGACGTGGGATACCATCACCAAGCAGTGGCCCTCTTGCCTTGTTTACGTGTGTCCTAACTTCCTGAGGGTCAACGAGAACCGAGTGAGAATCCGCAGTGATTCACATTCAAATATACACAACTATTTATCACTTTTGTGTTGTTTTTGTGTTTTTTAACAAGGACTCCCAACTCACTCTGCCTGTTCTTGATCGACTTGAGCTCCTCCTCGAAGCCCTGGTCTGTGTTCCTGGCGAATGACTCGGCCGTGGCACAGTAGCCATGGTGCACAAGGTACGTCGACACTATCCTGGCAACAGGAAACATTACAGTCATATATTAATATAGCGCCAGATCTAAGACTATTCATGACATTTCACAATGTATCAACATTTAAGACATGTTCTACAAACATTAGCTCAATCCTTGTGCCGAACACAATACAATAGATCAAAACACTTTCACTTTTCATATCCAGTGTATTTTACCTGGTAGATTGATGTCTACCATCAATAAATTCGCCCTTACAGACCATGCAACAACTGAAAACTACATCATAGACTGGGAGGGAGCAAAAATTATAGACAAGGAATCCAACTGTAGAATCCGGCACATCAAAGAAGCCATCTGGATCCGGAAGACCTGAACACCCATCAACAAGGGAAAAAACAAGGGAATTGGTAAAAAAAGAAACACTTATTGAAAAAGTCATTACAAAAATTAAGTACAAACAAATGATGTGGAAGTCATATAGACGTACTGGAAATGATGAAGACTACAACATTTATAAAGAAGCACTAAACCAAGCTACAGCTGAAATTAGAAATTCAAAGAGAAGCTATGAAAAAAAATTTGCTTATAATATAAAACATGACAGCAAGATTTTGTATGCGTATGTTCGAAGCAAACAGAAAGTTTGGGATAAGGTCTGTCCTCTAGAAGATAGTGCTGGAAATATAATATCAGAGGGATTCTTAATGGCAGAACACCTGAATGAGTATTTTAGTTTGGTGTTTACCAGAGAAGATATTAGTTCACTGCCAGTACCAGAGGCTAAGTTCAAAGGGACAGAATCAAACTATTTAGTACAGTTAATTGTAACCCCGGAAATGGTAGCTAAGAAAATTAGGGCTATGAAGGATAATAAATCACCTGAAGTGGATGGGATTCCGCCCAAACTACTATTGGAAATTGTAGAACAAATTAGCATACCGCTTGCAACAGTTTTCAACTTGTCATTAGAAGAGGGAGTGGTTCCTTTAGAATGGAAAGAGGCAAACATTATACCGTTATTTAAAGTGGGTAAACGAGAGATCACCAGTAGATATCATCTACTTAGATTTTCAGAAAGCTTTCGACAAAGTGCCACATATCAAAGATTACTGCTTAAACTAAAGGCCCTTGGCATAGGAAATGGTATAATTAACTGCTTAGAAAAATGGCTGATTGACAGAAGACAACGGGTAGTAGTTGATGGGGAGGCTTCAAACTGGAAATCAGTTTTGAGTGGGGCACCACAGCGATAAGTACTGGGACCTATATTATTCTTAATATATCTAACGATTTGGACGATGATATAACTAGCAAGGTGTTGAAATTTGCAGATGTTACAAAAGTGTCTAGAAGGATTAAGAGTGATGGAGATAGACAGCATTTACAAGATGATCTTAACAGGTTGATCAAATTGTCTGAAAAGTGGCAAATGCTGTTCAATTTTGGGAAATGTAAATGCCTCCACACAGGATATGGGAACGAAGATGTAGAATATACAATATTAAGTACTACTGTAAAAGAAAAGGACTTAGGGTTAACCATTAGTGCTGATATGAAGGTTTCAAGGCAGTGCGGCATTGTAACTTCAAAGGGAAATCAAATCCTTGGATTAATTAGGCGAAATATAGCGTATAAAAAAACAAACTAATAATACCACTGTACAAAACAATAGTTAGGCCTCATTTTGAATATTGTATACAAGCGTGGAGGCCATACCGCAAGAAGGACATAGATATGCTAGAAAGAGTACAGAGGAGAGCGACTAAAATGATATCAAAACTGAGGGATCTTAGTTATAAAAAACGCTTAAGGGTAGCCACTACTCGAAAACGCCCATATAACCAATATGCCATATCTCTGTTAATATTGAACATATCATAACCAGATTTGGAGCACAGATTAGAAAAATGAATGGTATATGATGTGTGAAATATGGGCATGTTTGGTTGTGTATTACCATGGCAATGAACGTTTCAAGTGAGATGGATTTTCACATCCTTGAAAATTATTCTGAGCTAACAACTGTATGTGTGATCATGCAACTGTCAAGAACCATTAGCTAGAATACTCCTTTGTGCAATAAGGTGGTTTTGGGCAAGGATATCTGACTTCAGTGACTGTTGTTCAGGTTTGAGCATTTTTCAAGATGTCATAAAAAAAGCTCAATCCTAAAGTCCCATCTCACAACAGTCATTGCAGTCAAACTTCCTTGCCCAAAACCATCTTATTGCACAAAGGAGTATTCTAGCTAATGATTCTTGACAACTGCATGATCACAGATACAGTTGTCAGCTCAGAATAATTTTCAAGGATGCATGCCCCTCTATCACACTAGAAATGTTGATTGTCATGGCACTGCACAAGCAAATGAGACCACATTCCACATATCATGTACTATTCATTTAACTAATGAGTACTCCAAATTTGGCTAAGATATGTTCAGTACCAACAGAGATATGGCCTATGGCCGTTTTCGAGTAGTGGCTACCCTTAAAAGAATGTGGTTTAACAACACTAGAGACCAGGAGGTTGAGAGGAGATCAGATAGAACATAAGATATTGAATGGTTATGAAAATATTGATAGAACTATTTTTTTCTCAGTTAAGAAAGATAGAAAGACTAGAGGACATGAAGTTACATTAGTAAAGGAGCAGTGTAGATTATATATAAGAAAGTTCTCATTTTCACAAAGGACTGTAAATGAATGGAACAGATTATCTGCTGATTGTGTGGGTGCTAGTAGTGTGTATATGTTTAAAAATAGAATCGACACATACTTCAGAAGGGCGGGATACATGTAGATAAAAGGGTTGGACTCTCGATAAGCCGAAGGGCTTCCTTGTCCACCTGTCATCTAGATTTAATTCTCTGGGTGGCAATCTTGTTAAATCTTATTAAATCAACAGTGACGGGGGCAATTACAAACTGCCTCACATGTACGATGACGTCATTCAGCGTCATTGGTACTGAAGAAGTCAACGTGAGACATTAGATGAAAGCCTCTACCAGATAAAATACACTTTGAATATGAAAAATTTAAGTTTTTGATCTGAAAAAGAACTCTCCTGAAGAATGTTCAGTAAACAATACAGTAGATCTACAAATAGGGTACCGCATCAAAATATATCCCAATGAAGGTCAACCTTCCCATTATGACATCATGAAAACTTTGTATCACAACTTTCAACCACAAGTCTATATTAACCCTGCCTAGTTTCAAAATCTTGCAAAATCCCACAAAATCCAAACAGTTTCTAGGTTCAATTGAATGTAAACTCAGCATGTGTCTCTTTGCAGATAGAAGAATTTACTTATTCTTATAAACTAGTAGCCAAAGCACAGTGTGATATTTCACTGAATCACGGTTATTAATTATTTTTAAAGCATGTTTATTTACATAGAATAACACAACACAAGTAGTTGAATATTCAGAGCCTGCAAAACCAAACTAAGATGGCTGCTTATCACTTAGACTAGTATCCAGTAGTAACAAGGAACAACACTGAGCCAGTCTCAGCAGTTTGTTGTTATTGTGTGGAAATATTATGTACATGTTTATCCCCACTGCATCTGTCCTGACCAGAAGGTTAGGTGCTGTGCAAAAATCAAGAAACTTGTTGTTTGCGAATAAGACAAGGGCTTCAAATGAAATGAGACACCGCAGTGTGTGAGTGAGTGAGTGAGTGAGTGAGTGAGTGAGTGAGTGAGTGAGAAACCAGTCTGTGTGTGCCTTACTTGTGCAGCATCGTCTGCCATTCGCCCATCCTCTCGGGAATCGGGAAGCGCTCCACCGTCTGACGAGTCTTCATGTGCCACTCCTGCAACAGGTGGAGCCACCATCAGCATGACAGCTCAACTGTCCTGTCTACAACTTTCGTAATGTGCAGTGTGTAACACACTAACTTTAGAGATCCGTAGTACACTCACTAATGTTTTATTTAGACTGAGAAACATATTATGTCAGACACCACAACAACTGCGGAAAAATAAATATGCTATCCGTCAAAAACTTGTAGTATACTTTCAACCAGCTACTCAACTGTATAACACAATAAAGTAACAGTTAAGTATGAAAGTTGTTTACATTTCAAGGCAGGTGCACATCTCTCCCCTCATCCGACATTTGAAACACAGAGAGAACAAGGAAAGGAACTGTGGGAATAACGACAAAGGAAAAGGGTCGAGGAGTTAGGAAGCAGGAAGCAGTGAGGTGGAGTGAGCAGAAATGGAAGTGTGTGTGTGTATAACCGTGAGCAGAACCTTGACGTAGTCCTCAATGTCGTAAACAAAGGGAGTCTGCCCGAAGTTTGCCTCGATCACTTCGCCCGGCGTCTGTAGCCCCACAGTGGGGTAAAGGTAAGACTGAAACACAAACAGTCTTGATACTACGACGATCACTTCTCACTGCAGGTTATCATATGGTATAGACAACTCTTTCTCTAGAGTTTACTCCTGACCGACAGAAACAAAAATAAATGCTGCACTAGTCTACAGCACGTGTGAGATGTGCATTATGTACACAAGTTTGCAACTTGTATTTACTGACAACTTCTATAAATACTGACAGCAGTGATATCTACTACATCTAAAGTTTTACAAAATGTACAAAAACATGTGGCTTATGTCAACGTATGGGATGTTTTATACTCAGAATAACATGCGGTTAAAGTAATTGCTACACAAACATACAACTCCTGCTGGTACTTGTGTGATTCAACCCAAACGAAAAACAACACAAGAATTTATCAGGTGCAACAAAGTAAAAAGTGGTGTAGTAGTCATGACCTCAATGAGTGGCAACCTGTGGCAGCCCTCACACACTACCTGAGGCAAACAATATGCAACCACTGCTGACTGACCCTGCTGACTGACCACTGCTGGCTGACCACTGCTGACTGGCCCCTGCTGACTGATCACTGCTGGCTGACCACTGCTGGCTGACCACATATCACTGCTGACTGACCACTACTGACATCACTGCTGACTGACCACTGCTGACTGACCACTGCTGGCTGACCACATATCACTGCTGACTGACCACTGCTGACATCACTGCTTACTGACCACTGCTGATTGATAACTGCTGACTGACCACTGCTGACTGATCACTGCTGACATATCACTGCTGACTGACCACTGATGACATAGCACTGCTTACTGACCACTGCTGACTGATCACTGCTGACTGATAACTCGACTGATCACTACTGACTGACCACTACTAACTGATCATTGCTGACTGATCACTGCTGACTGACCGCAGCTGACTGACTACTGATGGCTGATCATTGCTGACTGATCACTGACTGATCACTGCTGACTGACTACTGCTGACTGATCACTGCTGACTGACCACTGCTGATATCACAGCTGACTGACCACTGCTGACTGATCGCTGCTGATTGACCGCTACTGACTGACCGCTGCTGACTGATCACTGCTGACTGACCGCTGATGACTGATCACTGACTGATCCTGGTGACTGATCACTGCTGACTGACTACTGCTGACTTATTACAGCTGCCTGACCACTGCTGACTAGCCACTGATGACTGACCACTGCCGACTGGCCTCTGCTGACTGACCACTGCTGACTAACAGTTCAGGCCAGGACTGACACTGCTATCTGATTGTCCAAAGTTTTACCTGAATGACCACATTAGATACTGACAGAGTCAGACCATCAGTGACACAGTAGAGACTTGATAGATTACGATATTCATTGCAACATAAATAATATCAAACACGAATTACTCACCGGCAGCTCTCGGAAGGCAATTCCTGCAGAAACAAGACAAAACAGTGCATCAGACACAAAAACATGTTTTTTAACAATTACATAACCATCTGAAAATCATTTTAATTCGTACTGATGTGGCAACATTCTCAGTTCTGATTAGACCCCTAACTAAATAAGTTATAAACATAATTTTATAGTTTGAACATCTTCAAACATGATAGCTAAACATAACAAAGTGGTTCATCTTGCAAAAGGCAAGTATTCCAAACATTATCCATTACTGCCCAAACTCCAATTCTGACTTTGGTTTGGGACTATGGGTACATACATCATGGGTAAAACAATGTCAGTTAATATACCAGATACAAATAACAGTAATCGTGATCATAAATTGTCATAACTTAGTTTGGCATTCATAGTGAATACTGCCACTTTCTGCCATGCTGTAATTGCTATTGAAACCACCAACCCCGTTGAATATGCAAAGCTAAGAGTACTACAGGTGTGCTCAACACGACTCATGGATCATGTCTGCGTCATTCAACAAAGAGCAGGTTGCGGCTACAGGACAATGACACCATCGTCATCGGTAGACGTCAGGTAACCACACCTTCTAACCCTACCTACTGTCACACTTGTCCAGCAGGTGACAGCATCAGTACTAAGAATACTACCAAAAAATACAAAGCAATTTGTCCTGACCAGTAGACAAGACATGTTGACAATATACACCATTGACACTGTGGATATTCTGTTTCCTGTGTTGATGTTGCTTACCAAACTATACAAGTTGATGGCACTGCAGCCTGGGGTAATTGACATGTAAACAGCCTTAAGTGATTGACCAGTCTTTGAGGTAATCGCTCAAATAATCAGCAACAACAATCACATTTGGTTCTATTTCACTGGTCAACTGTAATATGTTCACATCACACAGCACTGTGTTCAAAATAGCCGATGTGTTACTCTCAGGACTGCGCTATCTGCCAGCGCCTAAGGCAACAGATAGTTGAATGAACAGAATTAGAAAGCACCAGCATAATCTTGTATACACCCAACAGGCTGTTGTGACCTCAATCTGTAGGTACACAACGCGTGACGTCAATGACACATCACTTACTGCCACCGTCTTTTGTATTAGCCACGTTCTCATGCAGGCCGACAACAACACGCCAGTACACACACTTGGAACACACCAACAATGTCAACAACACACCAGTACACACTCGGAACACATCAACAACACACCAGTACACACTCGGAACACATCAACAACACACCAGTACACACTCAGAACACATCAACAACGTACACAACGTGGTACTCCACACATTTGGAACATGTCAACAATGTCAACAACACGCCACATCACACACTTGAAACATGTCCACAACTTAAATATTCCACCACACACACTTGGAACATGTCAACAACATCAACATGCTACCACACACACACTTGGAACATGTCAACAATGTCAACAACACGCCACATCACACACTTGAAACATGTCCACAACGTCAACATTCCAACACACACACCCTTGGAACATGTCAACAACATCAACAACACGCCACATCACACACTTGGAACATGTCAACAACGTCAACATGCCACCACACACACACTTGGAACATGTCAACAATGTCAACAACACGCTACATCACACACTTGAAACATGTCCACAACTTAAATATTCCACCACACACACTTGGAACATGTCAACAACTTCAACATGCCACCACACGCACACACTTGGAACATGTCAACAACACGCCACATCACACACTTGAAACATGTCCACAACTTAAATATTCCACCACACACACTTGGAACATGTCAACAACTTCAACATGCCACCACACACACACACTTGGAACATGTCAACAACACGCCACATCACACACTTGGGACGTGTTAACGTCAACATGCTACCACACACACACACTTGTAACATGTCAACAATGTCAACAACATGCCACATCACACACTTGAAACATGTCCACAACTTAAATATTCCACCACACACACTTGGAACATGTCAACAACATCAACATCACACCACATCACACACTTGGAACATGTCAACAATGTCAACAACACGCCACATCACACACTTGAAACATGTCCACAACATCAACATTCCAACACACACACCCTTGGAACATGTCAACAACATCAACAACACGCCACACCACACACTTGGAACATGTCAACAATGTCAACAACACGCCACATCACACACTTGAAACATGTCCACAACTTAAATATTCCACCACACACACTTGGAACATGTCAACAACACGCCACATCACACACTTGGAACATGTTAACAACGTCAACATGCTACCACACACACTTGGAACATGTCAACAATGTCAACAACATGCCACATCACACACTTGAAACATGTCCCCAACTTAATTATTCCACCACACACTCTTGGAACATGTCAACAACATCAACATCACACCACATCACACACTTGGAACATGTCAACAACACGCCACATCACACATTTGGAACATGTTAACAACGTCAACATGCTACCACACACACACTTGGAACATGTCAACAATGTCAACAACATGCCACATCACACACTTGAAACATGTCCACAACATAAATATTCCACCACACACACTTCGAACATGTCAACAACATCAACATCACACCACATCACACACTTGGAACATGTCAACAACGTCAACATGCTACCACACACACACTTGGAACATGTCAACAATGTCAACAACACGCCACATCACACACTTGAAACATGTCCACAACGTCAACATTCCAACACACACACCCTTGGAACATGTCAACAACATAAACAACACGCCATATCACACTTGGAACATGTTAACAACATTAACATGCCACCACACACACTTGGAACATGTCAACAATGTCAACATGCTACTACACACACTTGGAACATGTCAACAACGTCAACATGCTACTTCACACGCTTGTGTTTAATCTGGCATGTCTACACTGGTGCAACTTTATTCTGGTGTTTTATTTGGTGTCATTTACAAAATTTTATGTATTAGATATAATATTATTTATTTTGACATTTTAATGTATTATTATATATTTATTGTAACTATGATTTATTTATTTAAATTAAAAGTTATTTATATATTGTAATAACTTATTATTATTATTAAAATATTGTGCAATATTTATTTTAAATAATAATTACCATTAGAGAAGTATTTTAATCTACAATCTAGCAACCGTACTAATCAAATAAAAAATATTTGTATTTGTCTTATTACAACATAACAACTTCTAATTCACATGATGAACACTGTATTAGTGTACTTTGTGGTATCATGGGTTCAGTACACATGGCAACTAAGCTGCTGTAAACCTGAAACCTCACTCCAACTGTCCTGATGCCCTTGATTAATAGTTTTACACCAGAGCAGACCAAACAGAGACCCCACATGGCTCGGCTGGCTGACATAACCAAAGCAGGACAGAACATTTCCATAATTATCTAAATGAAGGCGGGTGACAGGCAAACATTGGAGAGTCACAAACTGTCACTATGATAAAGGGACATCAATGCAGAAACAACCAACCTGTCATGCCCTAAGTTTCTTGTACACTTAATGCTGCATTCAAATGGACACCGGAATAGTCATGACACATCCAGTGCCAATAACAGCACTGAATAGCACCTGGCTGGCCAGCACCTGATGCCTGGCAACCAGGCTTTGTTGGCAGAAAGTGTACTTATTGTTTATGCATGAGATATGTGGGTAAATAGGTCACTTGATATGCACTGTATTTGACAGCATTATCCCCCAGGTTTAGATTTTCTAAAAGTGGGGGTGGGCAGTTATGCAAACATGGGTGCTAATGTAGATCCACATTATCACCTCCTCCCATGCAAAAATGATCCAAACAACACAAACTTAAACGGGCATACGAGATGACAAGTGGTCATCCATCAGCGCCAGGTTTCCACAAAGCATTCATACCATATGAAGCGATAATTTAAATTTTGTTGTATTTCTGAATTTTTATTGTTTATATTTGGATAACAAATGTATTCATGGATGTGGCTGAGATGGGGTGGGCGATTATGCGAGCAGGTGGGCGTTTAACCCAAATTTCCAGGAAATGGGGGGTGGGAGATAATGCAGGTATGGGTGATAGCACGGTCAAATACGGTATATCCTGCATAACAATACCAACATTTCCGTTTGCCAGGACAAATTATGTTTCAGGTTTTTGCTGACTTCAGCATCAATCATGCTACCAAAACATTCTAATGATTTATTTTCTGAAGAATAACATACAGGGTATACATGTATGGTCAATGCATCATTTACATCACCATGTCACACTATGAAATGACTAATGACCAGATCACAATGGATCAAAGTTTCGTGAATAACTCCAAAGAAACATAGCATTGGTGTTAATCATTTGTGAAGAAGGTTTCTGCTATCAGTGAATGTTTCGTCTCTAATTCCACCAAATAAGTATTAATATTTTTGGTGATAATCATTGAATTTGATCTTGATACCTGAAGAATAAATTATTTAATTGAACAGACAACTTTAGTTCAAGACACCTTTGCGCTGTAAATTCATTCATAGCTGCACATCAGTTTCGCGGACCGACCCATATATTATATATTACATTGCCACCTTTATCTTGTTTCGTGGGACAAACTTTGAAGCAAGCAGAAACTAGTGAAGTGTTAATCTTCAAACTGTACACAGAAAGCTGCGAGAGAAAGGTACGGTACAGAGTGCTGCTGCTCACCGAGACTGATGCCGTTCTTGGTGTAGAAACACGTGCAATCGATGAGGTTCACACAACAGCCAATCACATCGCCCGTTGTGAATGTCGGTCCATAAGGCTGACCAGTGCCGGACGAACAGAATGAGTGACCGTCGTCTCCATGGTAACCATATGAGAGCTTGTCCCAGCCTGCAATGCAAACACTGAGATAATATGTTGTATATTGTAAGTTTAGTATATACAATAATACACTGGCCTCAAGTACACTAAGTACCCTGACTTTTTGCTCAAGTCTTACAGCCTTTCTACATTACTGTCTGTGTCTCTAATGATACAAAAGGTTTCAGGCAAAATGCTGTAAAAGCCAATCTGTGTGACATTTTTTACTTGGTGAAATTTCAGAATTGCAATGTACAACAAAATTATTTTATCCTTGCTATCAGTCGCTATGATCTTGTATTCTTAAGACATTCCAATATCATGAATGAAGTTTTTATTTACGCTCTGAAAACAATGCACAGAAGTTAATTTTGTTTAAAAAAAAAAAAAATTATTATCACATTTTGCCCTGAAACTCTCCATACATACCACAATGTTTTAGCTTCAACCCTTGATCCCTTGCTACAAATAGTTTGGTTGGATGAAGACCAGTTTAGAACTTGTGTCACTAGTACATCAGCTAACATGACTAATTACAAAACTGGTTACGTCTTCACATGCTAGAACTTGCCTTGCATTGTTTTGCTCTCATTTTAAAATTAGCCCCTGGCTCTCTGCTGCGATATGATAAACAGTCAATGATCCACTCAATGCAATTGTTCCAACACAACTAGGAATACTAATCATTTTATAATTATGCCAAAACAACGTTATTGGTTTTATAAGATAATGTACATTCAACATTTTGGAAGATTGTTGACATTCTGGGAGGACATTGCAGAGATTTGTTGTGTTAGCCAGCAAACAAAATATTAATAGAAATGTCTGTGCCTTAATTTTCCTGTTTCAGATAACATACAAACTTCAAGGGGCTGTACAGTAACCTGTGTGCACCAGAAACATCTACTATCAGGTGAAGAGTGTGGGAATAAAAGACAGGATGTGTGCACCTAGACACAGTGAGGGTCAAGAGAGTTCTGGGAACCAGGTGAGATCACAGCTCATGTTTGAGCTCACTAACGAAATACATGCAATGTAGAAAATCCACAGGAAATAGGCGACGACAGATATCATTTATCAAACCCAATTTCTTCACACCAATGCAATGCTACAGCACACTATTTACAGTGGTAACAGAATGCAACTATATATGATTACTAACTAGCTAATTATAATGTCATCCTGAGGCATAGTTTTAATTGAAACACAGTTATATGCATACATTTTTTCTTCAAATTTGGCACTTACTCCATTGATTGTGACATGACACATGTACTAATAAACACGTTTTCTCGTTAAAAAAAATTATTTTATTGAATGCTCAGTAGTTGGAACGCAGTCTTATAGAGTTGAAGGTTGTCTGTTCCTTGTAGGTTTTTGATTAATTAAACTAATGCTATTTAATAAGCCCAAAATATTGTTTCTTATTTTAATTTCTAACCTACAAAAAGTAAACAAAATATGGCCATGTAACGGATGCTGGTTTGTTTAACTGCTAACGTTTTTGATGTTCAGCGCAACTGTGACATTCATACACCCAAGTAAAGTAAACCACGGAACTGCCGGTTAATAATTACCACTCAGGCTGATTCCAAGGTGGGAACAGACAACCAACCTTTAATGTGTATAAATTATAATTCTAAAACTTGTGAGGAGGTATTTATATATATCTAATGTTTCTGTTGCCATACCTGACAGATTAAAAAACTTGTGAGGAGGTATTTATATATATATAATGTTTCTGTTGCCATACCTGACACAGTAGTAAGAACACAATATGTTACATGTCATTGAACTGACCAATGACACACACATATTACCCCAAAGTAGCTACGAAGTGTAACAGTGATTAAGTGTAAAAACATAGTCTGGTTGTATTCAACCTTAGACTTTGAATTTCTGGCGGGATATATCACACTGCCAAACATGTCAGTGTCCCTGTGGAAGATTAACGCTAACTCTGGTTACACCCAGTATAGAATAGCAGTGACAGCCGACATTTAGACTTGAACAATATTCATTTAATATTTATATAATTTCATTATTTTGACTAAAATTTACAGTGTCTTTTATCTAGGTCCAGCCCATTTATAGGCTTTTACCATCATTTTACAACTAAAAAACATAGCTTTCTAATGAAACATTGTTTACAAGTAAAAAAACAATGTTTGCAGAAGAATAAAACAAATGAACATTTAATTTTCATATCTTTGTGTATTATAAGTATCTCTACAGAACATTTTGTGTAACTTCTATTTGGATGGTAGATGGCATATTTTCCTTTCAAACATACATACTTTACATATATTTTGAAATATATAAAGTAGCAAAAATACTGCTTTAAAATATTCATATCATAGAATTTATACACCTGTCCTGCATCCATCACTCTGCTTCACATCCGACTGAATGTCAACAATAAATATATAAACAAGGGAGTATAACATTATACTATGTTCTTCCCCTATTGTTCTGTGTGTGCGTGCGTGCGTGAGTGCGTGAGATGTGTGTGTGATGTGTGTGTCTCAGGTAACTACTGATCAAAGGATGGTGTTACATCACTCACCTGGCAACCTGTTCATATTGATCCCCTGGGCAGAGAGGCCAATACCCATGTATCTGTAGACAGAGAAAACACGACGTAAACACTCTATTCTGTTACCCAGTGGAGAGACACAAAAAAACAGTGACAAGAAACTCGTAAACAACATGGGAACACACAACATTGCCACTCTGAAGTGTTATTATTTGTGACCCATCAATAGGGCCTGTTATGCAGTGGCAGGCTACTGATTTCACTTCAGGAAAGGTTTTGTGTTGTTCTTTTGTCTACAGTAATTTGTAAAATATTGGCAGTATGACAATATGGCTTGACATTTGAACAAAGTTAGTTCCCACAGTCACCAGAATACTTCACTCGTAATCTTGTATATAATATGCTGTTGTTACTACCACATAACAACAATGTTTGCAACATATTCTAAATCTGATTCCTCGTGTTTATGTACTAACCTATTTATACCGTCACCAGTCTACACTGAACATACCGTCACCAGTCTACACTGAACATACCGTCACCAGTCTACACTGAACATACCGTCACCAGTCTACACTGAACATACCGGATGCAGTAACATTCAGATCCCCAAACAACAGATCGCCTGGCAAATGGAGAATACCTCAGGGCTTCAACAACCCTGGACTATGCCCTAAATCTTCTTCTCATCCATGCTATCAATTATGTAGGTAAGATATGACGCATGAGAGCAGTTCGTATGCACTGGCAACCTATAGGGGGGACACACAAACTGCCTCCTGCTTCCATCAATAATGCCCCAGCAGTGTCACATATTACCCAGCTTGTACAGGTACACTCACGAGTCATGTTCTTTGGTGGCTGTAATGGTAACTATAGTGCTGAAGAAATTATAGATGACAAAAGCCAGAACTGTAATACATCATTACAAATTAATTTACATGCAATCTCACTGTGTCACAACTCACAACTTTGTTTCTAGAACCTATGGTTTAAAAATGCAATGTCCATATCTCGCAAATGTTGAGCAGTAGACAGGATCACTGGAGAATAATATGATGCCACCACATTGCACCATCACAAAACAGAAGCAAGGAACGGAACCAGGACTTATCAAGATGAAGAAGTTGCCAAGAAACTGTCCAGTGCAACAAGCTTTAAGCCCACCAGGCGCCTGGTGTTGCCAGAAATAACTACTAGCTGTGATGTGGGTGGGTGCCAGTGCAGGACCTGTGTGGTTCCTGGGTACATAACTGGCAAGACTCATTGCATCATCACAGGCTGAGGGTTCTGTGAATGGCAAGGCTCCAGTGCTGTGTCCAAGTTCCATGCCAGGCCTTGTAGAAATCAATAATCTTTGAGTGAGGCCAGTGTGGGCAGCAGATGGCAGAAATGTCCTGCCATGAGATAAATGTATTTCAGTCCAGTAAGACTCCAGTTCTTTGATCAAATATCTAAAAACCAAAATGACTCTTGTAGCCAAGAAACCAGAACATCATTACATTCAAGGATCACATTAAAAGCAACTCAACAAGTATATTAAAAATGTAAAGCCATATAACAATAACTGAATAAAAAAAATCACTAACACACTGGTTGTGCAGGACATTGTAGACAGTTGTTTCACTATTGCAGCTAATTAACCATCTGGTATTAAGTAAAGGTAAGTTCTTATATAGTGCAGTATCCAGACCTCAGGACTGCTCAAAGTACTTTACACTTTATTCCCTGGCAGGCCTGTTCAATTGAACACCATCTCGACTTCTCTGGGAAGCATTCAGCCACGCTGCAATTAATGCGCGAGGAATATCCGTACATAAATATCGACCACTATCTATAGCTAGGTACTCATTCATACAGCTGAGTGAACTGAAGCAATGTAGAGTAAATGAACTTGCCCAAGGTTCGACACCACCGCACAGGATTCGAATCCGCGTTCTCTCAGTCGAGAGTCCGGAGGTCTTACCGCTGTGCTACTGCGCTCCACAACATCTGTCATATATACTTTATATTACTTATACTATAAAACATTTAGTAAACAAAACCGTCACACTGGTATCCATTACCTCATTATGTGTAAATGATAAGGTTATGTTACTTCAGTATCTATATACCGGTATATACTCTAAACACTGCTACATTCACCACTCTATACTTTTCAAGAATCACATTGGAAACAAGTGCTTGCACTTTCTTGTGTCATCCTTATTTATATATATAATGTACTCTGTATTTAAATTGTATGTATGTACAAGCTTACATCTTCATATATAATAAATCAATCCAAAAAAATCAACATTGTTGTGACACTGTCAGCAAGTACTCCTAGTAGGATGTCATGCAAGGCTGTCATTGAAGTCAAGATACACAACAGACAGACTAAGCTGACAGGAGTCCAGCAGGCAGACTGCTTCCAAACAGATCACATATGCATTGCTCTCATAATCTGCTAACTTGATGTGGCTGAGTACTGCTGCATTCTGTCTCAGAGTGGCTGCAGGCTGCAGCCTACAGTGGCTGCAGATTAGACAAGTTGCAAAGAGCCTTAGGAATCCACAACAATGTATAGAAAAAACTGCGCAATAGGGCGACCAAACAATAGCCACACGCAATTCTTAACCCACACAGATATTATGGAGGTCCTTCAGTACTTGACATTATTCTTACGCCAGTCACTTGCTGATATGCTACTAGAAACCTAGCATCACGGTTATGAATGTCATATCCTAGATTGCATGCCCTCACTGTTTTTATCTAAAGTTACATTATATTACACCAAATGATAAACCTCAATTCACTACATAAACCCTGTTTTATATTAAAATCAAACATAGACACATTAACTTTGATTTAAATAAACCAAAATAATACATAGTTCATTATTATGGCAGATTAAAATAAATGAAAATGTGCTACATGATCAAGCAGAACAATTCCCTTACATATTTGGTTTACATTTACAGTGCTTTATAGAGTAGAACTTTATTTCGGTCACAATACACATTCCTGAATATATTTACAATGGATTACAAAAAACAATACTGCAACCGAGGAGATCCTGTGAAAATCCCAAGAGGCTTATGTGGAGGAGAACCGCCAGGACAATCACCATTATATTAGTCAGGTTCCTTATTCCATGAAATTACAACATAACATTAAAACAGTACATTCAACTGGAACAAGATGAATAGTATATACATGAAAAGGTGTTTTTTATAAATGAAATTGGTTGTCTGCTAAAGAAATAAATAGATAAAGTTACATATTGGGACATGGTATAGTTTTTTACTAGATTAAAGGTTAAACATCAGTAATACATTGAATAAAATAAATATGTTAATTTGATGGCGAGAAACAAAATAATAAGTTTTATTTCATTACATACAAATTTACACAAAATAAAACCTGATGGGTTTAATTTAGGATATGATCCATACAAGTAACCCTTTTTATGACTAACACATGGATCTATGCTGTGATCTGTGAATGAAAGACACACCTCACTAGATACACACCAACATACAGCTATTGTACAGAACACAGCAAATGAATCTTTAGTGTAAACAAACAGACTATATGGGTCAGTGCCTCAGTGGTGAGTGTACTGGTACTCTGGAGTCCATAAAGGCTGTGACTCACCTCTCATTGTTATGAAATATGACCAGGTAATTGGATTGTGTTTAGGCTAGTCACACCCAGTATCACTAAACAGGCAGGCTGACCATTCCAGAGTCCAAAGTAGGAAATGTGGCCAATGCCAAATACATTAGCAAGTACTGCTCTCCACCATAGCAAGTTGTAGCAGGTGTCTCGTTTGACATGTGTACACTGGAACGACTGTACTTTGTGTGTGCCAGACAGGAGTCCACTTTTACACATCACACACCAAGCTGTCAATATTATATTTCTACAATTAGTTAATGACATTGGTGCCAAAATGCTTGTGAACTGGGGACAAACATTTCTACTTTGTTTAAGATCTTCAATTAACTAGCTGTGACCAGTTATTATCCAAGCATACTCTTACAGCCAATGTAAAAATTAAACAAGAAATATATCCGACATCATTAACCTAACAGGAACTGGAAACTATGAATATTGCAGCCCTATCTGACGGTCTTTGTTAGTGGCCTGGCTTAAGTAGAGGCATGTCATATGATTACAATGATAGTCAATTGGTAATATGACACCAACAAATCGGAAATGAGAATGAAGTTTCCCATGAGGTAAAAAATTGCATACAACAAGCAAATTAATAAATACAGTGTTCAAGTTGTCTTGCTCTCTTTAACTTTGCTGTAGTTATATTATATAATTGGTGTGTGTGTGTGTGTGTGTGTGTGCGTGTGTGTGTGTGTGCGTGCGCGTGGCATGTATCTGGCACCCTCCTTGTTTATGAAAAGGAATGTAACTTCTTCAATGACATTTGTACCCCATATTGTACTTGTACTTTACACCCTGTACTGTTACTGTACTGTTACTGTACTGTTACTGTACTGACTCAAGTCACCTTTTAGGAAATGGACCATCAACTATTATGCAATGTTTGTTATTCCTGTTTAGTTAGGTGTGTGCGCGCCGTATCTACACCTAGCTAGTGTTGCTGGGTGATTCATAGCTAGTGTGGCTGGCCACAGACTGGTGGCTGCCAAGTCTTTCTCAATCCACAGCCAATACATATGCAGTGGTATACACACAACACTCCTTTTGAATTTATTCCGAAGGCCAAGAAAAATACACGCTTAACAATGGCATACAAATTCAGACATAAAGAAACAGCACGAGTTAACAACTGAAGCATACAATTACGCACTATTACTAGGGGCTATGGCAACAGATTTATTCCGGCACAGTATTGCTGCATACGCTGCGACTGCCAGGGATGCTGGTCTACTTTCATGTCTTCTAAGTTATTCTACTTTCAGATATCCCAAGAACAATTTGCTCTACTTTTAACAGACGTCCCAAGAACAAGTTATTCTAATTTCAAACATCCAGTTTTGGATGGATTGCGCATATGAGAAGTTGAGCAGTTTTGGCTGCACTGCACAGTAAAGAGTTAAAAACTCCACTGGAAATTTGTTTCATGTTTAAAACATTCATTGCCAAATAAATAAGAGCCGGGCATAGCAATTTGAACATTAAATCTGGCTGGGCATGAATTAAGAAAACAAGGCAAGTTGACTACATGTGTTTATCATAATATTTGTTACTGTACATTTATCACTATATTACAAGCACCTTGTAAACATTGCTGATCATCCACGGCATAATTTGAATTAGTCAGGCATACTACATCTACCCAGTAGACATTGGCAACTGACCACAATTAGAGAACACTTTAAATTTCCTAAATTACAGACAAACTTTACATAATTTACGAATGATGTGCACATGTCAAGTAATCACAAGTAGGTTTCACCTGTTCAAAGAAATATTAAACCTTTCAATAACATAGCAGGATTTAGCTGGATGCTACTTGGCAGAACAGAACTGGGGTAAGACCACATTTAAATTTTACATAGGCGGCCATTATAACGTTTCCTTCATTTCCTGCTAAATTTGACGAACAATTTTCTTGAAAATTTCACAGCATATTTATCCTCCATTGATACAAGTGCTGTGGAAAACTCGT
Source organism: Paraescarpia echinospica (assembly GCA_020002185.1). Taxonomy (NCBI): domain Eukaryota; kingdom Metazoa; phylum Annelida; class Polychaeta; order Sabellida; family Siboglinidae; genus Paraescarpia; species Paraescarpia echinospica. The sequence continues at coordinate 65,204,350 of CM034537.1, forward strand.
AAAATTCTCATACCTCAGTTTTCAGAAAAATCCACCCAAACCTGACACCCCTCAATTTTGCCCCAATCTGATGACGGATTTTGAAATATTGGTGCGTTCTGCAAAATAGCCACTGAGCGAATACGCAAGCGACTAGCGTATGTTTATTGCTACCCCGTGAAAGATCTAATGCAGTAGTACATTCAGTATTCACTGGACTGACATGTGCCATGCCAAAGTGCTCGAAAAAAATTCACACATGACACCAAAACGGTGTTTTCAAGGGCACTCTTTCGGTGGGTAATGGCGGACGAATCCTTAATGTGGTCTTACCCCAAATAGATCTCCTGAATCTTGCAAATCTTCACGAAAGTTAGATTTATATCAAGCTGTACATATAACTAGATTAACCACAAAGGGAAATTTACACTGTCTCAATAACAATTAAAATATGCGTTATCAAACTGTGCACACCTCCAAGCTAAACACCGCCTTGAGTTGGTTTAAACATGCTTATTCGGTACTTTATATTACATACGACGTTTGCCTGATATGAATGGTACTGAGCACAGCATACAGGCCAACACAGTATCTTACCGATATGGGAATAAAATATATAGAATATTAACGAAATATATATTTTTTGTAATTTTTCATAAAATGTTGCATTTTTTTGCAAAAAATACACAAAATCATTATTTTAAGCAGCATTTTATTGGACATGCACGTTGCAAATCTTCACGAATTTTGGTATAACGTAATGCCCACAAACTATGCTAAATAATATGATGCAATCATAAACTATATGTCACTCGTGTACGACACCAGTAGGTGTCAAAAGCACAAGCCAGGCATTTCAACAATATTCACAATATTGAAAGGCACAGAGGCGTCTTTTGATGGTAACTACAATTATATTGTAGATAACGGGCTAAATTGCTGGGTGTAAATTGAGGTATATACATAGTACATTATGAAACCAAAACTGGGATGCCCAGTGGAACGTATATCTTGCGTCACACAAATTGTCATCCTAACCCCCCTTAAAATACCCATACTTTTACACAGGCGCAGATCTCTGCTTGATACAGAGTATCCAAACATCGCCACACGTCAATTACTTGGCCACTATATATTTCGCTGATGTACACACATTATTGGAAACAAGAGATACTACTGGCAAAATAGTTAATTTCAGAAAGAAATAAACGTTTGATAAGGACATCCAAGACACGTGATAAAGGTTGCTGACAGTTGTGGCACCCAGTATCTCTCCAAGCACATCAGCGAGTCCATTGTCCTAATCATGTTTTATTCAAACATCGCCAAATTCTTACACGGGTACTAACAAACATTTCTGATGTTAAATATACGGATATAACGTACACAATACCAGTGATAAAAGCAGCTTCTTGTCAGAGTAGTTGACGTCAGCCTACAGTTAGTTTAATCTGCCTTGCCTTGTGCAAACTTCGGTACGATTCGGTTATATTACAGCTGAAAAGTACATGATCGTTGAAAATGATAGCATGCCAGTCCATGTACACAACTTCAACATATGACACTTCTCTTAGGTGACCAGTTTTAATTTTTATGGCTAAAAATGAACTAATTCGGATCATTGCGGTCGCTGCATATTTGGAGAGTCACACACTGTTATGATATTCTCTGTTACATTCGTGGTATATTTATGTAGATTCTCAATTGTTCTTCTTGTCTCAGTTAGTGTATGTATGTTGCTATAAAAAATAGGTGCTAGATGCCTGATTAGTAGAAGTGTGTGGACAACCTGCTTCCTATGGTGGCCAACATTTCACTAAAATTAGGGCCGCGTTAGGGGGGGTGGAATCAAAATGTTGCCTGCTTGCCAATTATTGCTTATTGTGCGATCCAAGTATGATATATATAAGTGCCATATAATTAGGAAGGACAAATTGGAACAGCAGAAACACCCACGTTAGTATTGGGGTTAAGAAACACGCATTTATAGATGTCGCTTACAAAAATATAAATGATATAACTAAGGCGAAATTCATCCTACTGGAAATATGTAAATATTGTTGCACATGATGTAGATTTAAAAGAAACTCCACACCCTGACACATATACACTTATTACACAAGCTTTCGTGGTACTCAGTATCATAGAACATGCTTGGAATGTACTTTTTAACTTTCACACCACCAAAATTATCACTTTATTTTCCATGCATATCACCTAATAACTGGCTTATTAATTACTTTTAAAACTTCTTTTAGATGTAATACTAACGGTATGCAATAGCTGCACGGTATTCCGGTCTACACCAACTTCCAAATACAGCCGAAAAACCATCACCCGTCACTCAAATCACATTTTGGCAGTTTTTGTGATAAAACGGGCGTATTTCTAATTTGGGGTAAGACCACATTTAAATTTTACATAGGCGGCCATTATAACGTTTCCTTCATTTCCTGCTAAATTTGACGAAAAATGTTCTTTAAAATTTCACAGCATATTTATCCTCCATTGACACAAGTGCTGTAGAAAACTCGTAAAATTCTCATACCTCAGTTTTCAGAAAAATCCACCCAAACCTGACACCCCTCAATTTTGCCCCAATCTGATGACGGATTTTGAAATATTGTGCGTTCTGCAAAATAGCCACTGTGCGAATACGCGAGCGACTAGCGTATGTGTATTGCTACCCCGTGAAAGATCTAATGCAGTAGTACATTCAGTATTCACTGGACTGACATGTGCCATGCCAAAGTGCTCGAAAAAAATTCACACATGACACCAAAACGGTGTTTTCAAGGGCACTCTTTCGGTGAGTAATGGCGGACGAATCCTTAATGTGGTCTTACCCCAAATAGATCTCCTGAAACTTGCAAATCTTCACGAAAGTTAGATTTATATCAAGCTGTACATATAACTAGATTAACCACAAAGGGAAATTTACACTGTCTCAATAACAATTAAAATATGCGTTATTAAACTGTAAACACCGCCTTGAGTTGGTTTAAACATGCTTATTCGGTACTTTATATTACATACGACGTTTGCCTGATATGAATGGTACTGAGCACAGCATACAGGCCAACAGTACCGATATGGGAATAAAATATATAGAATATTAACGAAATATATTTTTTTGTAATTTTTCATAAAATGTTGCATTTTTTGGCAAAAAATACACAAAATCATTATTTTAAGCAGCATTTTATTGGACATGCACGTTGCAAATCTTCACGAATTTTGGTATAACGTAATGCCCACAAACTATGCTAAATAATATGATGCAATCATAAACTATATGTCAAACGTGTACGACACCAGTAGGTGTCAAAAGCACAAGCCAGGCATTTCAACAATATTCACAATATTGAAAGGCACAGAGGCATCTTTTGATGGTAACTACAATTATATTGTAGAAAACGGGCTAAATTGCTGGGTGTAAATTGAGGTATATACATAGTACATTATGAAACCAAAACTGGGATGCCCAGTGGAACGTATATCTTGCGTCACACAAATTGTCATCCTAACCCTCCTTAAAATACCCATACTTTTACACAGGCGCAGATCTCTGCTTGATACAGAGTATCCAAACATCGCCACACGTCAATTACTTGGCCACTATATATTTCGCTGATGTACACACATTATTGGAAACAAGAGATACTACTGGCAAAATAGTTAATTTCAGAAAGAAATAAACGTTTGATAAGGACATCCAAGACACGTGATAAAGGTTGCTGACAGTTGTGGCACCCAGTATCTCTCCAAGCACATCAGCGAGTCCATTGTCCTAATCATGTTTTATTCAAACATCGCCAAATTCTTACACGGGTACTAACAAACATTTCTGATGTTAAATATACGGATATAACGTACACAATACCAGTGATAAAAGCAGCTTCTTGTCAGAGTAGTTGACGTCAGCCTACAGTTAGTTTAATCTGCCTTGCCTTGTGCAAACTTCGGTACGATTCGGTTATATTACAGCTGAAAAGTACATGATCGTTGAAAATGATAGCATGCCAGTCCATGTACACAACTTCAACATATGACACTTCTCTTAGGTGACCAGTTTTAATTTTTATGACTAAAAATGAACTAATTCGGATCATTGCGGTCGCTGCATATTTGGAGAGTCACACACTGTTATGATATTCTCTGTTACATTCGTGGTATATTTATGTAGATTCTCAATTGTTCTTCTTGTCTCAGTTAGTGTATGTATGTTGCTATAAAAAAAAATAGGTGCTATATGCCTGATTAGTAGAAGTGTGTGGACAACCTGCTTCCTATGGTGGCCAACATTTCACTAAAATTAGGGCGGCGTTAGGGGGGGGTGGAATCAAAATGTTGCCTGCTTGCCAATTATTGCTTATTGTGCGATCCAAGTATGATATATATTAGTGCCATATAATTAGGAAGAACAAATTGGAACAGCAGAAACACCCACGTTAGTATTGGGGTTAAGAAACACGCATTTATAGATGTCGCTTACAAAAATATAAATGATATAACTAAGGCGAAATTCATCCTACTGGAAATATGTAAATATTGTTGCACATGATGTAGATTTAAAAGAAACTCCACACCCTGACACATATACACTTATTACACAAGCTTTCGTGGTACTCAGTATCATAGAACATGCTTGGAATGTACTTTTTAACTTTCACACCACCAAAATTATCACTTTATTTTCCATGCATATCACCTAATAACTGGCTTATTAATTACTTTTAAAACTTCTTTTAGATGTAATACTAACGGTATGCAATAGCTGCACGGTATTCCGGTCTACACCAACTTCCAAATACAGCCGAAAAACCATCACCCGTCGCTCAAATCACATTTTGGCAGTTTTTGTGATAAAACGGGCGTATTTCTAATTTGGGATAAGACCACATTTAAATTTTACATAGGCGGCCATTATAACGTTTCCTTCATTTCCTGCTAAATTTGACGAAAAATTTTCTTTAAAATTTCACAGCATATTTATCCTCCATTGACACAAGTGCTGTAGAAAACTCGTAAAATTCTCATACCTCAGTTTTCAGAAAAATCCACCCAAACCTGACACCCCTCAATTTTGCCCCAATCTGATGACGGATTTTGAAATATTGTGCGTTCTGCAAAATAGCCACTGTGCGAATACGCGAGCGACTAGCGTATGTGTATTGCTACCCCGTGAAAGATCTAATGCAGTAGTACATTCAGTATTCACTGGACTGACATGTGCCATGCCAAAGTGCTCGAAAAAAATTCACACGACACCAAAACGGTGTTTTCAAGGGCACTCTTTCGATGGGTAATGGCGGACGAATCCTTAATGTGGTCTTACCCCAACTCATGTTTCCCGGACTCAGTACAAGGAAATGTGTGTCAGTGTTACAACATTCAATCAACACCAGCTTTTGTCCAGCAAAGGTCAAAGGCATCAAGAGTTCACACTGCACACTGGTCATCTGAGAGCAGTCCAAGGACTGACCAGTGCATGTTTACAGGTCATCATCACCAGCCAACTGGATCACAACTGTCCTCTGAATGGTTGTGCCTCAGGATAATCGTTTTTACAACACTGTGTAAACATGTCAAATATATAGTACTTCATTCACTGCACCAGCTGCACCAATTAACACCATGTGTAACTCACTTAAGAAAAAGGAATTCAACAAGTTTTATATAACTAATACTACCTTGCACTGGTTCTATTTTCATCCGAGCTAAATGCTGTCCTTAATCAGGAGTACGACAGCAAACACATAAATCATAGGTCAGTATTCACATACATACATATATTTTTAATGAACAAATTTGTCATGAAATAAGCTTTAAAAATATATGAAATGGATTTCCCAAGAATACCATACACACCTTCTTTTTAAGAGTGATGTTATGCTTTATACACAAGAGAATACCTGGGGACCGTTTCATTAAGATAGTGGGCTTATATATGAAAATATAGCCTTAAACTGAATATGTTGTTACATTTAAGGTTTTTCAAAATGCAAAAAGTTATATCACGAGGGAGACAAATTATGTGACACACAGGTGAAAATGTCATCGCTATATCACCAGGGAGACTAATTATGTGACACACAGGTGAAAATGTCCGTGTGGCACATGACTGCCAAGGAGAAAAATTGATTTCAAACAAAAAAATTGGGCTTATCCTGTTAGATTTATAGAGTATATTTGATTTATTAGGAACTTAAAATGAAAAATGTCAGTGCAGTGACATGACCCCCTAGATGTGTCTAGCAAGACAGATAAAGAACTACTAGGGGGGCTGTTTTCACAAGACAAAGTCAGCGATATGCTCACCCATCTCGCCCTTTACTGATGATCTTGATTTCGAAGTAGTAGATTCCACACGCTGCAGGTATTGGCTGTGTGGCTCGCACGCTCGCAGCATCTTTGTGTGTCTTCCCTACACCTGCAAAGTGATGACCATCTAGAACCCGGTACTTAATAGAAGTCATTGAAAACAATAATGCTAACCATAGTGCACTCTCCACACTGTGCAGGCAACACTGTCATTTGGATATATATTGTCGACAGAGCTGGGACGTAACGAAGTACAAGTACTTCGTTACTGTACTTGAGTAGAAAAGTTTTCGTGAGTAACAAAGTACATTTTTTTAGGAGTACTTTTACTTGTAACGAAGTACAAATGTGTGTACTTTTCATAAATGTAACGAAGTATCCATAATTTAAAGTTAAAAAGTTGGAGCTCCAAAAATATTAGTAACGAACGATAATGCCTGAAGCCCGGAACTGGTTTTCCCCAGCATATATCTATAAATAGATATCAGCCAGAGCAACAACTGGTAGTCTTTTCTGATTGGCCTATCATTGCCATTACCAGGCATGATCACCAGGTGGCGTGAATATTGTATGATGTATTATATGATGTCATTCGCGTTCAAAGATTTATTATGGAAGGATCAGCTGAAAACGATCATTTGCAGCATCCATTGCCATACTTATCCAGTATGTTTGAGATTAAGTCAGTTCACGGGGCTACTGTTAAGTTGATCTGTCTGTTGTGTGCGCCGATATGCCAGATCTGTTGATCACCTTCGAACCTTCCTTACACACGTGGTCGGTAAATTATTAGTGTTAGACTTACGCAGGTAAAAGGTATTCTTGCCTCAATTTTGCTGTGCAAATGTATTACACCATAACACGTCGTTATTTGTACAAAAGGTGCAAGTGCATTTAATATGAACAAGATATGTTCTTAGATTTAGGTTTGAGATATTAGTGACCTGAATAACGTCCCGAATTGCATTAGTGATAAACGCATGTCGAAATTCACACATTATCGCCCCAAAACATTCCCTTAGCTGTGACAATTTAAACTGCTAATGGTTACTCAGATTTATCTTAATAATAAAATAAGTATTGTTAGGGCCTATAAATGTTGTTTATATGTATTCTTGGTTCATGTTTTAAATATTTTGTCTCACATATTGACTGACCCTCAGGCCTGGTCGTAGACAATATTTAGTGTTCACTGTACACACTACTGAATAGGGTATTACCATTATTTTATTTCTTTTGTCACTGTCTTGCATAGTATGTATAGTTTGTTTGAGGAGCCTGTCACTGTATCCTGCTGAGGATCCTGTCCTGTTCAATAAAGTGTTTGTTTTGCACACTACTGAATTTACTTGTTTGTTTGCAGTGGGTGACCATGTCAACAGTTTTTTAGAAAAGTACTTTTGCATTTACTTCAAGTACATTTGTTTACTTTTTACTTGTACTTCAAGTACATTTTTCAAAAAGTACTTTTACTTGAGTAGTTTTTTCCAAAGTTACTTGTACTTTTACTCAAGTACAAAATAAATGTACTTGTTACAGCTCTGATTGTCGAACACCACAGTGTAGTGCCACTGTTTTATAATTATATATATGTGGTGCCATTGTTATATAAAAACAGTGGCACTACACTTTGGTGTTCAATAGTACAATGATATACGTTTCTGGGGATACATACTCTGCATGGAAATGCATTTTGTCATTGCGAGGATGTGTAGGATGTTTTGTCTTTCCATTCAAGTTTGGTGACTACGTGGTTTTGTAAGCCTATCCAGTTAAACATTACCATCTGATGACTAACAAAATATAAGCTATCTATGTGTGTTATATAAACTCAAAATTAATATAAAATGTAATACTTCAAAAAAATCAAAGGACATCGAGAGATACTGCACGTGTAGTACAGGGTAAACAGGTGGAGAACCTGAATATTTTATTTCCGCCATCCTGAAAAAGATTACATGCCCTTATAAGCAATTCACAATAAAAAGCTGCCGCTAAACATTTTACGAGCTCAACAACAACTTGTGAAGCTAAGCTAAGCTATTTAGTGTCCAGAGAGGCATCAGGCAAAGGAAGTACTCCACTTCACTTGACTGGATCAGCAGTCACTGCACTGATATCTCTCCACCTTATGTTCACCAGCTGTAGATCTTGTCTAGTAGTCTTGCTTCAGCAGTTCATCATCAATCAGTGGTATTCTTCTCAAAGGGTGTCCACCAGTAGTACCAGAATGTATTTGGGTCTGTTAGATGGCAACCTTGCATACAAGTTTGGTAAATTTGAGTCCTGCGTTTGTACTACTTCTTGTAACTGTTGCACTACACTTGCAAGACCTTCTCAGTATAGACCTTGTAGAGGACAAGAAGTACTGGTGTGTCTCTTCTGCTGGAGTACTTTCTTTGTGCAACCATGCCCAATGTGTGGTCAATGTTCCAAGATCTCTTCAGGGATTTCTGACATCCAAGAATTTCTTTTGCCTAGACCTTGTGTTTTGCAACAGCCAAGTAGTCAATATTCCACACATACGTAGATTCACAGTGCTCTCAGACGACATGCAGGCCTTCATCATCATCCAACAGCCAAACGGTGGATCTGTATGAAGGTCTTGTGATCGCTTGAAAACCAAGTTATCTTGTTCCAAAAGCAGCATGTAAAAGCCTAATGACAACTACACACCATCCATACTAATTAGTGCGGCTAACCCTGTTTAGCCTGTATCACACCATCCATACTAATTAGTGCGGCTAACCCTGTTTAGCCTGTATCACACCATCCATACTAATTAGTGCGGCTAACCCTGTATCACACCATCCATAGTAATTAGTGCGGCTAACCCTGTTTAGCCTGTATCACACCATCCATACTAATTAGTGCGGCTAACCCTGTTTAGCCTGTATCACACCATCCATACTAATTAGTGCGGCTAACCCTGTTTAGCCTGTATCACACCATCCATACTAATTAGTGCGGCTAACCCTGTTTAGCCTGTATCACACCATCCATACTAATTAGTGCGGCTAACCCTGTTTAGCCTGTATCACACCATCCATACTAATTAGTGCGGCTAACCCTGTTTAGCCTGCATCACACCATCCATACTAATTAGTGCGGCTAACCCTGTTTAGCCTGTATCACACCATCCATACTAATTAGTGCGGCTAACCCTGTTTAGCCTGTATCACACCATCCATACTAATTAGTGCGGCTAACCCTGTTTAGTCTGTATCACACCATCCATACTAATTAGTGCGGCTAACCCTGTTTAGCCTGTATCACACCATCCATACTAATTAGTGCGGCTAACCCTGTTTAGCCTGTATCACACCATCCATACTAATTAGTGCGGCTAACCCTGCTTAGCCTGTATCACACCATCCATACTAATTAGTGCGGCTAACCCTGTTTAGCCTGTATCACACCATCCTTACTAATTAGTGCGGCTAACCCTGTTTAGTTTGTATCACACCATCCATACTAATTAGTGCGGCTAACCCTGTTTAGCCTGTATCACACCATCCATACTAATTAGTGCGGCTAACCCTGTTTAGCCTGTATCACACCATCCATACTAATTAGTGCGGCTAACCCTGTTTAGTCTGTATCACACCATCCATACTAATTAGTGCGGCTAACCCTGTTTAGTCTGTATCACACCATCCATACTAATTAGTGCGGCTAACCCTGTTTAGCCTGTATCACACCATCCATACTAATTAGTGCGGCTAACCCTGTTTAGCCTGCATCACACCATCCATACTAATTAGTGCGGCTAACCCTGTTTAGCCTGCATCACACCACCCATACTAATTAGTGCGGCTAACCCTGTTTAGCCTGTATCACACCACCCATACTAATTAGTGCGGCTAACCCTGTTTAGCCTGTATCACACCATCCATA